>JAGXOD010000022.1:6242500-6875000 GCA_020368025.1 Brachyhypopomus occidentalis
TGTGCTCCTATTAGTTTGAATGCTGAGGTGAATGTGGCCTCCACTATTTAAGCACTACAAAAGCATAAAAATAGATGTAATGTGGAATATTGCATTTCACAGACGGCCACTGCTAAAATAGCTCAGGCCTGAGTCACTGAATCGGTCCGCAGTAATTCTGTGGGGGGGGGGGGAGTTTAATAGAATCCCCTGCCATCAATAAATGGGATGAATAATGTATGGGCAACAGGTCCAACATCACATGTAAATGATCTCTCGTGGCTCCGCCTCCTTCTAGCCTGTGTCTGAAGTGTCGTGCTGTTTCATTGTGTTTGCATGGCTGGGGGGGTCGTGATGTCAGTAGACGCTCTGCATCTGCAGCGGTCCAGTCCCCGGACTCTCTCCCCGAACTCTGCGTCCATCTGTCCGCCCTTCTCGGCGAGGCCCCCGTTTAAAGTCCAGTGTTGTGTGGCTGGACACCCAGCCTCCCAGCCTCCTGCGTGAGCAGCGCCGGACATGCCGCTTCTCATTGTTAATGGCCTATAATTTCTGCCACTCCTTAGCGCAGCGTAGGCATAAACAGGATTAACGGCGCGTGTCTCGGGCCGCCGCCTTTCGGGCCGCCGCCTCTCTGCTTGTGTGTGGGGGATTTACGGCTTCACTAGCAGAGCAGCGTGTGAAAATGGACACCCTCGTATCAGCTTGCCCTGCCGGAGGGGGCGTGTGCGAGACCCTGCTGACCCTCTCTGTCCGGAAAAGGAAACGGGGCTAGGGTTCATTACCGCCATATTGCTATGGTTACGGTATGACGCTGCAGCTTCGTGGGGTTCGTTTCGGTCTGGACTTCCTTTGTGGGGATGTCTTGATATGTATAAATGGTGCGTGCGTGCGTATGTGTGTGCGCATGTGCGGGTGTGCATTTGTGCACGCTCGCGTGTGTGTGTGCGTGAGAGAGATAAAATCCAGATGTGCTTTTATTGACCATGGAGTTGCACCAAATTGTCCCCATTCCCTGGAAGACACTCTGTCCACACGTTGAGATCTTCCTAAAGTGAGATCTTCTCCACGAGGTCCACGGTGACTCACAGACTGGCGTATTTGATAAGGGAGGGGCGGACTCCCCCCCCCCTCTACCCCTCCGCCCCTCAGTGTTAATCTGCAGTCCCAGTCCTCCCCGGGGTAGGCGGCGAGGGTTGGGACGGAGGGATGGCCAAGAATCTTAGGGATCCCTCGTTCTCCCATTCTCTCCCTCCAGCTGTCCTTCACTCTCGGCTTTGCCTCTGGTCTTGCCTGTGCCGGTGGGGACTGCAGCCTCTCCCAGACGCTCCGTGGCCTCTCCCTGCACTCGGAGGTCACCTCCAGCGTATCCGCCGCCCGCTCTCATGCCTTTAATGTCTGCGTGTTGCTCACGTTGAGGCTTTGGGCTGCACTGTGATGCTCTCGTGCAAATATTTCTCCACCAGCTGAGGCCCTGACAAAACAAACAGTGGGCCCTGCCACAAAGCCCCCTGCTCTCCCCAGGCCTTATGGGGCTACTGCAGTACAGTGAAAACACATGTTCCCAAACCACCCAGACTCCTTCCGGTTCTGATGAGGCTTGGGCCTTTATTTCAGCCAGCCCGTGCCCCACAGTTACGGTCACTGACCGGCCACCTTGAGGCCCAGCATGTGTCTGGACTAGCTTGTCTCTGGGGCCTGGACTAGCTTGTCTCTGAGGCCTGGACTAGCTTGTCTCTGGGGCCTGGACTAGCTTGTCTCTGAGGCCTGGACTAGCTTGTCTCTGGGGCCTGGACTAGCTTGTCTCTGGGGCCTAGACTAGCTTGTCTCTGAGGCCTGGACTAGCTTGTCTCTGGGGCCTGGACTAGCTTGTCTCTGAGGCCTGGACTAGCTTGTCTCTGGGGCCTGGACTAGCTTGTCTCTGGGACGTAGCACTACCTGCTAGCCTCCCCAGCCTGCCTTTCGAGAGTGAGACCAATTTAGTTGTGGGTTATCTGAGGCTACTTCACACATACATCAAGTGGACGACCAACGTTCCTGGTAGAAAAATGCCATTTTAACAGCGTTTTAACAGCAGCGTTCAGTACAGGATCCTCCCCGTTCAGCAGTAGGTGGTTATTGGTCGGCACCAGTACCTTATCACCGGTTTTCCCCTGGGCTCCAGATTCGGGCCTGCTGCTACGGAGTGGGAGATAAGTGACGCTGTAAATTTGGCACTAATTAAAAGGCCTTTGTCGGAGGGACGAGCTTCGTGTAACACATTTTTTAATTGATTCATGCTCACCTGCCTCCATCGCTAAGCCTCTGGTAAATAGGCTGACGTGGGTCGTACCAACCTGGGTCCTCTGCTGACGTCCGAGCTCCTGTATTTGCCTGACAGAGTCAAGTGTGAGTTTAGACATTAATAAGTACCAATTAGAGCAGTGCAGGTTGTCATTCTGGTTAGCGCCTCATTAGGGCTACGTCCTCATTAGCATTGCGTTGGAGACTTTGACGACGGGCACGTGGACAAGCCCGCGCGACGCCTCCGGCTCTGGAGTGAGAATTTTTTGACATTGTTGTGTTAACACAGAAGGTCTTGAGGATCTTAAAGGAGGCTGTGGTGTAGAAGTCTGTCTGGCTAAGAGGCAGACCTGTGTAGTGTGCACACCAGTGGGACAAAGGCACCTCTGTGAAAGGCCCTGAGGGAGGTGTGTGTGTGTGTCTGTGTGTGTGTGTAAGAGAGAGTGAGAGAGAGAGAGGCATGAACTGCTCTGTCCTTCTGAAGCTTGAAGGCTGCAGGAGCAGTATGCTGGAATGTAGTGTGCTTGAACGTAGTGCACTTGAACGTATGGCACTTCAGATGCTTCATGTTATCTCAGTGTGAACTTTGACCTTGCTTCAAAGCGAAATGGAGCTTCCCGTTCCGCGTGCGTGCTCCAGACTGGCTGGTCCTGGACTTCCTCCCGTCCTGCTGGGTGCGGGAGACACGGGTCAGCACCGGCGGGTCGGGCGGTGGACAGGAGAACCGGGCGAACAGTGAGAGCGTAGCTCCTGGCCCAACACGGGCGAGTTTGCTTCTCCCGCCGTAACGAAATGCCTTCGCTCCCGCGCTCGGCCACGCACAGCCTGTGCACAGCAGATGGTCCGCGTTGATGTGTGGCGGAGCCGGGGGGAGGGGCGAGGTGAGTGTGAACAGCGTGCATGCTGGGAGAATGCCGGTATTGATGGCCTGGCGTTTAGAGGCGATCGATAGCTGGTGGATCAGGTTGACCGCCGGCTCTGCTGTCTCAGCCTCCCTCTGTGCACCCTGCAACCAGCAGCCTTTACACTCTCCCCCCCCCTTTCTTCCCTCTCTGTCTTTTCATCTTTTCTTATTTTTTTCTGTTGATCATTTATCTTTTACTCTCCCGCTCCCTCATTCTCTCCCTCTCTCCTCCGTCTCTCTCTCTCTCTCTCTCTCTCTCTCTCTCTCCCTTTCTGTTTGTGTGTGTTCTGTCTCTCTCTTCAGCTATTCTCCTTCAACCTATTGATTTCTGCTCTGTCCCAGAGTTCTCTGCTGTCAGCGCACCCCTCCCCCCTCAGAAGAGTTCAAAGGACGGAGTTGAAAGTGTAGAGGTCACCGGCTCACCCAAAGCCAGAGCGTCAGTTACTCACACTGAGATATCCTTAGCATCTCTGTCATCAAAACACATCCAGCGCTACGAGACATAATAACTCATTTGTCTCGCTGGTGCTAATCTCGCGTCGGTCCCTCTGTGTTTGGGCTGTTTGTAGCGCGCAGCAGTCATGGGGAGTGTGAATGCCCTTTGTAGTGAAGTCTGCGCTGCGTCGGACTGCAGCAGAACCAGAGTGATCCGAGGATGGAGTGGCGTCCCCACCGCTGCTCTGTGTAGCGGTAAGAGTGTTTTTGACCCTCCGCTATAGGAGTTTTGACCAGCCTCTCCCCCCATCTCCCCTCTCTCCTTTCTCCCCTCTCCTCCCCTCTCCTACCCCATCTCCCCTCTCCCCTCTCCTCCCCCATCTCTCCTCTCCCCTCTCCCCTCTCCTCCCCTCTCTCCCCTATCTCCCCTCTTGTCCCCTCTCCTCCCCTCTCCTCCTCTCCCTCCTGTCCACAGTGACGGCCGATTTCTGGTGCTCGGCGGGGGCAGCCTACAGATCTTCAATTTAACCGAAGAGGATGCTGGGATATACGTCTGCCTGGCAGACAACGCGAACGACTCCATCCAAGCCCAGACGGAACTCGCCGTGCAAGGTAACGTGGGCGACCTTTGGCTTCAGCGCGTGCTGTGGGTGGTGATTAAAGTGTCGATGTGTTGGTGGAAGATTGCATATTAGACGGAGGGGAAAGTGGCGTATATAGGACCTTTAATGGATTTCGAGGTATTAATTACATCAAGTGATTTGCCATGTCAGAGCTCTCTTGTATGGTTCACAACGTATTGACGATTGTCCCGGGAGACTCGGAAAATGGTGCCGCAAATGACTATTGACAGCTCGCGGCTCTGCAAGGCCGGACCGGATTCACTTACTGGATCGGCTTCCGACGTTTCTCTTGGTTACGGTTCCTCAAGAATCTGAACGTGAGCAGACAAAGTGCTATTAATGTGCTGTTGGTGAAAAATAATGTTTCACTGACCATTCCAGTAAACACCATCACATTAGCCCCAGATGATCCATTTTTTGTATCTAATCCAATCATGTCATGCGTGTCCTGAGCTTCCAGTCCGGCTCTCTGTGCGTCCCACGCTTTGTTGAAAAATGAAGCCACTTTGCACTGTGGGCCACTTGAACAGTGTCCATCCTTTAGTGCAGATGGTCATAATGACATCTGCAGTGCTTCTTGTATAGCCTCACTGTTTAGGGAACCTAGAATAAGCGCAGTTCAGGCAATAGAGCCAGATAATCCAGCCAGTGGTCTGAATCTTTGAAAAGGCTTTGAAAGGCACATTTCAACAGCTTTCTGTAGTTTCTTGTAGCCTAATAAGGAAGGTGATCCAGATGTAAAGGTGGTCTCCCCCAATGACTCGTCCCTGTGCAGAAGTGCCCTGGTCCTCGGGGCTGTTTTCTGAATCGCATTGTTTTGTAATGGGATTGCACGCCTGCATCATGCTTGTGAAATGTTTACATAAGCAGGTATAGAATTCTGGGTAAAAAGCAGGAATTGCCATGACATTGGGGCGAGGATCACACAGGTGGCAGCGAGGGAAGCCCACACCGTTATTGTGTCTGGGACGGGGCGGGTGGGGCGGAGGCGGGTGTGAAATCAGGGTAAAATGGGAGAGAGCTCAGATCTCCTTCCTGCGCTGAGTCTCACTCGCGCGGCTTGCCAAGGGCTTTGGCCATGCGTCCCTCTGCTGGAACGAAAGCAGACAGACAGACGGGATGAAAGAGATGCGTTGGCGGGTGGGGGCGGGGTGGGGGGGGGGGGGGGTTTTCAGCAGGCAGCAAGAGGGGTGGTGGTGGTATGGGGTGGGGGTAGGGGGGGGGGTTACAGGGAACCGCTCTTCATTCCCAGAGCCACTGGGCTGGAGCTTTGGCTACCCAGCCCCTGTCCACGACCTCCCGGGGCCCAGAGACGAGTCCCCCCCATCACGCGACCCCCACCCGCCTCACCCCTTCCACAGAGAGACTCCTCCTCCCGGCGCCGGTTGGTATGGAGCGCTGTTGGAGCGGCTGCAGCAGGCCGCCATGCCTCTGAAAGGCCTCGCGGACGCCGCGGCGCTGATGGAGGAGTCACCCAGGGAGCCACGTAGTGGGACAGACACATCTCATTGTTTCTCTGCAGACGGGAGAGAATGGTGCTTTCAGAAGAACGCCAGTGTCGTCTCCTTCAGCTGTAGTGTGTATTCCACTTGGCAGCTCTCGATTAACGATGCTTCAGCTGTCACTGCTTCGCGCTGTTGACTGTTTATATAGCCATCTTTCTTTGTTTTTTGTTTTAATAGTCATTTTTCAAATTATTATTTTTTTTTTTCTTGCATAAATCCAAAGCTGGCCCTTTATGCCCTTTAAATGTTTTTGTAGCTGTGGCAACAGCTCTCGATAATTAGCCAGGAATTGCGGTAAGACCATATGTTGTTCTCGCTGGAGAAAAAAAAAACAAGAAATGCAGCCCGATTAACGTTTTGCGGCCCAGGACGACAGCGGTGTGTGTGTGTGTGTGTGTGTGTGTGTGTGTAGCTCCTCCTTCAGCTGCCGGCCGCACGTTCTTTAGCAGGCTGGAGGTGGAGGGAGCTTTCCGGCGGGTCTGTCTGCTCCCCAGTGGTGGGCTGTAGGGGCCCGGAGTAGCCAGGGGCCCCGTGGAGATGGCAGGGGGGCCGCGCTCCAGCACGTCTGCTCCACCTCACGCTTTATTGGACTTGGCAAGACAATAAATCGGGGCAGAGGACGCAGTAGGTTTTAATTACGGAGCGGTATGATTGTTACCCAGCGAAGCACGCAGTCTCCTCGTTCACAAGCCTGAAGGTTGCAGTAATATGCGTGTGTGTGTGTGTGTGTGTGTGTGTGTGACCTATAAGCAGTAATGAGTCTAACAATTTGTTAGCCAGCACATGTATGGAGAATGTGTGTTAATATATGCATGCAGACGTGTGTGTGTGGGTCTCTGTGTAATATGAGCGTGTAAGTTTGTCATGGGCTGGGTTGGGGGGGGGGGCGCTAAGAATATAGTGCTTAGTCTCTCCCAGTCTGGTCTGGTGTTAAACTTTAATAGACTGCTTCTGCTGTAGCACGCTGCATGCCAAAGAGCCTGCACCACCGGGGCGGGCAGACAGGGGGCGCCTGCGTGCGGACATGCCGCAGAAGAGGGAGAAAACCGCACATGGCTGTCACGGCAAGCAGGGAGAAACGAAAGAGCTTTTGTGTTTGCATGCTTCACAATGGCTGCACAGGTTTTACAGCGCGTGGTCCTGCGTCGGGACATTAATCAGCATGACGCTGTTGTAAGTGTTGTTAAAGTGCCGTGTGGTCATGGGGGAACATTCGCTGCATGTTTCACATTCCCTGCTATAAAACAACCCCAGCTGTTGATGATGGTTTATGGTGCTGGGACTGGTTGTTTCACCAGCGCTCTGACTTATTTAACCCCACACCTGAGAGGCCATTTTAGGTGTGACGCCCAGGTCTCAGTGCCTCCCAACATGGAGCGTGTCTGCCCTGTTTCTGGGACCACACGTGAGCGCTTTAATGATTTGGTGAGTGTTCTGTGGTTTCCCCCGTATCCGTGTCGTGTGTGTGTGTGTGTGTGTGTGTGTGTGAAGTAGTGCGTGATGCCGGGGGTGTTGCGGTTGAGCGTGTGTGTGTGTGACGGGCCATCTGTGCGGTGTGTGTCACCACCGGCGCAGGATGAGTGTCAGCGGTCGACGTGAACGCTCGGCGTGAGCGTGTGGCGTGAGATCATTCTATCCCCGTCACGTTCGGCTCGGCCGTATGGCTCTCCCATTGGTCGCCTCGAGGCTCGTTAAGGAAGGGGACCAATAAGATCCATGGGTGAGATCCAGGAGTGGTGCGGGTGTCCGCCTCACGCGTAGGGGCGGCAGGTGCCTTGTGGCGAAGGTTTACGCCCAACCGCGCATCACGAGCGGTGTGAAAGCGACGTGGACTCACGTTCAGGGACAGTTTAAAAAGCGGAATGTTGCATTCGGCCTTGATTTGTCATACACCAGATGGTTCAAAGAAGGAAGGAAAATGAATGCTACCAAAGTGATATCCTGTGTGTGTGTGTGAGTGTGTGTGATTGTTGCGGAGGACCTTGTACCAGTGCTGGCAGCACTTCTGAGAAAAAAATGCTCCAGTGTCTCATCCGGCACGCTGCCTTTCTGCAGTTTGGGTTTGCACCAGGATTTAGCACAACGCCAGCCAAACTAATCTGCTAGCGCTACGCTAACAAAGCTGTAATTAGCACGCATGCCCCGCCCACCCGCCACGCCGCCCTCTCTGTCTTACTCCTGCATCCCCTTTCCGACGCTCGAATCACTTCTATCTCCTCGTTATATTACATTTACGACTTTTCGACTGTTGGTACTACTGTAGTGCTCATCTTTTTAAAGAATACAAATGTGGAATGTGTAGAAGGTTCTGGTGGTTCTGGTATTATACCTTCATCAGCACTGTTACTGGACTCCTTCCTCTCTGAATCCCCATGCCGACACAGTTTTCCTCTCCAGTAATTAGTGTGCAGAGATTCTTCTTTGTCCTTGTAATTGAAATCAGGTGAGGCGCCTGTAATTGGAGCCAGTGCCCCGCATGTGGGACACTGTTACTGCCTCAACAGACAGGCAGCAGGTCAGCCTAGCAAGCACCATGATGCAGGCAGTGGAGGGAGTTGCTCCCCCTAGAGGAGAACCGGTGCATCACGCGGCAGTGCTGTCAGTGCTACACACACAGCTTTATCTACGGGTGGATGGTGGACACACCCACGATGCCCGAAGTGTCTTATCTTGTGCTCCAACACAGCGTGGTGGAATTAGCAGGAACACCTCAGGAGATGGAACTGAATCTCTGCTGAGCTCACGTTGCTATCAGGACGTGTTTTTTGCACGGACACAGAGCCACGGAAACGTGGAACGCAGGTCAGAATGAGCAGCAGCCGATTTCGTAGCAGCTTCCCAGTTACTGCCATGTGAACAGACATTTTGGGGAGGTGTGTTGAGGGGGAGACATTTGAGATATAAGATACCAGCACTGGTGAATTCGGGCGTCTTGGCGAGAACTCTGGCGATGCGGCGTAACGCGAGGTTCTCTCCCTTCCCGTGTGCAGTTCCCCCGCAGTTCCTGAAGAGACCCGCCAACACCTACGCCCGCGAGGCCTCGGACGTCCTGTTCGAGTGCGAGGTCACCGGCTCCCCCGCGCCCACCATCAGATGGCTGAAGAACGGAGACGCCGTCATCCCCAGCGACTACTTCAGGATAATCGTAAGCGCTCGGTCCCGCGCCTGTGCGGGGAGATGGTGAGCAGGTGTGAGATTGTGGTCACCGTGGAGATGGGATGAGACCCTGCTGTCTGTGCTCTTTTGCAGAAAGAGCAGAACCTGCAGGTTCTTGGACTGGTGAAGTCGGACGAGGGCTTCTACCAGTGCCTGGCGGAGAACGAAGTAGGCAACGCCCAGACAAGCGCCCAGCTCATCATACTGGACCAAGGTACGTCCTGTCGTGCTCGCCAGTGTATGGGATGCTTATTTAAATGTGTCCCGTTGTCTGTTATTAACAGCATTGGCTCACCAAGGGCTCACCAATCATGGACAAATGTCAAATTCTTACGTGATCACAGATATATATAACATGCATACAGTTGACTGGCTCAGGGTAATAGTGTTTAGTTAACTTTCAGCTTATCAGCTGAAAAGATACCGATGCCATTTCTTTTAATCCGCAGTTATTTTGAAGTCTTGCTAATTAAGGAACCTCTCTAATTTAATTGCTAGCACACTGCAGTCTGCCTCACAGCGGTGGCCCGTGACCCACATTTCACGGCGCCGCTCTGAGTTTTCCTCAACTCGTGCATGATCGCCCGTCGTAACACGTCAGTCATGTCCGCTGATATTGTTTCTGAGGTTTAAGCGACTTAGCATGGGGCTCTGTGTCGCCACCCCCCAACCCCCCCCAACGCACTGGCTGAAAGGATGGATATCTAATGCTAATAGACGGTCATATTAATCTGAATGTCTTTTTGGCAACTGGGTGTTTGGGACCTCGGAGATTAGTGAAATGAATCCTCTGGCACTAGAGGAGAGTATTGAGGTTAATCCAGTATTGGTGTAAGTGAGGTGGCCAGTGTCATTTGCTCCCTTCTTGTCAGGGCCACCTGTTCTCTGTGTGTGTTTGTGTGTGTGTGTGTGTGTGTGTGTGTGTTTGGCCTGGAGCTAAATGCTGTGTCTGAGATGACTTGCCTCCCATGATTCCTGTCTCCTGGCCCTCCTCCAACACTCTCTGCTTCCATCTCTCTCATCTCCCGCCGGTGGTCAGTGTGCCGCAATGGTTTAGCTCATGCCCCTGTTGACGGGAGTCATCCCGGGAGCCCTCCAAAAGCCCTTTGTGACCCGGGTCGTCATCTGTGCCCACTGTAGCCTGTGCTTCGTTTAGACATTTGGGCTGTGTGCTCATGTCCATTCCGCAAGGCCCTCGTGGGTCAGCTGACTCAGTTGAGCGTTTGTGTTGCAGCAGAAATAGAGGAATAAACTGTAGACTCCCCAAAAGTTCCCTTTGTGGAGTGACACTTCAGTTCTCTCAGCTAATCTGCGTGGAGGAACATCGTTGATATTGAACCTCCTGCTTCAGAATCCGTGTCGGCCTGTTCTTCCTTCGCAGTGTTGCCGGCCTGCGCCAGATTCGCACGGTTTCGTCCCGAGCAGGACGGTCCGCGATCCAACCGCACGATCTGGAGCTGGACCGGGCGCAGGAAACGAGTGCTGCGTGCTACTGAGCCCGAATGGCTCATGAAACCGTCCTGGACGGTTCTGGATGGCGTCCTCCAGGCTAGAGCGTGGAGTTCTCTTAATGAGGTCGGACGCGGATGCAGACTCGGGGCGTAACGAGAGCCACCTGTCTGTCGCCCGTGCTTCAGTTTTAATTGCTCGGTTCTGTATCCTGTCTGGAGGGCCGAGACAACCACAACTGAAATTTCACCTTGAAAACAAATGGGCCCCTTATAAACAGGAAATACATGCAAAACATGCGCGCGATGCAGCCATCAGCATGGCGGAACGCGGTCGTGAAGATGTTGCCGTTTCCTTCACACGTTTGATCCTTTCCAGGAAGATGAGAAGTCCTGTAGTTGTTGTTTTTTCTTCCAGGAAGGCCTTTGTAAACGGAGCAGTAGGCTCTGGCTTTTATGCGTGTGGATATTCGCCGAGGGGCTCTGTGTCTTCACGGCGCGCCGGCTGTAAACGTTACGCTCCTGCAGTGCCACGGTGCTTATGCGGCCCAGCGGGGGCGTGGCCAGTGGGGCGTGGCATTGGCACACGGTAAAGGAGGAAACGCGGGCTGCTGCCGTGGAGCGCCGTCTCCTCTGATGCTCGCTCCCCCCACGAGCGGAACCGTCAAGGTGTCTTTTCAAGTTCTCTTTGTCCCTTCTTCTCTTGCGCTCTGACAGGCTGTTATTACCTACAGCCTCATTCCTCCACCGCTCAGGGTTATTTAGCTTCTCCTGCCTGATCCTCAGAAAACAGACTCGTGGTTCTTGATGAGGATGAAAGGTACTCCAGGCGCTGAATACACACCCAGTATCCCTAACTGAGTTTGCACCTGGGATTTATGCCCCCTGAACCTGGATTGCTACTTTCTGGAACTTGACATTTTTGCAGCAGTTTCTAACTGGCCGTTACACATTTGAACGTGGTAGTCAAATGTGGAAGGATCACAGACAGTCATATAAACCGGATTGTTTATTAACCGCCGTTTCACGATGTGCGGAGCGCTGATAAGTGCAGGAATGGACCCGCACAAACCACTTTGTTTGCACTTGTTTATTTGCTTCTTATTTCAAACCTTATTTGCATGTGAATGCTTTTCTTCTTTCCAGCTCGTGTTTCCGTGTCTGCTGTGGGGCTTGGGTGTGGCTGTGTGTGGAGAGCGAGGAATTTTCCACCCGTGCGAATAGGGTGCTCAGTCACCCTGTGAGTCTCCCAGTGGGTGGTGGTGGTGGTGGTGGTGGAGGAGGAGGGGAGGTTAGAGGTTAGAGAAGCAGACCAAACCTATTTCAGCATGTATTTGTCAGTATGTAATGACTGCTTCTCACACACAGAGAGAAGCTGTAGTACAGGGAACAGCCTAGCAGTACCGCATTCTAGCTGACTAGCCCCGCCCACTCTCCCACTAGCACACCATCCCTGCCCGTGTCCTTCTGGGGGGGGGTCGACGGCAGATGTTGCTGGGACGGGTGTGCACGAGCTCTGGCTGACCAATCAGAGCGTGAGTTGCGGGCCCTGTGTGCGGTGAGTCTCATCACCGGCGTCCCTTTCATTGCCTCTGCTCCAGCACCGCTCGGCAGTGTCGTGGAAAGGCAACGTCTCCTCAGAGGACTGTCTCAGTAAACTAGGCCTGTGTGGCTAACACAGCTAATGGATGAGTTTGTTATTTATAGCGTCAGAAAAGACCCTTACAGCATTTTTCCACCAGCTCTCGTCGTTCGCAGGGCTGACTGGTTCGAGTCGGAGGCTCCACGTGGTTCGTTTGCTTTCAGGATGGCAGATCCTTCCTGCGAGTGAAGCGTTAAAATGCCAGTTGACCCAGCGAAAACCAGGAGACACTTCAGACCAGCTGTGCTACAGCATGCGTTGCCTTCCCAGCTTTTGGTGAAAAGCCCTGCGCTGTGTGTGTGTGTAGGTGTGTGTGTGTGTGTGTGTGTGTAGGTGCGGTTTTTTAAGCCACCCCTTCAGTGCTTGACGCCACAGGTCCGTACCACTCCAGGTCTGATGACGTGGTGGCCAGTGATGATGGAGCGAAAGTTATCATGACTGAGCTGCAGCTGCATGCTTAGGGATCAGCAGCCGCACGCACGCACGCACGCACGCACGCACGCACGCACACGCGCAGGACGCATCTGGTGGAGGTCAGTGTGGTGAATGCAGTTAAAGAACGTATGCAGTGGTATGCATCAGTATTGCGTGTCTGATTGGTGCGTTGCAGGCGGTATGCAGCAGTATCGCGTGTCTGATTGGTGCGTTGCAGGCGGTATGCAGCAGTATCGCGTCTCTGATTGGTGTTCAGGAGATGGGAGGGCTCTCGGCCCTGAGTCCCTGCCGTGGGTCGCCTGCTGCCGTTCACCCCGTGCCACCTGCACTCTGCACAGCCTCCTCGGGTCCTCCCGCTATTCTATTAACAAATATGAATCTGATTAGGAAGGTTAGGTGTTCCTTCAAAAACGAGGCTGTTTTTGCGGCATAAAGATATTTCGTTTTGTACCCTGGGTTTCGAACCTCGATTCACAAAAGTGAAAAAAGCTTTCTGACAACTTTCTTCATTGAAAATGCAGTCGGAAAAGAGAACAAAATGTGTGAAAACCCCTCATAACAAAGGCAGAAAACAAGCACCCGTGAAGGCGCCCGTGCTCGCTGAACCTTGTCATATTAGCAGGGCATTCGTACAAAAGGCCATTACTGGGGGATTTGTGGTAGCAAAACAGAACCAACAAAATTGGCTTCGGCTGTTACCAGCCCAGTGTTTATGGAGCTGCTGTCGGCCAATTTAATCCAAAAAGGAGCCTGTTTTAGTGCTCTCACTGTGCGTGTGCTGGTGGTGGTTGGAAAGAGATGTTCATTCAAATTAGGCTTGGGCTGTAGAGTCTAATCAGACAGATCTAGGAGCATTGGGCTGTAGAGTCTAATCAGACAGATCTAGGAGCATTGGGCTGTAGAGTCTAATCAGACGGATCTAGGAGCATTGGGTTGTAGAGTCTAATCAGACGGATCTAGGAGCATTGGGCTGTAGAGTCTAATCAGACAGATCTAGGAGCATTGGGCTGTAGAGTCTAATCAGACAGATCTAGGAGCATTGGGCTGTAGAGTCTAATCAGACAGATCTAGGAGCATTGGGCTGTAGAGTCTAATCAGACAGATCTAGGAGCATTGGGCTGTAGAGTCTAATCAGACGGATCTAGGAGCATTGGGCTGTAGAGTCTAATCAGACAGATCTAGGAGCATTGGGCTGTAGAGTCTAATCAGACAGATCTAGGAGCATTGGGCTGTAGAGTCTAATCAGACGGATCTAGGAGCATTGGGCTGTAGAGTCTAATCAGGACGGATCTAGGAGCATTGGGCTGTAGAGTCTAATCAGACGGATCTAGGAGCATTGGGCTGTAGAGTCTAATCAGACAGATCTAGGAGCATTGGGCTGTAGAGTCTAATCAGACAGATCTAGGAGCATTGGGCTGTAGAGTCTAATCAGACAGATCTAGGAGCATTGGGCTGTAGAGTCTAATCAGACGGATCTAGGAGCATTGGGCTGTAGAGTCTAATCAGACGGATCTAGGAGCATTGGGCTGTAGAGTCTAATCAGACAGATCTAGGAGCATTGGGCTGTAGAGTCAAATCAGACGGATCTAGGAGCATTGGGCTGTAGAGTCTAATCAGACGGATCTAGGAGCATTGGGCTGTAGAGTCTAATCAGACGGATATAGGAGCATTGCGCTGGTACCTGCTCCTGGACCTTTCACGTCGTTGACGCGTGCCACTGATATGTGGACCGGACTGGATTGTTCTGGATTGTCCTCTCCGAGTGCAGTGGAGGAACTGGAGAAAAGACTTGGGGATTTGAGGAGGATGTGAAAGGTTGCAGAGCAAAGTGGAGATTTAGCAGGTGGGCAAGGGGATGGGGACGTGAAACCCTGTGAGATTGGACTAGGGAGGGGGTGGGGCCTCCACACCAGATGGGCCTCTGCCTCTCCCCCCAACACAGGACGTAGTCCCCCTGCCAGCAGCATGCTGCGACCCATAATCCCATGCTCTCATGCTGGGAGGCACGTCCCGCCATGGAGCCAGCACCTGCCCTGAGTTACCCCGCCCCATCTCTTTCATCTCCCAAACCAGGCACGCGGGACGTCCGACGGGACACCGCCTCGTTCCCCCTCGCCTGAGACAGCGGCTTCCAAACCTTTAATCTCAGTAGCAGCGTCCTTGCATATTCATGATGTTTACTGTAGCGTCAGCGCCCTGGGGCGGAGCAAAGACGCGTCCCCGCTGCGCCGGTGCCTCCCCTGTATGCAAATGCAAAACCAGGACGCCACAGGCCAGCTCCTCCCACTACAGGACAAGGTACCTCCATACTACATAACCATGAACAGCTATGAAGGATGCTAGACCATGAGCACTTACTGAAGGTACTAGAGCTGTTCTTAGTTGGGTCTGTTTGTTCATTATGGTTGTGAATGAACATTCATCTGTGTGATTCCGACGCTGACGGCGTGGGGATCAATGGCGATGGGGTGGGAGGGGTGATCATCTTCCTGGACTCCAGGAAACCCGCTAAGAGAAATGGAGATCTGCTTGATGAGGAGATCCGGTGACAGACGGACGTGGTCATCCAGGTTCACTTCAGCCAGCTGATGGGGCGATAGCCAAAACCAGGCAAAGAGGAGAGATTTTGATTTCGGTTTGATTTCTTCAAACGCCGGCCGCACATGCGTGGTGATTTATCCGTTGTCTGCACATCAAAAGCTTGTCCAAATGTCACGGGGCTGGTTGTCAGAGTTGTCCTTATCTGCCGTTGTTATCAGAAAAGCAAACGGAACGTGGAACTTGGAACACATAAAAATGATGCGTATCACTGCCACATGCCGTGGGCGTTTCTTCAGTTCAGCCCGTCCCGACAACATGTGCTGCAGGATTACGAATCAATGCGTTATAATTACTCCTGCGAAAGCTCGAGATGGCGACAGCCGTAATCCCCACTCATATGTAATCAGCGTCTGACTAAGGATGATTACGGAGATGAAAGTGCCTAATGAAGCGTTGCGCTTGCGCCGCACATCCAGCGCCTCGTCCATCTCCCACACTCCGGCCTCGTTCCTCCTCCCTCTCCCGAGATCGCCGCGGAGATTACGCAGACGGCCCTCTGTGTCGGTCCACGCTTGATCGAATCGCAAGTATGTGGCCGAGAGGGGCAGCGTCAGTCTTGAAGTCGGCGTAGTCGGAGGTTGTGACTACTGCCCGCTTGGAATCTGCGTTGCTAAGGGGGAAAGAAGGCTTTAGAGTCTTTCGCGCCCCTCTGATGTGCTCAGATGCTAGATACTTTGTTTTTTTTACATTTCAAAGTTCAGCATCTCATCCTGATCCGTGATCTGTTCCATTTAGCTTTAACATCTGCCATTAATAGGACTCAGTCGCCATCTGCTCAGGCGACACCAACAGTTGCTCTCCGCTATGAATAGAACGAGTATGAATCTTCTGCTGCTCACCACCATGTGTTGCCGGGAATGTGGAAAACGAGTGAGACAGATACTGTGCTGATGGCCCGACGGAGGGGCGGAGCTCCTGCCATTCCCGTGTGGTTCAGCCCGCCCTCCCCTTTGCCGGGGCTCTTGCCTCGTTCATCGGAGATCGAGCCTGTCCGACTCGGCCGAACTGGACTGAGAGGGAGCAGAGCCCTGGTCCAGAACCGCCGCGGGTTCCTGAGGCTCTGGGGACTGTGTTTCAGGCCCATGAGATGGAGGCATTAATGCTAGGACTACGGGACTTCACAAACCCATCCACAAGACGAATGCAGTCTGCCATACTTCTCAGCCACTGTAAGGATGGTTAAATGGCTACTCTTTGTAGAATCCTATAATTGCGGCAACGAATGCTTCATTTGCTCTCTGCTTAATGGATCATATGATTTAGGGAAGGCTATAGGATAATGGGGCTCACCACTCATGTGCTTTATTTTATAGTTGGCTATCATCTGTCTTTTTGGCTTAATGTTCTCTGTAGTTGTCTGACCAAGACTGAACTGAGAAGGGTGTCCAGTCTAAATGCAGCACAGGCAGTGTAATAACTGTCAGTAGTGAGTCCCCTAGGAAGTGTTGATTAGTGTGCGATGTCATTGGTTATTAGCCAGTAATGGGGGGAGGAGGCTACAGCATCTATTCTATTAGAGTAATACTTTCACACGTACATATGCATTTTTAAAATGGAACCAATTAACAGAAAGAAATCTGCTTAAAGGACACATTAACGCATCAAAAGAACTCTGTGAAGAATCTAGAAATACATAAAGAAAAGCCAGTGTCAGAGTTGCTTTATTTTAAACAATTTGCAATGCATCTTAGTCAGAAGGTGTGTGTGTGCTGAAATCTCGCTGGGGCCATCACCTTTAGTGGATCGCAGTGGGTGACTAATTACAAGACTCCTTCCAAGTTGTCACACTGATTCCAAGTCAGTATTGCGCCGCGTGAGAACCACAATGATGGGTTATTTTGGCAGCCAGTCACATTGTGCAAAGGTAGCCAGCCAGACGTGAGCTGCGATCAGCGTGTTACTGTTGCAGAAGAACAGTTCGTTTCAGGATTAGCGAGAGGGTGATTAAGATTACGGTACTGCTGGATTAGCTGGTTCCACAGTAGTGGAAACGCTGTAGGTTGTCTTTTTGATGGGGGAAACCTAAACGTAAACAGATACAAAAATCTATGTAGTCTTTTATTTTCCTTCTCTCTTTCTGAAAAGTGCAGAAACCTCTCAGTGTGCAGAACAACTTATTCTTTTTCTTTGGAAACGTATTCAGTTGTTGTTCCGGACGTCCATTAAAATATTTAGAGGCAGTTTGGTCCTTCCTAGGGGGAAGGGATAAAGGCATGTCTCATCTGGCGATGTGGCCAGATCCGCTCTCCACCAGACGGAGGGTGGTGGTGGTGGTGGTTGCTGGGTGCAATCGGGAGGACGGTGGTGTTGAAGCACAGCCTCTCCGCAGCGTGGTGGCGTTCTGGGCACGACTCTGGCCGATCCTGTCATCGTGTTGCCTGTACGCTCGTCTTTTTCCCCCCCCTTCACCCCAGTCAAGCGATCCGATTTAACCGGACCATATTCGTGACTTTTCCGACGGCATTCCCAGATGACTGACTGATAGATGACGGAGGGAGGCCGTTGCCAGATTATAAGATTATTTGGAATGGCTGTGTTGCCAAAATCCGCTCCAGTAAAGCAGCGCATTCTAAGACGTTCCTCCAGTTTCACTGCGTTGGTGGAAAACGAGAGTCAGACGTGTGTATGTTCGACCGCAGAACCTTCCATGGGCCCGCACACGAAATGCCTCACATATCTGTGTGAAGGATGTGAGGCTTTTTGTGAGAGGCCCTGCCAGCCTTGGGACGTATGGTAGTTATTAAGATGGATAGCTGTGTGCTGTCTGGCTCACTCCTGGTCCAGCAGTTAAAACTGATCTCAGATCTGCCTTGTGCTTCTAAACCAGACTTGTCTCCACTCAGATCTTCATCATTTCTCTGCATTTCAGCCTCTTCTTTACCATTTGTGCTTCGCTCCAGCTGAATTTCCTCTGGTGTGGATTTGCTCGTGTGACGACTCCCGTTATGATATTTCTGTTGATCGTGTATGATCCCCTGTCATAGGTGTCTTTTTGTTATGCTTTGATTTTTCTGTTTTCCACTGCTTTGTCTATATATTTTTTCATTTGTTTTGCTCTATTCTCCTGATTTCTTTCCGACTCCACCGTCCTGCTCCGCCCCTCATCTTCCCCCCCTTCACCTCACGCTCCTCTCTCATCGCCTCACCACTCCCACCTTGCTCCGCCCACTCCACACACCCATACCGCACTCAAAGATGTAGCCACGCCCTCCCCCTCTCCCCCACTGACCCGTGCCACTGCTGACCGTGTCACACCAGGCACGGCGGGCGGTGCTGGCCCCAGCGGCGTGTCCTCCGCCCCTCGCGACGTCGTGGCTTCGCTCGTCTCCACCCGCTTCATCAAGCTGACCTGGCGCCTGCCGCTCGAACCCCACGGCGATGACATCACCTACTCCGTCTACTACGGCCTGGAGGGCGGGAAAAGGTGAAGCGTGCTACTCCACCTGTCTCTTCATGCCTTTCTGATTCTTACACATGCAGTTCGATAAGCACGTTCTCACCCCCGGCCTCCACAGGGAGCGTACGGTGAACACCACCCGTCCGGGAGAGATGCAGGTCACCATTCAGAATCTCCGGCCGGACACCAAGTACGTCTTCCGAGTGGTGGCACAGAACAAGCACGGTCCGGGGGAGAGCTCGCCACCGCTGAGGGTGGCCACCCAGGCAGAAGGTAAGGGCTCCACCTTGGTAAGGGCTCCACCTTGGCCAGACTCCGCCCACGCCGACACCCTTCCCCCTGCTCGAGGTTTAGTGCGCCTTAGGCTTCGATGCGAGCTTGACACTGACTCTTGCTCTGGGGCTCAGGAAAGCACCGCGCTGGGATTACTGGGCTCCTACCAGCGTGGGGTCAGTGTCAGCGTCCTTCCTGCTGGCGTGCTGCCCCAGAGAACTGGCTCTCTGCGGGGGGGGGGATCCTGGTCGCTGGGGCGAGCCGAGCTGACCGATCCACGCTTCAGGGTTCCTGCCACACCTTGCTGAGCTTAGATTATTGATCAGGGATTAAAGTGCTCACCTGCTACAATAGACAAGACCTCCACGTGTGAGCCGTGACCCTTATAAACGCCACATGTGCACGCACTGACACACACACACACACACACTAAAGTACGCAATCCCTCACACAGTTATCTGCATACCACACATTCCTGTGAGATCCCGTCTCGCAAGTGCCGAAACTGATATAAGAAGTACAAGCCTGTGTAACTGAGATAAACTGGTGTCATTTCTCACTAAGTCATTTAAGCTCTTCCCCAGAGTTGGTGATCAAAGTTTACCTAATGGCTCATTTAATGCATTCGGTTCAGTGAATCCGGCTTACGCCAGAGACCTCCAAACACGACAGACATGATGAGTGGGTAGCGATCCTTGTGCCAGGACTACGAATCTTAACTTCCTACATTAGCCTAGAGTTATTCCAGAGCACGTCTAAATGTGCAGGTCTTCCACCGATCTTCATTCTATGTGAATGAGATGATATTTAACTTGATTTAAGGTGCTGAGAGTCTTGTGGCAGCCATCATAGATTTTCATTGGCTGTAATCGTTCACGAGCAGCAGCAGCTCGATGGCCTGATTGCTGTTTTATACTCATCATAGCGCTAAGATAACGTAATCAAATTAACGTCAAGCGGGAGGGATGTGCCGCTATTCCCGAGGTGCCCGAGCGTCCTGTGGCGTCGTCAGACGCTGGCTAGAGGAAAAAGCCCTTTGTGCGGTTCGCAATGCTGAGGTGATTTTTAGAACGGCAGCCTTGCGTGTCACAAGCTTTACAGCAGGTCACCTGTAATGGACAAAGGAGGCGTTTGGTTTTCACCTGAGCTAGGAGATAAGGTGTTGGGAACGCGGATTGTCAGGTGCGGTTGATTGGGTTATTCAAATGGACATGCACTGTCTCTCCCCTCCCCCACCCGCCCAGTCCAAGTGCCAGGGCCCGCCCCCAACTTCCACGCGGCGGTGCTGTCCCCGTCCTCCGTCAGCCTGAGCTGGGACAAGCCTGTGACGGGGAACGGCGAGATGCAGAGCTACAAGGTGTACTACATGGAGAAAGGCCTGGGAGTGGAGAAGGTAACTCCGCCGCACGCCCTCGCTGAAGGTGTAGGTTTGTGTGGGTGGTGTTCGCTTCACCCGAGCTGTGTACTAAGACGGCTGAAATCTGGCGTTAAAAGTGACGTTCATGTTGGTGAAGAAAAAGAAAAGTCTTCCTCTGCTTTCGTGCAGGACGTCGAGGTTAGCGGACTGTCCTATGTCCTGACCGGGCTAAAAAAGTTCACGGAGTACAACTTCAGGGTGGTGGCCTACAACAAGCACGGCCCCGGGGTCTCCACAGAGGACGTGGCGGTGCGGACCTACTCAGACGGTATGCAGCACGGCGGCGTCTTTATCCCGGTCTGGATCCGTCTGGATTGGTTTATCCCTGACCTTTGTTTCTCTGAGGTCACCATACATTTTGCTCCCACAGATCTGATTCTATTTTTCCTGCCGGTTGACGGCAGATCAGTCCGTTTTCCATCCTCGAGTCTAACGCGCGTGAAAGCGCTCTCATTCGTTAGACGTGATGCTCGATGGAACGTGTCTGTTTCCGTTGTATGTGTGCTGACTGGCGTCTCCTCCCCCCCCACAGTCCCAAGTGCCCCGCCGCAGAACCTGACCGTGGAGGTGTTGAACTCGAAGGTGAGCAGCGCCGGGAGACCGAGCTCCAACCGAGCTCCACCTCTCACCGTTTCCACCCTCCCGTCTCTTCCTGTGGCCGAACCCCCACCCCCCCACTCACCCCCACTCACCCCCACTCACCCCCCACTCACCCCCCCACTCACCCCCCACTCACCCCCCACTCACCCCCCACTCACCCCCCACTCACCCCCCCCACTCACCCCCACTCACCCCCACTCACCCCCACTCACCCCCACTCACCCCCACTCACCCCCACTCACCCCCACTCACCCCCCACTCCCCCCCCACTCACCCCCACTCACCCCCACTCACCCCCCACTCACCCCCACTCACCCCCACTCACCCCCCACTCACCCCCCACTAACCCCCCACTCACCCCCCACTCACCCCCACTCACCCCCACTAACCCCCCCACTCACCCCTCACCCGCCGCTTATGAAAGTAATTGATATTTCCTCAGTGTGCCGGGAGGATTAGATCCCGTCCTGTCGCAGGAGCAATTTACAAGTCCATTTGGCATTCCAGACGAGTGGCCGGACTGCCCCTCCAGCTCCACCTCAGAGTAGCGGAGGTGGCAGCACCCACCCTGGTTATGTGGTGCGCTTAGTTATTTGAGCTCCGCATGCAGACACACACATTTGCATAGTTTAATGGGGGCTTATGGGTGAGTAATTGACACCGCGTCATGGTGAGGGGGGCTTTGCGCTGGCTGTTGAAATTAATTCCCAAACAGAAGGTTTCCTTTTACTCGGCGTGATGAACACGGGGAAGGGGAGTTAATTGGTAGACTCCTCTGGCCCGTGTCAGAGCTCCTCTGTGTGGCCCCAAGCTGGAAAGTTCTGGAAGGGAGCAGCTCGGTGTCTGGGTGTGTGGGGACGGCCCCCTTCTCCACAGGCTCCTTCTTAACTGCACACCAGCCTCAGACCCGCCCTTCTCCCTTCCTCCAGCAGCCAATCAAAACGTTTGTTTGGAAGGAAAACCACGACAGAGACGGAACCACTTAATAAATGGACCTGGGACGAATAGAGAGGGGAGGGGCTAAAGCGCTTGCACACGCTGTCGTTTTAATGTGGCTTATTCCACCCAGGCCTGCAACCATGGCACCATAGGCGGGGCATCGTTAATTAAGTCCCCGCCCACCTTGGGTTCCCCGACGCTATCCCAGCATGCCTCACAGGCCCGTATCCGCCGTTGGGCCGCTGGGTCTGGCTCTCCACTGCTCTCCACTGCTCTCCCGGCTCTCGCCGCGGCGTGTATTATTCATGGGCTCAGCACGGGCGAGCCGCCCCCCATCCTCCCCATGGCCTTTGCAGCGACGCCCTTAGCGTATAAACATGCGCATGTTTTATGGGGGGGGGGGTACACTCTCTAATGGCCACCGCGGGGGAACAGTAGCTCAGGTCAGATGCCTCCACATCGACCTGTTACTATGGAGATCCCCCCCACTGAAAGCAGGTACAGGATTTCATGAATTGAATATTCCTTTCTGCACCACAGGGCTCTTTTGTGCCTGATTAGATCATTTAATGGATTGTTATTGGTCTAGTCATACAGCAATAATAAAAGGGCTTATGCACACTGCATGGCATCTCCTGTAGAGAAATGTGAAGGCTGTTTGTGAGGATTGATCTGAATTGCCCGTAGAGCTTCATGGTCCGATGGCAGCAACCGCCTGCCGAGGCTCAGAATGGTGAGATCACCGGCTACAAGATCCGCTACAGGAAAAGCCCGCGGAAGAGTGAGGTTTCGGAGATCACCTCGGGAAACCAGCTCAGTCAGCTCATAGAGGGTAAGCACTGTAAAATACGGCACGTTTAGTGTGGTGATGTGTGCGTATACTGCCTCGCAGGTCGCGGGCTGGACCGTTTCGCCCCGGGAGACTCCAGTTTTCGATTGACGTGCTCTGTCCGCAATCCCGTCGTCTTTCGCCGTTAACAAAAAGTGGAAATTGCATGAAATGTGAACAAAATTGGTGCAGCTTTGCAGCGGTTGGCAACAAAGGAGGCACGTGTGGGTAGAGGTGTCGTCTCAGAGGTGTCGGGCTGTCCGTGTCTCCGAGCGAGACCACTAGTTCAGGGGCAGGTTGCCTTCTAGTGGTGCGTCCGAGCTCCCGCCCCCTTCCCTCCATCCACCAATCAAAATAGCTGCGCATCCTTGCTGTTCCATGGCTATGTAAGACAGCATGGATCGCAAAAGTAGGACTTCAGGGAGCAAATTAAAGGCGGAGAGTTAGTCAGCAGCCATTATCTGGCTCGACTAAAATCCTGAGGACAGGATCCCGGCCGGCCACAGTAGCAATCGATCTTGGGTTGATATTGTTGGGGTAACGTGTCTGGGTGAAGCATGAAGGTGGTTGTGCTTATTTCACCCGCAGAGTTGAGCCCTGAATTACTGGTAGAGGGAAATGGCCAGTCTCATCAATCCAGGAACCCCACAGACAAAATCCTGGAAGGCTTTTATTTCTAGTCCTCTTGCTAAAGGCCATAAAAGGGCATCCAGTGATTCACTTCCTGGCCTGATTTGTGGTGGTACCTTCACACAGAGCGTAAAAGTGACAAACGGCTTCATTGTGACTCGCAGGTTTGCAGCGCGGCACAGAATACACGGTCCGCGTGTCCGCCATGACGGTGAACGGCACGGGGCCCGCCACTGACTGGATCACCACGGAGACCTTCGACAGCGACCTGGATGGTAAAAGAGTGTGCCGACACGGAACCATGGCAACGACAGGGCGCTTTGCTGGAGGCGTCCTGACCAACTGTGTGTGTGCGTGTGTGTGTGTGTGACACAGAGTCCCGAGTGCCAGACGTGCCTGGCTCCTTGCACGTGCGGCCACTGGTCAACAGCATCGTGGTGAGCTGGTCTCCCCCGGAGAACCAGGACATCGTGGTCAGGGGTTACATCATCGGCTATGGCATCGGCAGCCCACACGCCCAGAACATTAAAGTAGACTATAAACAGAGATACTACAGCATTGAGAATCTCGGTGAGTTCCTCCTCTACGGATTTGTCACTCTGGTTTTAATAAACAAGGTAGGAAGTTATTAACATGGAAAGTATTTAGGTGCATATTATTAATTAGGGTATAAACATGCAGTGCTTCATTTTTTTGTTTTCTGCATGATGAAAAACACTCATTCCTTATTCATTTAGATTTTCTACAGAGACGCATTAAAGTATGTATGTTTTACCCATTAGCCTCATAAATGTGATTAAATGACTTTGATTACATTTGAAAGAGTTTTCTAGTAAACATGTTTCACACTGGAAGCAGGGTAAGGAGGGGACTGATGGGTGGGGGTAGGACAACTACAAGTCACTCAACCCTGGGGTAATTAA
The DNA here is from genome assembly GCA_020368025.1 of Brachyhypopomus occidentalis. Lineage (NCBI taxonomy): Eukaryota > Metazoa > Chordata > Actinopteri > Gymnotiformes > Hypopomidae > Brachyhypopomus > Brachyhypopomus occidentalis. The sequence goes on from JAGXOD010000022.1 coordinate 6,266,517, forward strand.
ATTGGGAGTGTAGAAAGAAAAAAAAAAAGAATCATGTGCAGAAATTGTGCATAATTGAAGCTTTCATAATTTGCCTAATTGCATGAGAAAGAGAATCAATAATGGTGTTTAAATATGCAACCCCACCATGATGATGAATATTAGGAGGGTCCCCTGAGGTCTGGCGCCTGATTAGCTACATCACTTCCCCCTTCTGCCCGCCAGATCCCAGCTCACACTATGTGATCACCCTGAAGGCCTTCAACAACGTGGGCGAGGGCATCCCCGTGTACGAGAGTGCCATCACACGACCCCAGTCAGGTGGGTGCCCCGCAGACGAGGCTAGCTCCACCACCACCACCACCACCAGCCTCCGACCAGAGCCACGAAAGCCTTCCAACTGGGCCGGCCCCGTTGGTCGGACCTCACTGGTCCTGCTGCAGTGATTTATAGCTCGATTAGCAATTTTGGCACTGTGATTAGCGCCATGTTGTGGCGTTGTGTAGCAGTGCATGCTCCGTGGGAGCAGAAATTGCAGTGGTTGAGCGCTGAAAGCATCATCAACCTTCTGGTTGTGTTTTTTACATTTTTTTTTGATTATTATTCATTTCTTTTTCTGTATGCTGTATGCTGATGATACTTCAGAGACTGTATTTGCTGACTAGAATGCCAAACTTGAAATGAGCCATCGCTATCGTAGCCACTCGACACTGGGACGCTTTGACACAAAGCAGTCTTGGTCTCCTCTGCTTCCAAGCAACCGGCGTTCCCGCTCTGATGGGCCTGTGATTATGGGCTTCAGACAAAGCCATTAGCACTTCAGCGCAGTGCGCGGTGCCCACATAATACACGTGTGTGAGGGGAGCGCGGGGCTTTTATTAAACACTTAGTAATTCTCTGCATGAGCCAGTCATAACCTTACTGATTATTCTCGATATGCAAGATGTGATATGCTTTCCGACAGAGAATGGCGGCGAATAGCGAGCTTTTATTCACTCATTAGGGTGAACGTTGCTATGACGCAACTTGTTCAGGCGTGTTAAGTAGTGTTAAGTTATATATACCACATAAACAGCTGATGCATTCTCTAAGGCATCGGGGTTAAGGCCCTGTAGCTTATACAATAACAGGATGGAGGGCAGTGGTTTAGTTTTTGGTGACATGTCCAAGCACATCAGGCTCACGGCTTGCCGGTTATACCTCAGAACAGCTGTGAAGAGGCGCTGCAGGCTGACTGGCAGGAAGTGGCGTCTTCATTCCACACCAAACACCAGTGCCGCGCCATCAAGTTGGCAGAGCGGGTTTTAAAAACGTAAATCGCTTCGTCAAGGGGGGCGTAAGGGGGCGGAGCCAAAGCCTCTGCTGGCGTCTGCTGGTTCTCTCCATGTATATGAGGAGCGGTGAGTATATTGTCCCCACCAGCTAGTTTCTGGCGTGAAAAGGGAAACAGGTGGTTGAAACCGCGCTGCAAATGTCAGGTCGTTTTATCGCAGGTTGGAACAGAGGTATACTGTAGCTCCACCGCCCTCTGTGTGTGTAGCCCTTAACCAAAGCCCACACAGACCTGCAGCGATTGGAAAGATACAGTTCAACGTGTGTGTGCCCGAGTGTGTGTGCCCCAGTCTGCTTGCCCTGGTGTGTGTGCACGTGTGTGTGAGTGAACTCAACCCACTTTGCAAAGGTGGGGCGTGAAACAGCTACGCCACAAAGTCCTGTTTTCCTCTATGAAAAAGGTCTTTTATTGTGACAAAGCGCTCCTGTGAAACCTTGAGCTAGACAAGGACGCCATTCTCACAGCGAAGAACAAGATGAAATGGAAGCTTTTCCCTGCACAACTGCACTGTGCTGGCCTGTGAGGGATAGTATTCCGGCTTTGCCTTCTTGCTGTAAGAATACACTAACCTCAGAGGAGCAAATACTGATGATTTGTGTTTAAAAATAAATTGGTTCTGTAATTGAATGTCTAAATTTGCAGCACTTTTGTCGGAGAGACATTTATTATGAAAGCGTTTGCTCACCATGGTCTGAATGTTGTTTAGAGGTCTGTGTTGAGCCCATACTAGCATGCGTGTCTGTCTGACGGTATTGAGCCAATACTAGCGTGCGGGTCCGTCTGACGGTATTGAGCCAATACTAGCGTGCGGGTCCGTCTGACGGTATTGAGCCAATACTAGCGTGCGGGTCCGTCTGACCGTGTTGAGCCCATACTAGCGTGCGTGTCCGTCTGACCGTGTTGAGCCCATACTAGCGTGCGTGTCCGTCTGACGGTATTGAGCCAATACTAGCGTGCGGGTCCGTCTGACGTTATTGAGCCAATACTAGCATGCGTGTCTGTCTGACGGTATTGAGCCAATACTAGCGTGCGGGTCCGTCTGACGGTATTGAGCCAATACTAGCGTGCGGGTCCGTCTGACCGTGTTGAGCCCATACTAGCGTTGTCCGTTCGGTATTGAGCCAATACTAGCGCGGGTCTGACCGTGTTGAGCCAATACTAGCGTGCGGGTCCGTCTGAGTGAACTAAGCTAGGGTCCGTCTGACCGTGTTGAGCACATACTAGCGTGCGTGTCCGTCTGACGGTTCCTCTCCTTTGTTCCCGTTTCACGTAGTGAACTAAGCTAGTTTACTGAACAGATCAGTTCTTGCTCCTTTACCTGTAGTGTGTATATACGCATTCTTATGAGATTTATGTGACTGTGCCTCTTGAAATCCTGTTCTAATAGAATATTCTCTCTCTTTCTCCCTCCCAATCCCCCCTCCATGTTGCCTCCCTGTTCCCTTATTTTAACCCATTAACATGGTTCTCCCATTTCATTTTTGTTCTCCCTCCCTCCCCCAAACCTCCTTCCCTTTATCTGTTCTTATTGTTGTTGTATTCACATCACCCCCCCCCCCCCCCCATCTTTTTTTCTCATTTTGCCATGGGGCGTTGTGTTAACGGCTTGCAGATCCCATAGACCCTGACGTTGATTTGTACGAACTTTTCCATCCTTCATACACTCCAGCACCAGACCCCATTGTCATGATGCCTCCCGTGGGTGTTCAGGCATCTGTCCTGAGCTACGACACCATCAAGATCGCCTGGGCCGACAACTCGTTGCCCAAGAACCAGAAGATCGTGGACGCGCGCTACTACACTGTGCGCTGGAAGACCAACATCCCGGCGAACACGAAGTATAAGGTACGGTCCCCCCCCCCCCCCCCCCGCCTCGAGTCACGGGGGTTACGCCATGCTGGAGGAGGAGGGTGGGGTTGTGTAGGACCAATCAGCAGGTGGCCCAGAAGAAGCTCCTCCTCCTCCCTGTGTGCACAAGAAAGTTTGACCTTTATGTGCAACTTGCTTGCAGACGGCCAACACCACCACGCTGAGTCACATGGTGGCGGGTCTTAAGCCCAACACCCTCTACGAGTTCTCCGTCATGGTGACCAAAGGCAGGAAGACCAGCACGTGGAGCATGACGGCTCACGGAACGACCTTCGAAACCTGTAAGGACCGGGAACGGAGCCAAGAAGCAGCTCCAGAATGTTGTGGTGACTCTCAGCGCATCACTTCCTGTCATGCTCGTAATCTATCAACTGTCCCCCCCCCCCGCAGCACCCAGTTCTGCACCAAAAGACGTGACCGTGGTCAGTAAGGAGGGACGTCCGCGCACCATCATAGTGAACTGGCAACCTCCCTCAGAGGCCAACGGCAAGATCACAGGTGCCGCTGTGTGCTGATATACATCCGCAGTAGCGGACCCCTCCCCCACCGCTGGTGCACGTAGCATTGTTGTGCCATCATCAACCACTAGCTCCAGCCTCAATAGCCCCTCGTCTTGTGCCCCCCAACCCTCCTGTGTTTCTTTGCCCCAGGCTACATCATCTACTACAGCACAGACGTGAACGCCGAGGTGCACGACTGGGTCATCGAGCCTGTGGTGGGGAATCGGCTCACCCACCAGATCCAGGACCTGACCCTCGACACCACGTACTACTTCAAGATCCAGGCTCGCAACTCCAAGGGCATGGGCCCCTTGTCCGAGGCGGTCCACTTCCGCACCCCCAAAGGTGTGTACTGTGGGATGGGCTCTGCACTTTCGCCTCGTCTGTCGCTCGCCAGTACGATGTTGTTTTCCTCCTAGTTCCAGTGCAGCACGGGGTCGGTAGCAGACTGCTTATCAGATCTGGCTTCCTGAATGCGCAGAGATGGATGTTTTGTTTCTGCTTAAGCTCAGCCGTCTCGTCCTCCCGCCCGTCTGATCGCTCGCGTCCTTGCCGACGGCTGCCCCGCCTGACTCCCGTTTCCACGGCGCTCGCCCTAACCTGTCTGCTCTGTGTTCTCTTCCCTCTGCTCTGCTAGCTGAACCTTCTGACAAAATGGCTAATGACCAAGGTAATTGCTTTTCCCTTCCTTATCTCGCTAATGTCCCCCTCCCCAAAATCGAAGCGAACTGCTCTGTTTTTCCTGCTCCTCGAATCGCGACGTTGGGGTAATACCAACCCCCCCCCGCCCCCCCCATGAGGCGGAGGTCTGGCCAATCGGCTTGCTTAACTCCTCTTTACGTTTCCCTTCGATGCCTCATCAGCAGGAGACACAAGTGAGAAGACACTCGAGGACAGTCCTCCTGTGTCCTGCTCGATGTTATGATGGTTATCGGTTGGAGTCTCTATTCGACGCTCCTGTTGTCTGTGCGTACTGGGCTTTGTGTGGTTACTGGGGTTACTGCGCTCACCTCTTCTTCTCTGCTCTTTCTTCTAGCGTCCATTATGCCACCCAAACCGGGCCGAGACCCCATGGCCGATCCTGGCATCGGTAATTCGCCTTTGATCCTTTTTGCACAGCTAACAAAAGTGTAACTCGACAAACAGGCCTTTCATCGTATGCTTGAACTGCTTGCATTACAGTTGCAATGTCTCTTTGCATTACTTGGTTTCAGTGCTACAGGAGAGTTGAAGAGGTCATAGGTGAAATATATGTAGTGTATAAAACAGCGTTTGTGCTTCAGGGAAATCGGGAATGCCTGGCACCGGGGACAACCATATCTTGGTCATCGTCATCATCGTGTCCGTGGGAGCCTTCACCATCATCGTGGTGGTGGTAGGAGCCTTCCTGTGTACACGCCGCACCACCTCCCAGCAGAAAAAGTAAGAACCTCAAGGTCACGGGCAGGGCAGGGGGCGTATGTCACGTCCTGGCATGCCTCGCACGTCCGCTGTGCAGGACTGAGCTGATGTATGGCCCGAGCTGTGGGGGGGGGGGGCGTCTTTACTGCGACCTCCCTGACGGTTTCCTCTGCTCTTCAGGAAACGAGCGGCCTGCAAGTCCGCCAACGGCTCGCACAAGTACAAAGGCACCTCCAAGGACCTGAAGCCACCCGATCTCTGGATCCACCACGAGCGCCTGGAGCTCAAACCCATCGACAAGTCGCCCGAGCCCAACCCGGTCATGACGGACACGCCCATCCCACGCAGCTCCCAGGACATCACCCCGGTGGACAGCACCGTGGAGCCTGTGCTCCAGAGACGCAATTCCTTCCGCGGTGAGAACTGTGCTTCAGTCGGGCTTCAGCGTCTTCCACGGCTTCCACCATTCCAGGCTCCGTCTCTGACAATTGCGCTGATTCGTGCTTCTGGTTTGTTTGTACTGTCATTGCGTCCGATCTCTGTATTCCCAGCACAAACTCAACAGATTCCGTGTACAGTTACGGCAGCTTTGATGCCTGTCTTTAAACTTCTCCTATGATGGGTGTGCACTGCCCTCTGCTGGAGAAAAACGGCCATTGCAGCCGACTCACCACACTGTTAGCGTAGCGGCAGCGCAGTAGTGCCCCGTGTTGGCCAGGCTACCTCAGCTGTGCCTCTCATAGGCTGGTCGCTCTCTGGTTCACAGGCCACGAGTCGGAGGAGGGCATGTCTGCTGTGGCAGGGCGTCGGGGAGTGAGACCTAAAATGATGATGCCCTTCGATGCCCAGCCCCCTCAGCGTAAGTTCTCCTGGTTCCTTCCTTGATAGGCTCCGCCCCCCCTCAGGGCAAACCTTTAATCACCTGTGATTTTAACGCTGAGTATCTAACTAGGACTTTGCGCTTGTCTTGAAGCTCGCTCAGAAAGTCCTCTTTTAATGGCTCTTTCGCTTAAGCTGAGACAGTGTAGTGGGTAGTGTTACACACACACACACACACACACACACAGCTTGCATTTCGGGTTTGGCTAAGTGTTGCTCTCTGTGTGCATGAGCTGTAATCATATATGAGTAGTGCTTCTCATGCTGTCATTGCTGAAACTGTGTGTGTGTGTGTGTGTGTGTGTGTGTGTGTGTGTGTGTGTGTGTGTGTGTGTGTGTGTGTGTGTGTGTGTGTGTGTGTGTGTGTGTGTGTGTGCACGCTCTGTGTAAAAACGAGGCCTCTCTGTTATTTGTGTCCACCCGCAGCCGTGGTTAGTGCTCACCCCATCCATTCCCTTGATAACCATCACCACCATTATCACTTGGGCAGACTGGGCTCGCCGACACGCAGCTACCTGCCCCACCCGGGCGGCTCCCGCGCCCCCATCTCTCATCTAGACAGGGCCGAATCCTCAGGTGAGCCTGTGGCCCGAGCTCGGACGAGCCTGCCGCGTGCCTTCCCGCCGCTGGCCTGCAGGGGGCAGAGCGCGCCGTCCTTCCACGCAGACCTGCACTTCCTCACTGGGGTCCCTCTTCCCCCCCCTTTGGCCAATGCGATATTTCTCATAACCGGGTCGTGCCGGGTCATGTGATGCGCGCCATGGTTGTGATCCGGTTGCGGGTGTATCTGCAGAGTCGGTGAGGAACACGCCCAGCGCGGACTTCCTGTCCGCATCGGCTCAGCCCTCCTGTGCCACGGACCTCTCGGAGACGGACGCCAGCTACCACAGCTCGGCGGCCGAGGACGAACCCGCCTACAACCCGCCGACGGCTCACGTGCGCCCCCACGCACGCCCTCAAGAGCTTCGCTGTGCCGGCCGTGCCCGCCCACGGCTCCGCCTACGAGGGCGTGGCCTTGCCCAGCACGCCCCTCCTCTCCCAAACAGGTACGCCCCTTCGTCCTCTGGCGCCCGCCTCCTTTTTGCGGGCTGCGTTCAGAAATGCTCACACTTTGCGTCACGCCTCCTCGTGCAGTCAAGACGGCTTCCATCGGGACGCTGAGCCGGACGAGGACCCCCGTGCCTGTCACGGTGCCAAACGCTCCAGAGGGCGGCAGGATGCACGAGGACGCCGGAGGCGTGAGTACCACTGCGCTGGCCGCGTCTGCACGAACGCCACGCCACGCGACAACAACCGTCAGCACAGTCTCAGCATACAGAGGCTCACTGCTCATTCGTGGCATAGGACACACTCAGGCTGTTTTACATGTGATTTTAATCTGATTTCTCTCCCCTCTCTCAAATCTCTGCGCTCTGCTTCCCCTTCTAACCGTGTTGCTTGTACTGGCGGCTGATCACATTTACATTGTTGCCTCTTTTATGTCTTTCCTTAACCTGCTGCGTTGTTCTCTCGTGCATGTGCATCAATGATTAAAACACACATCCATTTATCTGCATGAACGCTTGTGGCTGTGAACTACGCCTCAATCGCGTCTTTGAATGATTCTTCTGCTGCTTAAGTTCCCCTACCTGCCTCATCTATAATCTACCCTCCCCCTCATACCCTCCAGCCCCCCCACCCTCCGTGCCTCACAGCCTGCCCCCCCCCCCCTACTCTACCCTGCCTGCTGCCCCTCCCCTCCCCCGCGCTAACCCTCTCCGTCTTCCTCAGAAGTACGAGGCAGACGAGCTCTCGGAGGAGATGGCCCACCTGGAGGGCTTAATGAAGGACCTGAACGCCATCACCACGGCTTGAGCACGACGGCACACACACACACACACACACACACACACACCTGCATGCACACTCATCCTTACCCACGCTGGGAAGGAGCCCATTCTCAGTTCTTCACAGAGAAACAGAAACGAAACCTTTTTTGGCTCTCGGGAAGGGCCGCCATCTTTCATCGGAGTGAAGACCGCTCTCAGTATGGACGCCGATTCCTTCCACCAGAAGATTTTTCTCTTTGCCGAAAATATTTTTTTGTTTGTTTTGTTTGTTTTGGCTACGGAAACCATTCCAAGCCACCATTTTGTTATCCTAAGAACGAAAAGGATGCTGAGGGTTTGCTGGCGTTTGAGCTGCCGGACTTGTACGGCACATTATACAGTGTTTCATTTGAGTTGTTCCTTTGTGTGTTTTGTATATTGCCCCTGTTCCACTGAGGTGAACATTGGACATCGTCCATTTAATTCCCATAACTCATTTTGTATTAAGCATTTTGATTGAATGACATCTTTCCCTTTGATATGTCATATATTGTGCCATGTCTATATTATTTTCTAAATGTTTTTGTATTATTTTATATACATATGCATTTATAGATATGTATATACGTTTTAAAAAAAAACTGCCTCATTTTTCTTTTCAAAATAGCAAATGTTTTTGGATGAAAATTCAAAACAAGTGCGTAAAACTGCTGTGCTGGTCAGCTCTCCAGGAGACACTGTGCTCCATTTTCTAAAACAGTTTGGACTCGGAATCGTGACATTGCTTTGCCCTTGGTACGAGAAGATCTTGTCTTTTTCTAAACGGGACTCCCTTTCAGAATATTGCTTTATATTTTTGTCAGCTCCCTCATCATCGCCTGCTCCTCCAGAGGAAAGAGCTTACACGGTTCGCATCACCTGGCACTGTGATCGTTTACAGACTCCTTCAAATATCCGACACTCAGTGAACTATGCCGGTCAGTCAGTCAGCTGGTACAAGGCTTTGGGTGTGGTGACTGAAAGACTGTGGTTTTAATTTAAAGTCAGGTGCTTACACCTTAGATTTGACTTTTTTTTTTTTTTTCCTCCTAAAAGCATGAATTCAGAATTTTCATATGGATTTGAGCTGCGGATTTGTCATGCTGGGAAACGCAGCGTAACTTTTCTCACGTGAACGTCTCTCGTTCGGTGCCGGACTAGGCCCAGATGTGGCCGCGGCGAGCACGAGCCGCTCCGGCTGTTGTCCAGCGCGTCTGCGAGCCCTTTCCAGCGTGGTGCGCACGTGTGCCGAACCTTCCGGACCTGACCTCCTGCGCGTCTGCTCCTCTGTTCTGTTCCGTTTCTTGTAATGTAGTTGTTTTATATGAAGAAATGTTATTCTGTATAGAATTTCAATGTGAAACAACATGGCTGACCCCTCGCTGGAAATACTTTTGCCCTTTTACCCAAAGAAAAAGAATTCATCAGCAATCATTATTTGCTCTACGTTGTTATTATTATAATGGGTTATCTTTTACATCTTCTTGAATGTCAGTATGGCTGTAAGAAATTCAGGGTTACTATAGGAACCTGTTAAAAAGCTTGGTGGAAATGGCCAGATTACCTATTTGGGATAAACTAATACGTTGTAGAGTCAATCTAGACTTTTATTGCACTTTTTCAACAACTTTGGGAAAAACACATTTCTTACATATCCTGTGTTTGGAATATAAAGCTCTATTTGTGTAATGTAGTGTCATAGTGTAGCATTAGGCAGCTGGTCTTCTTTATTTTGTTTTGGAAATGGTATTGGAGCGACAGGTTTTACTGTGTTGCAAATGAGGAATTCTATTGTTGCTTATTTCTGTACAAAGATCTTTTTGCTGTCTGTAGAATAATGTGGCTTTTTAAAAAAATCAAACCCAAAAAAAAAAAAAAAAAAAATCAATCTCGGGTCATCTTGCATTTTCTGAATTAAACCCCCGTGTTCTTTATTTCATGGCAGCCTTACTGGTTACTGCACTTTATCAGGTAGGAAGCAGACTAGAAACGTTTCATACAGTGTACTCGGTGTACCACGGCTGAATAAGGTCAGAACATCTCTATCTGTTCCTGAACACCCAGCCCTTCCCTGAGATCAGACATCACTTAATAAAAACATCCAGCCCTTCCCAGAGATCAGACATCACTTCCTGAACACCCAGCCCTTCCCTGAGATCAGACATCACTTGCTGAACAGCCAGCCCTTCCCCGAGATCAGACATCACTTCCTGAACAGCTAGCCCTTCCCTGAGATCAGACATCACTTCCTGAAAACCCAGCCCTTCCCTGAGATCAGACATCACTTCCTGAAAACCCAGCCCTTCCCTGAGATCAGACATCACTTCCTGAACACCCAGCCCTTCCCTGGTGGGGCCTGTTTGGCAAGAGACCCAACGGTGAGACCCCAACCTTCTGCTCCTGGGTGCGCCTGCCTGCCTCCAGGGGGGGTCCACAACTATGTTCTCGAAAGTTCACGTTCTCCAGAACTAGTGAGACATCTGATCACCGAATGAAGAGCCAAATATGGAACGAAGGAGCTGGGGGGTGTCCATTACTGATGAAGCAGAACATGGCAGAACAGGTTATCGCCATCGCAACGGCTACTATAGAAACAGCAGAGCATTGTGATGTCACAGCAGACATGTTCATGCATACCCACAAAAAGCCCGAGATGGAGCTGACGGAGGCGTTGGGGCAGCACCTGACACGCTTGTTCCTACTAGAACTGGTCTGCTAGTCTTTATGAAGAACTTCAAGCCTACACTTCAAACTTTTTGGTCCTATTCAAACTACTTTTATTCAGATGTCGGCTTTGAAAAAAAAAAAAAGACCACTGCACACATTGGAACCTTGATGTTTTTATTTGTTTGGTAACATCTAGACTCTGGGAGTTTTGAAGCTCATCCCAGCAGGGGGCTGGGTCACCTGGAGAGAGGGCAGGCTGCCAAACTCCTGCAATGTCAAAGAGCCCCAACACAATATCAGTTCGCATTCTGTACGGTTCTTAACAAGACGTTTAAAATGCGTAAGCAAGTATTCAAGAGCCGCAGGACAGTATTCTAGCTTTATCTAGAGTCATACGTTTTCAAACGTTTCAAACCGGTTTAGTTAATTTTTTTTTCATGAATCCATTATACATTTGAGGTCCCTGAATTTAAATAGCATCTCTATCAAGCCTAGTTACACAACAACTCAAAAACCCAATCGATTTACCAAAATTAAAAAAAATGAGCCGTCGCTAATGAAGTGGTTTCATTAAATGACTGAACATTGATTATACGATTAAACTAAGTGAATCAGGAATGTAGACCAAATCCAAGCCTCCTGGTTCAGAATATTACTGGACAGATAATGTTTCGTTTATATTTTATGCAGCAACATAGTTTTATTGCGGACTGCACATTATAAGCTTGTGTTATTTAAACATTAGAGGTCTTTATAGATACATGTCTGGAAACAAATCCTGTCCAACTGGTACTTTTGTCTAGACTTTGATCAGCAGACTGGAGGTGGCCTCACGTCTCACATTCCTTTGCTGATTCTTTTCAAAAGAAGTGGCAGAACCTTTTAAATGACCTAAAATGATCTATTGATTCCTGATGACTTACCAACATCTTCAGCATTTCCCTGGTGTCAGGGTCGATCTCAATGATTTCCTGGCTGAGGGCAGAGACCTAAGACAAAGAAGACGACGCCATGTGATTAATCTGGCAACTCATCGATAGCTAAAATACTCTTTAACTGTAGAGGAAGAGCTTTCAAAAATCAGTCAACAAAATCCCTGCGTGAACGCAGGACACTGATCAGCATGCAGAGTTTCTCCTGCAGGGCAACCCTGACCTCAGGAACATAGTTGTCCCTCCTCTCCCTCTCCTCCTCCTGCAGTTTGATGGAGATGCCTCTGACTGGACCCCGTTGGATCCTCTTCATCAGATGGGTCACATATCTGCAGACAAAGTTAAGCTCTGTGATCTTAGTGATCGCAGCGTTACCGATTCCATGACGATGGCGCGCTATCATATATACTACATAAACAGATCTTGCGCAAATCTTGCACAATACCCTCTTCATGTCCGATTGTGGTTTGTTTTAATCTCGTGTTTTTTTTTTTACGATACGATACGATATGCACTCACCCTGCTATCTTATTCCGCAGAGGTTTGCTGGGGATAATGGCAATCTCTTCACACACCCTCTTGTTGACATGGAAGTCATTGCCTAGTCTGGTGTAGTACTTCTCAATGATGACACGAGCCGCCTTCTTCACCGTCTTCGTTCTCACGCGCCCCTGCACGAAAACCATCAACAGAAAACGCATCAAACGCACAGACAGACAATTAGCTTTGGTGCATGTGAACCATCTCCTGCATCAACACTGTGAATGCGAGTTAGCCAACTAGCTTAACCATTTCCCCCTAATCCGCGCGGCCTACTTTTAATTTAGAAATAAACACACAAACCAGCATATGCGAGTTAACGTCCCGACTACCGATACATATGGCCTTTGCATGCGTAATCGATCACGTTTAAAAGCGATTAACCAAATCCAGGGAAAATCGGTGTATGAGCGGTTTTCCTAAAACAAACATCACACTTTTGCCGTTAAAAGTACTCGGGTTGATGATTCATTAGCATGTGAAATATCCAATTTGGTGCTTCGAACACTAATCAATCTGAGAAAGAGAAGGATTAGAGTGGATTTTAAAATGTTCGTTCCAAACAACCCACCATGTTGACTCAGGTCTTAGAAAAGGACCCGATTGAGGCCAAGACGGAAGTTTGCGTATTACGGCGGAAACAAAATAAAAGCTTACCTCATGTGCAATCTTTAAAGAAACCCAGACATTTATTAAATACCGGATGAACCGGAGATAATAAATAACCGTTTATATTTAAAGTAATTCATATCACATTTTTTAAAAATATTGGTTTTGATTACAAAATAGACTATTTGTCTTCTTACTCTTTTTACATTGTTTCTTGTGAAATGGACCAAAGACACCAACTCAAATTTGAGACAATTTCTTTTATTTTACATAAAAAAGGTGCAAACTTGAGTTTCCCTTTAAGAGCGGAGGGAATTAAAAATTGAATTTGAAAGGTTAAATGTGGTACTTCATATGACTCCTCAGGAAAAATAGGTATTTAAGATTAAGACCTTTTATCTTTCTGCAACTGGAAAAAATAATTAAAAAAGGTGTTAAACTGGATAAACAAAGATGGGTCCCTCAATCGAAGCCCTTGACTAAGTGAAACCATTTAAATACATTAAGTAACATTCATATTCCAACACAAATTCATGATACAATTTTTAGATTCAATGCTTTATAGTATCTTTGAAAAATATGTCCAGAACCAGAAAGGGAATGAATGACACCTGCAGAACTGTACAATTACATTTCCCATATCATAGAAGCAAGGAAAGTTCATTTTGTCTCACAGGAATTTGTTTAAGAAACACAGGGGGAAAAAAAAGTGGTCATAAAATATTGACAATTGAAATATTGCAGTACTGTCCAAACTCCTCACATAAAATCCTATCAATATAAAGTCCGTTTAAGAATGTGCCATTAATGCAGACCCATGAATCTGTTCACATTCAATTCTTTGTTCAACAGGTTTACACATTGATTTAAACATGTCAGAACAATGGCAATCAGTTTCAGATGGAAACAAGGTTTTGTTGCAAAATGGCAAGTAATATGACAGTGTATAGTAACAAACTAGAATAACATTATGGAAATTACTTGCAGGACTAAAGCTAATCTTCAAAGATGTCAAAACTTAAAGCAGCCTTTATAGATGCTATATGATTGCAGCTGTGAACAGAAATTATATAAACTCATGCCCAGAGTGTACATCAAATAAAGTCCCACATACAAGTATTTACCACTGCTTTCTGCACCATAAGCCATGCACACAAGAATCTGTGGAATGCTGACCTTCGACTTAATGTTGGCGTCGTGTGAGAATCATAAACTGCCATTTTAACCCCCTTGATGAGACGTTTCCACTACAGTGATGTAAATGAAACAGCCATTATTTAACCTTACGAAAGGCGTTTGGATTCTTTAAGATCAACATGATCTTACGAGAAATCCATCTAAAAAAAAATAAAAAGAGACAAAGAGAACAAGATAATTTATCAGCCTTATTCTGAATATGAAATGTACTTTATTCACCACCCTTTCTTTGTAAATGGAGATTATGTGCACAAACTTGGGGAGAAGAAAAAAAAACAGACAGGTTGTTAATATACGGTGGTCTGAAACAGTCATTATTTGCATTGAGGAGAAAGCTAGTAGTCATTAAAGATGGTCTCAGTCCAGAGCGCAGTAAAAAGGAACCTTCTGGAAAGCTCAACAGTATGCAGAAGATATGATTTCACTGTGATTTCAGTCTTCAATACAGGCAGATCCCTTTTTTTAACTAGTTGTGAGACTGGCCAGCAGATGGCACCCTTCAGCTACGTTATTACTCAAACCCTACAACAGTTTTAGTGTTCCAGCCACAAGTAGCCCGTCTCTATTCCAGCCATTTTGAGTTTGGCAGAGAAAAACCAGGGTCAGGAGCTGCCAGCTCTCTTGTTTCTTACCCATATCCTTAACCTTTTTAACACTGACCTTCAGTCAGGGCAGAGACACAACTTCTACCAACACCCATAAGACCATTGATTATCTGCAACGTATATATGCATTACCATCCAAAGTGTGAAAATGCGGGATCCTGGTGACAGGTAACGGAAGCGTGTTGGGACGGTATGAGTTCAAGGATTCGTCTTCCCTCACAAGCAATTTCTCCTTGAGCGAGCACATAGACACGCCTGTCAGCAGCAAACAGCACATGTCCAAGAAACACTAAATCCTCACCAAACACTCATACAGAGGCACGTAAATACGCAATACAAGAAAAGAAAGTTCAATAAAAATCGGAGAAAGAAGTCTCTCCTCCACCTCGTCACGAAGGAGAATATTCGGCAAGCAGTAAGCAGTTTTCAAGTACTTTTCACAAAATAATTTAGAACCAACGTGAACTGAAGCCACAGTGGATGAGATTAAGATAAAACTCTATAACCAAACATCTGAAATATTGCTCACAATGCACAGTAATGTTGCATACACACTGGGGAAGTTGCATACTGTCCCTGTATCATGGTGGCCAGCATCTTTCACTGTGTACAAGGATGCTTTCTGATCTCATCCAGCATCTCATCAGAAGGGGGTTTACAAACTACCTACTTAATCCGAAAACCAAACAAACAAACAAACCCAGGAAGGATGAAGGATGCTTCCACGTATTTGGAAGGAAAAGGACCGGCAGGATATACACGGTGAACATTCACCACGGGGCATCTACCTAACGGGACGGTCAGGTGTAATATCACCGCTAGTCCTTCAGTGCCAAAAATGTGTTCTGTCAAGGTCTGGATAGGGTCCATCATGTCCATCTGACCACAGTCTTATTTGGATAATTGAGAACAAGTCCCATTTCTCTCGTAATCCTGGCCATCAGTTTGTCCAGCGAGTATTTTCCTCTGCTACACTTAATCAAAATAAATACAGTGCGCTCACCAATATCACCAGCGTGGAGTTCTCGAATCACCTTTCACTGCCCTTTATTGTGTGATGGAACCTAAGAGATGGACGTAGAGTGCAGAAAACACAACAAAGGTCTTCGACCAGTACAGGCAAGAGACAATCAAGGTAAACAACAGGTTCATGAACGTGTGGTGCAGTCAGACTCTCCCATGGTGCCTCTCGCTTCGTCCCAAACGTCTGTACGGTCAGATGAGCAACGAAAAGAACATTTATATCATTTCTTACACTTGCAACACACATCTACATTAAAAAAAGGATCAAAAGGATGTAGTGATGTTGTGGACGGGTGATCCTTGCAGAGAAAAACAAACAAAAACAAATCACAGAGGCCATTTCACCACTTGTGATCCCATTCCTTCAAAGCCATTATGCCATTTTCTGACTGAAAGGTAGTGGGGGAGGGGAGGGGAGGGGTTGTCCCAACTACCTTCTAGAGGTACAAACGTGCTTCAACTCATAAGCCAATAACTATGTTAATGAGTTCAATCAGGTGTGTTAGCGGCAGGGAGAGGACGCCAAGTCCTGCAGTACTAAAGATCTACAGTTCAGAGGTGAAGGGCCGCCCTGTCTCAGAGCCGCTCAGAAGCTTTAACAAACAGAATAAGGATACGATGGGAGAGAAAGGGTTGCCAGCTTACAGTAGTCAGTAAATATGGAGTTGGACATGTTTGAGTGTGTGTGAGAAGCAAAAATCAGCTTAATTTTGACTGTGTCTGTCCTAAGATTCAAATTCCCCTCTCCCAATGTGTTGCTGTTGGGGGGTGGGGGGATGGTGGATGCAATCGCCCATCTGTGGTGTTAGTAAAAAGGCAAGTGGAAAAAAAAAAAAAAAGATCTGTAGTGTCTTGCTGTGGAGCCCTGGGAGAAACCCGCGAGGACCCTGCAGTGTAGTGTCAGTTAAGGCATCGAACCGAGACGTTTTGCACTGGCAGTTGGTGCTCCAAAATCCCCCCCTCCCCAATCACGCTACAAGCAAAGACTCCCGCCACAGCCGTTACCACGTTACAAGTGTTTTTCAGAGCGTTCCCCATCAACCGTTACATCTACACGATTTCTGTTCATACATTTAACAAGCACATACGTTAGGGACAGAAATAAACAAACAAAGAAAACAAAACACAGTCTGTGACTGATTGCAAGAGAGCCATCCTGGCACATTAAACAGTTACAAGAATTTCCATTGATATGGCATCATAATAACAACGATCATCATAAAAAATAAAAACCTCACAAAAACAAAAATTTTGTACACATTCAAGTCAGGCGCTGGGTGGGGCGCCCCGGCGAGTCTGAGGAGAGTGTGTTTCTGATACAAAGAGAACCACAGAACGCAGCAGAGTAGGAGGCTCACTGGCGAATTCGGCTCGGAATCCCAGCGAGCAGAAAAAGGCCAGTTTCCCGCAAAAGCGCTACGATGCCACGAGAGGAGAAAGCAGCGTGATTGGCTGGTAGGGCGTAGAGGGTGGAGTGCTTCCCCAACGAGCAGCTTGAACACCACTGACTAGAGGCTCAGGTACGCGCCGTAGCTCACGACGCCACCAAACGCTCATGACGCCTCAGAACACGGCAAGGCCGCATAAACGCACGAGAGTCGAAGGCCATGAAGACAAAGTTACCAACGCAGCCGGTTATCACTACACACACGACTGCGTACTTCACACGTTTACAGTGGCCACACAGGAAGGCCTGTTAGCATTGTTAAGACAGTTAGCTACCTCCCTCCGCCCGCTTAAGATGTGTATGTGAATTCAATAAATAGACAAAGGAACTCTGTTATATTCTAAGGCTTTCATCCACACAATCAGAGGGAGCAGAAAATGCAGCGAAAAACGATCAGACGCAGAGCGAAAAACGATCAGACGCGGAACAAAAAGGGGGTGGGGCGAAGGAGCGGCCGGGTGACTCAGCACGGGGTGGCGGGAGAACAGGCGGCATGCGCGTCCGGGTCAGGGGTGGGGGGGGGAGGGGGGGAGGGGGGGTGGGGAGAAGGTTTAGCATGTGAACTTCAAACATGGACGGAGCTCCTCTGAATGAGATGCTCCCTCCGAACCACTGCAGAGCTGCCGTCTCCGTCGCCATGTTCACAGAGCCTCTACCACCCAGCACAGGGGGTGAGGGCGGCGCAACACACACACACACACACACACACACACACACACACACACACACACACACACACACACACACACACACACACAAAATCAAGAAGAATGACTAACAAAGGAGTGCAATGTTGTTCCAGTGCTTCGTGATCCAAAGTTGCGGGCATTTATCCCAACACAAAGAACCTGTCCATGAGGAGTGCCATCCACCATACATTCCGCAGAGGGAAGACACGTGCGCACGTGCGTGTCTCTTCTCTCTCACGTGAGTGCCCTTGAGACCGTTCACGTTTGAGGGTGTTCCGTTGTCTTCGTTTTGAATAACATATCTTTATTGAGCGCTCTTAAAACAACTGAAAGGAGAGAGCCGGCCGGCCGCGCCATCATTTGTGCCGAGGGGTGTTCTTCTTCCTCTTCCTCTTGAAGAAGCAACAGCACCTGCAGAGACACGCAGACTCGTTACCATACCAACCCACCAGGTAGCCAATCACCAACCAGAACTAAGCAATAAGGAAGAGGGTCGGTTACGCATCTCTCGCTGGCCGCCTGAGGCGTCCGCACGTACAGTAGCTTTAATCCAAATGGATTACCGTAACTCTCAACGCTTCGGATTGGTAGATTAAAGGGTGTTAGATGGAAAAAGCGGCAGATTATACTACACACAGATTATGCTACCCACAGGTTTTGTGTGAGTGCTCACGGATGCACAGAGATTGTCTGTCTGTGCATGTCAAATATGAAGAATAAGCAGTTGAATATTCACAAACAAAATACTCAAGACACACACGCGCGCGCACACACACGCGCGCGCGCACACACACACAGACAGACTGCGAGCGCTCTTACATTCCCGTGTAATTACAGTTAGTTTAGATAACAGCAGGACAGGACAAAGCCATGTGAGGAGTGGCATGCAGAGCAAAGAGAACAGCTCCAGACTGACACAGAGAAAAGTGACACAGTTCAGCACAGCTGCTTGCGGGATGACGCCTCCGCGTTTCTGCGTAGCCAGTCAGTTTTTTTTGAGGTCAGCCGTTAGCGGTCGCTGGCTAGAAGCGCTACGGTATTTAGTCAGAGTTGCGTCTCTCCTCTCAAAATCTGGAGTCCTCCACAGACACACTGCAGCATTAGCACTTTGGGAAGCACAAGGTGGGTCGGTGCTCAAAGTTTCTCGGAAATGTGACGTGTGCCAAAAAAGGCCTTCTTAAATTTCATCTGTACCGGCCCGTACCACCTCAGCATGGGAGGCGGGGGGGTTTTGGGGGGGGGGGGTGCGTACTGACAACTAGCAGCACACGGTAAGGAGGGGAGGGATTACTTCGAGCTCCCTGCGACGGCTTCTGGAGCCGCGCCCTCCTGTACGCCAGGTCTACACGCTCACGGTCTAGGCTGGTCCACTCCCCATGCAGGGGGGGGGGTTTATTGGTGCGGTCTGGAGAGAGGGACTCACCACAGGTTGAGCATTTTCACGCAGCTACGGAAGGGTGTGAAGAGAGAAAAGACAGAGAGATTATTACACAGCGGTGAGACGATGAGACAAACATCATGCCGGCCACAGAAGAGGGACAGGAAGACACACGCAGAGGACAGAGGGAGAGAAGAAGAGAGAGAGAGACGGATGCAGAGAAAAAATGTCTATCCAAGCATGTCTGCTATGATCAGGTGTTCCGCTAAAACGGGTCAGCGCGGAACATACGGACCTTGTTAGGCTGTCAATCATTGGGAAAGAGTCATATAGGGAACATATGTGGGGTGTAAACAACAACGCGAGAGAGGAGAGCACAGTCGGGGGGAAACAGAAGGAGCGATACGCAGAAAACGAAGCTCCAACCGATGGATGATAAAGACAGAAAAGAGGGGATCAGAGAGGACGGGTTACAGGAGATACTTCTAATGAGAGTCGATGGTGTGTGATAACCATGGAAACCCTGGGGCATGTGTTTCAGCCTTTTAATTGGACCCAGCCTGCAACGTTGGTTACTTTCAAGTCTGCGCATCGCTAATCAAAGATGGGCATCTACTCAAGATATCAAAGCGCTGGTAGAACAGAAAAAGTATCCTGCATTATATCACAGGAAATGAGCGAGTTCTATACACACACACACACACACACACACACACACAGCTAAACAGAGACTGAGTCGAGGGAGTGCTGGATGAAAGCGATGCATTTCTGCAGAATAAATGCATCATCTAGGGGCATGCATATATGAATTTGGACTTCATTTCCCATAAGCCCACACTGAGAGGTGCCCTGCGACCTCTTCATTTCCTACTGGGAAAAAAAGGCACATGGAACGAACAACCTGTTCACTAAGCATCCATTCTGAGCAGATGAGATACTGAGATATACCGTATCAGGCTCCCAAAGCCCTCCCTCCTCAACACACATCCCCAAGCACCTCCCCCCACACACACACACACACAGTAGAAGCGCCGCTATGCAATGCCATAACGCGAAGGCCAGGCTGAGCGGACGTACTTCGCCTCATCCACCACCTCCACCTCCGCCTGCACCGTGATGGGGGCGTTGGAGTGCCCTGCCAGAGGGTCGTCTGCGTTCAGTTCCCCGTTAGTCGAGCTGACCACCTGTGGCACAAGAGTCAAACAATCAGAACCTTAACAGTACCGCCTAACTGTACGTTACTAGCGGCACACGGCGGCCCGCAGTGCCAGAACCTGCTCACCCACGTTCACGCCATAAGCAGGAGACAGCCAATCACCACCATCGTCATCGTCACAAATGAATATTTAATTGAACCCCCCCCCCCCCCCCCCCCTTCCCGCCTGAGCTCTCCGCCCCTGCTGACACTGCGGGCTTTAAAAGAAGGTGTCCAGGCAAAAGGGGCGTGTCCGTGACGCCGGACGGCCCAGGAGCGGCGCGGAGGAGTGGGGGGGGGGGGGGGCTCGGGGTGCAGAGGGAGGCAGACGGGTGAGCTGTGAGGTACCTGTACTGAACCCCCGTGCCTGTCCGACGCCAGGTGGGAGGTCAGGTAGGAGTTTGTCTGGCGGTTGGGCTGGACCTCCCATGCTCCTCTGCGGTCGGAGGCGGCCGTCTGCCCGGGCGGGGGAGGGGGCGCAGGAGGGTGGGGAGGAGAGGCGAGTGTGTGTGAGCGCGGGTGGCCAGGTGGCATGCAGCGTGGCGCGGGAACAGAAACAGAGCCAAAGCAAAGCCAGGAATCAGCATTAGTGACCGAGCATCTGTCCAGAGTACAGACCAAAGCCTCACTTACCATACACACACACACACACACACACACACACACACGCGCGTGCGCGCGCACACACACACACACACACGCACGCACGCACGCACACACACTCAGACATTCTGTATTGGGTGCATATACCTGACAGATAACTGACTAACGTTTTGTAGGACTAGGAGCAGGTGCACGGAACCGTGGCGTTGACGGGACAGGGGAGGGTTTGGTCCGAGTGTGTAACGACGATCTGTGTATGAGTCACGAGTGTGACAGATCGGCCCCTCGGTTGGAGTCATTTGCACAGTTAAGCGTCGTCATGCCATGAACAGCAGTTCCAATCAGGGACACATCGCTGACTCTGCTATCATAACTGAGCTGTTTCAGGGTATCTAAACACAACGTCGGCACCAGCCCAATCCCAAAGCCCTCCACCAATCACAAGCTTTCTGATGTTTTATTGGGGACCCCAAGTGAAATGTGGCCTCTTGCAGACGCCTGTGCAAAGCTGCTTTGTACTCGGAAGACAAAGCCTGCAGAATGGCCATCCTGCCTGGTGGGCATGAAGCATGGCAGACACAGCCACTCGCCTGGAGGGTCCCCACAGGCTGTGACTGCCCTGTGTGGGGGCCTCCCAGTCTGGCTCCTGGAGGGTCCCCACAGGCTGTGACTGCCCTGTGTGGGGCCTCCCAGTCTGGCTCCTGGAGGGTCCCCACAGGCTGTGACTGCCCTGTGGGGGGGCCTCCCAGTCTGGCTCCTGGAGGGTCCCCACAGGCTGTGACTGCCCTGTGTGGGGGCCTCCCAGTCTGGCTCCTGGAGGGTCCCCACAGGCTGTGACTGCCCTGTGTGGGGGCCTCCCAGTCTGGCTCCTGGAGGGTCCCCACGCGCCGTACAGCCCAGCACGTACCACACACCAACGTGTCCACTTTGGAGGGGAGGGGGGAGGGAGAGGGGGGAGGGAGGGAGGGTGGGTGTTTACCTGGTTCCGCAGCGGCTGGTGCTGGGAGGGTCTGTCCCTGTGGGCGTGGCTATCCCGGGTCACGGCCGACGCTCCAGAGTCCACGTGGACCGACCCGACTGGCGTGGGCTTCACGCGCAACGCAAAACAAACAAGAGCAGCGTTAGTCCCCGAAACACGGCGTGTTTACCGGCGCCTCTCAGCATGTGGGGCACATCGGTGGGGATGTGGGGATGCGGGGATGTGGGGCACATCGGTGGGGATGTGGGGATGTGGGGATGTGGGGCACATCGGTGGGGATGTGGGGATGTGGGGATGTGGGGATGTGGGGATGTGGGGATGTGGGGCACATCGGTGGGGATGTGGGGATGTGGGGGATGGGGATGGGGATGGGATGTGGGGGGCACATCGGTGGGGATGTGGGGATGTGGGGATGCGGGGCACGTCGGTGATGGAAATACGTCGGTGGGAAATAAAACGCTGACTCACGATTTGCCTGCCGACCCAGCCGTAGGTGTAGTCGAACGTGTAGCCTTTGCGTTCGAACAGCTCGGTGAACAAATTCCTCAAGTACTCGTAGTCTGGCTTTTCAAAGAAATCCAGCCGTCGCACATAGCGCAGGTACGTCGCCATCTCCTCTGAAGTAGCGGGTTAAAGGGCCACGTTCATACAAAGGAACAAGTGTTAAACACCAGGCTGGAACAACATCACAGTGAAAGGAGATGAAAGCAGTAAAGGTCCGTGTGGAGAACGAACCCGGCGTCTCATGCAACCCCCCCCACACACACACCAAAGAATCTACCTGGAAAGTTCTCACAGAGAACTTCAATGGGAGTGTTGCGTTTGGTATCCCCAATTTTCTGATACCGCTCTTTTAATGTGTCCGCCTGCACAGGGAAAAAACATCAGCTTAGACGCGCCGGAGGGCAAACGTTTACCGATTCTGTGACAGACAGACAGTTCAACGGCTCATACCTTCAGTCCCTGCCAAGGGAGACTCCCTCGCAGGAAGTACATGAACATGTGACCCAACGCTTCCAGGTCATCCCGCCGACTTTGCTCTGCAACAAACGGGCAAGAAAAGACCTGGTCCAGCCACGAAGAGCAGCCTGCACGAGTAAAGCCTTTTCCCACTACAGCTCATGACGAGCCCGGGTGCTTAAACCCGGCGTGAGGCTGGTGAACTCACCCTTCCCCAGGTGCGTGTTGATGGACATGTATCGGGCCGTTCCGGTGAGGCTCTTGTGCTCCCGGTAAGGGATGTGTTTTTTGGTCTCGGGGTCGATGTACTCCTTGGCCAGGCCAAAGTCGATTATGTGGATAATATGCTCCTTCTTGTTGCCTTGCCGGCCAATGAGGAAGTTCTCCGGCTTCACGTCCCTGTAGATGAGGTTCTTCGAATGCACATACTCCATGCGGGAGATCTGTGGAGGGGCAGGGCGATCAACATACAAACACGAGTCTCGTAAAGGATGCTACACAAATACACTGAATTCAGTGGCACTGTGAGTCCAAACACACGTCCACGTGCTGACTTGTCTTCCGATGAAACGGTAAACAAACAAACAAATAGCAGAGACTGCAGACGCAGGTTTCAACATGGGGGTCAGTCAAGCTAGAGGGGCACAAGCCCATAGTTTCCCCTCTGACTGTTCAGAGACGGTTCAATCCCTAAAACGCCGAATGAGTAATTACAGCCTCCTCTATGTAATCAAAACCAATGTAATATTTAGAAGCCAACTGACCAAACCTCAAGCTACACGAACTTACTAGTTTTGTTAGAGTAACAACTACAGAGCAGATGACGTGTAAATTCTGGCTGCATTTGGTGATGTCTGTAATAACAACGTAATAAACACAGTGTTTAGCGGCACCGACTCAAAGCCGCGGCTTAAAGCTTCCAGCGTTCCCTAGAGCTCCGTGGAGCTTAGCGACGGCGACACAGGACATGAGCACTCACCAGCTGTATGGCTATCATTAAGACCGTCTTGAGGGAGAAGGTGCGGTCGCACAGGTCAAACAGGTCCTCCAGACTGGGGCCCAGCAGCTCCAGGACCATCGCATTGTACTTCCCACACGGCCCAAAATAGTAGACCTGTGGCAGGCCTTCCGCTGGGACACAAACCAAACAAGCATATGAATATGTGTGTGTGTGTTTCTTTTATGTATGCTTTTCTTTTTTTTTACATTTCGAAGTTTCAATTAGCAAAGAATAAAGTTCTACAAGTTAAAAAGTTTTACCACTGTACAAGAACCCCACAGCTTATATAAACAGAATTTCAACAAAGGTTTTGAAACATAAATAAGCCAAGTAAAGGTTATTCATCCCGCCACAGAGTGAGAACGCACACACAGGGCAGGATTCACGATCTGCGCGTCAGCACCGGTTGCTCTGCGGATAGTAAAAACCGACGGGACGGTCCAGAAACACACGCCACGAAGCCCGATGGAAGCTTTAAGCACAACGTAAAAACGCCACCACACCAGTTCAGGAAGTGATGCTGAGGTGGGCGGAGCCAGGCCACGCTGCGAGGGGTTCGTGTTTTTTTTTTGTGTGTGTGTCGTTGCCGTTTGTAACACCTCTGAGGATGTAACGCGTGCTGGCCTGGTGATGACTCACCCCTGTTCAAGCTGTACATGACACGTGTCGGGCACAGGCGAGCCGCAGAGATGAACACTGGGCGGGCAGCCCTGGGACGTGGAGGAGCGATACAGGAAGGGGGTGGCGGGGCTCCAGCCGGAGGCTCCACGCCCTTTGTGGGGTAACGGTACGGAACTGTAGAGGGGATCTGTACAAACGTGTACACGCGTGGGCGGGAAAACAAAAGGACTTCCCCACCTAAGCGCTGTAATTACAGGGATTTAGATGAGCAAACTTTTCAAATAAAAGGTCACTGATTAAGAGGTGATTAGGAACAAGCCTCAAGGCTGAAGGCAGAGGAATGCCCGTCAGGCTGTAGCCACACCCCCCTCAGGCACTCCCAAACCCTCCACACGCTCCTCTCAGCGGCGCCCTCTCCTGGCAAACCCGCATACGAATAAGACCAGGATGACCAGAGCATGTAGCCACATGAACCCAGATCTTCTAGTTTAGGTTCCCTATACCACACTGCCCAGAGTTCAAACCAGCGCTCACACGCGCACGCACACACACACACACACACACACACACACACACACACACACACCTGTGCGTCAAGATCACGCAGCATGGAGCATGGAGTCTCGACTGGTGTAGCAAGCAGCGCCGCCAGGCTGACGCGCACACGCTAACGCGCACACGCTAACGCGCACACGCTAACGGCCCCGATGCTGTGGCCTCCAGCCAAGACAAGTAGCAGCACAATACCAGCTACACATCAGCCAGGAACAAAAGACGTCTGTCCTGGGCCTGCAGGATGGGCTTCTCCCCCTGGAGGAGAGGGCACCACGGGGGCGGTGAGGAGGGGGGGGGGGCATCGTGGGGTTGTTTCGTGGCGCTACGAGCAGCTGCCCTGAACAGGCACGACTGACTGGCCTGGATGTTACATGATCAGATGGGGGACTATGGGTCTCTCTTCAGTCACACGTACAGTACAAGTGTGAGTGCTGAACTGAGATCAGTACAATTGACCTCACAGCATAGCAACAACAACAACAACCTGATTCTGTAACAGCGCCATCCTGAGATTCGTGATAAAAATGGACCTTGACCGGCCAATTACTGGACTGCTGATGTCACGCAGATTCAGCCTCATGAATAAACATGGTGTCCCATAGGACAAAGTCAGCAACGAAACAGAAATAAAGCTCTTCCCTTGAGGCGCTGCGAGACTTTCTAGGACATTGTTAACTTCATCCCCCTTTGTTGGAAACGCGACTACGTGTTTTGTAATGGTACGAGGCAGGTGTCACCTGAAGGACCGCGTAACGCGTCCTGGGGAGAAGCCGTGGAGGGAGACGGCTGTGTGGGGGGGGGGACCAGGGGCGGCCGGAGGGGGAGGGAGGGAGGGAGAGAGAGAGGGAGGCCGCTTGCATAAGCGCCGGGAGCTGGATTATGTCATTGGCAGATCTGCCTCCTACCCATGGTCCGTCCTGCCATTGCGCAACACGCCCACTCCCACCACCAATGCTGTGGAGCAGCTGCCTGCCGCACTGTAACCGCACGGGTCGGGCGTCTCAGAGGGGGACAGGGGGCACGACATCGCCCGTCCTCGCCCTGCTCGCCGGCCCTGCGGACATCTGCGCGTCAGCCCAGGGCCACTAGGGGGCGCCGCTCTGTTTTGACGGTTCGGCACAGCGCGAGAACTCCGGCCCATGCCGAGACCAGACTGTGTCCGAGCACCTACAGGGGACAAAACCCACCACGGTTTCTGTTCTGTTGCACCATTTCATTCAGTCTCTCCCTCTCCCTCTCCCCCTCTCCCTCTCTCCCTCCCTCTAGGATCCAACGCCGCGCAGGGAGGGGAGATCCCAAGACATGACATTCAGCTCACCACCTTAAGCGCGGTGTTTATTTCGAGTACAAACACTCCACCGCCCGCGACCCTGCCAACATCTTCATCTGGGCTTCCGAGAGCTCGACTTGCAGCAGGCGACACGCGCGTTCGAGAGGGAGAGCGCATGAGAGAACGAGAGAGGAAAAGATGAACGAATCACTCCATCGCCTCTCCGCGCTGAGTGGGTCCAGGGGAAGATGACTAATCATCAATAACATCCTGCCATCCCTGTCCGCCCCCTGAGCGCACGTCAGGATGCAGCACATTCCAGTTTACCTTTATGGAATGTTTTCGGTGGGGCCCTGCAGACCATTAAAGACCGAGTCCATTGTTATTCAGGCCAGACATTCTCCCTTTTCCCCTGCCCTCCCAAAGGAGTGGTGAAAGGCCCCCCCCCCCCCCCACCTCCAGCATGGCGGAAGCACGCGTCCTCACGCGGTGTCCCCGACGCAGACAGCGATCGCCTGAGCGGCCGGCAGAGGAGCATTCCAGCGACAGAGAGAGGCGAATAATGCGGCTAAAAATAAAGCCATGTGCAGCACGGCCGTGCGGGGATGGGGGGGGGGGTGTCTGGGCATGACGGCAGGGGTGGTCTTCAGCACAGCCGCAGTCAGGGAGCCAACCCCCCCAGGTGACTTATGGGAGATTTGGTGCACACGAAACATGGGGCTTGGATCCCTTTCCCCATCTAAATAAAGACTACTAAAGGCTGAGAAGACATGGAAAGGGCGCTCAGGAGCGAGGAGGACTCCAAGCTTGGATGAAGCAGCCCTCTGGCATGTGATCCATGGTGCATACGTAGGTTTCTGAAGCGTGTGCACGCAGTATAAGAGGAGAATGTGGAGTGTGGGCTCTGAGCCTCTGGCCAGCACTCATTCACGTCCATCCATAAAGCATGAGCAGCTCAGACGATCTTGCCCCCGCAGCAGAGCTGGACAAAGGGTCTCAGTGGGTGTCTGGCCTGGTCGTCTCATCCACTCTCAAGCCCTCGGGTGAGGAACTGGTCCGAAGCCCCTTCGGTTTGATGCATAAGGACCGGCGGGCGACATTTAGAAGCCCCGACCGGCGAAGAGGGACACACAAAGCACAAAGGTGCACAGCTATGGTACCGTTATGGGGGCCACTACCAAATAATTTTTTTTCTCAGAGACACAAATTTTTTTTAAACACTTGGTTTTATTCCTGTCCTCCTGACCACTAGAGGTGCTATGTAAGAATATACAAAACTAATGAGCTAGACCTTCAAAGCTTTTAGAAGCCTCTAATGAGCTAGACCTGTGTCCTATAATAGCTTCAGACTAGGGATGGCTGATATGATGTTGTTATAAACTGTGTGGTGGTCACAGTGACACCATTTTAGAGCAAACGCTATTGACTTCTATACTTATAGAACACTGACCATATGCAAATAAATATTTAGAACAACCTGAATGTTTACAGATCTATCAGTAGTGCTACACTAGCTGGTGGGGATGATGGCAGTCAAGGTTTTTTAACTGTTTTTTAACTAATTGCTTGATTTGTTTTTATTCTGTCCATTTTCATACCGATTTAAAAAACAATTAATCATTTTTATCCATTCTTAAAATTGTTGCTCAACTCGGATTCAAGACATACATTTCCTGTCGCAACCTGTCAACAAACCTTGGAAAACAATATGTTTTACATATTTAAAACATGTGTTATGACATTTTTGCCATACTGCCTACTGCTACTCCAGACAAGGCAACTGAACTAGACCTGGATGCCTGCCGTGTGCTTCTGACTACGTGACGGGGCGCTGTGATGGTCCTGATCATATCGGCGAGATCAGATTAACCATGAAACTTGAGAGGACCACACTGGCTCAGCGGTGTCTGTGGAGGAGGAGGCGTTCTATGATACCTTGCTTACGATTAAGTGGCGCACTAAAGCTGGGAATGTGAGCGGCAAGCACACTTGCAAATGCTTTAGTCAGCATCTGAACACATCGGCTGCACGACTGCAGAAATGTCCAAAGATATAATTCCTGCATTCGGTCAAAAACAAAAACAAACAAACAAACAAACAACAAAAAAAAATGGTTGTTTGGCTCTGTACCTTCCTCCCATGACCCATCACAGACGGTCTGAAGAGCTCTGGATTAAGACACCAGTGAGCGGTTTGTGACTACGGCCTTCGGAGCTTCTAGGTGGTGTCCCTGCCTCTACGACCTTTTTCCTCTGTGCCGAGTCTTTCACGTATCCTGGTGTCATCAGATAACGTGGCGGTATCTCTCTGCGTAAATCACCAGGGCGATGTTTACCACAGCCCGTACATGCGACCACTCGGGGCACTCGCGGCTTAGCAAAAGGGTAAAAACGATGCCGGTAAAGGCGGCGTGTGTGGGTTGGAGCCCTGAGCAAGTCAACAATAAACAAATCTCCAGAATAAACAGGCAGAAGACGGCACATACGCAACGGATTGCTTCATGAAAGCCGGTTCAAGGATTAATTGTATTTAAAGCCCCAGTTAGGGTAAAAAACTATAAATTTAGGACTAGGTTTCAGCCCCGCCAGGACCTGGATGCAGGCCCTGGACTATGGACAGCCAGGAAATGTCCCCCGCCGAGTCGACTCCTTTCTAGGTTGCCCTTGATCGCAGCCCTAGGACGAGAGAGAGGGCATGACGGAAACAGTCTTGCCACCTTCCCTGGACTGTTGATTCATCTCACGATCTCTGTGTGGGCTTTAAAGCTGGATGTTGTCCAGCTGCTCATCAGCGACAGGAACAGGTTCAGAACCACTGTGGCCTGTGACCGAAACTGAACCGGAGTGGAGTAGAAGTATCAGCAAATCAAAGTATTTTTGATTTTGGAATCAACGTATCAACAGGCCACAAGTGTAAAGACCTAATGGCAAGTTCGTATTCATACAACAAAACGCAACTGTGTATATATTGGCAGCATGTTTAAAGGCAGGCTGACGGATCCTGCTAAATATGCTCTGAATTATTCATGAGCTGGTGCTTAGAAGAATGCCGTTCCCCCGGCAGCGTGGGGTGGCGTAAGGACGTGACTCCTCCCCCCCCCCCGTTGGAGACACACGCAAACGCGCGGCAGCCTCTGCTGATTCAGACAAGCTGCAGCTCTCTGGACGTGTACTGAAAGCCGCTCTAAAGGGCAGCGTTACAGCACCTGGGCCCTGCTGACTAACACATCCACAGGAGCCTGAAACCACAAGCTCCCTCTATCAGTCGGAGCAGCAGTCCCCACGGGGAGAGGAAGCTGACACTAACTAAACGTGCCACTTCCCTCTTCCCTTTCCTGGATGCTTCAAGCCCCATAAAAAAATAAAAAGTCCTGTGCTAGTTTTATCCTCGGCAGCTGAAAGGCACAATAGAATTTGAAAGCTGAATCCTGGGAATGTGCAGAGTAGCTCGTAAGCTTCGGAGTGGGAGAGCTGACGTCCTCGCAGAGCGGCGAGAGGATCAGCGGCGCGACTCCGGAGGGATGCACGGGGCATCGCGGTGAGCAGGACGTTTACCGCGCTGGCTCCCGGGGTGAAACGAAAGGCCCGTGGTTCAGCCCATCATGGGGAGGAACCGGTGTACACGCGACACATGGCGGCATGCTGCCCCGAGTGCGGTGCAGGGCACACGTTCCACACCTGGGGTCCACATGCGGCAGCATCCACCGCTACTAACCGCTACGTTTAATTTACTTCAAGTACCGTAACCCGTTTAAGAACACGAGTGTAAACACGCAACAGCAACAATTCAGTTTCGGGATGCGCCACCTCAACGCAACGCAAATGACACCCATGAAGCGTGAAGAACAGCAGTGAAGACAAATGTGTGTGTCCTTCTCATCTAAATACAAAGTAGTGTCCAAATACAGTGCAACAATTAACAAACAATTAACAGTAATGATAAAACAAGAACAGAACAAAGTGTGCACGAGGAATCGCAGGCACGTCACACCTTACCTGTGCTGCCTAATGTTTTGTAGAACCGGTACTCCAGATGTAGCTGTGGGGCCCTGGATTTCACGGGCTCCTTGAATAGCGAAGGTTGAAAGCAAACTATTAAGAGGCAGATCATACTTCATACAAGCTCTTTGTGCGTTCAACAATAGACAGATAATCACAACCTAAACATAGTCCAGACAGTCCAGAGACGAGACCAAGGTCCAGAGTTATTCTCAGGAGACCAGGGTCAGGTTTAGCGTTCCTATACCAGCTTTTCCACCAGCTATTGTTCAAACTTCAAGGCCCTCGGCCTGAAGTCCTAAAAGTAGTGACTGCCAACAAAAACAATGTGCTTTTTTTTGATGATGCTCTAGGAGCGAAAGGCTAGAAACCCTGTCTGGCCCTAGACCCACTCTTTTACATTAGATGGCTACATGTTGTGGAGACAGCGTTTGTTTTTTTTTTTTTAAACAAAATATGACCCCTCGCACAATGTCGTTATGCCAACGTAGGAGAGAAACCTGCGGACTGGTGCTCCTGGGGTCTCTAGTGTGGGTTAAGAATCATGGGACGGGCCAGAACGCCACACCTGAGGGCCCAGCAAGCGAAATGGGACAGAACCACAAGGCCAAAGCAGCTGCAATGTTGGGGATGGAGCCCGACAGAGGCAAACGCAATTAACATGCACCGTGTGTACCAGGAAGCAGGGGAGTATATCGTATCGTTTATATAGACCTTAATAGGGAAGGGAGTCATTTCTGGGACAGTGACTAGTGTAAGGGGATCTACATCTGGAGTGGGGGGGGGGGGGGGGTTAGTGGTCTACGATTTGCTGGACAGCTCGTTGACGGTTTTTAGCCTTTTTTGTGAGATCAATATTGCAAAAGCTGGTACAATGTGAATGATTATCAAACGATAAACTACACAAGCATACAGTGAACATGTCGACATAAACGGTAATATACATACCAATTTGATAGCAACATATTCGTTGGTATAGAGGTTCTTTCCTGAAAATGAAATGGGGAGAGAGAGAGAGAAAAAAAAAAAGATTCTCAGATAATTAATCACAGAAAGCACGTTAGTTGGCATTACGTGTGACTCATGACTAGAACAGAGGCAAGCACCCTTCAGGGTCACTTTGAAGTCTGAACCTCTTAGTGCAAGCCCAAAATATTCAGGATTTAAATCAAACGCAGCAGAGCCAAATCGGAGACGACAAAAATATATATACATGTATAATACAAAAAAAACACCCCACGACGCAAACAGCTCCCACACACAGCGAACGCACAGCAGAACAGTGATGCGTTTCATCCAGGCGGGGAGACAGTGGATGGGAGGCCTCCGTATTCCACTGCCTGGGGAAAGAAATCAGCTTTGTTAAGGGAGCCACTACCAGCCGCTCTCAGCACACGTCCGTGTCTGGTGGAACGGATCTGTGGATGAAGCTCATTCCCTTCCTGGTAGCGTTCCTTAGGTTTAGGTCAAGGAGCAATTCTAAAACCATACATGCGTTATGAAGTAGCACTGCAAGATTCGCCTGCCACTGTTATCCAGGGAAAACTAGATTAATAACAATTCATACACACACTGCCAAAAATTTCAAACATTAAATATGCTGCATTTACTAAATTCGCTGTATTTGAACAAAATGGCCAAACTACAGACTGACATCAGAAGCAACCGTATGTGTAGGATCCTGCCTTCAGAAGTCATCTCTGGTGGGAGAGGTGCACCGTTCTCACAGCACGTTTACAGATACTTTCAGACTGAAGCACTTGTGATTCAGCTGCAGAATTTGTCCTCTCAGAAAAAATTTTTTTACACACTAATCTTCCAAAAGCAAAAAAAAAAATAACGGGCCGGTTCTGATTCGGCAGGCAGGGGTCCTAACTGTGGCAGCTGGCCCACCAAAGTCCAGCACCAAGGTCCAGCAGAATGAAGGATCCTGCACTACAGTCTCCAGCACACAAGAGAGCATCCCGACCACAGTACGTGCAGGAAACCAGCAGGATGTGCACTGAATCCTCTCAGCGCCGCTGTGCAACTGTTCCCGGTGACCGTCGTAATATTAGACGACAGGTTAGAAGGCCGCGGCTCGACTCTGTCTTGCTGATATTTGTGTGGGTCATTATTAAAGTGTGCGTGAAATGTGAATGATTATGGTGCATCCCCGCACAGCACTATACAGATGTAGAACAAAAAGTACTACTTTGTTATATCTTATATCAGAGGGATCGAATATCACAATATCATTCTCTGCAGTGCAAAGGAAATCGTACAACTGCCCATGCTAACAAGCTAACGATTTTACCACATTAGCTTACAATAAATATGAACTGCATGCTTTTATACACGCTGAAAATAAGGTGTGATAAACCTCGACGGCACACCGGACAAATAATAACGTTAAACATACAGCCGAATTATAAAAATTCAGACCCGGGGCTTCGCTAGAGCGGTTGAGAACGCGCGGACGACCCCTTACCGAGCTTCAGCTCCCCGAAGTTTCCGCAGCCAATCTTCTTCCCCACGCGGAAGTTGGGCCCCACCATGAGGACGCCGGAGGAGGCGGAGGAGCCGGAGGGGCGGGAGTGTCGGCTCTGGCCCTGCGCCACCTTGCTGCTCCTCGTCGGCCGCTCGGCCTCCTTCTCTCTGGGGTGATCCATGACGGCGGCGCCAGGGATGGCGGGATCCAGGGAAAGCAGGGCCGGGGCCCACAGCGTGGCGCTCAGGCGGACAGGACGCGCATGGGACGGCGGTGTGCCGGGAGCCCCGCGTGCTGTTGCAGTGCGGCTGCCGCTCAAGTCACTGCTGGCAGGTTGGAGACTTTGACGGGCCCTTTGAAGACTTCCACACTGGGAACAAGGGCATATCTTCACTTAGATATGCAGTTTGGGAACAAGGGCACACACACACACACACACACACACACACACGTATCTGGCAGGTTGGAGACGGGCCCTTTGAAGACTTCCACACTGGGAACAAGGGCATATCTTCACTTAGATATGCAGTTAACAAACACACACACACACACACACACACACACACGTATATATATTCATCTTTTACTGTCTTCTTTTCCACTCTAGCCAGGACTTTAGCCTGATGGTTTTCTTAACACTGGCCTATCTGTATTCACACGAGGATGTGCATTTTATAGAGATTATAAAACAGTTCTGGAAGTTGCTCTGGACAAGGGCGTCTGCCAAAAGCCATAAATGCAAATATAAAGGCAAACTAAAGGTACCGCACACCCTTCGCGCGAGTGTTCTAGGTAACCTTTTTATATAAGCAAGAACAAACAGCGCGCTCATGTCAGCCATCATAGAACGGGCCCTTACGACTGGCTCCCCACAACGTTTACACCTAAGAATTCGCGCTGTTGATGCAGATTGTTTTCAACCAACCCAGGAGGAAACGGAACAACATCCACGTCGGTTAGGACGACTCAACGCCATGTAGTTGTACGGGAGCTCGTGTGTCTCAGAGACCAGGTCTGTTCAGCAAACACAGAGCTGTAGGGACTTGTTGACGGACACTAAATTCCAGCACTTGCACAAATCTCTGCATCAAAGGGGGGCAGGTCTGTGGAGCTCTAGTTTCATACAGCCCTGACTACATGACTGCTAACGGGACAGGGAGAGCGTGGACCCAGAAATAGACCGTCTCTCTACCAGAACTTTCACAAGCAGCCAGTGAAGCAAACATAGCCACTGTCATTCACATGAGAAAGGCGGCAAACAACGAATGATAAATTAGTAATCAGCACAGAGAAAAAAATCTCGACTGCTTTAAGACAAATGAAATTCAGCGGCTGGGGTGGAGAACGAAGATAAAAAAAGTGACTGTATCTTTACCTACCAATTAAGTTCAGCTCAAACACGACAATCAAATTACACGTTTGTTTGAGACTTGGTTTGACTTAGCGACCTTCTGCTATTTGTAGATTAGTCGCAGGGTTCATTAACCTATTTGAAAAAGAAGCAAGGGGTTTTCAACAAATGTAAAAGAACAATCAAAGAAGCAACCATGTTCCTCGTCGGAGCGATACTGATGCCCCATGCTGTAGCCATTAAAAGTCTGACCTGCAGTCATTAACCTTTATAGAGAAGATTAGCTCAGGGGGAAGGCAAACACCAGGGGTGGATTCCTACAGCGGCACCACCGGTGAGTAGCCACTTCCCCGTGAGCCTTCGGTAAGGGAAGAAGCCATGAAGGGGAGGGGTGGGGTGGGGGGTGGAGGTGTAGGAACCCAGTCAGGCCCCATAAAGTGCAAATAAGAGAGCACGAAGCAGCACATTTCACACTCACATGGATCTTCTCACCATGTAGGTCTGCATTCACATTGTGTAGCAATAAAATAATTTAGGCATGTATGAAAATAGTTGACGACTCAACATTCGCTGCTACAGAAATAACGAAAGTCTAAAATAATAATAAAAAAAACATCCATATGGTGTTATTCATCTTGATATCTCAGTGCCCATGATCACTATCAGAGCTCACACATCACTAAACAGCGTGGCTGAAAGCCCCCAAGATTTAGCAATGTGTGAAAAACACGATCTAGAATGTTAACACACACAAAGTTGCCTATTTGGCAACTGTGTCCCCCAAGTATCACTACATTTGCAAGAATCTACATATTTACTACCAATTTACTGTCTGTTTTTTTTTTTTACTTACTAGTTTGTACTGTGACAAGATTTGTTATCACCACCCACCTGGATTTCTGCTGGCCATGGTGGAAAATAAAAATATGACCCGTAATGTGGTACTGATATTCAGTCAACAACAACCAATTAAAAAAAAACGAAGAATCCTTTTAAACTTCATGCAACAAGTACACATTTGCCGATAATATAACATACACAGAACGTAACGTACACCGAAACAGGACGCACTAGTGAGCATATTATTCAGATCTAAAGATTGTCCATAAGCAACACAAACTGCAAACATAAGAGTGAATATGCAATACAACACAAAATATTTTCTTTTAATGCATACATGTAAATGCCACTCAAACTTGGGTCGTGACAAATAACTGGATTATTTGAGCAATTAGGTTTGATCAAGCAGAATACAAGAAAATAAGTTCTAAAGGAAAAGTGGTTGTACGTGCACATCCTCTTCACGCGTGGAGTTAATGGTTTTAGGAGAACCAAACACAAAGACGCGTTAATAAACGGCCAAAACCGGACATCTTTATCAGGCCTGATGTGGAGTTGCTTTGACAACAAACAACTGTTAAGTCCTTTGCCCACGACGCCATACAGAAACACACACAGGCCTATTCTCAGTGTAGTTTCCAGATACCTCTTATGTTTACAGTATGGCTAAAGGTAAAATCTCACGCACAGATCTGCAACACTGCGACGTCCCATACGGTAATCACCTGGTATAACGTGAAAAGGTGTCTTGAGCTATGGCGAATATTTCAATATTACACCAGATCGCACGACCACGTCATGTTGTGAAGAGTTAATAAAGTGGCGAGTGGGCTAGCGTTGGTCTGCTCCGTCATGCTCTTTAATAAAACCGGGGTGAGGACAAAAAGATCTCTCACGACACAGGACGGGGTAGCTGCTCATTCTGTCGTACGAGCAGTTTTTTCCAGCCACAAACAACTGTAGTCACACAACAGGCGCGTTTTATATCCCCGCTACTAGACACACATAATATTAACCACAGCCGCGACGGAACCTGGCAGTTATATTCGCTATCCGGTCAACTGCACTGAGGCGACACTGTCTTTCTGCTAATTGGCTAGTTAGCATTGGCGAAGTAACGAACAGACTCGCCACTTCACGGCACGGGAACGTTATCTGACAGCTTAGCTAGGTTATATGTACCCGCAACGTACAAACTGTAGACTCGTCTAACGACAGTTAGCAAGCTAGCTAGCGCGGAACACGGGCTTAGCTATTGAGGAGCCAGCTAATTAACCGAGGCTAACGGAATAATTTCATTATTAGCTTTCTAGCTATGTAGCTAGCTGGCAACCCGACAAGCTAGTCAAATAGCAAACAATCCAATCCCACTTACTTCCAATGTGTTGAAAGAGAGTTCTTGATATCTCAAGAGTGACTGCTTGTTTAATTGCTTGCTTAGGA
Organism: Brachyhypopomus occidentalis; assembly: GCA_020368025.1. Lineage (NCBI taxonomy): Eukaryota > Metazoa > Chordata > Actinopteri > Gymnotiformes > Hypopomidae > Brachyhypopomus > Brachyhypopomus occidentalis. Next base: position 6,302,697 of record JAGXOD010000022.1, read on the forward strand.
TTTCGGCGCTTGCCCCGTGTGTGAAATCCGTTAAAAAAACAATATGTTCCCTCCTTGCTAGCTTGCTAGCTAGCTGCCTCCTTTCCCCTTTCTTTACTGTTCTTCCAAGTAACGTGAACCAGCGCTGAACGACACTGTCTTCCGGTCGCGAGCTTGTCGTTGGCTTTCAAAATAAAGGTTCTTAGCTTGAAATCATAGCTCTGGAAACATATACATTTTATGGATTTACGATGTGAACATGTATATGATAATGTAATAACCGCAATATACTGTAATAAAAGATGTAGAAGTAGTAACATTTTCTGTGTAATGTACATACAATTTCTTCATACTAAAACGCGTCCCTTTCCTATAGCCATATAGCTACATTTCTTCTCTGCTATAGGAACTGAGTTTTGTTTTTAGTTTTTCAATTATTATGTCTATAGCACCCTCTGTTGGACTACATTTTCATGTATTCATGTACATTTTAATTTTCAACCTTAGGTTTTGTACTTCTCTTTTATGAATGTTTGACTGTGAATGTTTCCTGATGGCAAGAAAGAGATCAGAAGTCTAAAGTTAAGCATATTAGCTACCGTAAAGTAGATGGGTCGGCCCCCTTGACACGCTGACACACTCGAAGTGTCATTTCATTAGGTACCGTTACTTCTGAATGTAAGCACATAACAAAAATATGGAAATAGTACGAAAAAAAAATCACGGATGAACTTTTCATCCGCTGCGAACTGAGAGAAATCATCTCTTAAAAGTGAAATCATCTCTAATGTGCCTTTGGTGCAAAACGGTCACTGCGCGGTTGATTATCTTGCATTTTATCATTAACATACAGAGGGCGCTCTTACACGTCGATAAGACGCTTTTGGAGTCTGCCTGTTGCTGATGGGGGATCGAGGACGAAGTAAGCTTGTCACCAGTATTCGGGATCTACGTAGGCCTATTTAACGTTTATGCTTGAGCTGTAAGACTACTGATTTTGACCTGTTATAAATTCCGCAGAGGAAAGAAAACATTTCTGGGTTTTTTCTCTACTCCAAAGGGTTAATTCATGTAATTGGATCAAAGGACATAATGCTGAGCCACATCATCTAATTACATCGCCGAAGACTGCTCTGCGGGCCTGATCAATCGCCACACAGAACTGGAAAAAGTGCTTGGTTTTGCTGTAACCCAGTCCTGTAGCCTACCTGCGCGTTATATTAACGGTTTTTATATACTCCTGCCTACTAGCTGCCATACAGGATATTATTTCTCCGTTTAGTTTCGTTACCATGGCAGGAAGGGAAGGAGCCTAATTTGTTTTTACCTCTAGGTACATACATTTAAACTTTTCCAAATGTTCTTTCCACCAGAACTCCGAACCGGTGAATACTGAAACGGTATCATTTAGACTGCATAAACTCAATTATTTGTTCGGTCATGCTTTACCAGCGTGAGTAAACTCGTGAAGATCTGTCGGCTGCTCCCTGCGACGTCGAGAGCAGCATTTCTTCTGCTTCTGGCTACCTACGACTTACAAGTAAGTTGATTTCGAGATGAACTTCTTGTAAAGCAGCAAGCCTACACGCGTAGGTTTCTGTGAGTTTAACAAAAAAAACTACACCGAGTCCGGTTTTCAGTGCTATTGGGCTTAGTAGACCTAATGGCGTAACTTGTTTGCAGTAGGTTTAGCAGGGGAATACTTTTTTTTCGTGTCCTGCAATAGCCAACTTTATTGAATGAATTCTGTGTTTTTTTACGTCTTGTGCATTATAGTTACGTAATACGTAACGATTAAGTACAAAAAGACTGCTAAACCTGTAAAGTTTTATTTGATTGGTGTGTCTAATAATTATATAACCCACCTAAAGTGTGTTCACCGGGAACCACCCAAGATTTGTTTCCTTTGACACCAACAGTAGTGCTACGTCTCCAGTATTTATATTTTTTTCAGTGTAATTCCATTACACTGAAATTTATGTCTGCAAAATTCCATTTCTCAAGTTACTTCACTTTGGATGTCAAAGACTTAACGGTTTTATTGACTGCATAATGTTGATTTTATTGTGAAATGGAGAGAGGTTGAATTTAAACTGTACCCGCGTTTGCTACGAAGTATTGAGCAAGCTGTTTACTACCAAGTTTGCATAAATTTAGTTTGTAATAAAATACCAGAGTGAAACATTTATTGTACAGTATTGTAAACTTGCTTTGTGGACACGTCCTGTTTCACCAAGACACAAAAATGTGGCCATAGGCTACATGTGAAATGCCTTTCATTCATCACCACGAAGAAACCCAGAGACCTGCTAGAGTATCAGAGTAGCCGAAGTCCAAAGAAACAGATAGTTGTTGACCTACATGTGGCAGGTAGCCTAAAATGTACAAATCGCACGCAAGTTCGCCTGCTGCTGTGTGAATGTGTGGCGGTCTTGAATGTGTTGGGATAAGATGGAGCTGCTGGCCCCGTGTTCAGTACAGATACTGGTGTGATAAGACCACATACAAGGACTTGAAATCAATTATTGGAACACGTGCCAACAGTGCATATCTGAAGAAGGCCATACAACCAACTGACAAAGCTAACATGGACTGGAGGTTTGTTAAATATTTGAAGTTGAGAAGTTTTAGCTGACACCAACATTGAACATTTGGCCATGACAGGACAATTCCATGCATAGCATCTTTAAAATGTCAGTTGGCAATCGATATATTTGACAAAGTGTGGAGTATTTGTTTTGTGCTGCTTATTAAATAAGGTGCTGGAATAAATTTCACATTTCATGCAAATACTCTCAGACTGACACTTTGGTGTAGTTGTACTTGGCAATAAAATGAAAATGTCAACCGTTTGTATGGTTCTCAAAGCCTGTGTTTATCTTGTTGTCTTCTATGTCTGTTTCTTAAACAACTTTTTTTTTTCTTCTTCAAAACACTTTTTACATTTCAAAGATCCTGCATAAAGAACGTTCCGGATCCGTGAGAGCGATGCTTATTAAAGACACGCGTTGCACATTTAGGTGTTTGCTTCTTAAAGCAGTGTCATAAGTATACTCATTTGGCATTTAAAGTGTACTCTTTAGGCTCACTAAAAATGAAGCTTGCTGTGCAGTTTTCATGCTCGATACTCTATGTAATGAAAATACTTGTGCTGTTTGGCTGTGGTTTCCTCTGGTCTGGATGGAGACACAAGGCCTCGTGCCTTCTACGTTTCTGAATAGGTTTCCATGCTGTGTGGGTTCTCCTGGAACCCTCCGATATTGGAGCTAGACGTCTCGTTTGCACTTCCACTTTGGCCTTGAGCCAGTATAATTAGTATTATCAAATGTCCCGATATTTCAGGCTGTATCATGACATGCCGATTACGAGCAACACCTCCCTAGCTTACAGAACACGCTGTGACCCTTGGGCGTGTACCGTGTGTGTGTGTGTGAAACGGGAGTGGCATGCAGTTCAGTCCCACTTTCCACTGAAGCGCAGGTATGTTACTAATGACCAGGTTGTGGTTCCTTACAGTCATACGTATGGCCAAGTAACCACAGAGCTTGCAGTGTTCGTGATGCAGCTGGTGGACGTTTCTGAGCGTCGTGCTGGTGTATATAGTCAAGCCGCCTCGCCCCTCTCCACATCTCCATTCCTGTGCTCCTCTTTCTCTGATGCTCACCCATGTTCTTTTGCACTAGACTTATTAGTAGCTGTTGCTTTGCTGCACCAGCTAAACGCGGTAGCAGCCGGCTGGTTAAAAAAAAAAACATCCAGAATTCCCAAGATTTGAAAAGGCCTTCTATTGTAGATCGAGTTGTTGGCAATGCAGCGATGGGTGCGGAACTGATCCGAATGATTCAGTGGATTACTATTGTGAGACCATGGAATTTCTAAACCGTCTTTATTGGGGAGGAACTGGAAGAGCTTTACTGAACTGGGGTGAAGATGTTGCGCACCCAGAGCGACAGCGTATCGAGACGAGTCTAAACCTGTGGGGCAAGCTATTACATGTGGAAAAGACGTGTCAACCGATTGAAGTTAATGATGACTGCTCCTACTCCAAAAGTGCTTGGTATGTTGTCTATACGGATAAATGATTCCATGCCATGGTTCTGTTGGTGGTTTGTAGGAGTTTCCTGTATTCCTAAACCGCATAGTCAACCTGGTCACAATCACTGATGCACAGGGTCACATTCCATAGGGATATCGCAGAGCAACGTTGCTCACTCTATTCTCCATGCCATTTCTTTCCCCCCCATTTTCAAATCTGCAACTGTTCAGTGGAGCAACTGCAGTTGTCAAAGAGCCTAGTGTTGAGCTTTTAGAACAGCTCGATATACCCTGAAAGCTCGGAGACCTTTGGCTCACCATGTAGGCCTGTGGAGAACAAAAAGGGGTTTTGTATGGGAGCCCAGCGTCCCGCCATCAGCGGACAGCGGAGACATCAGTGTGATTTCCTTGTCTTCATCTAAAAACACTAGAATACTCCATGCTCGGCTTTGACCCAATTCCTTATTCCTTTAACCCTTTCAGACCCGAATTATGTTCCATTAATGAAAAAAAAATATGAATGCAATTTTCTGTCTGTAATGAACTCCAAAACAAGACTCAGTAAAAAAAATCCAAATATAATACTTTTATAGTCCTTTTCTTTAATGTCCACTGCAGTGTACGGTGGGTCTTAACAGTTGTAAAGCAACGCTATATAATATGAATAGTTTTTGTTTGTTTTTCCTTTTTGAACATAAACCTGGTCAATAAACTGCTTTCCATGTTTTGGGAACATCTCTTATTATGAAAAATAATATATATAACATGTAACAAGGAGAAGTTAGTTGAAATTATAGTTGCAAAAACAACTTTTTAAGAACTTGAAAATTGCTTTACTTTACTTTTACTTTACTGTTGTTAAAGAACTGCATTTTGAAAAGTAGGTAGTGTTTTTAACTGGATCCTGTAACTGTACAATATTGAGGCATGCCAGTCCATAACTTAGAGTCATTCTCTATGAGCTGCTTTGAAGCAGTTTCGTTGTGGAACGAAGCAGTAGTGGACATGGCACTTGTCACAGTACACATGTGTTTTCCCAGTGCATTTTGGATATTTACACCTGGATGCTTCTTTACGATCATCGTAATTTGGCATGTGGTCCATCATGTCCAAGCAACAAACTTGGCCTTCCTCTTTTCCTTGCTGTACGACGCCACTGGACATGTTTTTTTTGTCAGATTAGCATAAGGATCACCTTCACAATATAAAACAATTTCTTCCTCATTTTCCTGCCCTGATCCTTCCTCATCATTTACTGTCTCAAGAACAACTTCTTGCCCTATCACTGGTACTTCCTCATCTCTGACATCTCCTGGAATCAATAACAATAAATAGCTATATGATCATACATTTTTTATGGACAACAATGGGAGTATTGGAGTAACAGTATTTAACAGATAGCTACGCTTACCTACTCTTGAGAGTCTTGCACTCTCTGCATCTTCATCATCATCACTATCCAAGCTTTCAATTTCTGATATGTTTCCGGTGTCAATTAACTGAAGCACTTCAAGTGCTGTCTACTCTGTAGAATAAATATTTGTAATCATATTTTACACTATCCATGTTACAGATTATTTGTCTGTATAAACTGCAATTGCATAAGAAAAGCTCTAACAGCAGCACTAAAAACATGCCTGAATTATATACGTTAAGACCCACTGTCCACTGTGATGGACAACAAGATTTAAAAAAATCCTGCGTTTAACTTTCTGATTTTACAACTGATATTGAACTTTTTATTTCACAAACCACCCCTTAAGAGTAAAATTAACTCATAACATGGAGGAAAAAAGTGTTCTAAATCAGATAAAATTAGTTAAAATGAGCCCATACTCTGCCTCCTTGGCTGGAGTGCTGCCATTGCCAACTTCAGTGTGTGTTTTTTTGGTTCTTAAAGCAGTGAGCGAGGCTAAGGTGTTATTTGATTGGTTGTTAAAGGTCTATTCTGATTGACAACAGATTTCAATTGGTCTTTTGTACAACAAAACATTAAAAAAGAAGAAAACACATGACGTCCATTGCAATGGACGCAGGGTCTGAAAGGGTTTAAAAGAATTTGCATATCACAGCTCCCTGCGTAACGCATGCAGACGAATGCTTTTTGCAGTGGTGCAGATTGCGTGCATTCCAAGATGAGCATTAAGGGCATTGGTTTGGGCCACTGGGCTATGATGGGGGGGGCTCTGTGCTCTGAGACTAATTGGAGAAGCATGTTGGAACCTGAAAGGCTAGAAGAATGTGGTACATGCAATGGATGATGTTAAATGTCTTTAGGTTTTTGGGGGGGGTGTTGTGTGTTTTCCATAGATGTTGAAAGAAAAGCTTTCTGAAGATGTTTTTCAGCTGATAACGAAGATTTAGATTCAAAGTTTAGATGATATATTTTTTTCTCCCTTCACTTTGCCACCCTATATGTCACAGATTTCCAAAATCGTTTAGGACCGAAAAACATTTTGCATATAGTGGCTTCAGTGGACAAGACATTTGAAACTTTTGTAAGGTTTTATTACCTTCCCCTGTAAGTTTGACTTGCTGATATTGAATGGGTCTGAATTGGGCAGTTAACATGTGACTGGCTCCTGCTCAGTGGAGTACTAACCATCCAGTACCTTAGAATATCCAGAATTTCTATGTGTGGCATTTGACTTGCTTCCTCGGAATGTGCCACCTTAGGGTGCCGGGGGTGTATATTAACTTGCTGCCTTTACTGTGGAGTGGTGCGATCCTCCATGCTTCAGGGATTCGTGCCTCTGGCCTCTTGCGTTCGGCACCTAACACCACGCCCATCTCCTCCTTTCTTGCAGGGTCACTGCAGGCAAAATACCTGGACAGACACATTTACTAACCCCTACCATTTCAGCTCAACTCGGGTAAGTTTTAATGTGCTTGCTGGAATACCATGTGAAGTGTGTGTGCTCTGGGCTGTAAGGTAGACGGTGCTCGTGTGGTCGTGCCTGCGTGCTGTTCATCAGCAGTTGTCATTTCTGGATGCCTGTATTGTGCCTGATCCCAAAGCATCTTATTTCCTTCTCTAAACATTGTGTGTTGCTACTTTTGCTGACTGGTGAAGATTAGGGTGCTGTCAGTAGATCGGCTGATGCTGTCTGATGGAAATGCATGTGGCTTTCATCTTCCAAAGATATTCTTGTGTGACATGGATATGATGTCATAATGGATTTGGTCACAAAGTCACCTTTACCAGCTCATGGAGGCAGTGCGATTACTCTTCAGTGTGAAACTACATGGGCAACTACTGATTTTTAATTCGAAAAATGCACTTGAAACTCATTGATCTTGGTAGAGGCTCTGTGTTCTGTTACTGTTGCAGTGTTCCACCACCTTGTATACATTAATCAGCTTAATGACAGCTTAATCTCCAGTGGGTCTTAGGGGTTTCTGTCCCTTGGCTTCAGGGGCCTCCCAATAAAAATGGAAGCCATTGTGCTGCTGCCTGTTTGGCTGCCTTGCTGACAGTTCAGACTGTTCTGTTCTTGTGTCATTGTTCTGCGCTGGTCTTCTCATGGGGATTAAGGTTTACTTCAGGTATAGCAAGATTAATGAAGGATTTAATCTGGGGAGGAGAGTGGGCGGGGGAGAGAGAGGGCATGAGCCATGAGCTAACCAGCACCACATGCCACGAGACGATCTCCAAGCCACATCTGACAAACCGGGTAAATGCTGTAATGGGTTCCGAATGTGGTGCCGTTTGCCATCCAGTTTCCTCCTCCACTGTTCAGCTTTGGCCTGCCCATAGCACTGTTTTCTACTGCCACCATAGAACCTCCTACACTACCCATGAGAGAGGGCTTTGCTGTTGAGAGTCCCCCCTCCAGCGAGCTAATCCTGGCCCTCATCCCACACTCCACTGCTTTATGGGAGTCAGCTGTGTCACCCGGGAGCCCTCCACTTCAGATCCGTTTAACATGAGACGTTTCGGTGCTGATCTGGAGTGGATGGCCAAACCAAGCCAGCCAATGACTCAGTGTAAACATCCCCCAGCAAGTGGGGTGGGGGGCCCCCCGCCTACACGCCGGACTGTAGGCCATGTCTCGCAGACGTGGTCCGAATGACCTCTTTGCAAGACTGAGGACTTTCTAGAGAGCTCAGACTGACTGTGCACGACAGACTCGGTTCTCATCTAAATGTGTAAACGATTACAGACAGACACATTAAGAGAGTCGCAGTAACGTTGCGGTGAAGGACTTTTCCTGTGGGGCCAGAGTGCAGTGTTCCAGAATGAGAGCGCGGCGAGTGAGTCACACCACTAAAGTGTTCGAGGAACAGTTCCGTAACTTTCAGTGACGTTTTAGACTTTCAAGGGTTTTTTTTTTTCTTTTCCCCTCACCTTAACTCACGTTTTAACTTCAGGGGGCTTCAGACAGCTGTGCTGTAATTAGGTCTTCCTCAAGCTTTGACAACATGTAGCTGGCGCGTACATAGGGCTGTTTTACTCCCCAAATGTGATGCCTTTGAGGGGTGTTTGGTGTTCCTTGTGTTGAGTATGTTTTGGTGATTGAAACTCAAATAACCTCCAGGGGTCCTTTCAAGGTCTGGTCCTCCTTCCTCTACACATCAATTAGATTATCAGATCCTGTCGGTGGTTTTGGCCGGTGGAAGATTTGCTTCGTTTAGGATTGAGGCCTCATTCCCTTAATGCCTCAAAAATGTTTTCGAAACTTTTGTTGGGATTCCCAGAATGCACTGAGCAAGCCTACTTGTGCTCCGATTGGGTCTGGAAAGAGCCTTGCTGTGTAATTACTGTCTTTGTGGACGCGCCTCTCCCTTTTTAGCTGCGTTCTCAATGGTGATGGCCCAACCCTGCACACTCAAACGTAGCTGACTGACACGGAAGAAGTGTCACGTGAAACCGGGATTCTATGGACAAACGCTTCTGTCGGTCTTGTGTTTCGTACTGGACGCTTGGAAGCGTGTGTCTGTGATGCGTGGCCGGTCTCCGGGCTCTGCTGTGCCGATAACATTCAGGATGTCTCTGTTCCCGACTGTCGACTGACTTCACCCCATCTGCAACCGGCTGTTTATCGGTTGTCTGTGGCAGAAGGGGTCTAGTGTGGCAATACAGTTAGCCGGGTACTCGTGCCAGCCAATTGCAGTGACTGTCGGGGGGGCGTTCGGTTATTTCCGGAGTCCTGCATGACGAATGACGCAGCTGCTTCTGTCAGTACTTGTGGCATGCAAAATGTCCCCGCGGGGTGTGTGTGTGTGTGTGTCAGACAGACTAGGGTCCTCCAAGGCCCTTGAATCTCTAGGTGCTCCCTCACTTTGCGGTCCTGTTGGACGTTTTCTCCACCCAGAGCTCCCAGTTTGAGCTACCTGACCACATCGTGGCTCTCTGGCGGCTGAGGCACGGGCGGTGGTGATCTGCTCCTCCAGTCCGCTGTTCGCAGGTGCGGGCCGAAGCCGTCCTCTCCTGCTTGCTCCATTTCCCAGCGTTCCTGTGGGAAATGCCTGTGCTAGGAGTGACTTTCCCAGTGAACTCCCACCCCTCCTCCTCTTTGTTAGCGGTGCAGAGCTCCTTCAGGGTTTACATTTTCCGTCACCACTGCTTATGTTTGGCCTGGACTGGAAGCAGATGCTCCTAAAGGGCGCCACAGACCCCCCCCCCCGCTCACGTGTCGTGTCTGTGTGCGGAGGCCAGTTTAAATGACCTCGTCCGCAGGGGTACAGGAACCCTACATCCTCCCTTGAGCTACTGCAAGTAGAGAGATGCACATAGACGAGTCTGTGCGCAGGTCGCCGGGTTTAACCACTTGCCCTCCGTGTTCAGGGTGGAACAGAGGCTGATCCAAGGTGGTTTGCCCCGAAGCAGAGGCTGAGGGGGTCATACCGTCAGCTGCTGTGGTAATAAACCGGGGTGGGGTGGGGGGGCTATTTCAGGAACGTGAGCTAGTCGAGTGGTGGACGGGAGTTTCCTTTGGCTGCGTGAGTGATGGAAGTGTCAGATGGGCATATGATCATACGTCGCAGAGCGCCTGCCAGGCAGTGGGGCTGGCTGGGGAGAGACGGACTGGTGGGCAGTGTTGCCTTGGGTCACATTGTCAGATCCTCGCTGGACAGCAGACACTCCTCACTTTCTTAAACACACACAGTTTGGGTTATAGGTAAGGCTATCGTAATCGCTCTCTCTCTCTCTCTCTCTCACTCTGCATGGGTGGATCCTTGAATCTATGAAATTTTAAGCTGTGAAAGAATGCTGGTAGCAAAGGTGAGGAGCTGGAATACGTCGCAGTGAGCGCTGTAGTGAACTTGAGCTCGTTCACGCTTGTGACCTGACACATGCGGCCAGAGTTCAGGTTGGCGTTCTGGAATTGCTTGGGTGGCAACACGCCGGGAGGGCAGGAGGTGGTTGGACCCGTTTGAGTGGCTAAACCCGCACCTTGTGTAGCCTTTGCGGCTTCGGCGGTGTGCCTTGCGTTTGTTTTGGTTTGTTGGTTTTTGTTTTTTTTTTTGTCATTTTTCTTTTTCCGCTCTTCTGCGTCTTGAGATGTTTCTCCTTCACCCTTTTCTGCAGTCTCACCAAAAGCCGCCATCATTCTGTGCTGCAAGGACGACCAAATGTCTTCCAACGGTGACCTGCAGGACGTTGGGAGCTATGGCAGTTTCTGGGAGGTGAGGCTCCTTCATGAAACACACACGCACCTCTTATGTACAAAACAGAAGTCAGAGCGAGTAATCTGTCCAAGTGTTGCACTCCCAAATGAAGCTTTGGTTTGGTCGGTTTGTACACATAGGTGGGAACATTTGTTTGTGTGTGTGAGAGATGGAACAAGAGTGAAACCTCCACCCCTCTCCACCCTTGCTATGAGCACACACTCTCAAATTGGCAGCTGCCACCAGCATGCCACTCTCCAAAGCTGTCGACAGGGTGGAGACCGACTCCCAAGCACTTGTGGAGGGAGAGAGGAGTTTCCATGTCTGCTTGCTTGTCGGAGCAAAGGCTCTCTGTGTAGAAGCTTTCACACTGTAGGCTGCATGTGTCCATGCATGTTGTTGGGCTTGTCTGATTGAAATGAGTTCAAGAGCAATTTAATCATGATTAATGGTGACAAGCTCTGTCAATATAACTATTACGTTTGAAATAATTCCTCCAAATATTATTGCCATGAAAGACTGCCAGTTTTTTATTGGAAACCTTAAAGTACCTGAAGAGGACTAGTTTATTCTTGCTTTCCCCGGGAAGCGTAACTGTCCAAGCGTAACCATGAATGTAGCCGTAACCGAGCAACGCTCTTTGCCTGTGCGTAGCCGGGGAACTACAAGCGGACGGTGAAGCGCGTGGACGATGGCTACAGGCTCTGCAACGAGCTGGTCGCCTGCTTCCAGGAGCGCGCCAAGATCGAGAAGGCCTACTCCCAGCAGCTGTACGACTGGTCCAGGAAGTGGAGGGGTGTGGTCGAGAAAGGTGACTCCGCCTTACTCTCTCACCCGTGCCACCCAGACCGATCCCAGCCATCTGATGGCCCATGCTGCCTTTTTGTGTTTTACTTTCTTTCATGCATCACGATGCAACTGTCGAGAGGCCCTGTTTTAGCAGGTCTAATAGCTTGTGTTCAGAAGACGTTGGTTCCTCCTCAGGAGCAGGAGGTTTACGGCAGGATCTCCTCTCTCCCTGCGCCAGGCCCACAGTACGGCACGCTGGAGAAGGCCTGGCACGCGTTTATGGACGCAGCAGACAAACTGAGCGAGATTCACATGGAGCTGAAGGAGCGGCTGACGAGCGAAGACAGCGAGAAGATCCGTGGCTGGCAGAAAGACGCCTACCACAAGCAGATGATGGGAGGCTTCCGGGAGACCAAAGAGGCGGACGAAGGTTTCCGGAAGGCGCAGAAGCCCTGGGTCCGCAAGCTGAAGGAAGTGAGTGACCAGGCGTCTCTACGGCAACGCAGCGGGGTCGTTTGACCTCTGACCATTCCGTTCCTTTGGCGGCAGGTGGAGGCTTCCAAGAAGAGCTACCACCAGGCCCGCAAGGAGGAGAAGACGGCGCTGACGCGCGAGAACCACGCCAAGGCCGACCCCACCAAGTCCCCGGAGGAGGTGAACAAGTTCACGGTGCGAGTGGACAGGTGCAAGCAGGAGGCGGAGAAGGTGAGATGGGGAAACCACCCATAACCGGGTGTTCACTGCAGCTCCTCATGGGATATGAGGGTTACCTGCATAATCGGTTATGCGGTTTGCTTTATTAAGTGGTGATTGGAGCTACTTCCAGCCTGATGTTATGAATGGTTGCAAGTGAAGTATGGTTGGTGAACTTTGAGCTGACGGTGTGTGCGGTGGGTGGAGGTGTAGGATGTTTCTGTGAACTCTGGGCAAGAGTGGGCTTGCTGGGTAGTCGTGCTTGTGTGTGTGTGTTCAGTGTTGGGGCCGCCATTGTTATGAATCTTCTTTGGCAGTAATTGCATTGTAAGTTTATGGATGTGACTCATAGTGTCCATGTGACCTTTTATTTTGGGAACACACAAGATGTGGGAAGTCTTTGCACAAGTTGCAATGAGGCTGCAGGCGTGATGGAATCTGGCAGAGAAACTGCAATAAAAACACTTCTTCTCTTACATGGCGTACCAATAAACAATAAAGACCCTCCAATCCAGAATGTAGCATAAACATTAACCCATGTAGTATTGTAGCCTTACACATAATTCCATTAAACCCATATGTATGAAATATTTACTTTTTCATAGCCGGTGTCTGCTGCTGAGAACGGCAGTGAATGGAAAACTCGCTCTTTTACAAACAGACTAGTGAAAACAGCACTCGTTCCAACAGCAAAAATAACACTGCAAATACAAACATGTGAGCGTCCATTAACGGCGCACTGGTAGTCACACTGATGAGGGGTGCTTGTCCTGTCCCTACAAAAGCAGGTAGAAGTGCTGAGTTCACTCCAGTCTGATTGGGCAAACCGAGACCAGCAACCCCCCCCCCACCCCCACCCCCCCAAACCAGGCTCAGCGGAGTTCACCCGCTCTAAAGTGAAAGTACAAAATGTCAATCACACCCCTCGATGCATCTGCTACGCTGGAAAAGGCTGGAATGCCAGAGGATAAAACCACCCAGAGCAAATTGAAAAGCTCTCACAGATTTGGAGACAAAAACACACACACACACACACACACACACACACACACATCGTCTTTGATGCATTCACATATTCAACTTGGAACATGTTACTGAAACGCCGTTTGCTATTAAGCAAAAGGAGACTTGTCTTTCTGCCTAAATGATCCGTGAACACGATTACACTGTGCCAAATTCTTGCACCATCAGGCATCTCCCGTATACCCCGATTTAATGGTAATCACTAATTCAAACAAAGTCTAAATGTCTGATATTTAAAAAGTCTTGTTGCATTTTGGAGGGTTTTTTTTGTTTTGTTTTTTAGCTGTAGACGTGGACCTGCTGTCTTGCTTTTCCGCAAACGTTGACATGTTGCTAGCTCCATTTTAGCCATGCATAAACCTATTATAAAGCGTTTATGTCGTAACAACTAGCCCTCGTCATTCAGTGCTTTGTGCTGCGTTCCAGAAGCAGCTGGATATGAAAGCTTGGGGAGTGGTGGGGAAATTAACGCAGATCTGGGGCCGTGTGTACCAGAACAAGGAGCGGTACGAGCGGGCTCTGGACGAGCTGAACCGCTGCAACCCACGATACATGGAGGACATGGAGCAGGTGTTCGAGATCACGCAGGAGGCCGAGAAGAAGCGGCTGCTCTTCTTCAAGGACGTGCTGCTGGACATACACCAGCACCTGGACATCTCCAGCAACGAAGGGTGAGCTGGGCGTCACCTCCCACGGGCCACGTTTAGCCGCGTTTCACAGCTGGATGGGACTTGATGGTTGAAAGATCCCTGCTGGGAGGCTTAATTTCCCACGGTTCCATACAGCGAGGCTGCAGTGTCCCTACGGCTCAGTCATATCCGCCATTCCCTGCGATGTATTTGACAAGCAGGAAATTGGTGCAAATGCATTAAAAAAAAAATGTTAACTATTAATAAGTAGCTACAGGTTTCTTTGACCGTGGACTTTATCATTGTTTACTTAAAAAGGAATGTTGTGCCTCTTGTTGTCCATTAACCAGAGGGTTTTGGGACTGAGGTTGCAGAAAGGGCTTGTGGGTCGTTTGCCCTTTGCTGTATTTTGTTCTGTATCGACGTGGACGTAACTGCAGTTCATGTCAGATTACAAAAAAACATCTCAGCACCCCCCCTTTGTTGCCCCCTGTCGTAACTACCCGGCTGCTGTCGAGCTCTTGGTCAGCCTGTGCCGTTTGCCCCCAGGACTCTCCCGTCTGAGCCTCTGGGTTTGTGTAAGGCGTGTTCCCGCCATCCCACCCGCTTTCCACAAAGGCTTCGGCGGTGACTCATGCACTTGGGTTTGATAGCTGCTGCTCCGATCAGCTTTCTGGGATGGGGAGAGTGAGCAGAACGGGTCAAAGTTGCCGTCATCTCGTGTCCATGTTCTGCATTAACGTTGGTACCTCATAAGCAGTTTAAATGGCGAAATTTTCCCCTCAGGTATAAGGCCCTGTACCGTGACCTGAGCCAGACCATCAACACGGCCAGTGACGTGGAGGACCTACGCTGGTGGAGGAACACCCATGGACCTGGCATGAGCATGAACTGGCCCCAGTTTGAGGTACGGTAAAAATAGCCCCAAGTTTGAGGAACAACGTGAACTGGCCCCAGTCTGAGGTACAGCATGCGTTACCCAATTCCATTCTAGCCAAGTTTAAAGGTCAGTCCAGTATTTTTCCAGACATGAACAAACGACCTGACATGCCAACATTTGCTTAGGCAGCAGATATGACATTTCCAGTAGGAACACTGAACAGGGCAGCTGTATGTGATTCGCTGAGCCCAAGCCGTGAGCTCCGAGCACGGCGAATCCCAACGGGCTGAGAGTGAATGCGCTGTTGTCTGGGCATGGCTACAAGTGACTTCTGGAATGCGGGATCCTCCTGGCTCTGCCAGAAGTGACTCCTCCCCTCCTTTCTCCTCTCTCTCCTCCTTTCTCCTCCTCTGCACCCAGTGCTCCGGCCCGGAGCAGAACCCCGCCCCTCCGTCAACGCTGCAAGCTACACGCATAGTGGCCGAGTCGACGTTTTTCGTGTTTGCACAAACGAATATTGTGTGCGCATGTGTGTCTTCTGCATAGCTCGAGCGTGTCCCAAAAACCATAACCTCTCCTCCCTGTTCTGAATGCATAATTAAGCAGTAGGAGGAGCCCGATTGCTGCTCTGTGAGCGAGCCTAGAGCGGCCTTGCTCTGTGCCTACGTGTTTGCTCCACAGGAGCTCAGAGCTGTCCGCGTCTCTTCCCCCTCACACTCGAGCTCTTTGTGTGTGAGTCTGGCTTCAGCTCTGCAGGGCACTGAGTTGTGGGACTGCCTCCACATCTCGGTCCCAGTGTGTGTCGAGCCAGGCAGCTTGTGGCCTTTCTGTGGCTGTGGGGGTACAATTGTGTAATAATGCAAGTGGCTGTCTTATTTATTTGTGTGTGTGTGTACGTGTCAGGAATGGTCTCCAGAGGCTAACCGCCCGATTGGCCGCAAACAGAGGAGTAGCCGTGCCAGTGATGACGTGGTCACCTTGACCAACATCGTCTCTGCTACAAACGAAGCTCCTTCAACTCCACAGGACACCACCAGGTCTCTCTTTCTCTCCTCCTCCTCTCTCCCTCTCTCTGTCTTTCCTCTCCCCCTCTCCCCCCTCTCTCTCTCCCACACACCCCATTTGTGCTTTGTTTCTATTGCCTCGATAAAGTACTTCTCCCCGACGACGGCTCGGGTCTTTTTGCTACATATTTAATAAATGGTCTGGAATGTCTTTGGTTTCCTGAACTGTCTGTTCAGAAGCTTTGAGATCACAGAAGCTGGCGCTGGTTATTCGTTAGGGGAGAATCAAGGCTGGAGATTAATTAACAGAAGGCCGAGTTTAACCTGCAGGACACGTGGAAAGATGTCTTTGCCGTATCTGGAGCTCTTCGTCGTGAGATGTGATGTTTCTGATGCCATTGGCTGTTTTGTTTTTGTTTTTCTTATTATCTTGGTAACCGTGACTCCCTGAGGAGGCTCCTTCCTGCTGTAGTTGGAAGCAAGCTAATTATTACAACAGCAGTTCTTATGGGCTTATTCAGCACTGTCTCCAAGTGTGCGTGTGTGTGTGTGTCTCTGTAAGAGGGTGTGGGTGGAGCTAAGGTGAGGTCTAAAGAATTCACTATTTCTAGTATTTGTATAGTGTCCTACTGGATGTATTATACAGTAGCCTCACAAAAACAGAAGAGGACATATGTCGTGTGTGTGTGTGCGTGTGCGCATATGCCTGCATGTGTTGTGTGGGTGGTGCATAACGGACATACACACACACACACACACACATTCATTGAGACAGAGTGTGTTATTAAGGCTCCAGGTCCTGTCACCATCATTAGTCTGGTCTGTGTGTGACTCTCTCAAACCTACAGGTGGCACGGGGGGAATGCCCACTACGAGACCTTCAGTGACGTTTCACAGAGAATGTCAGTGAACGGACACTTCCTGTTGTGACCTTGCGTTTACCCGGGGGGGGGGGTAGCAGACCAGATGCTTTGTCCTCCCTGTTTACACACTGATGCTTCACTGATGTCTGTTTAAGACATGAATCCGGTTACGTAACCTACTCACTTAGCACCGTGCTAAGTGCAATAAACGGACAGAAGCTCTGCGCTACTGCCCCTGCGCTACTGCCCCTGCGCTACTGCCCCTGCGCTACTGCCCCCTGGGGTGTTGGTGTTTTCATAAGACAATCATTTGGGACCTCCGTTAGGAGGATGAAGATTACTGCTTCACAGTGCAATAACTGCTGGTGTTTGGAGGGTGCTTTCTGTCCTTCTAAATACTCGTCTGTGGTGACTGTGGTGATTAGTCCTTTAGCTTCTGTTAGCTTCTAGATATTTATTACTTTTATAACATTTGGGGGAAAAATATATCCGTCTCTGTGGCTTTTCTTATTTTCTACGTTGGTTCTTGAAGAGCTTTTTTTCTATGTTTTATGTTCCAAGATTAAAAATGTACAACAGAAACGTTTTTTAAAACGGGGCCATCTCTGCGGCCCGTTCGAATGTGAGCGTAAGTGCCATGTTTCTGCCCTTCACAGAGTGCCCAAAGACTACTCGTCAGACTGGTCTGATGAAGAGAGCCCCAAGAAATACATCGCGGCCAACGGAGTGGAGGCGCCGGAGGATGAGGAGGAGGAGAAGGTAGCAGGCGTGTGCGTTAGAGCGCTGTATGATTACACTGGTCAGGAGTCTGATGAGCTGAGCTTTAAAGCAGGTATTAATCCCTACTAATGCTTTATTAATGGCACATACATGTGTACACACACACACACACACACACACATGCTGGCCTTAGCACGCCCCAAGACTTATGGAGTGGTGGGGGTCGTCTAGTCGTGTTCGCCTCCCAGACCAGAAGATCGCTGATTGAGCCCTTAATCAGATGATGGTTCTGATTGTCTGTCAGAAGGCGCATTGAACAGACCCAGACAACTCTGAGCATGAGTGATTTTTTTGCTGTGATTTGGGGTTTAAACTACCAAAAGGCCTAGAAGGACGACCACCACAGGTTTTCTCAAGACTGACCTGGGAATGTGTCTGCGGCTAGACGCATGTCTGACCCAGCTGCTTTAACAGAGGCTTGGAAAACCTTAACATGTCCTTCTAGTGTCACATCGTTTGTGGAAGCACGGTATCGTGTTGATGTACTGCATTGCAAAGCCATTTCAAAAAGCATGCATTAACTTTCAAAACGATAAACCAGTTTGACTACTTTACTGGCTGCTACCAGTGAGCAGGGGGCGTGTCACACTTTCACACTCGTAATATGATCCTCCATGTATTGGGGTGTCATATTTAGAATGCTGTTCCTTTATAAGTATGCAGTTTTGAGAAATGGGTGTGAACGGTAAAAGTGCAGCTTCAGGTAAGTGGGTAATGTTGAGAGTTGGAGGGTTTCTGTAGCCTTAAATCCTGTAATGTGTCTTGTATATACCTTTGTTTTTTACATTAGATTTTAGATTTGGTTGATTTTTCATTTGGGTTTTTTTGTTTGTTTTTAAACAAGATTATAAAAAAACTGTGAGAAACGATTTATGTCCACTGGAACACAGTTCTTAGGGAAATAACAGGCACTGTGCCACACACGGTGAAATAGGCTTAGTCAAACCGAGACAGATCACCCTCCTTAAAGACCTTTCATGTCTTTACATGTGCATCAAGTGTGCAGTTACAGACTTAATAGTTCATACTTGATTTGTCTTCCAACCCATCAGTGGCCAATCAAAGGCCAGTGTCTTCAGCCAGCAGTGATGTCATGTAAAAACCCCAGCACGGTCCCAGACATGAGCGTAACGCTGCCCAAGAAACTTGTACCAGCACAACACCCAGTATCATGTCCGTCACAGCCATGTAGAGAACGCCAACCAAATGCTATCCAGTCCACCTGTGGTCAGAATCTGACCAGCGATGCATTGCGAGTGGCTGACCAATAGTGCGTGCCAACAGATTACGGTCTGTAAGGGTGGACCAATGAAATGCACATATGCTGGGTGTGCTTAATAAAACGTAGACAGTAAGTACCCACGGAGGACACGTCCATTAAGCTTCATGGTAAGTGTGTTGTCTCCCTGGTAATTTGTTTCTTCTAGATTTCTAAACTACCATAATTAGTTTTTGAAGGGTTTGTTTGTTCTAAAGTTACCAGAGCAGAATGCCACGTCCTCTGGGGTTTTGGACCAGTTGTTTGGCTTCGAGTGTCATTCATATTCTCCTGAGGATTCGCTGTAGCCGTGATCTTCTTTCATGGCGTAACGGTAGCGTCATGAATGGCGGCACAAGCTCCCAATGCAGGGTAAACCATGGTGCTGGTCCGTTACGTCTGCCACCTGGTGGTGACTTCACACATGCACCGCCTTTTACCCGCGTTGTACTCATATTTACAAACTAGTGGTTCGTTACGGAAGGCGGTAGCGTTGACGTCCTAGACTTTGAGAAACGGTAGGGCGTGGCTGATTTATGCGTTTAGAGACGTCAGGTGTGTCATGGCTGGTGTGTTGCAGGTGACGAGCTGATGAAGCTGGAAGAGGAGGACGAGCAGGGCTGGTGTAAAGGGCAGCTGGAAACCGGAGAGGTGGGCCTCTACCCTGCTAACTACGTCCAGGTCATTGGTTCGTGATGACCGGCCCCGCCCATGGGCGACGTCCACCACCCCTCAACAAGGAGGCCACGCCAAATGGAATACGACAATCAAAACATAACAAAAAGGAAGTTGTGGCAGAAGGCCACACCCACCCAGAGCTACAGAAGCTCAGAGGTTCAGAACTCTTCCCGACAGACCAGAGCGAGAAGGGTAGCGTTGCCATCCTTTACCCAGACCCTTTTGTCAGAGGTGCTACCGGTACGGTGCCTTCATTGGACTGCGTTGGGGAGGGAGGAGGAACCAAGCTGAAGCTCCTGGTGGCACCACCGTGAGAAGACCAGCAGGTTCACCCTGGACCTTTGGCTTTCCCTAACGTACTGTACGGAGAGGAGAAGGGGCTGCCTCACAGCAGGTTCCTGGCAGAACATCATCATCGTAACTTCTCTCCTGAACGGTCGTCTTTATTCGGTTATTGCGTTAATTTCAAGTATTTATTTTTGACCAGATCAAATTTGCTTCGCTTTGCCTTGTATTCACGTTCTGAGTCTTTGACATGTATGTTGGCATGTGTATATCCTTTTAACATGTTTAGCGTTCGAGGACACATGTTGAACTTGGGATGAATTTCTTTGGCTGGTTATGCACAGATTCTAGTTATGCTAGTTACAGGTCATACAAAATAAGCTTCACTAGAGTTCCTCATATTGACTACAAAGCACATGCAGTTTTCGAATCTTTCAGCGAAGTGTGAAGGGTTTTTCTTTTGTTTGTTTGTTTATTTTGTTAATGTGGATTTGTAGAGAAAACGAAATGTAAAAATCAAAATGGGTAGAGGGCCTTTATCATCCTTTGAAGCTGAAATGTCATAAAGTAATTCTATTTTTGGAAAGCGATTCCAAAATCAAATAGACCTTCTTAGTTAAGTTTTTAAAACTTATTTTCTGTTTTTAATCGGAAACTTGGCTTCCATCTTCAGCCAAACCTAACAGACTAGAGAGAAATGGCTTTGAGCAGTGACTTAATCAGTTGACTTAATCAATCAGCTGCAGAGCCCGTGACATCTGCAGAAGTGTGTAACTGTGTGTGTGTGTGTGTGTCAGTCAGAGGATGTTTCTTCTATGTGCAAGAAGAATGATGCGTGTTTGATGTCCTCACCTCCTCGGCTCTGAATAAAGATTTGTATTATAACTACTGGAACAAACTATACTAATCAATGTAGCAATCAAAATAAACATTCATGAGCTGATCAGTGTCTTCATCTATTATGAGGATTCAGGAAATTGGTGGTCTGTGTCAAATTGGCTTGGTGCACAATTGGAATGGAATGATTCACGTCCAGGAATTTGAGGTCACAGCCAAAATAACCAGCACTGTGTGATTTGAACACTTTAACCATCTGTTTTTGATTCTGTATTGTTGGAATGTTAATTTTTGATTTTGTGTGGTTTCTGTTTGAGGATTAGAGGTCATAAGATACACAAACTCAAAATAAAATGTGTTTAATCTACACGGATTCCTTAATTTTCACCATCAATATTTGAGGCAAAGCAGTGTGTGCGCTTATTTTCTAAAATAAAAGTTTAATTTTGAATCTTTCATTTCACTAAACTGTGTTTTGTAATTTCCTCAGTACTCCTTGTACATCAAACCCGCTGACAGTTTGAGGACCTGCTGAGCTGTTCAGTGGAATTCAGACTGGATAGCAGTGCTGAAAACTCATCAGAAGACAATTGTTGGAATTTAGATTAGGCTAAACCAGTTGTACAGTACATTTTCTACGCAGAAACATTCCTGCTGAAGAGAAGCATGACAGGAAATCTTGTACAGCTAATTTCTCTTTCTAATGTATGTTGAGTAGGAATTCTGGCCTGTATTTGTGATTGTACAGACTGATACACACCTACAAGTAAGCCATGTTTAATGTGATGTACCATACCCACTATTGTCTCTCTAATCCTTCTGAATTTGAACCAAATCAAAAGAGTATTTACACTCTTAAAGAGATGTTCAGTTCTCCCAGGCTGTGTAATACGGCAGACTCTCTTCCTGTGTTCTGCTCTGTCAGGGTGACTCAGGTGAGCTGGTTTATACCTTTTATTGTTTATTTTCTTTTTCTCTTGTGGTTTTTGTGATGATGGGTAATGGCCTATCGTGGGTAATTCATATGCATGCAAACTGTTCAAAAAAGGACGAGAATATCAAATATAGCTTTCGGACAGGCTCAGCTGAATCGTACGCAGCTGGGCTTCTCCACAGCTGAAGAGGCAGGTGGTTCGTGGTATCCTGATACCACATGCTGATCAATCTGGCCCCAAGATAAGGTTTAATGGGCATATTGATGTGTTTAGCATTGCTTGGAAGAATGCACATGTATTTGTTGAATGATATAATAATAATGCTGAGGGGGAGGACATACTTGATCTGAACAACAGACTTAGAAACTGCCGATTTTCGATTTCAAAAAACAACTGGACCTACAGTATGTATTAAAAGTTAGAAATACATT
This sequence comes from Brachyhypopomus occidentalis, assembly GCA_020368025.1. Lineage (NCBI taxonomy): Eukaryota > Metazoa > Chordata > Actinopteri > Gymnotiformes > Hypopomidae > Brachyhypopomus > Brachyhypopomus occidentalis. The sequence continues at coordinate 6,324,408 of JAGXOD010000022.1, forward strand.
TTGACCTTTTATAAACAAGGACCACAGCCGCCATGTGGTAAATTGCTTAAAAGGGTTCAAACATTCGTACTGCAGTTCTAGACCAAACATTGAACAGACATGTCTGTTCGTTACATAGCTGTGAAGTGCAGAGTTCAGGACGCGGAGGAGGTGGCCACACCTGTGGAGTGTGTGGACAGAGTGGACATTTCTTCCCAACAAGGACACACCACATGCTAGCATGGGCCTGCATGGCGGGACCGAACCGACACACCTGGACCCAAGTGCCATCCACCTTGGATAAGTTAACAAGTGTGCTACACGTAGAACTGAATGAAGGATATGGAGGAATGAAGGAACATTATACCAACATCACGGGGCCTTTCATCTATGTCTGGCCTGTCCTAGACGTGACTCAGAGCTGAGTCAGAGATCAGATGATTCTGATCAGTATTTTTAAGGCAGTTAAAAAGCCACCAGAAGGGCATCAGGTTGTTTGAGCACTACTGGATGTTTTAGCACCTCTCAAAACCAGACCCAGTCCACCCAACTACTCCAGAGCTTCATCTGGAACACGGCTAAGCTTCCAACCCACAGAGAAATAGCGAGACACGAGGTAATCTCAACACTAACAGAACAATCACACTGTCCCATCTGGATTATTCTGGCTCATTCTACAGGACGTTTTGGAAAAGTCTGATCAGGTCTCCACAGTTAATACTATACTTAATAATCCAGTAACATATTTGTGTATTTGCACATAGTGTATTCACATTCTCTAGGAACTGTATACACAGTTAAATCATAAACGGTTCCATATAGCTATTCATATATATTACATATAATTCCATCTACTGTATACTGTAATTATAGTGTTCAGTGGTAAGCAACATGCCATGGCAAATTTCACTACATTTCTACAGATCAAAAACGTATCCCTCAATTAAGGGAATACAGGGAAACGTGTTCAATATGCCTTTTTCTTCATAGCCTCACCCCTTTGTGTTGTAACTGTTCATAACTATGTGGCCTATTTACAGGAAGTTTTGTATTTTTCTTCCTGGTTTCTGTTTAGTCACACAGTGGAATATTGGCCAAAAGTACAGATCACTTTAATGCCATGATTTATCAAATCGTTCACAGAAAACTCACGTGGCATGTCTGTGATTGGTCAGAATGCACGCAGCACACACTGAACAACTGCTGTTTGAGAGCTTATTTGTACCTTGAAGCTATCTGTGACAGTAGTACTGCAAAGCATATTGTCGCAACAATGCATAACAATCTACCGTGCATTATTTTCCTTCGGACAACCGGAGGACAGGATTTTAAAAAGCTCAAAACATCTCTGCACAACTACAGACGAAGGGTATCGATGTCATTAAGTGGTGTGTAAAACTGTAGACAATGACAGACATAAATAATCCCTTTGTCACAATTTATATTGTACAACAGTAAATTATTTCAGTGCTGTGGTCCCCCAATCAATATCGATTTCCAATCAAAGCTCAATACTTCCAGACTTAAAAATCTCTTCAATTAAATTATTTATATATACTCTTGTAATTAATTTGATAGAGAAAGTAAAAAGTATTTTTGTAAACAGGATATATTCACATTGTGCATATTTAAACCACTTTATCGTACCTGAGAAAGCAAAACAACACTGAATCCCGCCAGTAAGACACTTTGATAACGCTTCTCCAACACAGAAACATCCCAAAGTCCCTCGAGTTTGGCCGAACAGGCTAAAGCAACATTTGGTCAGACGCTGCCGGAGGACACGAAAAGGGAGACGGCACGTCGCTTAAATTTTTCATTGCATACTGAGATTCTGGAGTTTTTTCTCTAAAAGATCAGCAGTGTAGTTTTGACCGCAGGCGCGCAGTCCTCTGATCAGCTCGTCCACCGTGGCCTCCGCTTTGCGCTGTTTCAGCCACACTTTGAGTAGCTCTCGGACCTGTTCCTCCAGGTTGCGAGGATGTTTCTCTTGTATGCCTTCAATCTTGCTGTCTTCAAGTCCAAGTTTTCGTCCATACTGAATCCACTTCTTTCCCAGATTTTCAGATAATATATTCATGGCGCACCGGATTTTCTCTGAAACACACACATGCCTCATATAAACACAAGACGTAAAATTGACAGCCGAGTGTTATGTAATAAAAACGGCAGCAACATAAAAACTGATCCAGTTGATATATTTAATCTGTGAAATAAACAATTAACCTTGCTCCGGTTCTGGTAGGTCGTCGCTGATCGCTTGTCTGTCGTAGCTTTCGACTATTTCAACTAAAGAAAGCTGCCCGATGTCAGTGAGAATGTCACGCAAATACTTTGTGTCCTTAGGCCCAATTTCTGCCCTCTCAATCAGGTATTCGAACAGTTGAATTCCACTTACGATCTCTTCGGTTTTTTTCTTCCCAATTTTTTCTTTACATAAAAACTTTAGATCCGAAATGTTCTCTTTTCCAAGTCTACTGGATATTTGCAACAACATACCTTTAAATCTATCCATACCTCCACCTGAAACAGAATACAAATAATGTCCATAAAGTTCTTACGATCCGAATTCGAAGATCTTAATTTCAAGGGTTGTTGTTTCGGTTTTGAATTCCAAAGTCCGCTTAAGTTGTTAAAGTCATAAAATAATTTCGTAACAACGGAAAAAAAGTTATGAAAAGTTACAAAAACATTTGCGAAGCACCAAGACCAGCCAGATATCTTATGATTGGCAAAGTGAAACAGGAGGGGCGTCTGTACCGATTTCCTGTTTAATTGTCTCTCCTAACTTTAAAGGGACAGCCACATAAAACCGCCAACCTTCACTCAGAGAATAAAAAAAGCCCGTTCAGGTATTTTAGTTATGATCCAGGGGGCTCGCAGATAAGGTCAAATGTAGATCAATGTAGATGCACCATCAATGTAGATCTTCCTAATGGCAGAACAAGCCTGTAGGGTTATTCTCAAGGATGACTATAATACCATTCAACAATGTTTCAATATATACAGTAGGTTTTGATGTATGATATGGACCTGTCAAAGATGAACACCACCAAACTCTGAAAACATTTTGTGCACAGCCGTTACTATTATGTAAATCTATGTAAGCATTCATTTTAGCCTTTATGTCATAATTTAACATTTTAAGTACAACACACATACAAGACTTAAACGTTTTCTATTTTTATTTTCATTATAAAGACATGAAGTTTACCACAATGAACCAGTAGTGATGACAGGAGTACAGTCAGGACTATCATGCAGAGCACAGTAACATTCAGGGTTGGTTTGTACAAAGTTGTGGACTTTTAAGTTGAAACAAAGGACTGTGGTACATCATGGGGGGTGGAGGGTGGGGGATTTGGGCAGGAAGGGTAAACATAAAGCTGATTCCATGCAGATTAGGTTTATTAAACAAAATTAATTCCGTTTTTGCATTTTTACTTTGCGTGTTAAAATTGCGTATACAATTTTGGGAACAGAATATAATGCACAATGTGTTTTCAGATCATATATCAGAGTCATTTTTTCCTCAGAGGTACTGTAGATGTAATGTAGATAATGTAAGGGTCTTTACAAGGTTAAAATCTAAACTCCTGTGTTGGTATGAAAGAACAAACAAACTGAAAGCCAGAAGATTTAAAAAACAGTGCTGGGCTGATGAGACCAGACACAAAACAGTTCAAACATAAAATACATAAAATTTGACTTCAAGTTTATATAGTACTTCTTAATAGTAAAAAACATCTCTCAAGTGTTATAAGCCTAAACGTTTCCCAGAAATGGAAAATTACTCATAATGCACATGCACAATATTGTTCCAGTCATACATTTTAAATTGATTATGATTAAAACTAAATGAATTGTTGAATTGTTTAACAGCAACCAGAGATAGAGAAACAGGAGACTTTAGAGTTGTGTGTCTAGTGTATTAGTGAAAAGTTGACCATTATTAATCATATTATATTATATATTTAAGCATATACTTAATTTCCAGGAGAAATAAGGCCTCTTGAGCTGTAGCTAATGTGTTATGTTTTTGTCCCTCAGCAAAATGTAACTTTTATTTAGATTTCAGGCCCAATTAATACTTAATCTTAATCTAATTAATCTTTTTTTCCCAAGAGCATTAAATGTGCTTCATGCACATCTTGAACGTTACTTTTCAGTCCCAGTAGGACTGGCACAGAAGAGAGGAGTTTAGTCAGATGTACATCACTGTGCAGCCTCTTATATAGTGAGGACTAATAAAAAGGTTTCTCAAATATTCATCTCCTATTGACGTTCATCAGTCGTGATCTGAATTGTCCTGAAAGGCATTCGTGAACTTCAGGATGCAGCTACCAAATACAACATAGCACGGAATGTGACGTTATAAAATAATTTTTTTGAAATAACTACAAGCTATGTTTAACTACTTTGAATGTCATAATTAGTACCTATGGACCAAGTCAAATGTCCTTAAACAATCTTTAAAAGCTTCCATATTCGCTGGATACATGGTTTAAATAAAATCCATGTCAAATTCAATGAAATGTTACCTATAAATGCGAAGTCAATATTAACACAAACTACATAAAAGATCAGATTTTCTGCATTACACAGTATGTTACTCCTCACAGTCTGTTTTCAAAGCCATCGGAAATACACTAATTGCATATTGATAAAAACGATATTATCCCTGCGTTTTCTCACTTGTTTTAGAGTAACAAATGGAGAAAAAAATACAAGCCAAGCTGCACAGTGCGAGTAAGATGGCAGATTCGTAACATCCTTTGCTCTCCGTCTCCGATTCCGGTCGGTACGCCCTGCACTTAGCGGAATGTTTTGACTGAGGCTTGGTGATGGCGCACTCTTGGTTGGAGTGGACGGAGAGCTCCCTCCGGTGGCTGGGGGACTAGCAGTCAGTGGTCTGTGCATGGGAGGGGGCATCAGGGCAGGACTGCACGAGGCTCTCGGTGCTCCGATTTTTGTGCAGGAGCCTTTTGCCCTGCTCCTCCTTCATGAAGAGCTCCAAGATCAGGTTCTTCTCCTTCTGGATCTGCAAGCTGATGTCTTTGGGAATGTCTGGGATCAGCCAGTCTAAAAAGTCGGTCATCAGCATCACCACATTCTGGGCAGGCAGACGAAGACATGAGCCTGTTACTACAGCAGAAATCACAGGTCCATTCTGGGAGTACGAGGACATCGATACTTTCTTTGAAACGGGTTTTATTCACTGACCTGAAAAACGATGACAAAGGCCAAGCGTGCTGACAGAATGTTCCAGAATTCTCTGGAGAGCTCGTACGGAGTGGCTGACCATGGGGGATCTCTGTAGTCCTTGTACCTGAAGAAAAGCGTTCACAGCATGAAGATCATAGCAAGACCAGCATATGCCGCGCAGAAACACAGCTACATCCAGTCTGCTGCACCTGCATATCTCCACCCTGCTGCCCATGTGTATTGGGTTGAACGGGTCCGTGTTTTGCTGGAAGTCACTGATGTTGAAATAGGACAGCGTGTGGTTGACGAAGCCGTGTAGAGTTCCATCGGGGCTGTACACATTCTGGTACACCAGACGCGGGATGAAATCAGACGTGAACGCAATCACAAACGCCTGAAGGAAGATATTACACATCGAAGGGAGGCGTTACAAACAATAACCCCAAAGTTTTACAACTTCCCTTGTTGGTAGTTAACACATGACAGTTTAATAACCGATTTGATCATAAATGTCACCTGGCGGTAACTTTTGTCACTAACGACTGTGTGTGCGAGTGCACAGAAATTCAAAACCAACAACTTACATTCACTATTACTGCAGCTTTGCTTAGTCCTCTCAGTAGGTTGTACCAGATACCTAGAAAACAGATTACACAAATGAGACTTGCTTCTGACATTGAATAGATGTGACGATGTCACCACACTATGCCACCACAAGGTGGGGCTAAAGTATTGCCCCGAAATTTCCCACCTACCAATACGAGCCTGCTTCCTGCTTTGACGATGACCCCAGATCACCAAAAGATTGATTCATGTTGTCAAAATAACCATTGCAAACGTAAAATGTGAAAAAGGCATACGAGATCACCATAACCATTTGAAGAAGATCAAAACTTACGTAATTGGTAGGCGTTAAAATGAATACTGACAAACTGTACAGATTTGATATGCATTTATGCTATTTATGGTCCTGTGTTTCTGCAGGCAGGGACCGGGGAAAACTGCACCACACGTTTACTGCAAAAGCCGAAGCAGCAACAGCCTGTCTCACTAATCGCTTTGCTCATTCACCTCATGCAGACATGGTGCGTTCTCACTGTCCAACAGGACTCTGTACATGCATCAGTCTGTCCCTGTCCAACCGCCACCTTCGCCCGAATAAGAGTGCACGGACGTGGGGTGCAGATACTGACCGATATCTTTGGCTCGAGCCGCGACGGGTCGCCTGGACTCTGTGACGAACTTCTTGGCGTCGAGGCGGATCTCGATGACGTTGTTGAGGAGAGCAAACATGGGCGCCAGAGGGAAGGAGGCCACGAAGAGGGTCACCATCCCGTACTGGATGACTACACGCAGGGCGAGAAAGGACACGTAAGGTGCCGTCTCCTAACGAGCGCGCTTCAAACAGAGCCCCCATTCCCAGGACAGCACGTAGAGCACAGATCAGGAAAGAATCAAGATGCTTTGGGCAAGCTGCCAAATATATTCATATGTTTACTTAGGGCCCAGCAAATGACTGTCAACAATGTGTTTTTTTTTAGTCTACAGGGCACATGTGAAACTTTGCATCTTTGATAAACACGGCACAAGCAAACGTTCTAGCAGCTGCGTTCGGTGCTAATGGGCTGACGCTGCGTGGTGGTAGCAGTGTGTGTGTGTGTGTGTGTGTGGGGGGGGGGTGGAGGCCGAGAGGGACGTGGGCGGAGAGGCGCAGGGTGGGGGTGGATCGTTAACGAGTCTGCGCCAGAACTAAAAGCTCATAATGCCGCTCCTCTCTGCCGGGCCCCCCTCTGGACCCACAATGCACTGCTCTTAGCAGGAGGGCAGCCCACGCTACAGAGAGGGAAGGGGGGGACGTGAGAGGGCACGGTGTGCCGTTCCACTCCACACAGCTGCTAGCGAGCAGACACCACCCACCGTCTGGGGCTGGATTAGGTAACACCACCCAAATCGACTTTAAATGTAGAAGGCAAGTGAGGACAGACTACAGGAAACACGGCGTGCGATACGCGCACAGCGGAAGTGCTTCTACTCCAAATCCTGGGTCTACTCTCAGTGGAAGGAGCTTCCATTTGTGCTGCACGTGAAATTTACGAAGGACGGGACTACACGAATATAAGAACTTGTTCCTTAAAAAATGGTTTAATGTTTGCGTTGGCCACCATTTCAGAGTAACTTCAGCTCTCGTGCATGTGTGCTGGCATGTGTGGGTAGGTGGTGACTCACTCATCTCCATATACTCTGGATTGAGGCCAACATAGGGGTTGAGGAAGAAGTCCTTCTGATGGCAAGCAAGTGTTTTCTGAATCTCCTCCTCCTGTTTGGAGTTCTGCTTTGACTTAATACGTCGAATCAGTTTCTTCAGTTTGCTGTAATGTGGAGACATACAGACTAGTGCTGTAATGATTTCAATATTAAATTATTCATTATTAAAAACAGAAGAAACGAGTGCTTGAAACAGTATATCAAAACGTAAAGCTGTATTGTCAGTTCTCCCACTGGTCTTCTCAGAGGGTCCGTGTATATATGGCTAATGAGGTTTTCTATGATGCTTTCAGTTGCCTGTATTGGTTATAGCTCACCCACACTGTTTCATAAGATCACGTTTCTGCACAAGCACATGCTACTTTGAAATCTTTTGTTCTGACACAAATGTTTTATTAATTCTGAGAGAAATCAGACTATGTAGCATATAATTATATTTGCTTGGCCCAATTGTTCAAAGCTGAAAAAAAAACAGGTGCTTACTATTATTATAACTATTATTTCTGTTTATTGCATAGAAACAACATGGAAGAACTGAAGACCATGCTTGAAATTTCGCTGGAATTCCCCTGCTGAGCAAACACCCACCTATGACCCCCCCCCCCCAAGCACTGCCCCTGGACTGCCCCTGGTGCAGGGAGGTGACCCAAAACCACAAGCCACATTGGTTTGGTCTGTACTCACGGAATGCCGATCTCAAACAGGTTGTTCTGGATCAGCTGTTTGCCAAGCATGGTGATACACAGCTGAATGCACAGTTCCATCAGGCAGCCGGCGTGAGCGCACTGAATTGTGGGGTGGCAGAGAGACGCACGGACACAATGCGGCGGTTGAGTAATCTCCAAACGCATCAGTACGATAAAGAACCACATTACTCCCTTACTGATCTCACTGTGCCATGCTAGCCGAGGTACCGCGCGCATGTAGGTGGTACCCCTTTCAGACAACGAGCGACACGACCGTTCGTCGGCGTCAGAGCGGCTCAAGTGTGTGCCAGCATAGAAAGGTGGTCTTACGCACTTAAAATGAATCAGCTGGAACAAACGCCTACCTCCTCCATCCGGTAAGACCCCACCACGTACAGATAGTTGCCGGGTCTACCAACGAGCCTGAGGGCATCAGAGAGACGGAGGTCAAGGGAACAGCTTGCTCGCCACCACACTAAGACAAGTGCGCATTTACGTAACGGGTCGTATAGCACAAGTGCACATATTAAGGGGGCTGTATAGGGAAAAGACAATTAAACTACACGGAGCCTGTGGCGTACGGCTAAAAAAAGAAACCCCCCCCCCCCCCTGGCGAGGAGCAGCGGTATGGCGGCGACCGGGTGAGACAGACAGGAGGGAACGTTCTCACCTGCCTCTGAAGAAAGCCAGGTAGACGATCGGGGTGAAGGCATTCGCGAACTTCAGGACGAACGTCTTGAAAATGAGCCTCTCCTCGAAACTTTTGTCTGTTTTTGGCACCTCTGGCGACAAGCGAACAGAAACAGCGCAGTCAGTTGATCTGGCGGGGCATTCTGGTCTTTTTTGTGTTTTTTAACGGATGCGGGACGTGATGCGTCTCTCTGGCGAGTCGGGCGTGGCGAGGCGAGCTCACCCAGCACGGTGAGCCAATGTGCCACCACGCCGTAGACCTCATCCATGATGATGATGGCGATGAGGTTGATGATGGCCGCCGTGGTTTTGACCGTGGCTCGGATGTTGGAGCGAAACGGGGAAGCAGAACTCATCTGCAGGGCTGTCGTGATTGAAATCCGGTACAGAACCACTCCCAGCACGATGACCACGGTCACTAGGATCTGAACAGAGCACGCAACAACCGTTATATACAAAAAGACCTGAAAGCCAACACAAGGCAGTCTACTAAACATATCCAGACTGACCACAGTCTAATGTGTAGCCTGTGGTTGGAGACTGACCACTGAAGGATTGAAGGACACCTGCCAGAAACTGTGTACAGCACTACAGTCTCTGTTCACCTACCAGGTGTTTCTAATAATGCTAATAATTTGGCATTGTTGTATATCCAGGTGTATTTTGGGGGTGTACTGAAGCAAACCAGAGTCCTGCTGTACCATGAACACCATCGTGATGAGGATGGTCATGTAAGCTGGCATCCTGTCTTTGCATGTCAGCTTGTGGTGCTTGGTCTAAAAAGAAAAAGCAAAAAAATGGGTAAGATGGGTAAGATGGGTAAAAATGGGTAAGATCTACTTATGCACACACACACACACACACACACACACACACACACACACACACACACACACAGCTCAGTCCTGGCACCCCTGGCACCCCTGCCAGCCGTGGCAATCATCCAGCAGGCATGTGTGAGGAGCTCAGAGCGCATGGATGGTGAGCCGGCCATCCCCAGCAGGCCAGGCTGCAGCTTCTGCACACGCTCACCTCTCATTTCAGCTCACATCCAACAGGGGGCAGCATCACAGTGCCCAACAACCCACCCAGGCCTTCTGACCACACAAGAGCTGGCAGGCACAGAGAAGCGGCGGCCATATGGATAAATGTTATATGACGCAGTGGACCCGGTAGTGGTCAGACGCGGAGCTGAACGTTGCAGGAAGAGAGGAGCTGGATCAGAGCTCATTAGCGAAGCCGTGGATGCTGAAGGACAGACGCGGCGCGGAAGGCGGGGGGCTTACCTTGGAGACGTTTTCTTTCTTCTTCTTCTTCTTCTGCAGGACGTGGAACTCGTACTCCGCTCGTGGGTGTTCCTGCGGGACACAGCACAGCTCAGGACGTGCGCGGGAACTTCGGCGGGACGCGAGGTCGAGCCGCGTTTACTGCTCAGATCATCCAGAAGGGAGGCCAGCGATTGTGCCGCATGCAGACGAGGGCGTGATCGCGTTGGAGTGTGTGATTAAGAGCTTCTGCAGAGGTGCACACGTACTGCATGCAGTGTTTTATGATCTAGCCACTGGCGGCACTGCTAGAAGGCAAACATTCTGCACTCCTTCGCATTGTTCCTTGTTTGGCACTAATCATGCCCTGAGTGGCAGACAGAAAAGGAGCTGTTTTTTCTCCAGAGAAGCCAAAGGAGAGAGCAGGAATAATGCACATGCACACACACACACACGCACACACACACAGTCCACCTGATGCATGTAAAAATCATCTAGGGAATCATATTGGAAAATCTAGACTAAAATTTATTTGGTAATGTTGGGCAAATGCACAATTGCAATGAGAGAAGCTGGTAGAAGGTTTTAAGACACAGGGAGCCGTTTATTGGTCTGCAGTAGCTAAGAGGGGTTAGAGAACATAAACCTTATGTTTTAAAGTCCCAACCTTATGTTCCTCCTGTACAAAACACATGAATAAGAAAGTCATTACCAGAGCAAACACTTATTCTCAGACAACAAAAGGACTACAGGGTGGTTTCAGTTGCCGAGTATGCTGGACTCAATTGTTCAACTTTAATGGCGAAGCGTTCCACGAACCTCTTCCTCCTCGAAGCCCGTCAGGCCCCAGATGTAATTCAGCCTCATCTGCCTTCTCTTCCAGTGCTCCATGAACATCGTGGCTGCACGACACAGACACACGTTTGCATGAGAGAAACAAAAATGGCTCCAGGCGTCCTATTTGGTATTTAAAAACGTTTACACTGAAAAAGTATAGCAAACGTCTGTGGAGAACGTCAGTATATCAGTAACTTCTGTCGGGGTGTAAACTAAAGTAGCGGAAAGCGACTGGGATGTTGTTGAAAATTCTCTAAGGGCTCAGAGGGCACATTTCAGGCCACGGCCCAAAGTCTGGGAGCTGAGCTAGAGATGAGCCTGTGATGAGAGAGTGAAGGGGACTGAGGTGTGTTCAAAACAGAACCACAAGATGGAGAGAGGAAGAAAGAAGAGAGACAGACAAAGGGTGTAAAGAAGAGGGGAAGGATGTGGATGATTGACAGATAGACGCAGCCAACTAGCATCTGTCGCATACGTAACCAACCCCACCCCGGTGTAATATCAAAGCGCTTTGTGGATAGCAGAAGGCGGGCGGATCGGTGAGTAGCCTACCCCAGAGCGCCATGAAGATGGAGAAGAAGACGGTGGCGGTGTTGTCGAACAGGTGGCTGGCCCTGGCCGTGCCACAGGCTGTGACCAGACTCCAGTAGCCGCAGGCACGATCGCACAGCGGACACATGGTGATGTTGCTCCTCTCGTCACAGATCTCCATGCTGAGCATGTGGAGAAGGGAGATGGTGGGGTGAGCAGCACACCGAAGCCACGCGCTCCCGGCCGCTACCCTCCTCTAGCCCACGCATATTCCATACGTTGAAATACTTAAAGTTAATGACTTGCAAGTGAAAACAATACGTTACATTGGTAACATAATTACATAAAGGAGACCTGAACCAAGACAGATGCTCTTAGCATCTGCCAAAAGCCGTAAATGTCATTCATTACAGAAAATTGCACTACACACCTCTTTAGCAATTAAGGGGAGGAGTTTCCACTCAAATGTCCCATTATCTGTATTAATCCCTAAAGACAGGTAATCATTTTTCCTTTCACACCAACTGCTTATTCATTTAAAAATCTTACTTTCTATATAAATTCTATTAAAATTGTAATGATGCAATTAAGGAGGCCAGTCCCATAGACTCCAACTCCCCCCGAAGGAAAACGTGCCACTGTGTGTGATCATGACCTCACACCAGAAACCAAACACAGAAAACAAGAAAACTCCGCAGGCCTTAAAACACAGACATCAGGTCATTACGTTAAGACGCGTTTCCTGATGCCCCTTAAATAATCAATCGTTCTTAGTAATGTGTCTTCTACCCCACAAGCCAAGATCACAGGCGACCATGGGTGACTATAGTCACTATGGGTCCTACAGTGGTACTATAACAAGCATCACATGAGACAACCGAGAACATAAAGGTCTGAAATCTTTCCAAATTCTCTGGAGTGCCGCCATTTCTAGCAAAGTAATTCTGTAATGATGCGGCAAAGCGGTCAGAGTGGCAGTGAAAGCCTCGGGAGTTAAGTGGGAGGCTTGTCATTCGTGCACATGAATGCCGGCGGCTGCCGTCTATTCAAAAAGTCCTGATCTGCTCGTCCTTTTGCGGCAGGGCTGAGTGCACCTTCGGAAGTGCCGGGGCTTCTGTGTGCACGCTGAGAGCTCTCATTATGTGTCGTATTGGAGTCCATTATGACTCGTACAATTTCATAACAACTTTTGTCTATCTAATTATCACCGTCTTCGAAATCCATCGGTAGCCTGACTACTGGCCGTGAGCCTTGTGAATCAGAGATCTTCAGCTTGGCACGTTACAGGCTTACAGGACACCAAGTTCCCCACCTAGTTTTAAATGTATCTTATGCTGCATCACGCCAAGCCCTGAAGCTCTTGGCAGTTCAGCAGGGAACTTTACCGGGCGTGGCACCCCTGAACAGTTACCACCCATGACATGACACCGTCATGTTGACAACAGCTTAGGACTGTTTTGAGTTGGGTGAGCTATAAATCTGTCACTTGTTGGCATTTCTCCAGGATGAGGGAAACACATGGGCCAACTCCCCCTCACCCACGGAGCACCCCGGGCGAGACGGAACTGCCACCCGGGCGGTGCGTGCGCAAGTGGGACGGAAGGGAGACGCACGAGAACGTGGAAACGCCGCCCCCCCCATGTGTCTGGCCTGAGTGGGTGGTGCCCGCTGACCTGGGGATGTTGGCATCCACCGTGGCACAGCCGTACAGGAACACGATCATGCCCACGATGGCTGCCGGGATCAGCATCTGAGTGTACACACCCAGCCAGGCGAAGTACAGACCCACTTTCTCTCCAAAGTATTTCCTAGAGAGTGTGAGGGAGGGAACAAGACAGAGAGAGAGTAAGAGGAAGAGAAAGCATAAAGTGTAAATAATCACTTTTAAGAGCTCTTAACTGTAGCTTTAGTTGCATAAACATAATGGGAGCCAACATCATTTAGACTTCATATCCAGTTCCCACTATTACGGAATTGCATTTTGTGCATAGGGAATACAGAAGTAAAATCAGTCTCCATCTGGACCAGCACATATAGAGGAGAAGGTCCTACCTGATTAGGCCAATGGGCTGGTACTTATAGAAGAGGCTGTAACTGGCCCACTCTTCATATAAGAGCTGTGCAGAAAGTAATAGAGATGACACACAGCAGGAAAGAAGAGTAATCAAGGCATCAGCAGAGTGGAGGCATAAGGCAACCAAACTCCCCCACGTATGTGGAGCTGTGAGCAGGAGACAAGCCAATGGTGATTAATTGAAAACTATGATCAAACAAACACAAAATAAAGCCTGTATATAGCCTGTGATGGACGTGTTGTTCTGAGCCTCGAGGACATAATGATCGAAATGAACGAGGCAGGATCACTGCCGAATTCCTCTGCTGTGCTGCTATGCGGAACATCTTAGTGTTTGCCGTACGCCAGTTCACAGAGTGCGCATACCGGGCGTGCTGAGGACACACAAGTTCAGGGTGCACATGCATATGAAATTCATAGAGTGCATATAAGGTCGTAGGGCACATATGAAGCTCTCAGTGTGCATATCAGGCCCGCTGAGCACACATATGACCATCCACCAGCCATTTGGGTCAAAGAGTAAGACTCACAGATGGCACAAGCCAACGTAAGCCATTAGAGTGGAAGGCATGCGAGATGCTCCTCTCTCTGCCTGTGTAGTAACAACTACAGACCTCCCTTCCCCGCGAGCCCATTTACATTCGCCACTTCTGGCCGTCTGCTCCATCGCACGGCTAAAACGGATTTCTCGGTTTCTTTCTTTTTTTTTTCCCCCCTCGACGACGGATATTTGTGGAGACTCGCCAGCCAGCCGGCTGAAGCACCGCTCACAGATGGTGGAGTCAGAAATTACCCTGTTGCCTTGGAAACACTTACACACCGACAATTATTCGTCGCAGGGAGGGCTGAGCTGATGGCGCGCCGTGGGCAGGTCCCGCGGGCCACTGCCCGATCGGCTTACTGTCGCCACGGGATACATGCAGCCAACTGGCCAATTGCCACAGGCTTAAATCCAGGAGAGTGAGTGAGCAGTGAGAATCTACCCTCAATGAGAAGCTGAGTGGCATTTCAGGACATGATGCACCTTAACGCTCACCTGCAAAATCCCATACACCTCGTAAAAATATCTAAAACTGGGGTCTTTTAATGGCCATTAAGACACAACAGACTTATTGACACTGTACACAAAAAGAGAATAGCTGTAATATAGTGTGGCGCTTAAATAAATCATTTAAATATTACCTGGGGACATTTGAATGCAGTTGGTTTTGTAATAGGCACAGACACAACCATTTTAAGGTGGAGTGGATAAATTACAGAGCTTTTTGCACTACATCAATGATGTAAACCTCCAATTTAATATACGACTTAATATTCCTGATAGAAGATTTAACATTTTTGAAAGCCGAAACTCCATTATATAAGGTAGTATGATATTACATGAATGCTGTACTGTATTATATGACATTGTGGTAATTCCCCCAGCTCTTCCTACCTTTCTGTCATTCGGCTCCACGTCAATGCCCTCAGTTTCTCCCTGTAATAAAAAGTACATATAAATACACACGACTTCTTATAAGTGCACATGATTCATTTATTTACCCGTTTGTTTCATTTCATAATGAGCATTAACATTTTTTGACATTACTTACATCATGCAGTGGGAAGGCTGATGTATAAACTCCGTTGGCAATCAGGTTGTTCATGCCTTCATACCAGCACACACACGCACACGCACACACACACACACACATGCACAACTTTTCATTAAGACCGGATCTTCAAGAGCACAAAACAATTACACACACCATCGGACCTCCACTCTATCTCACAGAACAATATGCCATCAGTCTTTTGCTCTCATTGACATTTTCATCACACACTGTACGGACTGTACACTGTACACGTCTGTAAAAAGGTGCACGCAAAGGTCAGGGAGGCATGACTGCACTGTGGATCCATAGTGGTTGGGTCGATAGCTCACCATGGGCTGAAAAATCAGCTACACCCCCCCCCCCCAAGTGGCGTTCACGGAGGTGAAGGCATCTCCGCAGCATGACGAGCATGGAGAACCGAGTGGAGAACTCACCTATGCTGTACTTGGCCTTCGTGCATTTGGTTCGTTTCAGGATCTCAAAAACCTGATAAAGGAGAAGAGGAGTGACAGTCAAAAGAGCAACATGCCAACGCACATCCTGTAAAATGACCCTGATAAATCTGAATCTAGGGACTCGGAGGCAAGCTGAAGCTGCTTTGGACTGGCATTGGACTGGCATTGGACAGGCAAGAACCAGTGAGCTTAGACTCGTCCCTCCCCACTGGAGCTCTGCTTCTGCCTCTCACTGATACTCACAATTAAACTCCGAATCTTGCTGTTGAAGAAGGAGTCTCTGTCTGAGAGATCAAACCTGTATAGAAACATAGCACACTGATGGGACACTGAGCAGACCCTGGTCTTAAATGGTCTCTGCCGTTTACAGGTTGATTGCTGTAAACGCTCCAAAATCTTAACAAAATCTGCCTGGCCAATTAAGGATAATATTTCTCATTCCAGTAGCTCTGAAGGTCTGATATATATATATCCCTGATAAACCTCTGCAGGCCAGTGTGGAGTAACTCACAAGTGCTGCTTTTCCCTGGAGAATGGGTAGGAGAGATGCTTTTCAGAATTAATGTGATTCTCCTCGATTCTGGGATAGAAATGCGCAGTCATCTTGTTGAGAAAAACGTTGACCTTCTCAACAATGCTGCTTCCTGGACCGATGCTGTATTTCTGAAAATGTCCAAGCAGGAACACATGGGTTGAGGTTTGCTATGAAACATGCCTTACGCTGCCAGCATGTACGTTCAGGAAGGAATGTACCAACCTTTTTGGTGGGCATTTTGAGCTTCATGAACTCTGCCTCTCGACACAGCACGCTCCATGGTGCATGGATCTTCAGGAAGCCCACTCCAGGAACTTTAGCCTGAAACCAAAGCAGCACAGCAAGAAAGAACAAACAGGCCTTCATCATCATCATCATCATCATCATCATCACTGCTGTGTCTGTGTGACCTGCAGACTGTGTGGCCTGCAACTTTATCTTTATCTTGCGTCCAAAAAGAGAAAACACACACAACCCAAATCTATTTCCTCTTTGTATTTACATGTTAAGAACATTTTCGCTTACTGCTGACTGAACTAAAAGACAAATAAGAAGAAAAGCCGTATTTTTGCAGTGTTAATGAAAATAAGGGCATGTTAGCGGAAGAGGGAGTTCAGTAGTCCATCCAGGTACAGCATACTGTCCTCCAAATACTGCGTGACAAGAATGAAGCATCTCAGTGCGAATTTCACCACAAACACAACATTACCCAAGAGGAACTGGAACCAGGAACTTAAGGGAGACGGTAAATGGAGGTGCCACATTTTACAAATAATGGAGATGAGATATACGTTTCTTTTTTCTCAATCTCAAAGAAAGATGCATTAGCATCTTCAGCTCAGCTGCCATTGTGCCCTCTATCCTCTTGCCCTTCACCAGTGATATGACGACAGGACTCAGCAGTCAGCAGTTATCCTGTAGTCAGAAGTTTACCAGTGACCAGCTGGCCAGAGACTGGCCAGAGCCACAGGGACTGCAACTGTATACCTGTGGCCACCGAACGTTTGTAACGGAGTGGCTGTTGAGTAAATATGATGCATAACGGGCAAATATTTGCAAGCTGGCCCCTGGGGTTTCTTTTGTTTGGTGCGGTTTGCTAGGTGTCACCTGACTGAACGTAGACCTGCTACCGTAAGGTCATGTTCTGAGAACTGCTAAGAAGACACGGTGTGACACTGGGGTACAACTCCAAAACGGCTGAAGTGTCCCTCAAGGCTCTGCATTTAGGCAACACGCACGAGACACATCCTCAGAACTTAAAAGCCACATGGAGCCATGCGGTGAAAGCAAAGTCATAGTAATACGATATGGATAATGTCAGTTTCACTAAACAAATAATAAAGAGGTACAATGTATTGACTTAATATTTCTTGGAAAAGTAGGTCACAGCACCATGATGTACAGATGTGGACTCTAACACACTAACACTCGCACATGATCTGACCTGCACACAGCTTCATATTCCACCCATTCCGTGTGACACGTCAACAACCAACCATATTCGCATGCAGGACAAGAGCCCCAGTCCTACACCAACCTCAACAGCAACCTCAACGCTGGAAGCAGACGACCAATCGGCTGACGGCAGTGCAGACTCACCCCTTCCCCCTTCTCCAGCTCCAGACCCATGTCCACCAGCTTCTGCTCGAACTCCTGCCTCTGGGAGTGCATGTCGTCCTCGTGGTAGTCCAGCCTCTGCTCCTGCATGGCGATCTCGGGGTCCTTCTGAGGAGGCCCTGGGGCCCGGGTGTGGCGGAAGCTGCGGTTCAGGCTCTCCCGCAGGCTCCGGATGAAGCTGTTGGAGGGCTTGCGCCGGGCGGGCACCGTCTTCTCCACGTTGTAGGTGAGGACGTAGTCGATGCGCCTCCGGCCGTCGCAGAAGTACGGCCCCAGGTCCGAATGCTTCGGGCCCTTCAACGACTTTTGGAAACAGAAGAAAGGCGAGGCGCCGAAACAAAGCCGATTAAACTCCATGTTTGGGAGCGTTACGGGCTGCGTAAAGTGCAGATCTACCCTGCTTGCTTGTGTGTGGGGCTTCCACCTTTACAAGCCCTGTGTAAATGAGAGTGTTTCCAGTACCGCTGACCCACTGGGGGAATTGGGCTCCTGCTCATATTCCTAACAGGGCAGCGGGGCTGTTGTTTCTGCCCCTGTACTGCCGCATGCTCACCAGCACCAGATCCTGATTCTGTGCAACAGTAATAACATAAAATGATGCCCTATTGAAGTATCACTCTATTTAACCTGCATTTGAGCTATAGAAATCTGATAGCCACAATCTGGGATGTCGGAGTGAAAGATCAGATAGTGGTGAAGCAATCTGGGATGTGACCGACACTTGAAATGACAGTCATTAGGTATGTGCTCAGAAGGCTACAGGGCCATCAGAAATAGGCAAGTTTACCAGGAGAGCTGCTCCTGAAAAGCACGTGGGTGGATCCTGAGGAGCTCCAGCAGCTCACCTGGTGGAGCAGGTGAAGCACGGTGTGGGTGGCACCAGGGGTTTTGGGCTCTGATTGTAAAGGAACAGGAATGCCATCATTCTGATATAGAGCTATGTAAACCGCTCTAGGCAATCTTGCCTGTCAAGTGCTGCAAACACACGGACACACTGCAGCCATCTTTAGCCCCACCTTTGTTCTATAGATAATGTCAATAAAACGACTTCACAGATGCTCAGTTGTAACTTTGACCCAGATGAAACAATAAAGAAAGATGTTTGTTTGCACCCCCCCCCCCCACCCCAAGGTTCTCCATCCTCCAATCTTAAATCATAAGCCCAATCCAACATACTCGAGGGCACTGCTGACTGATCAGACAGGCTGACACTGCAATAACACATCAATTCTGAACACGGCAGTGCTTCTGCTTTTAAAAGCAGTGTTGTTTTTCGCATTTCATAAGCACCATTTGCTTGATTACACGCCAGTACATTTTCCCAAGGCTACGGCTTCAATATTATCACTTGGTTTAAGAGCTGTGACTAAATCACATAAAGCTCACTTGGAGGGGGAGGGGCTTCTTGAAATGGCACATGTTAATTAGACAGACGGCTCAGAGGGCTTTAAGAAAGAGGCAAGATTACCTATTGGCTGCTTCAGCCAAGCACAAGAACTAGAACATGAGCGGATCTTTAAAAGTAATGGGTGGTTGCTGACAGCTACGAGTGGATAATCGCTCTTGGGTAACAGGCCATGCCACAGTCTCTCCCAGTCAAGTGGCACAAAAATGCCACCACTTCCATCAGCAGGGAGACACTCGCACGCCTCGGTACAGCGAGACACTCTGTACAGAAAAGCATTCCACCTGCACTTCTGCTCGTTCAGCAGACCACAAATGGCCTGGACATGGACAGGAAGAGAATAAATGATGTTTGGAAAACGGTCTTGCAGCTACTGGTTTGCATATTCATGATATTGCCTTCAGATGGACTACGAGTTGATGCTGGTAAATGAGAGTTTATGATTTACTCGAGTGCTGGGAGGTGTGGGGATTGCTCAGGGATATTGTGTTGGCCACTCTACCATCATACCAGCATATTTGTATGGTAGGGCTTGAAGGAGACCTGGCAGTGGTGGATTTAAGCTGAAGGGAACTGTTCAAAAGAAACCTTTATACAGCTGGAACAAAAGTGTTTTTCTCACAGGGAACACGAGAACGTGCAAAACATCTTGTGTACGTCTGGAAAATTAGGATGTTTTGGTTTGCATAGTTCATCTGTAGGCTGACTCTTCACAGTGCAAAGCAAAATAACACAAACTAAATAAAAAAACATGCAAATCAATCACTAAACCTAAATGCAAAACGAAGGCATGTGAACGAACAAGAAAAGCACACTGGAAAAATAAAAGTACAGACCCAAAATATGATGCAGGAAGTGAAAAAAAAAATCCACTTTTACGTTGGTTTGATTAGCCAAAAGTACTTTTGGCTCTGCATGAGCAGGCCAGCGCAACAATCTTGACTCCATCACACTGACCAGCTTGTATATACTGGAGATGAAGCTTGTATCTGAGCTTCACAGCCAAAACAACAACGAGAAGAACCAACCAGCATCCCATCTCCCAATTTGCCTTGCAAATCAGTTTCACCTGGAGCATTCAAAGTAGAGTCTGGACCACTGGGCAATGTGGCTTCTCCAAATCACTGGACAATGCTGGAACTGGAGGTGTGTTACCTCACCAGACCCAACTTACTATGTTGTCATCTTCAGCGTATGCGAGGTCCTCAGCAGCTGTGGGATCTCCTGCTTTGTCCTCGTCTGGAACAAAGTCATACTTCTCATTCTTCAACATCTCCGCCTCCTCTCCCAGGTCAGGAAGCTGCTCCTCTGGGCTGTTGTGAACTAAGGTTTTGCCTAACAAGAGAAGAAAGCAAATGTGTTAACTGACTGGAATTATGTTTTGTTGGGAGACATTAATACTAAACCAAACAGTACTGTCATAGAAGAACTTATCCTGTCAGATACTTCTGAGAAATTAGCTCTATGCCAAAAATCAATTGCAAGGTCTTGTTTATTAATTTTAACTATTTTTTAGTATGGGAAGTCCCACTGGGAGAAAATATATGCTGTAGGACATCCATGAAACACTACTTGCCTTTGTTTGAAGACACCTGAATCGTGGTGGGTACAAGACGACAACAGTCTTACTCACCGTCTAACAGACGAGATGTTGCTAAATGTTAAATAAACTGTCATAGGGCCAAACTCATAAAACATATCGGCCGATTAACGTTAACAGCAAATAGTTCCACCGTAAGACATTTCCTCATGTGGATTTTTTTTTGCGAGTTTGCTTGCGATGTTAGTGAATCACAATAGAACATGGCTCCACAAAACTCCCTCCGAACCCGTCCAATTGTAAATTTCCCAGTTAGAAGCCGATGTAGATCTGATTATCTTTTCTCCAACAATTTCATGGCCACAAACGCAAGTTATCAACTAATCTACACACTAATCTACACAACCTTTAATTTAGAAAATAGAAAAATGTATTTAAAAGGCAAAATTTGGTCTGTCTGAAGTGAGCATAATGGCAAACACTGCAACTGCAATAGTAGGAATACAAGAAGAGAAGACCTGAGGAGGATCTCAGAATACCTCAGACCTTTACCATGAGAAACGCAATTCTAGTTCTTACAGAGGAAGAAACTCTGAACAGGTGAAGACTGAGGAGTAATAACATGTTGCTGTGCTATGATTTAGAAGAATGAAGGTCAGGATGTCAGTGCAACTTGAAGAAAGTTACTCACGTTACATTTTTATGCAACTGGTAGTTTTCAGTGTATCAGCGGTTTCGCAGCAGGTTAGTCAGTCATTGGTTTCCTGGCATGGATCATTTACATTTCAATTTTGATTGGTTTTCACCGTGCATACAGGTGAATTTACCACAGTGGTAAGTTGACACCAGCGCACTAATTATCTCCAGGGCGACTTTATGAACAGGATTTAAATACTATGTTGCACATTTTACAGTCAAGATCTCTGACCCAAAGCGTTGTGTTTGATTTTTCAAGAAGTACTTGTTAAATAATGAGTTACTATCACTATCAAAATGTTACGTAAATTCACTTAAATAGGAGAATGACATTTGTAAAAACTCATGCTGTTATGGTGGTGATGTGACTAGCACATCTTTAAAAAAAAGACTCAAAAAGACTCTAAAATTTCACAGATGAGTCTTTAAACTCCTTTTTAAGATATTAGTATATAAATTATTCAAAAGATCATCAAATAGAGTAAGAAGTTGCAATCTTACCCCTGCCCTACTGTTTCCCATCTATCATTACTATAAGTACCACCATCATAAAAACAAAATCTCAGAACCATGTCTGGGTCTGGTAATGTATGTGGCCAATACTTCCCAAACCACAATGTCCTGGTGGTGTCAGTCGATAAACTGATTCTGTATTATTTCTCCACCCACTCCATTGTATGCAGAAACACAACAGCAGCAATCGCCCACCCTGTACCCACTGGAGAAGCTGAGACTCCTACACCTCCACTGAACTGGCTACACAGACTATATATAATGTAGCATGGCGTGAACTGTTTATGAACTCGTCCTCTCATGGAGGATAGATTTTCCTTCAGGCTTGGTCCTCCGATCGTTTCTTCAAAATGTACTAAATTTAAGGAGTTTTTCCTTGTCAGTATTGCCACTGGCTTACTCATTACAAGATTGGCACCAAAACATTTTACAGCTGCTTTCTGATGACAAATTTTGTGTAAAGAGCTATACAAATAAATGCTACATTGACTTTTGACAATACATACACAAAGTTCTGCTCATTAAATATTTCAGAAGTCCCCCTTTATGATAATCCATAGGTTTACTATATTATATATCAGCTGTAATGGCAGCTACAGAATCTTTTTAACTCTGCACACTATCACGGGCTAAAAATAAGAATACATACAAGTTCGGGCACTTTTAGGGTTTTTGTGAATGGAGATTGAGTTCCTAGTCTTCCACATTACCAGCCAATGAAAGATCAAATCCATCTGAGCCTCCTTTGCCATTAAACGCAAATACATTGTAAACATAAAGCCAACATTCTTACCTCTAACATATTGTACCAAGCAAAGATGTTACATGTAACACGTCCCACTAAATGGTAGGAGTGCGAGAGCCAACCTGGGCTAGAAACAGCCTGATGTGCACTGTAACAGATCCAGTGTAGACAAAGATGTAGGTGTTTCAAACTAAAAGTTTCTAATAACGTGGCTGGTGAGAGTACAGACATAACACATTCATCCAAAATACCTAATGCAGAAACATTTGGTATTTAAAGAGACACAATGACGGCAAAACTGAACTTAGTAAAAACGGAACGATTTGTAAGATACGATCATTTACCCTTGTCTCCTTGAATTTCAGTACTGGAGCAGCTGCCGTGTATGAATGTTCTAGCACCAAAAAGCCTACTGTGAAAATATGCTAGCTTTTCTTTTAAGCTATTAATTTTTTAAGTAGTATTTAACAGTGAATAATTATCATCGGCCCTTGCTTGTTTTAAAGCAACATCACCAATCAAAAGAAACCCATGCAAGTAAGCGCTCCTCATTTCTTCTGAGATCATAATAAATGTGAGTTCTCAATACAGACATTACAGTACCGTCACGCAGTGTAATCCGCCAGCCAATGGAGGACCCCTGCGTTCAGTGCGTGCTTACAGTGTTCACAGTGCGCAGCGGGGAATCCCTCCAACTGTTGGCTGGTCTAACACTATACCACCTGCCCGTAGTACATCTTTCCGAGTAAAACACAACCTGATTTCAGTGTTTTCCCTCAGTTACTCTCCTTTTGCTGTATATGTATACATTTTGACGTACATACACTGCGCGACTCTGACAAGCTTTTTTTGTTTCAACAGAAGGTCTGGAGATAAAAACCACGGGTTATCTTTGTAATACAGGCTCCTCTAGTCTCACCACAGAATCTTCAGTGTACCCACATACAACACGAATGGTTACACTGTTAATAGAACATCTTTGGAAACGGTTGCACGTTTTGCACACCAATGCTAAATTCAAGGATCTGGTACTCTTTCACGATAATGTTTAAAGCATTTTCTTGTGCTATTTGGTATGGGAATAAACCGTTTCAAAATATGAAATCATGTACACTTAAAGTATTTGTGAAGTGGTACTTCTTAAGGCTGTAATATCGATGCGTAATTGTGATATGCAAGACCACATAAAGGACAAAAAACAAACAAACAAAAACTCACAAAACACTGCGCGTAACTCACCAGATTCATCCCCAATACTGGCGCGTGTTCTCGCAGTATCTGCACTGCCTTCAACCTCCATTTGAATGCACGAGTCAAATGTGCGTTTGGTTTAGGTTCCTGTCAATGTTTAGGATCTCTCTAGTCCTCAACAATGACCATAGGACACTCGCATAAGCCCCTCTCTACCAAAGAGATGAGATGCCTGTTATCCTGTCAGTTGGCTACTGGTCCACCCACTAAATATGCTTTTACACAACATCTAAATGACGCTTTCAGCCCAAGTATGTAGCCTACTCCAAGCCAAAGGATTCAGAAAAGCATAACAGTTAGCAACACCCACGCGTCGCGAGGCGAAATCACGCTCTCTGCCGCTTGTGGCGACCACGACTGTCGACTTTCTCAGAAAATACCATTTTTTTCAGCTTCCTATTACTCATTTTGATCTACAGTAGCTTGAAGTCAGACTACGGCACTGGATTCAGATCAGTTATTTAAATACTACCAATATTTGTCTATGTAATGTTATGAAAAGTCATACATTTATAATTCATGGTCAAACAGTCACTACCGATTTAAAGATTTCTTTGTGTATCACATATATAATATATTTGCATATGTTAACATTTCATTATATTGCTTTATATTGCTGTATTACTATCATTCTTTTTATTGTATGGCAATATAAGCTACTTCCAAAACATTGCTTTAAAAAAGTTTCAAAAAGCCCAAATGCATTTTTAAAACTTCATCAGTAAAAATGAACCGACCACGCACGTCGACAACATTAATAGTGCTCTGATGGAATCACTACACTCACGTGAGGGCGCACTGCAGTAACTTCCTGAATAGTGACAGGAATAGCACGAACAGCAGAACTATGTATGTTTTATCATATCTTTATATCGTTTATATTATCGAGCAACACGGGGCGATTTTGAGCTTTTTGTCGTAGTAATGATCATGTGTCAAATGGTGAAAGACATTTCAGATATTTGTCTTTTGTCCACATATAACCTCATATATAGGCTCGCGCATAAACGGGATGAAAAAGTGTCTATGCTGAGATTCAGTACATTTCTCATGCAATCCAGAAATATAAAATGTAAGTATATCAAATAAGGAAAGGCGTACCTGTTGTGAAACAAACTCCTCGCGTCAGGAACCTCGCAGATAACTTCAACGTGGACAGCGGCTAGGACGAAGGTTGAACAGCTTACCTGTTCTACAACTTTGTTTAGCGCGGCCTCACCATTTACAGAAACCTTCCCCCCACACACACCCAACCATATGCATACCTTCCCTTGCGGAGCCGTTCAAATGAATCCTTTAGGAAACAAATATTTTTTAATATTTGACACAAGGTGTGATCACGCAAGGTGTGATCGTGACTAAACACTTGTCTCCTGTCACCGCTGACGTGTTGAGACTTGTAGGAATTTTTTAACCTGGAGGTTGTCAGGAGATTGTTAGAGCGAAGAAATACCACATTCCTCGCGTTCTTTAATTAAGGTGGGCTACATTTAACGGTAGAGTTGATTAAAGATGCAAACGTACAAAGTAGCACCACCTTCCTGTTGTTAACGCCGTTGCAAACTTGTGATAATTTCGGTACACGCCGTGTGCTTGTGTTTAACTGTTAGTTCATTTCTCTCTGTATAAACAGGAGGTCTGGAGGTAAAGTGATGGGAAAGGTGTTGAAATCTCCTAAAATTTACAGAATACGTTGTAATGACTGCACAGCGCGGATTTGAAGGAAATTCCATAATAAAATAAGTTCAAATATGGATCTGTAATAAACACATTAAAATGCAATGGGTGTATTTATGATTATTATGGTGAAAATCATTCAAATGTATAAAAATCTATCTTAGTTTTCTTCTATAAAACTAAATGTTAAAAATGAAAAACTGATGTTAACCATTTCATGTTACATTTCATGATTTTGTATTTTTGGTGTTTTATTTTTCTAAAGCAGCCTTGGACACGAGTATGTTGTTGTATAAGTGGCTATTTTCTACTCTTGAGGTCTATATAAGGAACGCGTTTACCAAGCCCGTTTACTCTTGCCCAGGGAGCAGAGGTGTTGCGCTACTGCCTGATAAACAGCCATCATGCTGTAGTTTTTCCTACACTCAGCCACACCCAATGAAAAGGCTTTAGACTGTGAAACTAGACCCTTAGAATGGCTCTTTGAGGCTCTAAAACAGGCCCTTCTGCTTTAGGACCCAAAGCAAACCAGTATCATTTATATATTATGTCCCCAAAAGGAGCCTCGGGCTAAACAAAATGGCAACAGACAAATACCATTTTACGTAGTTCCCAGTCTTATCAGTGCATGCAAACTCACTGGAGTGTTTCAGAAGACAGGGGCAGTTAGACCCTCTGCCTGTACAAGGTGACCCATTCATAACTTTGCAGCCAGGTTCCAGCGAGATGGCGTAAGGGTCATGACTCGTCCCTGTGGTCTGCAGTACAAGCCGCCCTTCTGACCATGTGTCACACCCGCATTCCCTCCCCAGCGTCAGACCACCACGGCGGCCACACCTTGTACACTGCCACAGTGGCTGCCATTTTGGCTCCAGGTTAAGTACACGCTTGTTGGTCCTGGTGACACCAGTGGGCCTGTAAACACAACTTTTGT
Organism: Brachyhypopomus occidentalis; assembly: GCA_020368025.1. Taxonomy (NCBI): domain Eukaryota; kingdom Metazoa; phylum Chordata; class Actinopteri; order Gymnotiformes; family Hypopomidae; genus Brachyhypopomus; species Brachyhypopomus occidentalis. The sequence goes on from JAGXOD010000022.1 coordinate 6,350,903, forward strand.
CAAGCTTCAGGCGAAATAAAATCAAACAAGGATACCGCAATAATTAGAAGCGCCATTCATCGATTTGCTAGAAGCACTTGTAAGCAAGGTCACTCCCTCATGACTTGGCCTTCGCAAATGAAAATCTTTGGTGGAAGGTTTTGGGTTTTCCTTTCTTGGCATTAGACCCGTCTGATTCTATTTATGAGGCTCCCAGCTATGGCCAAACCTACAGACTACCTGTTTGGCAACCAAGCGTTAACTGATGTATGCGCAAGACAAGCGATGCAATATTTGGACCAGAGAATGTTAGAAGTGAACCTCTGGTAGTGAAGGCTGCTGACTGTGTCTGTGTCCAGGACAGCGCCCGTGGGCGTTGGGATGAAAGGATGGGAGAAGACAGGGTCGTGCTTCCTGCCCCCTCGGCTCCGCGCTTGTGTCAGACTTGAGTTGCTTAATAACGACAGCTCCAAAAATACATTTGTTCAGCATAGCAATTTAATAGTAGAACAAGGCATTTCATGATAAGCATATTATGTCTCAGTGAAAAATTATTGCTATGAATTTAAATAAATAAATATATTGCAAATACCTCATCAGGTTTATAAATGTACCGACAAGCCTCGGACAACATAAAATGAGGTACAAATTAAATCTTAAATTAGCATACTGCAATATTTAGTAGCATGAATGCAAAGCAAAGCCGAAGAGGGTGACGCGCAGTCAGGCACAGTCGTTCATCTGCACAGACACGTGTGACACACTGTACGTGCTTGGTGGTGTTTAGCAGTTCAGCAAGCAAACCCCAGGATTCAGATTTAAGGTGGATGACCTGCTACACGAACAGATACTGACCAAGCAACAGTGAACTATGACATGGTGTTACAGCTTGGACAGAGTTCGAGCTTGGATGGCAGACACACAAAGGGGATAAACCCTGTGCATTTATGATCTTGTGATTACGACAGCTGATGCAGAGAAGTTAATGGTATTTTGTTTCAGTTACTAAACTGCATTAAGAAAGTAAGGAACAGTGAAATGACAATGATAATGGAGTTTAAATAAGTGTAAATGATGTGTACTGACCTTTTGACCCTGGGCTTTCATGACTCAACTGAATGCTTCTCTTAGGACCCCCATATGTCCAATTCCCACCATTAATGACAAATTCTGACCTCAGTCTCTATCTCTCTCTCTCTCTCTCTCTCTCTCACACACACACACCTCTCAAAGGAATAGGTGAAGATAAAGTGCTTTAATCAAACAGTAAACATTACACACCATAGAGACACTGTATGTGAAAAAGGTGTGAGCAGCAAGTAAGCAAACATAATACAACAAAGCTTGTTGTGTCAGACGGTCCTGGACGGACTGGGAAATCACACGTTCATGGCCAGTTTAGGAGCCAGTTTGGGTCAGGACACCATGCAAATGTTCAACATAGTCAGTTACCTTAAGCATGTTCTTTGTATTATCATGAAATGACCATTCGGTGTTTGCTGTTATTGTTTTTATGTTAGATAAAAAGAAAATAATGGCACCAAAAAAACAAATATACTATTATTATAATCATTGTTTTACTCATGTTATTTCTGAGTGGAATTTTAAAAGACACATAATTTGGTGTTTGTGTACACTGAATCCATTACCACTGGCCAAGTACTCAATATACTAGCATACTATATAGCTACTATACTCACTAATGACCATGCAAAGAAACAGAGCATATCAGTGTTCTACACAGCTGGAAAAGGCAATCTACAATCAGATAATCTACTACTTACTCAGTAATTTCAGGATTTACAGGATTACACTTGTAGTAATTAATCAAATATTTATTTAAAAAAGAGACATTTAAAAACTAGATGTCAGGAAAGGGGGCCATCCCCATCCACCATGGAAAACGCCTCCATAAATCTCCTCACAACTGCACGCCCCCCGCCTCCCTAAAGCTTCCCATTAGCTGTTTCCTAGACGATGCACACTTCCTGTTCCCACCACAGCTGATGACACAATGGGAGGCTTGAATTAGAACATGATGATTGATCACCTGGAGTCGTCAGGCAGATTCCTCCACGCTGATGCGCAGAGGGACGGTGTAGTGATTTTTGCATGCGTTCATACAGCATGATCTGGGTCTGCATGACTGCGGTTACGGCCTGTACATGTGACAGCAAGAGTTGTGGGATGTTATGGTAAAGATGAAGGGCCCAACCTGCATCAGCTCCTCTGACCAGTGATGCAGCAGCAGGACGTGGATTTTGCCTGTGTGTGTGACGGCACATGCTGTGCCAAGTGTTTCAAAATTGTTACATCGGTAACTGCGTACCAATCGGTGTTGCCGCAGAGTGTGCGGGTCGGAACTGCATAATGAGTCAGTCCCTTTGTTAGAGTTTCAACCCATCCTTGAGCTGTGCCACTTTTTGAAAGAGGAACACTTTACACTCAGCATATGTCATCTGTGACTAGCTTTACACCCACCTGCTAGGTTTAAGAAAATCCATCGCTGGAACTTTGTTTAGTTTTTGATTTTTTTTAAAAAAATGCTTGAAAGGGTTGAACAGTGTGAACGTCTCAGCTTCTCTGAGTAATTTAGTCCAGAATGTGTTCAGAAAACCGTCTCAGCATTTCACACTTGATTTCGGTTCTGGCTTCATGACCACAGAATATATGTTTACTATGAAATGAGTAACCTGGCATATCAAAGTGAATTCAGTGTAATGAAGACAACAGTAACAAAACAATACAGTATGAACACTAGTTAAACGCTACTTAAGCGGATTGAACTAGAACACTTTGCTTGTCTCTGAACAAGCCATTTAATTCACTGAATAATGATAGAACCAGTTAGGCAGGTTGCACACAAAAAGGAAATTAAGGTTTGGAGGTTGCATTGTTTTATAATGAAAAAACCCATTCTGTGACTGTGGCAAAACACTCACAACAGATGAGTTTGGTATGGCCAGACAAAAGAGAGAAGTACTACTACTACTAGGTCTACTGTCATTTGATAAATATATATATCAATTCTTAACTTAATAAATCACAAGTACAATTCTGGACGTGCTACACGGTCCTGGAGGTTGACCAGATTCTCTCCACAGCAAAATTAAGAAGTCACTACGTAATAAGGGGATCACATGCTGTTTTATGACGTTTTATGTCTGGGTTTCCCAGTTTATTCAGTCAACAGCGACATCTTTTGGCGAAAATGTTTTTTAAACTCTTCTGGTTGAAAAGGTAGGAACATTCTGGGCCTCGTTTCCCAAAATTATCATGTTAAGGTCATCTTAAATTTTTAAGAGAAAGAGTGGTCAGGGTAATGCTCGCTCCACCGTAGATGGGCTCTGGTTGGTTTAGAAGATGAGAAGATGTGTTTTGGGGTATGCTAGATCTGAGCAGATTCACGACATAGCGAGACTTGCGTTTACTACGAGATTTTCCAATTTGACAGTTATGTTTTATGCATGGTTGGTGCCGAAATGCAATTCAACTGCCTAATATATATAAATAACTTAATTTACAAACTAATTTCATAATGCTCCAATTTTGTATCCGAACAACAATTGACTCTATACAGACTGAGTGTACGTGCCAACAGTATTTCCAATAGAAATATAGTCTAATGCCAGGATACTACTAAAGTGAATTTTAAACTACAATAAAATTTAATTGAGCCATTTATTGTTGAGGACGTGCTTGGGGAAAAACGCGCAAACATACCGCAACCGGCCATGGATTTCCACGGGCGGGCCCATTTCCGCAGTACTTCCTTGTTTTTCATGTTTCAAATGGACGTGAAACTTATGGCTGTGAAGTTACCAGCTACCTCTATTCCTGCCTAACTTTAGGTGTAACTTTACATTATTTTGATGGTGTCTCAAAGGAGTGGACGAAGTTAGCTAAGTGGCAGAGTCAGCTTAAAGCAGTTTATTCTTTGCGTATTTGTCAGTGTTTATAAATCAGATATCCGAATTAGAAGCAAAGTCATTCAAGCTAATAACTCGGGCTGGGTGGCTAGCCTGCTAGCCGACATTAGCTGTGCCGTCCAGCCTTATACAAACTTTACATTAAGACAACAATGGCAGACTCTCATGAAAACGATAATGCAGAAGACAGTGAATTAATAGGTGCAACAGGTGGTGAAGGTAAGACAAACTACATCAAATAAGACACTGAATCACAATTCTTCGGCTAGTTAGCGTGTGTTGGAATTCTGACGTCACTGCCAAAAGAATTCGAGTGTTGCTCAAATATAATTGCTATGACGACGTAGAGTCAGTACGTTCTAATTAAATATTTCCGTTATTGGAATGCATCAGTAGCCTTATAATTTGGGGTCAAGCATATCTATCCAATGTATCAAATGAATGACTCCGACCACTTTGGAAATTCTTACGTCTCACACAGATATGAGAATTACCCAGCCTTGCTAACCTTTAACCATATAACCATAAAAAAAGATCGAACATAGTTACAGGTAGAGGTAAATGTAGGCGATAAAGTTAATCAATATGGAATAAGTGATAAGAACCTGTGTGGTATTGCCTGTAACGATAGATAGTTAGACTTTGTCATTGCTATTGTCATAAGCAGTGTATTTGTTAATTAACAACAATTTTGCTTTTTTTCCTCCAGATGTTACAGATGATAGGATTATAGAAGAAGGCGCAGTAGTACTGAGAGGGTATAACATTAATTTCATTATTACAGATTTTAATATTTAAACATGTTCACTTATTCAATTACAGTGTTGTGGTCCTTTCTGAACCAAGCGATTTCTGTTTTGCTCTTCCCATTAATTTGCCTGTGGTTTCCCTTCATGTGAAGGTATGTTGTCGAGCGGTTTAATACAGAGAATCCAGCCATGCAGGTGAGCCCAGTGGACCTCGGCGGGCAAGCTGACGAAGCCGCCGACCCCCACGTGAAAGAGGTTGTCGATCAGCTCCTTCGGATTGCTGACGATCTGAATCGCAACGCTGAGCTCCAACGGTAAGGATTACCCCAGACGTTGTGTTTTGTGTGTGTGAACACGGTTCTCGTTCGGAGTGCACAGGGTTGCGTGGCGCTGTGCTACGGTCTTTGGACTAATCCGTTATGGTTCTGGACAGCCTCGTCAACACGGTGGAAGCGAACTGTGCTCAGGATGTGTTCATGACCGTGGCCAGGAGCATCTTCAGCGACGGCATTAACTGGGGGCGTGTGGTGGCTCTTTTTCACCTGGCATATCGGCTCATTTTCAAGGTAACTCCTCTCCTACTGTACTGTAGTAGATTTAGATGGTTGTTAAGGTCTGACAGGCTCTAACAACAGAGGTACGTGAATTTGGCTTGAGGTGTTCCAGTGGATAATGGTAGCACTAAAAACCTGCAAGAGAAATGAACTGGTGTCATCTGGGATCAAAGTTTTATTTATTATATATTTGTAACTTTCTTTTATCATATTTGTATATTTTTAGTCAAGCATTTTATTTTAAAAAAATAGTGATGTTTTGAGAGAAGTTTGCTTTGAATACATTTGCTTTGAAATGACCTCATGATTGCTCCAACATGGTAAAGCGATACAGGAAATTGACTGTGTAGACATCACAGAAAGTTCTGGAATAAACCCTCAGCGTCCTGTTTGCCCACAGGCACTGACTCAACAACACTTTGAAATCATCAAGAACATCATTAGCTGGGTATTACAGTTTATCAGGGAGCACATTTCCGCCTGGATCAGACAGCAGGGAGGATGGGTAAGTTTTGTGTGTGTGTGTGTGTGTGTGTGTTTTGTCTGGCCACCCGTACAGAACCACACAGGTCGCTCCAGACGAAGGCCACCACACACAGAAACACGCCCACTCGAGTGCCAGGAAGCCACGGGCTGCAAACACAGACTCGTTCCGTCCAGGACTACATGGCCCAACCCCCTTTGCACCAGACACTCAGCACTGTGTACATAATCACAACTATACGCCCCTACCTGGGTTACGCAGTAAACAAAAACAAAGTCACATGTGAGCTGCAAATGTCTGCGAGTGGGTGAACTTGGCAGACACTGACATTCCCCTCCAGCAGTCATTATCATTGCAAAAACTAATTACCACTATTTTACTGAGATGTGTACACACACACACACACACACACACACACACACACACACACGCGTACACATACAGAAGAGGGAAGGCTGCTCATCATAATTACTGTATGGCAGATAAAATTAGGCAGAGGGTGGGCAGGTTTGTGGCTTTGCTATGCAAATTCAGCATATGTTGTTTTGACTCTAGCTTCTGGTTCAGATTGGCCTGAGAAGAAGGCCTTTCCCTTTAATACTGTAGTGCAAATGCATCCAAAGCCTGTCATCCTACCCTTACTGATGCACTGAGAGACCCACAACCCCCCCCCCCCCCCCCCCCCCCACAGACAGACAGGATCATAAAGGCTACGCCATGAGTTTTCTCAGGCTTCGGTCTTCAAACGGCCCAGCGTCATGGAGGATAATGTGGTTTGTGCCACTGGAGTTTGGGATCCTGGGAACAGGGCGTGGACACTGCAGCCCAGCCGCGCGAGCGTGGCGGAGGGCGGGCGGAGGCCGCGGGAACCTGCACGAGGCTGGCGGTTTAAGGTCGCGTTCAGGACGCGAGCGCCCTCCTTCAAGGAAGGCTCACTCGAATGAAACCCGTCAGCTTCTCCTTTTTTTATCGCCCTGACGCTACGGACAACGCAGGCGACGGCAGCTCTTTTCTGTGGCCTGTGGTGAGGAGTTAAAATAAAGGAACGTGTCGACTCGTTGGCGTTTTCACAGTGCCACATGCTCTCCCCCAAGGCGTGGATACTTCATGCATTTGTTTGAAAAAAAAACAGGTGGGGGCCACACCACCACGGCGTGGCCCCTCTTATGCAAACCACAAGCAAATGTCCCGTGCTCAGGGATCAGCACTGTTACAGTTTAACCCTGGTTCGGGCGTGGCAAGGCGCGGGGGGGGGGGGGTTGTGGGCTTGCCAGCGGGGTGGCAGATCGGGGGCTGCTGATGACTCTCTGGTGCTGTCCCCGTGTGTTGCAGGAGGGCGTGATCAGCAGCGTGTCCAGGTGGCGAACCGTGACCGTCATCGCCGCCGTGGCCTTCGTCGCCGCCGTCTTGTACTGGAGAAGGAGACACTGACGGGTCCCCTGCACCGCCAGACCACACGTTTGCACATATGGAAATTGATATTACAAGCAATAATGCAATCAGTGATCGACACGTGCAATGACCAAATATTCTCCAGGTTGTTTGGCACATGTGTAAACGTATGGGGCTATTTACATGGAGTCATGAGTCTGAGGGATATGAGAGCCAATGCAATAGTGACTACAACTTCTTTTGATATTTTTCCTCAATACTGTGTGTTTATACTGCAAATGCATTGAGCTATTTATTAACAAGGAATTGACTTTTTTCTACTCGCCACTGTGTACTGTTTCACATTCAGGGACTAGTCCTTCTCTAAGATTTTAACCCGTAGCTTTTAATAAGTGCCATCATGTTTTAGCCCTACCTCCAAGCTTTCACATGGATTTTAAATCACATAGATTTTTTTAAAATTACGTCTTATTGACAGTGTAGTCAGAAGCCGTGTGAAACGTTTAGGCTATTAGCTCTTCCTGTTCGCACTGACAGGGTTTGTATTTATTGGAAATCCCACCAGCGAGGCAGAAGACCTCATGCACTACTTGGGCCACACAGCAGCAGCCCGTCGTATAGCTCATAACAGGCCACGCCTCTTCAAACACGGTTCCTCCTGTGTGCGGCTGCTGAATTTCAACTTTGACCCCTGTCGAACAGGTGAAGTCTTTTGAGAAGACTGAGAGGCTTCAGGAAGAGCTAGATTCGTGTTCACGGGCTGAATAGTTTTTTTTATTTTGTTGTTGAAAACGCATTTATGTGGGAGTAAAATGGGTGTTAAAAATATAAAATTGAGAGAAGAGCAACTGCTTGTTTGAAGTATGTTTTGTGAATATAGATCAATCATGCTAAATGGGGTACATTTGACTATACTGAAATAAAATGTATCGCGTGTTCTGCTAAATTACACAGTTCTTATAAATGGGGAAGAGCGCTGAATTGTCTTGGTGATGTATGGGGACGGTATGCAGCACCTTAGGAGCAGACAGCAGTATTATTAGTAGTATTTAATATTCCATGTTCTGCTCCAAGGTTCATGCTATAGCTACATTCATACATACACTCTCACTGTAGCTCCTGCCTGTGCATTTCAGCACTATACACACACACACACACACACAGAGCTTCATATGACATGTCCTGAAATTCTGTCCTGGCGTCTGGCTGGAGGCCGTTAGTCTCCTTCACGTTACCCATCAGTTGCAGTTAGGGAGCGAGACGGGGGGCGGGGGCGTGGCGACCAGCGGCGGCCTGGGGACTCTTATTGTTTCGTCGTTTCCTGTCGTAATTGGAACCACGCGCGGTGGAATGGAGAGGGTTCTGCAGTGTGTCCACAGGTCCATTATCCTCGCCTGCCTAGAAGGAGGCGCCATGGGGGAGGTGCAGGGAGGCTGTGGGAGGAAACAGCAGTTGAACCCCCCCCCCTCCCAGAACAGGAGCCCTGCCATAAACTGAAGCACATGGGCTCAGGTCGGGCTCGGGGAGCACACGGGTCTGGGGAGGAGACCTAAGAGGAGGCGCTAAGGGTTTAACCCTGGCGAAGGAGTGAGTCCCTCCTTTACCGTCTTCAGACCTGCTACTGAAAAGCTCCATCCGCATCAATAACCTGAAAATAGTCCTAGAATAGTTTGACACGAGAGACTTAACTATCAGGTTTAGGTGCTTAAGCAACAGATATATTTACTTTATCATAATTGGCTCGGGTCCACGGTCATAGTCCATCACTCGAATGTAGTGGTTGGCTTTAACCACCAGATGTCAGGTTGAACTCTTGGTGAGGTGTAGGCTTGGCACAAGTGAGATGGATGTTTGCGGTATGAATGTGGTCAGGATTACATTTAGTTTGTCTGTTTTTGGACTTGTAAAACAGTAGATCTTACAAAGAGAGGCCTGCAGAGTTCTTATATCAGTTGCGAAGGCAAGGTGCAGGAATCACTACATGCTGGAGTCACGCTTCACACACCACTAGCGGTGTGTGAGTATCGGTGACTGCAGAACAAAGATAACATTTTTGCATGGGTTCATGGTCCTGCAGCATGATACAAGGAGGAAATGCTTCATTGCGGCTAAAGGCCAGATCCTCTTGGTCGTGCGGAGGCAGCTACCCTTCCCCACAAGAGCTGGGCTTGGTGCCATCTAAGAAACGAACTGAGAATACAAGTCACAAAAACCAGCTCTGAAAAAAAAATCATATTGTGCTTTATTACATTTTGTCATTGTTTTTCATTGCATTGTTCTAGTGGTGGTGTAAAAAAAATACTTTCTGACAAATATATATCGTTTCAGATTTGATTCATTAATAAAGTGATTGAGTAAAACGGTGGTGAATATGCTGTGATTTGTTTCCTGCTTTCTAGACAGTTTCAGTGGTTTGCCTTATTGAGAGGAAGGCGGTTAAATCATGCTGTGAATGGCACCGTGTGTCTGTATGGTGGCTTTTCTTATCTCACCACTGCTTCCTCATCAACCGTGAAGTCACGGCGAACTGCCACGTCCCCACTGTCCTCCCATGATGCATAAATTCCACCGAGTTAATTATAACACTGTTATGTAGTGGGATGAAACCTCTGATGAGCTACGTTGGTGGTGGTGCTGTTGCCAAAGGGTTCGTTTTTCTGCAGCCAGGTCACATGTTGTTTTGGTTGCTGTTTAGGGGATGATGTCAGTGACTGTCCTGAACGTCAGGTTCACGGGGACGATTCCCGTCTGCTTCGGCTGCTTACAGGCCAAATTGTCCGGGTTTTCCGATACAGTGTAAGGTGACTGCAACTCTTCACCAGGCTTAGGTGGTTCTCCAACCGTGAGGAGTGCGTGAGGACGTACTCACTCTGGCCCCGTGGGCTAGCAAGGCCTGTCTAGGTCACATACGAATATAACCCGAGGGAGACGACAAAGCCAACATAAACATCAGGATGTTGACCTTGTGAGAGTTTGTACGCCTCTGACATTTCCTGACTAAAGGGGTATTGACACTGTCTTTAAGTGAGTCCACACTGTTACTTCAGTGGTTTACTCAAAGGTAGTTGTAAAATAGAGGATGACACGTCTGCACTGACTATACAGATGCTGTGGGTGAATGGCAGAGTTCTCATTGAAGGCCCATTCACGTGTCAGAGGTCAGCGGTGGGCCATCCTTCCTAAGGACCAAGGTCTGCGAGACATTTGCTCTGGCCCAGTTCTCCAGTTCTGGCCCAGTTCTCCAGTTCTGGCCCAGTTCTCCAGTTCTGGCCCAGTTTTCCAGTTCTGGCCCAGTTCGGCAGAGGTTGAGCATCACCAGCCCACACGGGGGGGGCGTAGGTGGCCGTATTCTGTACGTGGGGTTCGGACCCTCCAAATCGCTGCAGGTTTCACCCGAACTCTAAGGAAGAAGGCAGAAAGTGATATCCTGCGATCTGAGTGTAACGGCACAACACTTTCCACGAGTGAATAACCAGCAAATAACATCACCTTTAAGCTCCGATGGCCTATTCAGATCTAAGCCATCGATCACAGAAATGCTAATAAAGCAAAATAGATGTGCTTTTAAGACTAGTTAGAGCAGTCTTAGTAAGCTACGAATAATACCTTTATAAACAACACATAATTGCCAACTTTCATAAATGTCTGCATATAAGACAGTTAAAAGTAGTCATAGTGAGTTATAATAATACACCATAATGGAACCACATAGCAGTGCCATTTTATGGAGCCAAAATAAAAAAAAAGTAAATTGCAGTAAACCAGGGAGATGCTTACGCTGCACGTGCCTGGCCATCAGGGGAACACGCAGCAGTCTCCTGCCCATGAAAACAGCTCAGGGTCTTGATAAGAGGCAGCGTGTCTATTGGCCTGGGGCCCCAGTCGCCCAGGTGCAGGTCCCATTTGCACAGCTGTGTGTGCAGGAGGCAGGCCAGGTGGCCAAGTTCTGCAAGAGCCTGGGAACCCTGGGTCCAGTCAGAACCCACATCAATGTCATCAGACTCACGTGAGGCACGCAACATCAATATTGTCACATGGACCGTTTTCCGAGAGGTCGTTCAACCATTTCTAGGAACCTAAGAAAGCGTGGTGCATTAGACATTTTTAAGATCAAAGCAAGACTGAAAAGTACTCCAATGAAAGTACTCCACTACAGTTTTGAATATCTCTACATCTATATATTTCTATACAGGAAACAGGAAACTTTTATATACTTTAAAAAGAGACAGTTATGAAAAGAAAATTGTGTAGTTAAGAGTATTAAAAATGAAACTTTTTTACGTCATTATATATATATACACGGTATATGTATATGTAAAAATAGTAGAAATAGTAGTGAAGTACAGCACGTTTCCAGAGAAACAGGAGGTTTTGGACAGATGTCTGTTTTTGTACATTTTTGTCTTTATGTGTGCACTAGGAACTTTTATTTGTCAGATGTTCACAGTCTTTTTTCCCCCTCCCACATCATCTATACCGACAGAGTTTGTTTTGCTGTTTACAAAGTCCAGCTTTGCGAGTCTCCAGCTGATCATACAGTGTTTGTAACAGGCCTGTTTCATAATAGTCCGCGGGAAGCGGCCTGGAGTCAGCACCGCCAGCACAGTCAGCATCGTCCGCGCGGAGCACCGTTCCGCACCTTTGATGCAGCTGAGCTAACACTCGCACGCGCCCGCTGCTGCTCGCAGTGTCCTTGAAATGTTAACAGGTTAGCAGGTTCAAATGCCACCGCATTCAGCGCTTGGAAATATTGACTTTAAAAAACCGAACATTTTGGAGGTCTAATACATTATCGAAATTTTATAGATTCATATATCCCAGTAGATCTAACCTAAAACCAAAATAATAAAGCACTATGATATTTAGCCCTTTAAGATCCAGTTTCTATACTAACAATGTATGTACAAAGGATCGTTTACAAAAGCCTAACCTCCGTTCTTAAATACAGAAATGCTGTGTAAAATGGAACCGCAGACCTAAATAGGTACAGTAGTACAACTTCCAGAGCATATTATGAAGTTATCTTATGTGTTCTTCTCCATAATAGACATGTATACAAAGAAATGTCTAAGAATGAGTACAACGGTTTTTTCCGTGACTTCGAAATGAGAAACTGCTAATTTCGTTAACCACTAGATGTCAGCATTAACTACAGTCTAAATGGTCAGCATGAACTAGCAATCCACTGGGCGTGCGTTAAAGTCTGTTCGCGCATCCACAGTGCTAATCTTAATCAATAGTAACATTTAGACCCGAGACTAGAACAGGGTCTAAGCGAATTGCACCTACAGTGATGAGTGGTGACCACTAACCATGAGGGTAACTACCCATGTGCACCTCATCATTAAAGCATACTTGATTTTGTTTGTGTAAAGGCCCCTTGACCTCTGGAGTTAATTTGTCATACTTGAGCACTGCCAAAGTAGCTAAACCATAATCTCTATGGATTACTATGGCCATTCAACGCACAGACATCGGAAATAATCTGTAGGGAGCATTTAAATTCTGAAGAATAACTTAAATTAGTAAATGTGTTAAAGACTTATTTATTTAACAAATAAGTTATTTCCTTTAGCCTACACCGATACAAGATGTGGTTACCTGTAGGCCAACACGGGGATTGCAGCAAAACGTGCTCGATTTTTAATGGTTCCTCAGCATTTCTGTCTGAGAAGGAGCTCTAGAACTGTAGAAAGACAGATGAGGCTGTACGAACATACCTCCATCTATACTGGGCAGGAGAGACATTCACAGGCAGGACAACTGTTCTGTGGTCACTCCAAATTCCATTCTGACAGAAAGAGCTCTTTGAGTATTCTGGAGTGCTACTTCACCATAGACCTACAGCAACGTGGGCTTGGCCCAGGGGGGGGGGGGGGGTTCTTTTGGTGTCTTTTTTTCCCTCTTTTTAAAGGCAAGCGGTTCACAGCAGTTATTCTAGACAAATTATCGACACTGAGAAATCCTTCAACTCAGATGTCCTGTGAGGGGGAACCTTTAACCCTTTGCATGCTTTCAGAGACCCCCTCTACACCACCACCCCCCCTCCCTCTCTACCTCTCACTCCCTCAAACAAATGTCTTTAGTTCTGTGAGCTCATGGTACATTATCAGACGTATCAGGCAAAATTCCCAGAACACCGGTCAGTAGAGACTGAAGTCCCCTAGAGTGATATAGAGGGAGCGTAGAACAGTCTGCTTAGAGCCCACTGGTTAGGGAGCAGCTAAGCCTGTTGAGGTTGATCAAGTTTGACACGAGTTAATGTGCATTGCCTGACCTATAATCCTCTCTCTCTGCGCCATGGTCCTCTTTGCTCCTCGTTTCTATCTCTTTCTTCACTTCACCCTTCTCCCTCCTTTGCGCCCTCCTTCTTTCCCTCCCTCCCTCTCTCTCTCTCTGAATGGGATTTGGGAGGTGGGCTGAGTGATTGGGGGGCAGTTGTTGTAGGCTGGCTGAAGATTGCTTTTCAGCCACTGTCTCCGCGCCTCTCGCCAGCTGTGCAGGGTAGTGTTATGGGATTTGGGATAATTTCTCCTCACTGTGGCTGGAGCTCCCCCCTGGTGGCAGAGCACTAACTCCCAGACCGGTGGAGAATACATGCCCCTGCCTTCCTCCTATAGCTGTCCAGCAGACGGTTGGGGGGCAGTGCGCTGCATGGTGGTCTTGTCCAACACACTCTCCACTGCTTTCCCAGGTAATACCTCAAAAGGCCTTTAAATTGAGGTCAGACCCTCTTTCTCCAGTGGATATAATACCTATACTCTGCAGGGGAACACAATGCCTTGCTATATTTTCCTTTGCACAACAATGAAGTATAACTAATCCGACATTCCTGAACATGGCTGTTGTTTGGGGTCTGAAAGCTGACAACTGGTGTTGTGCCTTGCTGATAATATAGCAGAGAGAAACAGTCATGCAAGATCACTGAACATGACTTTCCTAAAAAGCATTGTGTCTATAACTGAACGATGGGGATTAATGAGCAGAATGAAATACAGTGGGAGCAGGAGCTGCTAGTGTCTGTTCCGCGTGTGTGTGATCTTTTCTTGACAGGCACAAACACACTCTTTTCTGTGCTGAGCAAACATTTTTACAGCGAGGCCTAAATCCGGATTTCCCATTACTCTGACAAAAGGCCCTGCTCTCATCCGTACGTGCTTCTTGCTTTTTGTCCCCAGATAACCTCAAATCAGATGACAAAGCCTTCTCCAAACAAAGAGATTATCACCCAGCTAATCCTGTCCAGGGATTCAGGGGACAGTAGTGCGACTTGTCGGGCAGTCCGTATGCTTCATGAAGTGCAGAGAGAAACCAGCGACCTGAAGAAACAAACAGGCAGGTCTGTGAGCTTGCCGGGCTGATCCAGCACCGCCCGCAGACTGGGTCTGTCACGGACTGCAGTCTATAAAAGTCTATAAAATATATATACAATTCCTATAAAAAAAGAAATCCCAGATATTTGGTGGGACTACTTTTTGGATTATGCATGCCCCGAATTATGAACCTTTCCTTCCACATCTCCAAGGCCTGTCCTTGCAGACCTGCCACTCCAGTCTTGAAGACCTGCTGCTCCAGGATTACAGACCTGCCCCTCCACCCTTCAAGACTTGCCGCTGCACTTCGCAGTCTTCCCAAGCACTAACATTAGTATTTTTAGAGGTGCCACCCTCTCACGGTCAAGCGGCGTGCCCTTCTGTCGGGGCGGGGGGGCCGGGGGGGGCCTGGGGGGGGGGGCGGGAGTGGCCGGGGGGGGCCAGGAGGGGCCCGGAGGGCCCACGGAGTGTATTTTTAGTGTCAAGGGAGCTGCCTGCACACGTCTGGGGCCTGCCTCAGCACACGCCACCCGCGTTTGCGGGATTAGGAGGAATCTCGGAGTGTGCAGCTGGGACGGAGATCCAGGCCCTCCGTGGGACTAGGAGAAGCCCTCCCAGTAATCCACGTTTAGCACCTCCAGGCCCAAACCCGCCGCAGGGAATTTGCAATAAGCGAGGTGCTAATTTTTCATTCTCACTCTTATTGAACGGTGGGTAGTAATGACAGCAGGTCAGTGATTTCTCTTCGGGGACGCATCAGTGGAATATCGACAGTGTTTATATTTAGTTCGGTGGGAAAAAAGTGCAGCCCCCTGACCACCAGCTGAAGCTGGCAGTATATCACCCTGCCCAAACGGCTGTCGTGCCTCAGATCTCCGTATCAGCCAGCGGCTACGTGTCCGTCTCTGTCCACCAACGTCCACAGATGTGACGGGGTTATTTGAGACTTGCTTTCAGTGGGGTCTATTTTTATTTTATTTTTTGGAATGGGCGACATTCCCGAATGCAGCCCAAGCAACGACACAGACATTCCTTCTGGAAAGTTCTTGTGAAGTAATTTATGATAGCAGCTACCTCCACCACCACCATACACCATGCAGTCTCTTACTATCCAACAGCGTCCTTATCAGTGAGTGACACCCGGCATGGTTCACTGCTGTAAGGCTGAGCCGTGTTGATGGAGTGGACCGCGGGCAGCAGATATGTTTATCTTGCCGCTTTCAAAGTGACGGCCGGCCTCACCGGCTGACACGAATAAAGGTGCCACCGTTCTCTCTGTAGGCTACTGAAGGACTGCCCTGGGTCGCGACCTTGACAAGATCCGACGGAAGGCTCAAAGAACAGATCACAAGCCCGCCCGTCGGCCGAGATGGGTCCCTCCGCCATCCATCTCCTCTTTCAGCAGAACTTCAGTACTCAACAAAGACGACACAATTGAGAAACAAGAATGCTGGGGTGGGGGGGTCAAAAAAAAAAGTGGGGGATTGGGGTTGGGGGGGAGAGTGTGGGGTGGGGGGATCCCAAACAAATCACATCTGATCCAATGCTACTCAATGGCTATTTGGCTGCTAGCTCGCTTTGGGGAGTATATGGACTGTGACTTTCAGGCCCTGTTTGCACAGAAGTGATGCGCCTTTGAAAAGGCCGCTGGACTGACACATTCTTCTCGCTCTGGGTGGTGCGGCGCAGGGTTAGACGCCCGTGTCACGGGACCGTGACAGTGGGAAGGGGAGCTACATGCTAGCGTCCATGCGTGCGCGGTTTATTGGGTCCCCCTCCAGTCAGTCCTTCGTCCCCCACCTGCTTGCGGGCCGCTGTTCCCGCCCGCCGGGGGGAAGACAATGAGAGAGCAGCCGCTGGATTGGCAGCTTCCAAATCCAATAGAAATCCAAATCCAAATAGAAAATGGCTGCCGATGCAGAACTAATCTGTGAAGAGGTCTTTCCCGTGCGCTAACTGCCTCCTACTCCATCTCCCCGCCACCCGCCGCCAACTCCCCAAACTAGCAACCCAATCTTAGAAGAAGCACACACAAAACCCCCCTCTAACTAGCTTTAACTAAGGGTCCTTTTTCTCCCCCCTCGAGTAGTTCTTCTTCGCCGCTGCCGATTATGTGATGTGTCAGCAATTAGCGAGAGACTTTTGTGCTCGGGCGGAGACGTAGCGGCCTACCTCGCCCTGGCGCGCTCGCGCTCTGAATGGGAGCGCAGGACGGCCAAACGAGGACAGATAACACGGGAACATCAAACGGCCGGCGCTGGCCGCGCTTGTTACGGCTCGGGATCCCTCGCCTCTTTTATGGCGAGCGGCGAGGAGCGATACTTTTCCCATGAGAAAGCTCGCCGGGGGCTGAGTGACATCATAGCGTGGCCCCAGCCCCGACACAGGGCCGAGCTCCCATTAATGTGGGCACCTCACGTTCCCCTTTGATTCCTCCCTGCTCTAATGGCCCCATTGAGCGATAATAACAATCAGGGATTGCCAGGCGAGGCCTTTACACTCAGCCAGGCCCAGACAGGGTGTTTATTCTTAATGACAATGTTTTTTAATAACAAGAGCCAGAAGTCGCCCTCCTCAGCCGCCCGTGTCCCATACACACGTGCTCTTTTTTTCTCTCCCTCTGTGTCTCTCTGGGCCCCTTTGTCTCTCTCTTTCACACACACACACACACACACACACGTGCGCACACACACAGTTACACACACTAGTTAAGATCAAAGCACCCTGCACCAGGTTATTCTGAAAACCCAGAACCCAACTGAATGAGTATTTCAGAAGGCCTGCATTCATGTGGATATATAATTGCCTTTTTAAAAAATGTAATTAATTAGTAATCAAGGACAAAAACAAAAGTCATTAAAGACAAAGGCGTCTGGTCATATCTGTAAGATTGTGGCGATATTCCTTTTTTGTTTACCACCCATGTGGTATGTCTCCGTGTTCTCTGCCTGACTCTAATAGGCATATTTTAGCCGTAACTCAGCAAGTTGCCATGTGTACCCCCCCTCATAAAATATCTGTTGCCTGTGGACAATTACTAACATGCTATTATTCAACTTACAAGAAAGAGGATTAATGATAGAAGTATGTCTCTCATATAATGTCAAATCGTTTACCAGAAATTCACCTCCAGAACTTTTTCAGAACTGCACAGATTGTGACCGTATGGACCAATCTCAACAAAACAACTCAAACAACATTCCATGACATTACATTGTGACCCCATTAAGCCCTGTTAAATCACACTGACTCCAATTAGGAGCCTCAAAATAAAAGAGACAACTCAATTGAAGGGGGATCAAGGCGGGCCCCTTAATCACATAATGAAAGATTCAAGTGGCTTTGGAGAACTGACAATACACAATGCTCATTGCCCCCCAGCTTTGTCTTAGCTGTTAAACGTGTGTATTCCCTAACCACTCAGTGTTGTGCTAATTGCAAGGCAGACTTGTTTATCGTGCGTGTACGATGTGATCGCCGGTGACTGAGCATCTGAGGAGACGGCTGGTGTAGCAAGAAAATAATACAGTGCTGGGACCATAAAACGTTTCTTGTGATTATGTGGGATCTGGCATGCGCATATGTTGCTTTCATTTAGAGGTTAGCGCTAGTAATATAATTACTGGCTTAAAATTGTGTTTTATGGTCGTTGGAGTCCACCAATTTATCTAAAGAGCTATGCGCTTATATAAACAGTTACACTTTTTTCCCTGCCGCACTGCGATGTTTAAACTAGAGGAAACCTTTGTTAAACCTTTGTCCGAGTACATGCTAAATCACTATTAGGCGATATCCAACAGATAAACCAATTCTTTAATCATTTGCTTGTTTTTTTTTTTTTTTGCTTATGATTCAGGAATAGCAGTTTGTAGAAAAGGTCTTGGCCCTGACCAACCACAAATAGTCAGAGTTCAAACCAAGCCTGTTTGGGCTCCTGCAAGACCACCATTGCTAAGTTCTCTGGGATCTTCACGCAGGCAGCAGGAGGAGTTTGGATTGGCATGAAGAGGGTGTCCAGTGTCCACACACCTGTCTCGTTAAGAAAGGGAAAAACATTCCCGCCGATGCTCCAGAGAGGAGGCAGGTTAGTGAGAAGCTTTTCCCAATAAAAGCTCAATAATGATCAATAAAAAGCATCCTGGGATTTGAGTGTACTGGGGTAGGGGGTTGGGGTGTCTCCGGGTAGGCACCCAGCCAGGGGTCTTTAACGCTGTGAACGGGGTCCCAGCGGGGGGGTTCATGCCCTCCGGCTGTAGAACACATCATTACCAGTTGCAGCCAGTGTGAGGTGTACCCTGTCTGTGCCTTACTGTAGACCTTCTTCTCTCTCTCTCTCTCTTTCCCCATCTCACTCTCTCCATCTCTCCCTCTTTCTCCCTCTCCCGCTCATGACGGATGAGTCTGAGACAGAAGGGTTCTGTACATGATAATAGCGATTAACGCTGCTGATACTCGGGGAAGTAGAATGAAAGCTCCTCTTAGTTGACGGGAGTATTGCAAGCTGGACATTAAGCAGAACCTTAAACTCTCAGTCACCATCCAGTGTGGCAGCTGAGCAGTTGAAAAGCAGGCGATAATAAAGCGTTTACATTGTATATGGAATCAAACAGAAAGACAAACGTGACATTTGTTTACCCGTCTATATCACAGTGGGGAAAAAAATCAGCGTCTGAAGTGTCCTGGCATAAGACAGGACTGCAAACCACACAGATGATACAATGACCCAATGCAGTAAAGTCTTCTACCAATCATCAGTCTCCAAGACTGTGTTCCAAGACTGTGTAGCAAGCAGAATGCACATTGTGTATATCACCAGGCATTATAAAGTCAAGTCCCAGGCAGCCTGGGACACACACACATACACACACACAGTCTCCCAACTGGCTATATGACGGATCTTAAACATAATTGAGCCTGGAAGAGCTGCTAATAGAGGCTACCTGATCTGGAGGCAGAGCGTTCTATAAATTACAACACTCAACCACACAGATGTACACACACACACACACACACACACACACACACAGGGTCATGTTGTTCTTGAAAGGAATTTAATTAGTTTATCCGATTCATTTCTATCTTTAAAACATCCTGATCTAAAGCTTGTAATGTGATGCTCTGTGATATCCAAGTTCACCTCTAGACTAGACAGAGAGGTCGCTGGCCTTTACATAGACACTACCTGTGTACCAACATGAGAGGAGCTCACATCTACCAGCACAAGTGCCAGCATGCATTTGAGAACAACAAGGGGTCCTTTATTATCATTATTAATTACCACCTATTGTCCTCTCAAAGCACTTAAAGAGCCTGAAGAAAAAAAGGTCTTCGTCCAACCAATCAAATCCCTGGACATGCGCATCCATGTGTCAACTTCCTAAAACAACACGTTTCATTGGACAATGTGAGCGACGGGTGGCCGGGTGCGTTCAACATGAAACGACCTGCTTCACGCCTATAGGGGTGAACTGGTGGCTGCGCACATCTAACACAAAGTAAATACGCACGTGCGCTATCAGACCAGCTGATCAGCCGCTACATCCTTCCTCCTCTTGCAAACCTTCGCTCGCATCATTAACGACCCTCCGCTCGAACTCGCCCGAAACGGAGGGGCCGTGGACGGCCAGACACCGGCCGAGGAGTCCACCTCCTCTCTGCTCTCCACGTATGCAATTTACCAGGAAGACAACACCAATCTAAAGGCAGGAGTCTGTAAAGTGTAAGACAGCGGGTAAGTAATAGCGTGGTCACTGAGGTCAGGATCGACCGTGTCTGGCAGCTCTTCCTGGACTTTAGTCCACCTTCTGTTCTGAAATCATGCACATTTGTAGATAAGAACGGTGCCTACAACCTGGTCAGATCCTTCCTCTCCGTGCAGCAGTACAAACAGCTACATATTAGGTCTTTGGGAGCTTAGAAACCATTTATTATAAAGGCTATTTAGGTAGTGCTGGTTTGGGACGAGCAGAAAAATACGTGTTTATGTTTATGTTGATTTTTACCTGTATCTTCATTTGACATTTCTTTTCATTTCAGACACTTGCGAAACCTGCGGTGAACACAAGGACTTGCCTGATATCGCAAGTCCATCAAAAAAAAACGAATTAATTAACACATTCAGTACCTGAAGAGGAATTTCAGCATCAGTGCCCGAATAATTACACTTACCTATGTGATTACATGTCGGTCGATCTGTGTCTGCAAGACCCGCGATGGAGTAGAGGGCTTAAAGAGACCCATCTATGAAGACGTCCAGCGCAAGAAGAGGACACTGATGATGTACCGTTAAGTCACATTCTGTACAATACCGCTGCAGTGGTGAACAGTCCAAACACTTTAGTGCAGTATCAGTACTTTCACAGGTGACATTGGCAATTACATTTTCATAAAACAGCAAAGACTCCAAATTATGGCTTCTGGCTTCTTTATATTGCTGTTGGGTATTGATTAGCCTTACCCAACGTTTACATCGCAGTCAAGTAAAACCCTTGTTGAGTTTCCTGCTAACCGCTATGGGGGGGTTGTCGCTAAAAGCGCAAGCTTTATCAGTCCATGAGATTCAGTATTCAGAGGAAGGCAAAATAATTAATAAATTTCTATTACATAACGGTAAATTTATAAATAAATAAATAGAATAAAAATAGGGGCGGGATGGGTATCCTATCCAGTGTCCATTTCCTGAATGTAACAGTCCTATTTGTCTATTTCTTCCAGTATTTGTCCTGCTTGCCTTTTTGTAGACAAAGGATATAAGTAATGTTTTCGAAGGGGCGAATATTCCCTCAACAATGGTCCATAGTGGGGGTTCCTCTGAAGGGAGGCTTTGGTGACACGTTTTGTACATGCAACCAAGGAAATGTGCAATAGGCAGGCATCACCTTTCCATAAACCCACATGAATAGCACCAAAGTACAAACCAGAAATAACACATCAACATTATGGGCCAGGAGCCGACATAATAAACGCTCCATGTCTTTCCCAAAGAGATTGAATATCTGGACATGACCTAAATATGTGGGTATGGCCCCCTTGTGTTGATCAGCACTCCCTCCAGCAAGGGTGCTGCTTACCTGTCAACATGGAGCTCTTGCCCCCGTTGGAAATCGTGGACGCATATATACCTCTGACCCTGACTAATACCTCAAGCTATATTCACAATTCCCGTCTATTATCTAATCAAATCAAGCAGAAACAGGACCAAAGACTAATTTTCCATTTAAATATGTGTTCTTTTATTTTACGGTTGGGAGATGTGCTACTACATAACTTCATCACCGCAAAGCGTGTTTGGTAATAGGGATAAGCATATTGGCAGAGAAGCTTTCATGTCTTGCCTCCATGAGTACCTCATGGGCTAAACGTTGAAGCCAGATGTCAGAGCTTTCCTCCTGACCGTGATGGACCGTGACTGGTCCTGCGAACAGGAATGTGGAGCACATAATCGTTTTGATAGCTTAAAGCTTGGCTTAATGTAATGTCTGCTGTGTTCTCAATTTGCTTTAATGTCCTTTTGCGAGCGTTGGCCTTACGACGCGCCTCGAGTCTGTGTAGAGCTTAGCAGTTTCTGGAAGACCCACCAGAAGGTTTTTTTTATACCGAGAAAGTAAAAACAAAACCGGCATTAGGTTGCAAGGTGGTCACATGTGAACTCCTTTGATGAATAGCAGGTATAGGGCTACCTTTGAATGCAGATAAAAGGTTGGGGGGGGCAATGAGATATCTGGCTGTGTGCCAAAAAGGGGTTGGGGAGGGGGGGGGGGGGCGGCAGCAGTGCATGAAAATGGGAAGCTATGTGAAGAATCTTTGACTTTGTTGTCCTCCCCTCTGTCCCCATTCTCCCAGTGATGCAGAGAGAGAGAAAGAGAGAGACAAAAAGAGAGAGAGAGAGAGACGGAGAGAGAGAGAGAGAGAGAGAGGACCTTTTCTTACTCCTGTGGGCTGACACAGTCACTCTCCCATGCCGTTGCTGGGTGTGAGGCGTCTTGTAGGACAAGACTGATGACACGGGGAGGGGCGGTGGAGCCAGGGGGCGGGGTTTGGGGGCGGTGCAGCCAGACATGCATTCAGCTCAGAGGTGCTCGTTAGGATGGTCTGCTGATCGATTAGTGGAACAAGACTGGAAACACTGCCTCCCCTGCCCTTCAACCACCCACTCACTCCTGCATGCACACACACACACACACACACGCACGCATGCACGCACACACAGAGTGAATACACTCAAACTGAGGACAACATATCTAAAGCTAAATTTGTAGTGCAGATTTCTCATTTCTAAACCATCTGCCACTGATAGCCATATCTCACACCACAGTTGACCCTTTTCACGTGGTCCCTTTTTACATAGTACTTCCTGTGAACCTGTCTGCTATGATCTGTGAGAGAAAGATCTAACTGGTCTAACTGCTCCTCTCGATGATGCAAAAACGAAGTTTCGCAAGACTGTAGTGACTTTTTCCCACCAAAACACAGTGGTGGGAGGACGATGACTTGGCCAGCTGTATTTATAAACCTCAGACTTCATGCTACCTGCTCATGGTACGATCAGATATTCGTCAGGATGACCAGTGACTTTGAAGGCTTTAATCAAGTGATTCGGAGCAGTGTCCTCTCCCTCTTTCACTTTATTTTTCACTTGGGATGCGAGCCGAGTTTACCCAGCATGCTGTGCGGCCCGTTCGTGCGGGGCAGTGGCACAGATGTAGCCCGCGTAGCCCTGTCTCCCTAGCCCCAGCTGTGGATGCTCCGCTCAGGATGCTCCGTCTGCTCCGTCTGCTCCGACACCATCCGAGCGCTGCCGCCTTCTGCTGGTCGGCTTCCCCCTCCCCCTGCTGTGCTACGCGAGTGCAGGGATGAGGAGAGACGTCCCCGCACCGCCGGCCGTGACGACGTGGTCTGCGGATCGGGGCCGTCTGTCTACGGCGCTTCGGGATTGCAGATGTCACCCTCCAATTTAATCGCATGTGCAGCTGCCAGGCACTTTCCGTTATGCGGCGATCGGCTCAGAGGACGCGACTCTTTTCAGATCGTCACGTCGTCTCTCTGGTCTTGGACGAGGCCCCAGGGCTAAAATGCGGTGGAGACCAGATCTGAGACGCAGCCTCCACCTCCCCTACATCCAAGGAGGGACGGCGTCATCCGCGCTGCGTTGTCCCGACAGAGACGGCCAGCAGGGCTGGAACAAATCAGAGCTGCTGAAATACTTTGCATGTATTGGGCCGTGAAAGGGCTGGGCCTGGCGGTCACTGGGTGAGCTTGCACAAATGTTTGTGTCAGTTTTGTTGCAGCTGTGAACCAGACTGAGGTGTGGAAGATGTCCCTGGATGCCTGGTTTTGACATCATAACTTTGGGTAGTGAAAGTGCAAGAAATCCATAAATAAAATTGTTCCATCTCTTAAAAATCAGCAAAAACTGAACTGGCATGTACTGCGTTTGTGTTTAGACCATTAACCTGCGGTTACATAAGCTCGGTATTGACCCAATTAGTCAGATACGTTTGCCTCTTAATAAAAAACAAGCCTACAACATGGTTCTACAAACCTCAACGTGAGCAAAGCGGTTCTGGTATGAATAATCCCGCTGAAAGATCCGCAGACCTTGTGGACTAAGATCAAGTGATGGTATATACCTGCTAACAGCTAACACTTTCCACTGGGGAAGGAATGAGTGTCTTATCAGGAAAAGCTTTGTCGGCAGGCTTATCGCCGACTCAATGGGAAGGGGGGGCAATGGAGAGAGAAGAGGGAGAAAAAAGAAGTAGAGCCCTGTGACGGAGGAATTAAGAGTGTGACGCGCAGAGGTGTCGATGTGTCTTTCTCCTCTTTCTCCTGGATAAGATAACAGTGACCCTAAGTGATGGAGCACTCCCAACCACAGATGCTTTTGTTCCTTTGTGTCTTTGTGTCCACTTATCTGGGGGCATTTATCCAAAGATCCTCCGAAGATCCACCCCCCCAATCCCCCCACTGCCACCCCACAACCCTCTGCTTTTAAAGACCCATATGTCTTTGATTTCAGCAGGGTAAATAAATAGGTAAACGGGGGCGCTGTGACTGGGATGTGAAGGAAGAAAAAGCGGGTGAGCTCTTTAGAGGAAGAATGCTTTTGTGTCGTGTCAAACCCCCACGACACCTCCATTATGTCTGGACATGTGCTATATCATAAAACGAAGACCCCCCCTCTCCGCCCCCCTCCGCCCCCCCCAGAGAAACTGGAGCTGGAATGTGACAAAAACTGGTGAGCCACTTTCACAGACTCACCCCTATTTACTTACTGCATCTCCTGATGTGTTTGTAAGGTGAGTGAAGCCATTACATAATCACGACTCACTGCAACATTGGAAGTCAACATTAGCAGTTCGCTGTAGACTCTGTTAACAAATTGCTTTGACAGTGCGGCATTTGCTTGTTTGCAGTTTCTTTTTTCCATGGGTAAAAGAAAAAAAAAAAAGCTCAATTTAACTGAAAAATCAGCCTGGCTAAATTACAGTGCTGAAGAATGTGTGTGAGCTGCAGTGTTTACGTTTGCTTGGCGCGATAGGACTGGGCCACCCATAGTCATACTGGGACGCCGCAGGAGGACCAGTCCCACGGGGGACGTTCAGCGTCCTCCCTGTGCCACCCGCCTGTCCAGGCTGAGTCAGAATCAGACGGCGTGCAGATGGCAGACAGCGCGGCCTCTGCGTCTCACGCCGGACTCCGAGACCACAGCCTGCGTTGGAACCGACCCTCAGAGAGACCCAGACTTGTTTACCGCCTAAGCATTGGAATCGCTCAGGGTAGAGAGGATGTCTATGGTCCCCCCCCCCCCCCAAATCCCACCTCAATGGTACAGTTGGAGAAGCAGTTGAATGCAGGGCCATTGCAGGGATGGGTTTAATGGGCGTGGGGGAGGGGGAGTCCTCTTGTTCAGGGCCTTGTGATTTAAGTGTCTGGAGTCTGCCAGATACACTTCTAACCCTAGTAGACTGGCTCATGGCCAGGCCTGGAGTTCGAGGTGGAGTTCTATTGCTCTAATAGCTACCCAGCTTAGTGGTAGTTACCCCTGGCCACGGCATGTAGGCAGATACTCAGGACCAACATTTCAACCTCTCTGTGTGGTTCCCCAAAACGTCTTTTAAGGAACTCAAATGGGCCATCATGGAGTTCCAGGTAAAGTCCGTCCCATACTTCAAAGGGCCATCTGAGTTGGAATAATGGTTTGGCGTAATTGGAGAGTCTTACTGGGCCACCCAATTTATTGCGTATGACACACGGTTTCTCGCAACATTCATCCTGTTGTGTGGTGAGTCATAGGTGTCTTGCACAACAGCGACTCCTATGTCTCCTGGTTACACCCCCCCAGCCCCGCCCCTGACCCCCCAGCCCCGCCCCTGACCCCCAGCCCCGCCCCTGCCCCCGCAGCACCCCGCCCCTGCATCCCCCCCCCGCCATGCCCTCTTTCACAATGGATGTGAATGGAGCAACAGTGTGTTTACGCCACTGTAAAATGAGCAAATGAAAACATGAGAAAAACAGCAATGAATGGTGGTGCGCACACACACGCACCCACACACACACGCACCTTGTTGTGTCCTCTCATGCCAGGAACCCGTGACAGCAGCTATGACCCACACCCGCTGGTGTAACGTGCAGGTACTTTCTCTCAGCCCCCATTTGGCATAAGCAACACCTGGGAATGTTACCACTGAACAGGGGGCAAGAGGGGCATTTACAGCAGAATTACAAAGTCTGCTTCCATGATAAACCTAACAAGAACAGTACGCAATGTACTGAGCAGAAGCTAGGTGTCGCAACGAATGCTGGACAATTATTTAGTTGTAGAGCATCTTAGGGTGAGGGTTAGGTTAGATGGTGGTGTACTCTGTGCTCTGTACAGCTAACAGTACGGCTGGGCATCTATATTGAGCCCTAGAGCTACTACAGTATTCCTAAGATTCTGGTCCCAAAAAGGTTTTATGTGTCACGCCTATAGGAGGATGTTCTCATGGAGAATAATGTCTCTTCCGTTCCCTGCTCAAGGACAAGGCTGAATAGAGCCAGTAGGTGCGGCTGGGTGGGGTGTCTAGTGGGGGAGGTGGGGTAGGGGGGGGGGGCATTCCACAATTAGGGTCTTTATTTGGGGGAGGTTCCCTCCTTTGAGTCTGAGTCAAGCGATGTTTACATGAAGCTGAAGATGAGGAACGAGATAGATACGTACTAGATCACACACAGACGGTCACTGGCGAGGGCCGCCTTATTTACACAAACCGCGCTAATGTCGCAGGGCTAATGGCTATTTAAAGATGCTTGAAAGTGATGCAGTCCCTCGGTGGCTAATCATAGTGTTTACACACGTAGCACTAAACATACCGGTCGAACCAGTACAGGAGCAGCGAATGCCCATGGGCGGTCCGATCAGTCCGATCGTGGGGGTTTCCTGTCGCATGCTTGCCCTCTCCGCTGGGTCACCACAGGATCACGTGCACGGAGTGTCTCTCCGCACACTGTGCGCACTGGGCCGAGCAGGCGGTCAGAGGTGAGGCGGTCAGAGGTGAGACGGTCAGAGGTGAGGCATTCAGAGGTGAGGCGGTCAGAGGTGAGGCGGTCAGAGGTGAGGCGGTCAGAGGTGAGGCAGTCAGAGGTGAGGCCATCAGAGGTGAGACAGTCAGAGGTGAGGCAGTCAGAGGTGAGGCGGTCAGAGGTGAGACAGTCAGAGGTGAGGCAGTCAGAGGTGAGGCGGTCAGAGGTGAGGCCATCAGAGGTGAGGCGGTCAGAGGTGAGGCAGTCAGAGGTGAGGCCATCAGAGGTGAGGCGGTCAGAGGTGAGACGGTCAGAGGTGAGGCATTCAGAGGTGAGGCGGTCAGAGGTGAGGCGGTCAGAGGTGAGGCCATCAGAGGTGAGGCAGTCAGAGGTGAGGCCATCAGAGGTGAGACAGTCAGAGGTGAGGCAGTCAGAGGTGAGGCGGTCAGAGGTGAGACAGTCAGAGGTGAGGCAGTCAGAGGTGAGGCGGTCAGAGGTGAGGCCATCAGAGGTGAGGCGGTCAGAGGTGAGGCAGTCAGAGGTGAGGCCATCAGAGGTGAGGCGGTCAGAGGTGAGGCGGTCAGAGGTGAGGTGGTCAGAGGTGAGGCCATCAGAGGTGAGGCGGTCAGAGGTGAGGCGGTCAGAGGTGAGGCAGTCAGAGGTGAGGCCATCAGAGGTGAGGCAGTCAGAGGTGAGGCATTCAGAGGTGAGGCATTCAGAGGTGAGGCGGTCAGAGGTGAGGCAGTCAGAGGTGAGGCGGTCAGAGGTGAGGCGGTCAGAGGTGAGGCCATCAGAGGTGAGGCAGTCAGAGGTGAGGCATTCAGAGGTGAGGCATTCAGAGGTGAGGCGGTCAGAGGTAAGGCAGTCAGAGGTGAGGCGGTCCATGTGCCAGCAGCTCTACTGTCACACTTGTCGGTGCTTTAGCACTGAGAGCTTCGTGATTTGCAGTGCTCAACCGCTGCTTATGTCTGACCAAAGCTCTAAATAGTAACACCTGCTGGAAGCCACAAAGCTGTGTCCCACGGACAACACACTAACAAAAGGCGACGCACGGCGCAGAGGACGTCTGCCAGACATGAAAGGCCACAGCAAGGAGGCCCTTTCTTCCTCTGATGAAAAACAAGAATCAGCAAACGGAGACCAAAGCGGCCTGTCATGTCGTGGCATCGTTCAAAAGCCACACCTGTTGTGTGCGGCGGCCGTCTCTCCTCTCCTGCCACACCGAGACGAAACAACGCGGCCCGTAAAGGGGGTGGTGGTGGTGGTGGTGGTGGGGGGTGTGGACTCAAAACTTCAAACGGTTGGCTGGTTTCTGCTCCTACCGCCACACCCAGCTTAGAACACCGTGTTTGATGCCCAGGTCTAGAAGTAAGGACAGGTTGCTATCAGTGTACATCAAAACCTCACTTAACCTGTGGGTGATACATCTGGGCCACCTGCCAGTCAAGTATCACTCTCTGATTTTGCAGACATTTCGGAACCGATAACAGGGACCCCGTCTCACGTGTTACCCATTGCTAGGCTGCGCAACCCATTACCCTCATATTTTGAGGATATTACACAGCGCCCCGCCACCTCTGAAGGTCATGGGGCAGATAACTCCGCAGGGGTGAGTGTCCGGCTACGCCCCACGGTGTCTCGGTGGGATATATTTAACCGGCCGTAACCGTCTCCCCTCTGGCCCGTGTGGGCCCCTTCAGCGCGGCGAGGAACGGACGTTTTGACTGGTCGACTGGACGTCTGCGATTGTTAACACGCGCTTGTGGGATCGATGGCGTGTCATGTCGCAGACGCGGAAGAGCGCGTGCTTGCATAGGTGCGTCGACCACATCAAGGGCAGCTCACGGTACTAATCCATACAGCTCTAAAGCAAGCAGGGAGCGTAACTACAGCTCGGCACAGGATGTAAACAAACACGGGAGAGCTGGAACTTTTAGGTCTATTTCTGTGGCCATGGAATTGTTAAGTGTGGCATTTAGCATCATGTGTAGCAGATATTAGGCCAGTTCCAAGATTAGAACTGGGTCAGACATTGGCAGAGATCAAGGGTACGAGAAGATCAGATACTTGCGATAAGACGACCAATTCTGGCTGTTCGCGTAAACTTCATAAGTCCCAGGAATGTGATACTATCGGAACAGGCATGGCCCTTTGTGACTAAATGTCGTGTGACCAGAGGCACAAAACATGTCACCATGTCACTGCTGGAAAGCACCGTCACTGAGCACACCTTTAAATGGTGACGTGTGAGGACTGTACAGGGTAATGGTATGATGGTCACACACAGACACACACACCTCCCCTTCTTGCCTGATGTAATTGTTTGTGTGTGTACCCAGCAGAAGAGGGGAGTGTTTTGGAGGGGAGATGAGGGCAGGGCAGAAGGGTGGAGGGGGGTAGAGGGGGTGGTGGAGGGCGGTAGGAGGGTAGAGGGGTGTAGAGGGGTGTAGAGGGGGTGGGGGGGTAGAGGGGGGTAGAGGGGGTAGAGGTGGGTAGAGGGGGTCCTCTTGCTCACTTCGGTGTTGCGGTGTCTGAGGGGTTCCGCTTGCCCTTAGGGGAGGGAAATTAATTTGTAGACTGAACGCACTCCCGCGCACACTTTGAAACTGGAGTGGGCCTGGCACAGGCAATGGGCCCAAGGTTATCGCCCGTCCCCCAGCAACCAGTCCCCCAGCAACCAGTTCCCCCAGCAACCAACCCCCCATCAACCAGTTCCTAAGGCACCGAGAATCCCCAGACAGGCAAACGCAGCCTGTTCCCTAAGATCTTATCCAGGAGATAGACGCACAAACCTACCATTTCCCTGTCTCTTTTTCTCTCTGTCTCTCTCTCTCTCTCTGTCTCTTTCTCTCTCTGTCTCTCTGTCTTTGTCTTTCTCTCCCTCCCTCCGTCCAGCCCAGAAAAATAAAAGGCTACATTCATGTTATATGTTTCAAAAATTCTCACTGCCTCCATTTGACTTGCAGAGCTTTGATTCCTCTCCACCCCTTCTCCTCCCCTCTCCTCCCCTCTCCTCCCCCACCTCCCCCACCTCCTCCCCTCTCCTCCCCTCTCCTCCCCCACCTCCCCCCTCCTCCCCTCTCCCCCCCCCCCCCCCCACCTCCCCCCTCCTCCCCCACCTCCCCCTCTCCTCCCCCTCTCCTCCCCCCCTCCCCCCACCTCCCCCTCCTCCCCCACCCCCCCCACCTCCCCCCTCCCCCCCCCCCCCCCCCCCCCCCCCTCCCCTCCCCCCTCTCCTCCCCCCCCCCCCCCCACCTCCCCTCTACTCCTCCTTTCCTCCCCTCTCCTCCCCTGCATAGCTTTCCTTTTTTGTCGGGCCTCTACCATGTCAGCCACTGATGTCCCACCCAAACTTTTTCTCTCTTTTTTTTGTCCCCCCCCCCCCTTTGATTCCTTTTTGATCCAGGCCTACCTGCATGGCCCCAGCTAAAGACAGGGGACAGAGAGACGGAGAGGGAGGGGACGCAGCGTTGACACACAAAACCCGCGATTCTCAGTTTTCAAATGTCTCATTGAGGCTCTCGCCGGCTTTGATATTTTAAGTAGGTATCACAACAAAGGGGCAACAAATGGCTGGAAAGGTAATGCAGAATATTAAGGCGGCTAATGGCCCCAGCCCTCTGGAGTGGAGCTGGCCCAAAAGGGAAGCCGTGTCCCACGAGTCCTATTCCATTTCTAAGGGGCGGGCCCACCCGCCTGCTCACGGCCGCCGGACCTGCACGGCGCTGGACCGTCGGGCCTCTCACGGAGGTGCTGGGGTCCGTGCTTCATCAAGCCTGGTGATGCCCAGTGAGAAGAGAGCTGCCCATCAGATGTGATATCACTATTCACTATCGCTATTCTTAAACCTGGATGTTTATTCTCAGATGTAACGATTAAATTCGGGTTATTAAATTACGATAATCTAGGACAACATATTACTCTATCGCCTCTGTACACACGACTTCCTCTTCCTATGCTGTGTTCAATAGTAATGCAAAATGTTGGTTTACCATTAGTACAATAACCATTAAAAGTGCCTTTATGAGAATCTGATCCACTGGTCCTGTTACAATAGAAACCTGTACAGACTGATGTTTTATTAGGGGTCATACATGCATTCATACATTGTGAGAGGTGTGCATATTCCAGCTCACTGTAGCCCGAGTATAGGAGCATGAAGCGTCACCAGGCATAGAGCTCCTTGAGATGCCCACAGGCAGACGTGCGTTTGGCCTCCACAGTCCTGGTCTCTTAGCCAACACACCTCTGGCTGCTCCGCCTTGGTTGCTATCCAGCCGTCCTTACGCTTCTCCCGCGCATCCCACATGCCAAGCAGGGCCTGGATAAGCCTGGATATTCTCCTGTGCTGTTCCCCCCCCCAGGAATCACAGTCCGATCGCCGCGTGTTTGGACAGATCCAGAGTCTCCCCCGGGCCTAACCTTGCCGCCACGCACCCGTTCGCCGGTCTGAGGAGCAGACGCCCGCGAGATATGGGAATAGAGTCTTCAAACAGGACGCCCCAGACTTTATTGGGGCATGCGAAGCATTACACCATCACACTTCCTCATGAGGAGCTTGAGAAAGGGATTAGTAGCACATGGCCGACTGAAGAGACCTCTGTTTCCCATTACCCTGCCCACCACCCAACAGCATCTTCGCCCGGCAACTCCTTTCTGCTGGAGCAAAGCATTTGTGTGTAGTGTGTGTGTGTGTGTGTGCACGTGTGTGTCTGCGTGTGTGTTTGTGTGTGTACACGTGTGTATGTGTTGTGTGTGTGCGTGTGCATGTGTGTATACGTGTGTGTGTGCGGGTGCGTGTGCATGGGTGTATACGTGTGTGTGTGTGTGTGTAGCAGGCGGGGGTTTGTGGGCTAAGGGGTGTGGGGTGGTCCTGTTTTGGAGTGGTGGGGGAGGTGTCCAAAATGGCACTGACAAAGGAAAAAAATCTGGTTTTGGTTTATGTTTTCATTCTTTTTTGGAAAGCAAAAGTGTGACACAGCCTGCAAATTCCAGTGCTGGTGTATTAAGCACAATGGCAGAGGGGCTCAGATGTTTCTGCCGGTGCTTTGCACAGTGGTGCCATTGTTACAGGACATATCTGGTGGAGAGCAGAGCCGTGTTTGTGCTGAGCTGGAGGAGGCCGGGTCACGCGCATAAGTTCTAAACAAACACGGTACTGAAGAGCTTCTTGATGTTTTAAAGTGAAGTGACAGGCCTGGAACGAGAGCCAGGCCGAGCGATGTTAACAGCCCGGAGCCAGGAGCTGCATCCATGGAGATCTGGAGGGCACGGGACACCAACGCGTTGTGGTTGTGACGTAGTGAGGAGCGCAGACCTGCTGAGAGGAAGTGGAGGTCACACATTACACAAATGTCCCGTCTGGGGTGTCTGTTGTTTCGGGGAGCACCAACAACATTTATCCTCCTTTATTTTGTCTGGTGTTAACAAAGGCTCCTCTGGGCTTCGTGGTCACGCAAAATGAAAAGGGGCGAGAAGTAACCACCACCACGCCCACCTCCACCCCCTACTCCCACCCCCACTCCCTACACCCACCCCCACGCCCACCTCCACCCCCTACACCCACCTCCACCACCACCCCACCCCCACCCCATGCCTACCTCCACCCCCACGCCCACCTCCACCCCTACACCCACCTACACCCACCCCCCCCCACCCCACCCCCCACCCCACCCCCACCCCACGCCTACCTCTACCCCCACGCCCACCTCCACCCCCTACACCCACCTCCACCCCCACACCACCCCCACCCCCATGCCCACCTCCACCCCTACGCCCACGCCCACTCCCACGCCCACCTCCACCCCTACGCCCACCCCACCTCTACTGACACATTTAAGTACCAATAATTTCACGACCCTCCCTGCAAAAGATTAATCAGCTCCGACGCGGCTTGAGTGACGAGCGTCCAGGGAGGGCGGCCGACACACACACACACACACACACGCGCGCACACACACACACACACACAACAAAGGGAGGGCGGCCGATGGAAAACATTAGCATTGCTGTGGTTTCCAGCACTTACGGTTTATCGGCGAACTTCCTCAGACAGGCTGCTGAGTTTAACGCTTCGCTTGCCATGCACACACACACACACACACACACACACACACACACACACACACACACACACACACACACACACACACACACACACACACACACACACACACACACACACACACACACACACACACACACACATACACACACACACACACACACACACACACACACACACACACACACACACACACACACACACACACACACACACACACACACACACACACACACACACACACACACATACACACACACACACACACACACACACAAATGCAAAAACGTTACATCCCAAAAGGCATTTAGCAGCCGTGTTACACATGCTCGGGGTCCATGATGCTGCTTAATTCTTTGATCCTGAACTAATCCGACCTTATAATTCAGCAGCTGCTGTCCTGTCAGAGGCTTGTGGGCAACATGGCTAACATGGCTAGCTTTAGGTTAGCATGTGCTGAAGAATGCACGCATGGACACGTATTCTAGGGTTACCACCCAGCATGTCAAAAGTATCACAGCCCCCCCCATCGCCCCACCCCCCCTCCCCACCTTGAAACCAGAGAGTAAGGCCAATAGCCTCTAGCCTTACAGTCTGCAGCTCCGTAACACCTGTTCTCAGTCTGACTGACAAACAATTGTGTCATTATTCACGGCCCAAAAAGGCACCCTAACCACATGCCCCCCCCCGCTGGTCTAACCCCTCCCGCCCACTCAACACCCCCCCTCCCCCATAGCCAGCTCCCAGGGTCTAACCCAGGGGTTACCAGCATGAACACATGGCTTTGATTTATTTACCTATTTGTTGATTGATTGTTTACACAAAGTTGGATGCAAAGTAGCATGACCAAAGGTGTTATGGAGACGACAATTTCATAATTTCATGTGTCATGTTTTATCATCACATAGTCTGTGATGATAATGGCGGAATTGCTTGCAGAACACTATTTGCACCATTTTTCTAAATAACAACAGAAAATACAAGGGCAAAATAAAGCAAAAGAATAACGTACAGTTATGCCAGTGTAGCTCTGTGATTTAGGGTGGAGTTCAAGTGTTGCATTTATATAAGAATCAAGCAACACAGCAATACACCACAACACAAAAAAATTATGTACTCCGTTGGTCTGTGAGCAGGTTGGGAGAACTAGGATGGATGGGGGTGTTCAATTAAGTCAAAGTCCACAGCGTGCTTTTTGTCAATGAATTAAATGCAGCAACATTCGCTATTCTTTTGCCTTTGACAAGTGGCTACGTCTCCTACAAGAGTTCTAGGTCAAGTCTTTGTTAAAAAGTGAATTCAATGTTAATCCTAATCCCCTCTTCAAAGCCAACATTCAGGCCAGCGTGGACGCGAAGCCTTCAGCTGGAAGAACTGGACCTCCAGCTGCAGGCCATGGAAACGCACACTCAGCTCGGGAACCGGTGATTAATATTTCATTAGGGTCCATCACTTTTCCAGGCCACACGTGTACATGTGTGGGGAGGGGATGGTGCACGGACAGGCCCTGTTAAAAGCAGAACCATCCAGGGTGTAGGTGAAATGGACCAAATCACAGTCTGGATCAGGTACGAACACGGCAAATGTGTCCCAACCATCACTGCATGAACACAAAAACAGAACAAGCTTCCTAAGTTCATGGACACATAGCTCGCCACATGCTTTTGAGTCGTGTATACTGTGAAGTTCCCCGCATTGCCTACATAAGAGAAAAACATACGTCCCATGGAAAAAGCATCACCGGCTTACCGTAGAACAAATGTGTGCATGTATGTCTGTGTGTTTCTAATCAGCAGGGCAAGGCTGGGGTTGGGGGCGGGACATAGTGGGAGGTTTGGGGGCGGGGCATGGGAGGGGTCAGCCTAACGCAGGGCCACATATCATCAGTGCCCGTAATGAGATATCAGCTGAAGGTACATCGTGTTAAATGCGCATCTCCCAAGGTCCCTTGTGGCTCTGTCTGTGATATTTCATGACAGCGCGGTATGTGGCCAACTGCAGCAGAGGAATGCTCATGGTGCCATCCGGGGTCAAAGGTGAGAGGCTGGGTAAAGCACTGATTTGTTACTCATGTGGTGACGGATTTTCGAAACAGACACAGACATGTTCAACCATTGGTCAGTCATCCCTCTGGCCGTTCCTAACACCAATAACAATGGAGCAAATGCTCACAGATGCCTTACCAGAATCACAGCGTCCTGTACGTGCTATACGAGCTATACATGCTATACAAGACAAAGTGAAAATATGTGTCACCATATTTTATCATTCATTGTCAGATACGTTTTCAGGAACTATGCTGAAATTATGTTTGCATCAAAAAATCACAAAATTAAGAGCATTTTAAACTTTAAATTTTTAAATTGAAAAGTTTAAGAGCATTTAAAATTTTAATTGAAGTGGGTAGTCAGTGTTTTCTGCAGGTCTGTTTTGAAAAATGTTTTTTTTTTTGTCGACTTCCCAGGCCTCACACAAACCAGTCAAACTGAAGCGTGAGGCACGTGACATCACGTGACAACACGTGGAAGCGCGTGTGCTCCACTCTCCAGGCTTCAGGTCAAACGGCACTCGTTAGCATAGCTGGACCTTGTCGGACCCTTGAAAGACATCAGCCAACCGCAGCGCAGTGATAGCCGTCTGTCAGCAGCCCAGTTTACCCCTCTGTGGTTCGCGAGCTCTCCCTGATCATGGAAACCGGTCAGCCATGCGGGAGTCTCCTGCCTGGGGAGTGTGCCGCGATGACAACTAGTGACGTCCACGTGTGCGGAGACGTGTGTAAGGCCCACGTGTCGAGCCGTGACACGTCAGAGTGTTGTGGGGCACATTTGAGCCTCGATGGGTCACCGTGCGCTCTGTCGTCGTGTCTGGTGGACCGCGCTCTGATGTCAACACAGCCAGAGTCATGTTTAAAACTCGGAAGCTCTGTCCAGGGTCGGAGTTCATGTACTCAAAATCCATGCGCCTGTTTGTCTATTTGTCTCAGTCCATGATAAATAAGAAAAAATAACTGACATACTGGAATTGGTAACTTCCAGGAAATATTGCTGTGCATAGAGAGTTTGACGCTATTACATCTGCATCATCTGTGATACAACTGAACAGCGACATCCTTTCTAATATCGCATCGGACAAGTCAGCGATTGCCATCTTGGAGCATGTGTGAATGTGTGTGTGTGAATGTGTGTGTGTGTGTTTGTGTGTGTGTGAATGTGTGTGTGTGTGTTTGTGTGTGTGTGTGTGTGTGTTTGCAAGGAGGTACACAGATCACAAAGGGGGGTCTCAGAGTACAGGCTCAGACAGGGTCCATATAAATGTCACCACACTGTTTTCAAAAGGAGTAATGGGAACAATGCAGCTCACTGCAAACAGTCCATCCATCTCTCCCACTATCAACATGCACCTTTCACATGCAGCGCCCCCTGGTGGGCTCTCCAGCCCCTGTGTCAGTGCCCTTCTATTAAAGGGAAATTAGGTGACATTGAGTTTCAAATGAGCGTGTGACAGCTGCTCCGTCACTGTCGGCTGTGCAGCTCCGCTTTAGGTTGCCAGGAGTGTTGCTGGGACGTGTCGCCATGGGACCCATCGCTCCTGGACACGGGTGGCCACAAGCCACAGTGATGCTGTGGTGTCAGGCGGCGTGGTAGGAGACCCTGACGACAGCCGCTTCTGCTCTTCCCCACTGACCCGCCACGCGGCTGCGGTGGAACCGTGCGGGCTCACTCCATCCCCCAGAACGTGTTAAATGCAGCAGGGGGAGACGTGTTGGAGACCACTGACCTACTCCCACCTTCTGCCCCTGGAGTCTACGCCCCCCCCTGCCCCCTGTGCATTCAGTGTGACAGCCATTGATGGCTTATACAGTTACAGGCCACCACAATCATTTTACTGTTGGAAGATGCAGAGCACTCCACTGTCCTCTCAAATGGTATTTGAGACCTGCAGGTAACAATCAAAGAGCTGTAGAGGCATAAGGAAACCCTCTCTGGTTTCAAGAAGTGTGGGAGAGAGAGGGGGTGAGAGAGAGAGAGATACAGAGAATGACAGAGAGAGAGAGAGAGGGGGAGAGATAAAGGGGGATTGAGGAGAGAAAGGTGTAGAGAGAGAGAGAGAGAGAGAGAGAGAGAGAGAGAGAGAGAAATGCAGGCAGAGAGAGAGAGAGAGAGAGGAGAAAAAGAGAAAGAGGAAAGGAAGGGTTTGACTTTGCACCCAAGCGGATCACACTGAACTGTTATTGATATTTATGAAAAGTGTGTGTCATAAGTGAGATGATCTGTCTCAAGGGCACTGAAATCTGTTATGGGTGTTGTATCCAAATTGCTTCAAAGCAAATAGAAGTGTCCCTTGGCATGTTCCACCATGACAGAGAAACTGGGCGTGACCACAGAGATGAGTCCAACCCTCCTGACCCCCCAAGGCAGTGGAACGGACCAGGTGCTACCAGGCAACAAGGCCGGTGTTTTCAGTTCCCTTTAACATCATTCATACTGATTCTGGTGAATAGGGCACGTTAACAGGCCAGGGAGCAGACATGGTGTTGAGTCCTTCTGGCAATAAAATAAAGAATGATCTTTTTTTTTTTAAATTAGTTAGAAAAATGTAAACAAAGCAAACAAACAAACTGTAATGCGACAAACGTTTCATCTTTATATTCCAAAACCCATCACACGACCAAATAAGACCACCAAACAGACAGTTACAAAGCTTCATTAGAACCTCAGGACATACAGATACACAGCAATTCTTTCCATTCCCAGTGTGTCCAAAAGGGTTAACGTTTCTCCCACACCAACCCTAGGTAATGAGGTATGACAATAAAGTGCTTGCCAATTTGTTTGCAGTGCGTTCGAACTGTACGGGAGTTCTTTCTTCGTCGCTGACAAGCAGGTGAGATCAAAGGGAGCACGGACAAAAGGGACTCAACAGCGATTTGTCAGGGGACGAGAGCCATTGCCGTCTGGGAAAGTGGCTGCACCTCTTCCCGCGTCCTCAGATCACTAGCGCCAAAAAAAAGAAACTATGCCATGAGAAAAAGTACAGCAGAAAAGCTTCAGAGATCAGTTTGATTTGGTCTGGATTATTGCTGCCTCCTTTTCTGCCTGCGTAAGAAAAGGCACCAGCAACTATTAACCTTTGTTAGTGTCCAAAGGGCTCGTTGTGTGCTTGAAATGTCGGAATT
Organism: Brachyhypopomus occidentalis; assembly: GCA_020368025.1. Lineage (NCBI taxonomy): Eukaryota > Metazoa > Chordata > Actinopteri > Gymnotiformes > Hypopomidae > Brachyhypopomus > Brachyhypopomus occidentalis. The sequence continues at coordinate 6,389,044 of JAGXOD010000022.1, forward strand.
TGCGGGCAATTACCAAAGGCGCTGAATATATGTTTCGAAAATATAGCCAAACTAATTGTTTTGACATAGAAAGGAGTTGTATTCATTTATTTTGATCAGGTTTTGGGGAAAGAGTGTAATTAATTAAAAGAAATTGTGGAATGAATGGCCAAAAATCACTGAAGTAAAAAATCGGCAATTAGCCTACTTTAGATGGGCACTAAGATGAACTCTGAGTCAGTGATGACCCTCTAATTGAAGAGGAAGCGCGCAGTTACGATATCGCATCTCTCTCTGTCCCGTTCAGTGGGATGGCATACGCAGTCAGACTTCTGATTACCATCCATGCTAAATAGCTCAAAGTGGGATTCCTATAAAAATTCTAACAGCAAGACTGAAAGGTGGCGTATTTTTCTTTGCTTATCTATTCGTTGACATGTTGTTTCAATATAAAACCCTAAAACAGGCAAAGGGCATATAATGGCAATTTAAATATTCGCCTACAATTAACCCCAGACAATGTCGTACACATGCACTCGCTCTAGAAAAGAGTATTTCACCTGCTAATAATGGAATAGCCTTTATTTGTTCAAATGTAAAAATGTGACATCTTAATTCTCTCTCTCTCTCTCTCTCTCTTTCTCTCTGTCTGTCTTGGGCCGCGCAAAATCAGACAACTCATACTGATTATTACTGCGAGGCTTTGTGGGCGGCTGTGGGCCGTAATTAAAATACTTTTAGAAAGAAACAGCCGACCACATCTGAAATCCCACCCTCTGTCAGCATCAAACCACATCAAGAGCGTCTCTCTCAGGAACGGTCACCAGAGCAGCGCATGATATACATCAGTAGGCTGATACCCTGGTGTGTAGTCTAATGTGCACAGGGCCCGCATCGCACGGGAGAAGTGCGACGAATAACTTAATACGACCAAGCTCCCTGTTTTAAAACTGTGTGACAAACGGGTACGCCTGGTGATGTATGAACGAGGAAGACAAATTAAGCGCGCATTCCCTCGAGGTTTTAAAAACTCTTGATAGCATGCGCTGGTTTCACGCCAAAGGGCAAGGAGATTTGTAGATGATGGTGCTAATTATGAGAATGGTAACCATAATGCGACCAAGATGGAAGCAATTTAGGCAGAAGTCATTTGCGCGCTACTCTTCCACCCACTGCTCAGACAGCCCAGAAGCTCCAGTATTAGCTGCTGGAGTCGTTTCAGACGTATTCAGAATAGCTTGGATATAGTGTAGACATATCAACATAAATGCCATAATCCGGCTTTAATTAACGGCACAATCAAGATGTATAGCTTCGTGTTATACTGACGCCGGAGGTGCGCTCTGGACAGTGTATGGGAATTAGTTCGGCACAGTCGAGGGACTAGACTTCAATTTTGGAACATGCTGCCGGATTTCTTCTCCTCAGATGGCAAGGAAATGCTGCACTTTTCTCTGATCCTCTTTGGACTGTCAGGAAGGACAAAACAGGTCTTAATCGGTCGATTCCCTTCAGTTATCTTTTAGCCAGTAAAAGCATCCTATATGCCTTCCCCAACAAGGCCTTTAACGAGCAAGAACATCCGACAGATACTTAGCAGCGGAATGCAAAATTTCTTTAGAATTTCTTTGTAAAACGAGATGGCAAAAACGGAAGTTGTGTCAAGACAAATTACTAAGACTTGAGTGACTGACCGAGAACCGTTATTTTGAGTGGGAGTGAGCTGAGCAAATAAAAGGTTGCCTTTACGCATACTTATTTCAAAATACCAACTAGAAAAATCGCAAAAGAACAGAGTTGGGTAAAATGCTTAATGACGTAAATGTATTTTACTATACACAGTCGTTTAAATGTTTCGAGATTCAAACGCGGACGAAAGTGTATCTTTAGTCAAAAACTGCAGAAATACAATCTAGTCAGACGCACAGAGCTAGAAAGCACGTATTCAGAAGAGTTCAGTGAGTCGTTGAATCAATGCTCCGTGAGTTATTGAATCGTGTTCAGTGAGTTATTGAGTCCTGTGTTCAGCAAAAATATTTCAGTCAGCGATGCTGCACATTTTACACGCATCTGTTTCAAATATGCACCCTCGAAAGCCACGTGCATACATCTATACACGTGAACATCACTGTTCGATCTAGTCGCAAGCAGCGAAAATTAATTTGATAGTCGCGTAGCCACAGGGCAATGCTCATGCCTTACAGACCACAGTGTATAATTTTCGGATGTATAATTGGCCTTTTGGATCTTTCAAAAGAAGAAAACTCTGCCCTCGGATGGACCGCTTCTTTGTGATGCGGTTTTCCGCAGTAAAGCCGCCGTGTGTAATGCTGTGTAATTTTATCCACGCTGCAACCTCTTGGTTCACACAAGACTGATACCTTGCCTCCCCTTTTCCTTTGTATCAATTGGTCGGGCCTCAGGCTATTGTTACAGGAAGGTTCTTTATTTCTGTGCGCACTGTCGATCAGCGAAATCTCACGATAGCCTCCCTGTGAAATCGAGGGGCTTTTTCCTCCACCTCGGGCAGATACAGTCTGCTTGGAGAGGAGAGTGGAACCTATGACCACCACCGAGAGAAACCCACGCTGTTGTCACCACGCCGGCTCTAATAAATGGCCAGGGCTATTCCGAAACCAGAATACAGCAGATTAAAGAGAGGACACCGGGATACACAAACTTTCATATGTTCCGCGGACTGGATCGCTGCGTTTTGACTTTGCGGAACAGACAAATGCTACTTCTTTGATGGGACCCCGAGTGCCAGCTCTTTGTATTCCTGCGAGATTTTTCCGATATCCGGCCATGCCACAATGGTTATAATTCAGCTCTTGTTGTTGCTGAGCTTCTTGTATACAAGTGTGCAGGAATCTCTGGCTGTGAGGGTGGCAAGGAGCCCGCGGGCGCCTTGTGCCGGGGGCCAGGCGTGTGACCCAAGGCAGCGGCGAGATGCTGGCGGACGCGGTGGGGTATACGAACACCTCGGAGGAGCTCCGCGACGCAGAAAACTTTACTGCGCCACAAAATACCATTTGCAAATTCACCCAAATGGGAAAATAGACGGATCTCTTGAAGAAGACAACCCTTTCAGTAAGTATACTTTCATCCAGTTAATGTTCCGCGAGCTGAAAAGCGGGAATAGCGTTGTACTTTTTAAGCATTTGTTTACATCGCTTATGTGGGATGAAACTGCAAAAAAACTTTATTGGAAATGTTTTCCGGTAATCAGTAAATAATGGGGAAATCTGGTGTAAAACTAGAACACGTACAGCTTCAGAAGTAACTTTCAGAATATATATTCAGTTACCTTCAAAAGTAAAATAAGAAACCAAACCAAATGCGTCGTCACTGTGTCAATAAAAATGTCATATATAGACCAAGAAAAAGCAAACGTATCAGCAAATGTTCTGGACAGTGACTTTGGAGAGGTGTACAAAACACTGAACGGAACCTGATTTCACTAACTGACAATTGAGTTAAATTATATAGACATATAGAAATTATACAGACATAAGACAAAGTATGTTTTCAACGTGTTTTGTTTTCTGTTTTTTGGGGAGAGGCATGGTCGTAATCATTTGTAAAACTTAGCCTATATTATGTCTCTGACATATCAAGCTAGTGACACTCGGGGGGCTTGTGGTCGTTGTTTTTTTGCCGATCGTTTTTTTATCTCAATTCTGCAGTCATTTGTCAAGCATAGGTTTCCAATTAGGCAAATCCAAACTCTGAGAGGATGCGCATTTCCATATGAAAATAGGATTTAACAGACACTTTAACATAATGACAGTGAACGGATGTATTTATCCTATAAAAGGACGATTATTCGAGAGACTAGAATGAACAGGACCATTAATCACTGCAAAAGACAAGAATAAACATCCACTTAACGTCGCGTTTAGTGTTTGTGTATCTAATCTGTCAGTATGTTTGCAACAGGATTGGCTTGTCAGGAGTTGTTCTGTAGGTCGTAACTCAATCAGTGCAGAGAGGTATAACTTGCATATAAAAATAAACACGGTAAAACCGCACTTAAAGTGATATATTATTTATTAATTTTTTTCTTTTATTTATTTTGGAAAGGGCAGTAAACAGCGCAGCGCGTAATGTTTGAGGGTATAGGGAACCTTAAACGTCAAAGTCATTCGCCAGTTCTTTAGATGCAAATCTGTTTGACCTTAGTCAAGCTTTTATCCAACTCTGTCAATCTCTGGGTAAATCGCGACTCGGTCTTTGTGTAAGACGACAAGGCACTTTTCCTGATGATAATAGAACGAATAATTTACAGCACTATTTCTGAAGGCCTTTAACGAGAGAGCAGGGCGAGATATGCCCCAGGGTTTACCCACATAAAAAGATCTCATCAGATACCTCTTCTACACTCGTATCCACTCATCTCTATACATTCATGAAATTAAATAGGCTTTCATTAGAAATATGCAATAATACGAAACTAAGGACCTTCTTTATTCTACGCATGCCATGATAGTTCGATTTTGACGTTTTACGAATGACTTTAATAGTATGCTAAATGACACATGAATCTGTTCTTCTAGGTATACTGGAGATCACTGCAGTTGACGTTGGAGTGGTAGCAATCAAGGGCCTGTTCTCTGGAAGATACTTAGCAATGAATGAGAAAGGTCGGCTATATGCCTCGGTAAGGGTTACGTCACACTGGAAACCAATCTGTAGATATGGAGCAAGTAACTGGCTCAGATAACAAGAAGAGCAATTTGATTCCATGGCCACATGGTGGTGTTTTCATGCGTAACTAGTATGCCCGCATAATATTGGATTAGTGAGAATGAGACACGTTTTCAAACTTTTGATCTTAAATTGAAAAGAATTACTAATGCGCAGAGAATTAAGCTGGTTGACTAGGGGATGTTTTGTTTGTGATTTTGTAGCTGTTTTCTGCATGTAATGTATCAATTTCTACAAAAATCACAGAATCGGACAAACATTTGCCTGTAAATGCTATTTCAAAAGGTTTATAACCACCGGTGCAATTCCTGATCTAACAACAGATTATGATCACTTGTGACACAGAATGTAACATGACCCAGTCATCTGGAAAATGCTAACAAAACAAACTACGATAATACTGACATTCACCCTCTCTGCCTTCCAGGAAGTCTTTAACAAAGAGTGTGAGTTTCTGGAGCGGATCCATGAGCTGGGGTACAACACCTACGCGTCCAGACACCACTCTACCACCCAGTCTCATTCGCTAGGGCCCAGTGGTGGTGGGAGCAGCAGCAAACGTAGAGCTCTTGCCAGGAAGCAGTGGTACGTGTCCATCAACGGCAAGGGGCGGCCCAGGAGGGGCTTCAAGACGAGGAGCACTGACAAAGCTTCCCTCTTCCTGCCCCGTGTCTTGGGCAACAAGGACCACGAGATGGTACGTCTCCTGGAGAGCAGGCAACATCAGGCGGGCTCCCACCGGGCTCGTGCCAGCCGGGCGGAGAGGAGGAGGCGACGGCACCGGGGGGCCAAGGGCCCCAGCAGGAGGGCAGACACACACACAGAGAGGAGCCGGAACTCCCGCCAGAAACTCACCAAAAAAGTAAAACGAGGAAAACCTACCATGGGAACAGGGGATTTTAAGGAGGACTTTTATCATTGATATGCTACTGTTTTAGATAAAGTAAAAGTCTTTTCTTTATACTGAGAGAAGGACTTCCTGCTTTATTATTTTTTTTTTCTTTGTGATAAACAGCTTTTTTTTGGACAGTCCAAATACATTTATGTGACCAAAATGTAATACTGCTGGTTGTTTCCAGACATCTGCAAAGTTGTAATTATTGTATATAGTTGTATACAGTCGTTCTGAACATTTTTTTCATCCTTAAGCTGTTTTTTTTAATGAAATTAGATATTTTGAAGGTTTGGAAGTGCTTGACAATGCCGGAGATGTGTTATGTTGTTGGACTTTATAGATAATGGTGTCCAGAAAAGCACTTTTTTCACATTAACATATAAAGTAGGAGACAACAATACACATAAAACAGATAAAAAACATACATGTGGTAGTCTACTGTCTGCAATGAGAAGTACTTTGTATATTACTAATGTTATGCATATTTATTTTTTTCACTTGCTAAGTTATTGATGACAGTTAATACAGTTTCAGGTGTCAAAGAATATTAATATTACTTTGTTCACAAATATTACTTTGTGAACAATTAGAATAAAACATCATTTGTGACGTGAAGAGTTTAAATGGACTCTCTTGGTTGAGATCCAAAAATATTTTTCAGTTGTCTAGAAGTTAATAGACAGACAAGTTAGTTGTAAAAGGTACTGTTTCGTATGTAATGAACACTGTAAACAGTGACAGTAATGCTAAAGTTGTGCTATCCGCTGAAGGCTAAACATGGAGAAATGTCACCAATAAATTATACGGAAATATACATACACTTCTTGAGTGTTGCATTTAGAGTTAAATGAATCTTTGAAACCCTTCACTGAAAGGAAAGTTCACTTACGCACAAAACACTCCCAATATTTCAAAAATAAAAATAACAAGATAAGCTGGCAGCTGTTTATATCAGGATCTTACATTAACAGAACAGTCTCTGAACGGTGAGAGGTTTGCACCCAAGAATGATTCACGTTTTCACACAGATGGATATTATAAAAGGTCATTAGTGGCATAAACTAGGAATCAACAATGCATATAAAACAGGTCTAAAAAACATACATGCGATAGTCTGCATATTTGACTGCAAGTGTTATTTCAAAATGGAAACTAAGGTTTATAGTCACAGGGGCAATAGAATAGTTAGAAGATAATATTGAATAGTTATAGGCTAGTATAGTACATGTATAAGGTAATATAGAATAGTTATAGGCTAAAAAGAATAGTTTTAGGCTAATAACAGTTTTGCCTGTAATTTTGTTGGGGAAAGTCAAACCATTTAGGTCTTCATATTTATACAACCCAAATAGCCACAATAATTGAATTCAGTTCTATACAATATATTTAAAATCCTTTGTGGCATTGACCTCTGAATATAACGATGGTAATAAATGAAGAAATATTTCAGGATGCGAGTCATTTCTGTTTAATCTGATCGTACGTTAGATTACACAGGCAGCAGAGATGCGTTTTTCCTTTAAGAATGGACATTTATCAAAGATCCGAAAAGAAATAATTTTCCGTTTCAGAAACTTCAGATCCTCACAGGACTATGCGATTTTAAGGGCTGAAGCAAGAACGGCGGTTAATGCTTCAGACATCTAAAGGAGAAAAAAGAAATGTTACTCTATACTTTTGTAACTTCCAAAGCTTCCTGCCGGTGACAATGGCATATCTCAGGGGGAACCTGGGAAGCGGTGTCGCCTGAGACATTCCTTAGCCTTTTTCAAAACGACTAAAGCCCGAGATGCGAAAACAAGGCAATACCCCGTGAAAGGAAAAAATCCCGTCATAGAAAATGTTATACTTTGCTATAGTTAGCTATGAATGCCAAACTCTAATATTACTTAAACGGTACGCGAAGCTTCAGATAAATAGAAAAAAAACCTTAGCAGACCTTTGTGATACTTACGTTCTGCACCTTAATACAACTTAGGCGATCAAATCTTTCCAACCACAACTTTAAACAATTATCAGCGACGTGGGTGTTTTGTATTTTCTGATAAGACTTTTGATAGTCTAATAGTGTCTAATTTCTCTCCGTCATGAAATGAGATTTATTAGCAGTTTACTTAACACAGCGTTCAGGTTCATGCCCTTCAAGATGACATTTGCGCTACCGGAAGACCCATATAATTAGAAAATATTTTAAACATCTATTTTCTTTAACACTTTATTATTTTCACATTTGCGTGAAATTCTATGATGTGTTTTGCCTAACAATTTAAAGCTTTGCAAGGTTGAATTAGTGCACCTATTGTATTCCTATGCGTGGGAAAACGCACTGTATAGTCACAAAGTTAGTCCTACTGTTTGATCCTTGTTCTTAATACCTTTTAGGCACACGACGCGCGCATTAGTTCAGTGGCTTTGAACAAGTAAACAGAAGCCCAGGGGTTAATGTTCAGCGTCGCAGACGAGTGACTTCTGATGACCTGTGCTCAATAATGACGTGAAGAGACGGGCAGAGACGCTCATTAACGCGGTCGGCAAAAATAGGCACCGACGGAGTACGATATTCGGCGCCTTTAATCTTAATTTAAAAGTATAAATTGCTTCTGATTACCGACAGGGTCCTCAAATAGTAATATTATCCAGAGGCAGGATGACACAATTGCCGTTGATTTAAGTTTTGTTTACACCGCGGAACTGCGAATATACCGCAAAAGAAAAAAAACGTGTTCATTCAATTCAGTCAATCGCTCAACTCGGTTTTTCTTTAACTGACCTAAATCACAAGGTTCAGGATAGTGCAAACAGTTCCAATTAAAATCACTGCTATTCAGTCGTATTCTTCCCTGGCCTGAGGGTCTCAAAGGGCCCCGGTCCTCGTGCCTATCTAATTGGTATCGTCAGGAATTTCTTTGGTACTGACCCAGTGAGGTCTGGGGGTATTGTTGGTGCAGACAGGCCTCCTACTGGCCATCTGCGTGGGACCTCCATGAGCAGCTGAGCCCTGCACTGCAGAGATCATTACACCTTCCTTAGAGTTTCTACATATGCGCTCTCTCTCTCCCTCTCTCTCTCTCTCCCTCTCTCTCTCCCTCTCTCTCTCTCTCTCACTCGTTACACTCTCGCTCGCTCTGATGCTCTTTCTTTCTCTCTCTCTCTCTCTCTCTCTCTCTCTGGACTTTATTTCATCAGTGCGGGTACGCGGTATGCAATGTGATGAATGATACATCCAATAGAAAAACGATCATTTAATTGTTGAACAAGACGCTCTTCTCGAATTTTATTGGGATTATTGGGAAATATCATATTATCATATTATTGGGACTATTGGGGTTATTGGGAAATATGATAAAATCGACTGTTATAATGGAGACTGAAAGTCTGATAAGAACCACAACAGGTAGCTCGCGCTTGGGCAAACTCAAATCCTCTGTTTCCTTAATAATTCAAATTAACACCAAATCATAACAATTATCTTAAAATTAATGTTGTATGATTAATTAAAAATGTTTGTTGAAAAGTGTATTTGTTTAGTTTACCTCAGAAACTGTTAATCGACTCTTCGTTGAACAGCTGTAACTTGTCATTTTTTTTAAATAACAGTTTACGTAAATCCAGTCACAAATAGCGATTGAGGAGGCGATTAAGGATTATGTCAATATATCATAAGGATTAAGGATTATGTCAATATATATATATATATAGGGCAGTAGGGATCTCCACTGAAGCGTCTCTAATTTGGCTTTGCTGTAATTTCCAGTAGTGACCTATAGAGGGAAGCACTGTTCATCAGATTCTGAAAAGTATCGACAATAGCGACGTTTTAAAAGACCACAGCTGAAGTCAAACCTGAAGCAGCATCTCTATGGATTCCAAACAGCGCGCGCAGAGGAGAGGGGCAATACGCACCAGCTGTCTTTGCAAAAGATCAAGGGGGCGATGGGGTGGGACCCGGCGTCTATGTTTGATAGTAATCTCTTTCTCAAAGATCAATGGTACAGTCTTAAGAAGGGCAATATAACAGAGGCTTGCTGATTGCCATGGGTGTAATCGCGTGCTGAAGAAAGGCGAGTAAAACGCAGAGTAACGTCAGGCTACTTTCTCAGCAAACCTCAAAGGTGAATTACTGTAATCACAACCCCAGTGGCTCTAAAGAAAGGCTAGGTTCGGATAGGTTTGCGGGATATAACGTGGTGTATTCATATTTCGATTAATTCTCGTATATATTGCTTAAGTGTTTTGTATTTTACCGCGGCTACTGTAGAAAGCTGCGATCTCATTCAAAAGGTCATGTAAACAGAACATTATGTCCATTACAATCGCTCAGTTTAGCTCAAATATTTCACAAAAAATTCAAGTGTTGGTTCATGAAACATTAAAGTTCATCATGTATTGTGTGTACTGCATCTAACGTTTTTTGTAATTCTTCTTCGTGATCAATTTAACTGTAAAGTCCGATTGCAGCACCATGGAGAGCGTCCGCGCAGAACCGTTCTTATTATATCTGAGATAGATGGGGGGGGGGTATCTGCCGATATAACCTGTAGAGCGAACACTCACCTCTGACAGATTCTGTTCAAGGCCATACGTTATTAAACACACACCTAACGGACCTATATGCAATGCAAACACTGACCTAAAACATATGATATTTTATGATATGTTCTTTGCAAGGTTCCACAATGTTGTTACTTTTTGATAACAAAACATTACAGGAATAATTTAAAGAATAAATTAAAAGAAGTGCAGAGTGAAACAAATGATTTGCGAATTCATCGGTCGAACCCCAAAACGTTCATGTTCCTTCCTCCTATAGACCTTAGAAAAAATCTCAGATCAAACGGACGTATAAGGGCATTGCCACAACACGCCTATTCGATAGTATAACAACTCGGTACAAACAATAGACTATTTTGATCAGTCCCTGAGCCCACATCTTGATACGAGCAAGACTCCCAAACTACACACACAAAGATCAAATGAAGCGCGCGACAAACGATGCGTTTCTGTGTGCAGAAGAGCCCCACATTAGCAGGCAACATTAGTGAACCATGGAACTTTGGATAGGAGGTGTCGCCAAGCGACAGACTGGGCAACTTGGGCAACAGCCCGAAATCTAGAGGCATTGAACATTTCGGTTTGATGTCTTGGGGAAAAAAGAAAGGGCTCCTTAGACAATGAGGTTTAGCCAAACGTGAACGTGAGAAAACGTTGTCATGCGAATCTTTGTCTCAGAAAGAGTAGGGGAAGAATTGCATTGCAGGCCTATTAGAGGGGAATGTCCTTACGTTTTTCTTCCTGTGTATGTATGTATGTGTGTATGTATGTATGTATGTATGTATGTATGTATGTATGTATGTATGTATGTTTGTACGTATTCATGTGTGTAGTCATTCAATCATTCATTCGTTCATTCATTCATTCGTTCATTCATTCATTCATTCCAGGGATTTCAAATGCAATATTTAGATTAAGTCAGTATCGGTGACCAAGAAACACAACCTTTTTAACATCCTCCACTGTGCACAGCAATAGGCGATATCTGATATATAACTGCTGGTTGTAGCTGCTGTTCCTACTGAACTGAACACAACCATAATACCTCAGACTTCTGACACATGGACCCTGAGAAGAGAAGCAGGTAAATCACACAACTCATGTCATTTGCTGAGAGTTTGAACTATGTAGTGACTCTTATTCTTAACAAAACCACCTATTAAAGTGGTGTTGCTAAGGAGTTTGTGTCGATAAGGGCTTCGGTGTCGCGCTGTAGTTATTCGCTTTTACGTTTCTGCCGTGCACGAGGCCGCCACACTTCCCGCGGCCAAGGCGAAAGCTTAGCTCGTGGTGTGCCCACGCAGTGACGCACAACTTTCACCACGGGACAAACGAAATAACTAAATGTCCCTAAATGGTCAGTCGGTATGTTTTCTCTGCTTTTACCGTGTTATTGTTCATTTGTCTCTGACAGTAGTTAATGTAATGCATTTCTCTATACTACAGCTCAGACTGTGTCACGCAGTCACTAGACTGGGGCCACACACCGATGCGTTTTGTCTGCCGCTCAGTTCAGTGCCTGAAAACAGACACACTTGACAAGCTTTTCCCAGTCTAGTTTGTCACGGTATTGTTCTCACGGAAAACCGGTGTCACCATCTTCCTTTTTGAAACCATTCCTCAGTTAGTATTCGAAATTCGTTGAATTCAACTTTTGTTTTTTCCTGTTATTGTTCATTTATAGAACTGTCTCCTGTCCTACATTGCTGTCTGTTAATTTAGTGACTTCCGATTTTACATCCTTCCATACATAAATTATTTGATTTCTGTCCGATAACGAAGGAAGCTTTGCACAAAGCAAACTCAACTGTAGCTGGGTGGTTTTTAAGCTTTTTTACAAAGCATGAATAAAAATATGATAAGGTTATTAGCCTATTTTTACATACATTTTTTCTCGTTATGTGACGAAGATTTTTAAAATCTTAAGAAGTATGTTTGTAAATGAGTGCGCTTTGCTCAGTTATTTTTTCTAAGCTATCCAAAAACTGTGAAACAAAATAAGTACATAATTTCTATAGACAGTGTTTTTGTAACGTGACACAAACGTGGTAAGTCTGTAGGCTGTGATGTTTATAAATGAGTGAGCGCAACGGTACACACTCGAAGAAACGCACGCACGAACACTGCCTTCCTCGCTACCCACAGCCTGTACGCGCGCACATTATAAGGAATCGGTCCGCGCGGAGTGGTTCAGATCGCCCCGTGATGCAGTGTGCAGAGCGTGATGTAATTTCGTTGCACATATAAATATCGTCGGCGAGGGAAACGCGGCATGGCTGAGCTGCGCTAGCAGGCACACTCAACACTTCTTAACTCGGAACCGATTTTGAAGCAGGCACGCTGGAAAGGACATACCTTTCTGAGCGCGACTTCGTGTCGCTCAACCGGGTTATCTGCAGTTTCGCATATGAGTAAGCGAGTTTGTTTTTTGGAATTGTTTTGGGGGCTCTGTCACAAAAATAGACAAAGACCATATCTTTAGTCTATTTACCTCCTTCAGACACTGACGTGTTGGTCACGAGAATGACTGTTCAATCGGCCCTCTTACCAATATTGGTCCTGGGACTAATTACAAGCTCGGTGCGCTGTGCTCCTCTACCGGGTAGACACATCGGCCCCGCGGAGCGACGCTGGGAGACACTCTACTCTCAATCTTTGGCTCGAATCCCCGGGGAAAAAAGGGATATTAACCGGGAGAGTGACTATCTCATGGGGATTAAACGAATGCGGCGTCTTTACTGTAATGTAGGTATTGGATTTCATCTTCAAGTATTACCCGACGGTAGGATTACTGGAGTGCACAACGAAAACAGATACAGTAAGTTTAAGCATACTTAATTTAAAAAGAAATAAATAAACAAAAAACTTTAAAAACTTTTTTTCTTTAATCGCCCGTTTTCGTATAACATATACGATACTTGAATTGCCTCTGTACGAGCAGAATGCTCACACTTTGGGAAATGTGAACGCCACAGGAGATGCGCAATATCAATATTAATACGTAGTTGAGAGGACTGGCAAAACAATAGCCACTGAAATATAATTTCAGTTTGTTCAAAAGGGGAACTCTAATAAGCTGACTAATAATACTCTGATGTGTTTGAGCTTAGAATGAGTCATTTGTTACTCTTTAAGTATTAATAGTTTACTAATGTATTCGCCGTTCACGAGTTACGTCGTTACAAAGCAAATCACATGTGGTGGGGGGTGTACTCAACATCTGGGTTCTTGAATGATGCGTTGGTGATTTCCACACCCCTTACTTGACACAGGTCTGTGTAACGGGAGATTGCCCGGAACCGGGCCAATATCTAAAGCTGGTCCTAAAGTTAGGATGGAGAAAAACCCATCTGTTATGGCACATTAACTCCGTGACCTTGGGCGTCTAATTAGCAACCAACCCAGATATCGCGATATGTGGCAACAGGCAGTGGTTATTAAAAGTATTTTTCTGTTCTAACATACCTCTCAGTTCTAAAATACCTATAGTTTTTCCACCAGTCATCGAGCAGAACTTCAGAAATGTGTGTAGTCAATATCGATACATACCCAAGAGCTGTTTGTGTTCCCTTAGACTATTTTAAGCCATGACATAAAACTGAAGGGAGATACATTACATACGTTTTCATTACATACGCAGTAACCGCACAGCACCTCTATAAACGGGACTAGACATCATTCTACGGAGGACCCAGCACATCTCTATTACAAGGAAACTTGTGCCTGAATTTGGAAAAAAAGACACTGAATATCACAGTTTAATAAATCTTATGGCATTAATAAACTATAATTAATCCAGGGATTGGTAAAAATAGAAAACCTTACACAAGTGTGGACGAATAATCTGTGATGGTACTAAAGCAGGAGCAGCCCGATATAAGTATTTGTGAAACATGGACGGTGTCATTTCCTACTAGGATGCTCTGGAAGACTCAGTGTAAACACTCACAGAGCCATACAAATACCGCCATCCTGGATAGGCTAAAGATGTGGCTAAGGATATATGTCAAACAAGCTCATTTGTATTCCCTGTTGTGCAGGTCTTCTTGAGATATCTCCGGTGGAGAGGGGAGTCGTGACACTGTTTGGCGTCCGGAGCGAGTTATTCGTGGCCATGAACAGCAAGGGGAAGCTCTACGGATCTGTAAGCGCATGGAATGATTTACGACAGGTTTCCTCCTGTAGATGTTCTTATCGGTGCTCGATGACATATCACTCTTTACTAGAGCTCTAACACCCCCCCCCCCACACACACACACACCGTACTGTAAAGCCACCCTGTCCTCTGCCAGATCCCTGTCCTCATCACATTTCAGCTCAGCAGTGTGGCGCGCTTCCAACGCCTAGTTGTGTTTTCATTGTGGGCCGGACAAACCCGGGACCAGTGGCGCAGTAGATCATTTAGACTGTGCATTCCATTCTTAGCATTGCCAGCCAACACATGCACCTACTGTCCTTCCCAGAGTAAAGATGAACTAGCTAAAAGGGACCACCCAGACTCAGTCCCACCCCCTGCCCAGCCAGACCCCCCCCCCCCACCCCCAATAATACGGCAAAATACTGACTTTCCTTTATTGGTCGATGCTCGATCTAAAGTACAATCGTGCTTCAGTTGTACCGATTCAACAAGCGCAGATCCTTTGAGCCGATAGACCCCCCCCCCCCCCCGACATCGATACCTCCAGGTGCACACAGGAGAGAGCTGATTCAGTGAGGCCCCGTAATGGAGGTCAGCCGACTGCTTGATCTTCACATATTCACTCGGTTTACAATGCGATAAGAGACATGAACACGTAAAAGATTGTTTTACTGAACAAATGCATCTTCAGGCTGCGATTCAGAACCCTAATGTCCTCATTCATTTCCATCTCAGGTGCAGTTCACAGATGAATGCAAATTCAAAGAAAAACTCCTGGCCAACAACTACAACGCGTACGAATCCGTAGCGTACCCAGGGATGTACATGGGACTTAGTAAGACTGGCAAAACAAAAAAAGGAAACAGAATTTCGACAGCCATGACAGTGACACATTTCTTACCGAGAATTTGAACAAGTGAGGAAAGAAATGGCAGCGAACGCGATGCGGAAACGCCAGGCGACGATCTCCTTCCACAGAGGTCACACACGAGGTTAAGTGTATCGTGTATGTGTATATTAGACTATTTATAATAGTCCATTTTATATTTCCTTTAAACTGCCTCTTTGTAAGTGTGAACACATTTAATTTATTTTTTATTCGTTTATTTATCCTATCTGCTGCTATCAAGTGTTTTTAATACGTGAAATTCCTACATTGTCCAATGTGTTTTTTTCTTTCTTTCTTGCACTGTTTTTTGTTTTGTTGTTCTAAAATAATGTTTTGATGGAGTGAATTCCTTGTTCCTGGGAGAGAAGAAAAGTAAGTCTTAGCTCTAAGTGTCTAACTTGTGAAACCGTATCAACCCCAATGGTATTACGCACTGGAGCAATTGTCCAATGTCCACCCTCCTTTGTGCTGCACTGGGGTCTAAATGAAGCAGTATCGGTTTACTCTCGGTAACTGAAAGTGCGCCGTTGAAGTCCTACCCCCATATCTGTTTTTAGCTCTGCTGGGGCCAGGGGTGTGGGGGTGTGGGGGGGGGGGGGGGGGGGTTGGTCTTTGAACTCTGAACTTATCTGTAGTCAATCCTTGTCAGATCTATAAGGCTCTGGATAGAGGAAGCCATCTTCAAGCAAAAAGTACATGTATTAAAAACATGATTACACGCTGACATGAAAGACAGATACCATATCCAAGCTCTTTTATAAACACATGTTTTACAATGCAGTTTTAGTCTTTTCCTGTGGTACATAGGTCAAGGTCAGGGAAATGTTGCATGATCAAACATCAGTATTTGTATAAATTGGTAACAAATAACGACAGGATTAGTTGAGTCTCGGGCTAGGGGGTGTGGACTTACTTCAGGCTATTAATGTTTTATTTTATTTTTTCTCTTTTATACAACTTTGACAATAAGGTAAAATGACCTGTCTGTCTTCCAGTCATTGTCTACCTCATTATGCTGTCTACTGTTCTCAGTTGTACCGACAGCGACTGTCTTCCGTATCGTGCCTTAACGCGGCCGGCTTGTTACGTCGCTACTCACTGAAGCCCTCTGGCCGCCTCTGCGTCCTGGTTGCGTCTTGTCACGTTTGAGCTATCTTTACCCTGTGATTTACTTTTGGAAAGGATAATCATGGTGGAAATATGTGAAGACAGCTGTTAGACTGCACTATACGCTCACCAGTAACCCTACATTTGTCTGTAGATATTTTGTAAATATAATATGGTGTAATTAGTGGAAGTACCAAGAAGCTGTTTTTTAGCCAGGTTTTCCACTTTGTTTAATGAGGCGTGAAGGTTGGCTTTGCTTTTACACGCGGAGAGGTTTGTCAAATGCATTTAAAACCCTTTTCCAACTGACCGAGAAATATCTCAGCCCAAGCATTCCATATTGTTATTGTTTGTTACAGGTACAAATTAACATAAACACTTTTTGAGATATTTTTTTATTTAGTCTGCCAACACAACACTAAGCGCACGTGGGCAGGTGGATGGATGGATGCACAGTGGCTATTGTAACTAAGATTCACCAAACATCTCAACGGACAACCATGTCAATATCAGAAACCATTGCAACACAGCCATATTTGAGGGATAAATTGAATGATAATTTTAGGAAAGATTTGAGATACGTTTTTTACAGTATTTGCTGAACAATTTATGCATTGCTGTTCTTCCAACTTTCCGTTGCTAGGTCATGTTTTGATGGATGCTCACAGTTGTGGATCTGGTTTGATTTACTTAAGATGATTGTTAGAGTTGTCCTGTCTCTCTCATTATATCCGCCCTTTTTTACAGCTGCGACAAACTTATTTCCAAATTGAGCTGTTTTGCATGAGTGTGGATGTTCCTTTCCATTGGTTGAATGGTCACTGGAGGCAAATAGCTTCTTTGATCCTCATCACCACGTGGAACCGATACAAATCAGTGGAGTGGATTTGCTTACGCAAAACCTGCAGTGTCAACATGCACAACCATGTGGTCTGACGACGTAGAGAGATGAGGGAAAGGCAGAGTGCATCACCACTGCAACGCTGGGCTCCTCGGTAGATCTCAGTCTGTTTCAGAGTTTGTATTCTACAAAATGGACAGTGCGCGAAATAAACTGTTGATTCTGTCTTTATGGTCAACTTATGGTCATTCATCCATCTACCTGCAGGTTGCTTCAGCATCTGAGCTACTGGACTGGCTGTCCTGTTGTGGTGCATTATGGGTCTCGTTGTCATTTACCAAATATTGTCTGTAGTTTTATACAGGTCCAAACATTGTAATGTATGTGCCATGCACATGACAATATGCCCTAACTTAAGTGGAAGTTAATAAAGCTCTGAACACATCTGAGCTGTGTATTCTCAGTTCCTCCCTACGGCAGCAGAGGAGTGCAGTGCAGGGCCGTAACCTGCTCAAACCACGTCCACGGCCGTCCTGCCACAGTCCGTCCCCGCCAGAGTCTCGCGTCCCGCGCCGTTCAGCTCCTCTCCCAGAGTGTAACTTTAGAAAAAAAAAAATGAAATCCTTCTGTTTGGAGAGTCTAAATATACGCTTGACAGAATCTGCGTCCGGTGCAGCCAGACTGCGCGTGGGCCCGGCGCTCCGCGCCCCACACGTCTGCAGGGTCGGCGCTGCCGAGTCGTGGCTGAGCCTATGGTTTGCGTTCAGCAAGGGCCTGACTGTACAGACTGGGCGGTGTGGGCAGTCCTGAGATCTGAGTGGTGCCTCCTGGGAGTGGAGTGCTACCCGCCCTGTAACGGGGTAAGCCTTTCGCACTACACCCCTCTCGGGAAGACGGGGTGGGGTGGGGTGGTGGGTGGTGTTGGAGGAGGGCGGCTGCTACCCTTCTAGGCATGCGTTTCTCCGAAAGGGGAGCAGGTTTAAAAGCGGCGAGGGACCTTCCTTCTTCTGAGCGTTGACTAATGAGGGGATATCTCCGGCTGGCTTGTGTGTCGCCACATCGTGTTACCACGGTGACTTCTATTAACACTGTTTTTTATTAACGTTCAGATTGCCTTTTCATTTTTCACATGTCGGATTAAAGTCGTTTATAACAGTTTACTCTAAAAGCATTAAGACTATGAGGCAGATGTCACACCTGTCATGGGATTTACAGCTCAATTGTCTCCTTGATCGGGGAATTTCAGCACCAGTGAGTATAAGCTGGCAGGCTGGTCTCTGTTTATGTAGCTCAGCATCAAAGAATCCCTGCAAAGCTCCAAAGACTCTCTGTCATGTTAATCTCATCTCTCTGAAATCTCACTGTCATGTTAATCTCAGCTCTTGCCACCAAATGGGCAACCGAAATAGCAGTAGGGTCGTCGGTTCTCCGACAGTGGACTCGCACGTGAACTGCCGTGGCGTAAATCCCTGAGGCTTGTGTTGTAAACTGTAGTATGACAGAAATGGGTATTTAACGATTACATCACCATAAAAGGAGGTCACGACAGTGTTTATTTCTGTGAATAAACATCTTTGTATGACAAAAGGTTTTTTTTGCCAAATTTCTTAACACTCCTCTGGTAGATGCAACTTGAATTCATTGCAGAAGAGCAATATGAGTTCTATACAAATAAACATCTCATCACAACAAAGGGCAGGCAGAGGGAGACAGGTGTGGTCACTTAATACGCCAGTATTCCTGTCCATGAGCCGCGGCTATGTACAGCACTGTCATTGCCTGAAAGAATGACGGCTTTCTGCTCCAATAAACGGAATGGATGAGTGCTGAAAAGACCCCCCTTAAAATAGCTTCCCTGCTCCGCCTACCTGCGTCAGCGTCATTGTCTCCACCAAATAAACATTACTCCACCTCTCAAGTGCCTCCTCTCCATTAAACGGTTTGCTCTTAAAACTATCTTTATATCATAACAGCCCCTTTCAAGCCCGCCGGCACAAAGACATCACAGAGCAGGCTGACACCCTAACCGCTCACAACAACACAGTCGCTGACAGGAAATGCATTGGCAGGTATTGACTGACCAGTGATGGGTGCTCTGGGCAAACAGGCCAGACATGTGTGGGCTAGAGGGGATACACAGAGAAGGGAAGGCTGAGGACTGGAACTCACCCACAGAGCTCCACGTGGCTTTATTACACCTCTGTATTCGTGACACGCTATCAAACGTGGCGGGTAACGGAGGAGGTTGAAGTATCACACTTTTGCCTTTTTTCTCCACGCCACACTCGAATAAACGAAAGGCAACCCTAGCTCAAATCTCTCTGACATAGTAATATGGAGCATAAATGTTTGTAATTTTGAAGGTTATTATCCATTGTTAACAGTTAATTTTCAATAAACAATGAATAGTCATAGTCATTGACAGTCAAAGTGGTTATACTTTAATGAGCTACATCCATAGAATTCTTCTCTATTTTCTGTCACAGTTGCTTAAAGAATGAGTCCAAGTAAATACAGAACATAGAGCAGAAACCTTTAGTCTCAGGTCTAACGCTTCTTCCACCAAGTCATTTTCACTTGCTGGCTCTATGATTCATTCGCTGTAGGATTTAATGTGGATTATGTTTTTCATTTCCAACAGCCTGATCATTCTACTTTTTCTGCAAGCATTACATGTATTTTGGGATTTGGGATGTGATAAATATAAAATGTCTATGAATCGTACTGTTTTGTTCCTAAATTTATCTTAGAAAGTTCATGTAGGTTCCAGTCTCCACCTGTGGGCGAACTCAATTGCTGGATTGGTTTTCCGATTGTGGATCATTTCCGATCCCTGGTTAAAAATAGGAGAGACATAAGAGCCAAAGCCTCATATCAGTAAGAGAAGTGGCATTTTTATTGCACCCGAGGTCCATGTCAATCCTTGATATTTAAATAAAGGGTTTTCTATAGTGATACGTCCCTGACATTCAAGGTGATTAATACAGAGCTATATATCCAGAGGTATATTTATCTGTATAGATTCAGCTCATTATTAGCAATAGTTTCCCCTGTATATCAAGCATTCCTACAGCGAGTTCTGGACTGGCTTTTGCTGGCCCATTAAGTGTTCATAACAACTGTTACATATTTATGGAATAAGGAAGTAATTAAATATAACAACACGTAATTAAACATACATTACTGATGGTTCCTAGACCCATGAAGTGGCAAACAAACACACATGTGCAGACACAGACACAAACACACATGCAGACACAGACACACACACAAACACACATGTGCAGACACACACACACACACACACACACACGTGCAGACACAGACACACAAACACACATGCAGACACAGATAAAGACACACACACAAATACACATGCAGACACAGACACACACAAACACACGTGCAGACACAGATACAGACACACACACACACACACACACGTGCAGACACAGACACACACAAACACACATGCAGACACAGATAAAGACACACACACAAATACACATGCAGACACAGACACACACAAACACACGTGCAGACACAGATACAGACACACACACACACACACACACGTGCAGACACAGACACACAAACACACATGTGCAGACACACACACACACACACACACTCACATAGGAAGATGAGGAGGCAGACGGGACACTTCAACAAACCTGTTTTTATTTACATTTAAACACTAAAACAGTTCACAGCTCATCTTTGATAGTCATCAACTCAATTTTTAGTCATTCAAAACAGACCAAAGAGTCACTGCAAAGTTATTTAGCTGACAGGAAAATAATGACAATGTGGTTAGCACAACAAAGTTGTTTTTTTTCTTCTGAGGTAATGAATTTGTGCAACAAGCACAAACAACAGACAAGCATTTAATTGGGGGATGGGCTGAAGCAAATCAACCTCGTGCCTGGATTCAAATCTCCACACCTGGCCCGGGGTCTCATGCGGCGCTGATGGAGCACCTGCACCACCCTTGGATGACTTCACCCAGGCAGCGCTAGATCCTCCCATGAGCTCGGCGCTTCTCGACACACTCTTACACAGGCCACCACTGGTTAGCACGAACAATGCTGCGTCATTTGTGCCGTAACGGGTCTGGCTCGACAAACGAGCCGCTCTCGTGCAGAATTACTGTCAGTAGCATCTGTTTCCGATTTTGACGTGATCTCAAAGTAACACATTGTTGAATGCGAATGTCTGAAAGGTCCATCCTTGTTTTGGTTTGTCCAGACGTGGCGTTGTTCACCGCGCGCAGGTGTGTGTGTGTTGGCTGCTCTTCACAGTGAGGTGTGTTTTTGCGTGTGGCTGCGGATGGAGGAGTAGAAGGAGGCCCATATCCACCGGCTCTTCCCCAGGGCTGTGGTTACAGTCCTCACGGCCCACGTGCCCCTGTGAGCCCAGCTGCGAGGTGTCTGGAGTACTCCAGATGTTTGCCCATAAAGACAAGGTACTTCAAACGGCTGTGAACATCCACCCCCTTCCCTCCCTTGGCCTTTCCACCGTGTTCGGAGGTGCATGATAAGTGCAGGGGAAATGACACGTACCTTTACTCTCTAATCACGCAGACGACCGGCCAGCGTGGCGTGGACTGCAGGGGTTGGGGGCAAAGCCTGCCTGCCGTCCTCCACATCTCCAGGCAGCCCAGGCGGAACCCTGGGCCTTCGAGCAGGCTGCGCTTTCCCTTGGGAACTTGAACTTGACTCGGACGTCGCCTGATTAACTAAGAAAAAAACACCCATAAGTACTCGGTGTGTTCGGCCAAACTGCACCGCAGCACATGTAAACCTTTGAGGTAATTATCACATATGATCAAGTGTTCAGCAAACAATTTACATGCGATGGAAAGATGATGAACACTTCAATTATTCTCTCATTATTTCTCTGTTTATTTACTAAGTAATCATGCCAACTTTGCAACACGGGATTTGTCAAAAGACATTAAATACACTTCTGGGTTGGCTTGAAGTACGTCGGTGCAAAAGCTCAATAGAAACGAAGACATTAAAAGCACTCCGAACGTGGCAGTGATCCTCAAAGCCATTAGCACGGGCCCTTTCAAGAGCAGGAGAGGGGACTTCACATGTTTTTAATCAAACAACGCCAACAAAGTGGATCATGGTGCACCACGGAGCTACAGACACTGCAGTCACAACACGTCTTTCAGCTTCAAAGTGTGTGAGGAGCGCCTGCATACACAGCCCTGATGATGCTGGGTGGGGAGCAGGCAAGCAAATCAGAACCTTAATCAGACCCGAGGCATAACAGCACGCACATGCTGTCTACCGAATTTGCATGTGGCTCTAGTGACAGTGGACTTGGAGGTATGGCAGAACGAATACGTTTACGCCTAATGCCATTAAATCCGTCTTTATTTAGATTCAGATTCCTATTAGGTAACATGTCACCGAAGACGTGGAGCTAGCTGTGGTGTTGTATTTACTGCATCTCTGTCATTACACAATACAACATTGCGTAATTTATATGTAACTTTCCCACATGTATAATAGAGAGGTCAAACGTGTCTCTTATACTACATGAGGGCCATTTGTCACAGAATTCTACTGGTCATGATACGGTGTTGCAGTTGAGAAGGAGACCACACCATATTACCCTTTAAAAAACGACCATCAGTAACGTTAAAGAACAGCTGCAGATTTATACAGTAATGCTGGAGGCTGTCGTGTGAAATGTTCAGCATTAGCTCCTTGGTGTAGAAACACATTTCTTCATGTAACACATCTAATTCTCATCATGACTATAAATAAATAATGTTATTTAGCAGTTATTTAGAGCAACTTCAGCATTCGTGGCTCTTCAGTTAACATAACTAACATTACCGCCTGTGGGTTTATATTTATATCAACGAAATATCTACAGACAGATGTATAATACTCAAACTAATGTGTATTTTAATTTTTTAAACGTTATCCAGCTTGCTTAAATGTGAACATCATAAGGGTTATTGACAGAGATATTAAGTGATAATTCGGTAAGTTAAACATTTAACAACAAATTTGCCTATTTGAAATCAATGAGTAAAGTTAAACATATTTGTGACAGACAACATCACTCAAGAAGGTGAAATGAGCACTGGCTTTTCGATCTGCTTGTCAGTTTACCACCTTTACCTCCTGCCTTTGACACCAGGAGATGTAGCTGGACTGTCACTGTCCTAATATTAAAAACTTTGAAGATCCGTTTTATGGAGGATCTATATGATGTGTAGAGTGATGGTAATCTCCTGCCACTGTACATGTTAAAACCTTTTCATAACACTGTACATGTTATAGTCCTGTTTTAACACTGTACATGTTATAGTCCTGTCAGGGGACCTACCATTTGTGAAGGACTGGCACTGTGTACGTATGTGTAAACAGGCAACATACATTTCCCTCTTATGTACATCACACCAGTAAGCACTCAGTGAGTAAACACTCCAAACACGTTTTGCTTTACAGACGATCTCTCCACATGCCTGTGTCACTATCTACAGTAAAGATGTAAATGTTCTTCCTCAGAACACTCCGTTGAACAACAGTGCAAAAGCAATGACCGAAACAACCCCACGTTTGTTTACACATTGGATATGTGTCTCATGGAGGGTTGATGTGGGCAGGAAATGCACCAGAGTGAACCCTTCCTCCAGCAGGCCATTATTGCGCAATCAATCACATACAGTTGGATTGTGTTGTGTGGACCAATATGATTGTGTTTTTCATAAGCGAACTGAGGTCTTGAGATGGGAGAGGCAGATGAATGTAACTGCTGGTTCTGACTGAGCTCCGGCAGGTCAGAGCACTGTGGCGCCTTTGTCTGCACACAGAGTCGCTTCTCCGCTTCTGGGGTAGACGGCAATGATCGCATAGGTCAGCACTGCGAGCGAGACAGGGTCAGGACACTTTCAGCAGTTTGGACACACAGCACCGTACGGTCTAGTCCAGTCCAGTTTTAAAAGGGAGTATGACAGCATCGGAGTCCACTGCGTGCAGGAAAAAGAAATGATGAGATATTGTTCAAGGAATAAAATGACATCAACTGCAAAGAAAATGACTCAACCTTAGTGATTACACAATGAATGCAATACAACCTGGACTCCATTTTGGATATGTCCCTCTAAAACATCAATTTAATACAGGGACATTTAAATTGAACGATACTGTCAGCGTACGATACTTTTATGTACCGGTATGTGTCGGTAGCCACGTGGCGGTAGTGGAATTAACTAGTGCATTGGATGACAGCTTTCAACTGATATTAGCTCGTAAGGACACTTTATAAGGTTAGACCGTGTGTATGTGTATGTGACAGTGGTGTATAAGGGCATGCTAAATCCCCCTCTCTCAATCCTCATCAGTCAAGCCAGACCTTGACAGCGCACTGTGCTTCTGGGTGCTTGGCCCCTGCGCTAGACGACCACACCAGTTCTGCGTTCTTCTGTTCTCCAATATAGCTGACAGAAGCTCTCCTATGCCCCCTTGCTCGTTTCCAAAAACGGTTCTATATTCTGTGGATACTTGGGTTTGTAAACTAACTGTGAACACCTGACACGTCCTGTTGTGGCCTCTGCAGTAATGCCCCATAATAACATGTGCAAATCTGTTAAAACGACTAATTGAACTGCTCCCAGCGGAGAAGGAGCAGTGATCTGGGATCAGACTCCCCCAGACCGTTTATGGTGGCGTCTTGTATAAAAGTGGATCAGCATTGGGATCGCGATCAGGTTTTATTGGCTGAGTATGTTCACACATAATACTGAGCGGTACCAATGAAATTCGTCTTTGGTTACACAGTAGCTCGAAATACACAGGACGTGGGGCCTATATGAACTGTATGCATGTAAGACATGTATGTGCATGTATGTATGAATTCCAGGATGAATGAAAAAAACACCTGTTGATTTTATTGGATGTAATGATGCTACTTTGACAGTGGCAGTATTCAATGTCACAGTATCATGAGAACAAAATTGCAATCGTGTGTGTACTCAGTCTAAACGTTTGACACACGTCACTGTTTACGAATATAAATAAGATATGAAGTACAAAGTGACGCCAACGCCAAGGCACCCAAGTGCCCCAGCAGAGTCAGCAAAGTTTGTTTCTAGTATAATTATGTAGCGCCATCTATTGACGTTCGCGTGGAATGAAGGAAGAGATTTCACTTCCCGTTGAGTGGCATGTTTCGTGTGGGTAAATGAGTATTACATTTAATAAATGCTCTCTTCAAATATCCTTCAGATAAAAAAAATAGAAACACTCACAAATGAACAAATGCTGAGAATGTTATCCCTGTTACTCATTTGAGCTGTCTAAATATGGTGAATTTTCACGAATGGAAGCAGTTTATGGTCTATTGTTTAACTGGGCTCGAGAACTGTCAAAACGCACCACGTGTAAAGCAAATAACGCTACTGTTAGACACAGCCGCACAAGGACTGCTGAGTGAGTTTGTGCCAGATCACTTCTAGTTACACATGGTTTTGAATCAAGCACACTAGGTCTAAAGTACATTTTCGTTTGCAGACTACGACCCCTCTTGACGAATCTCTAGAATAAAAAAACGTGAGTCGAAGACGTTTTCATTTTTTCCCCAGGCATATTCGCGTACTCTATGCAAATATGAAAGTTTTATAAATATTGTCTAGTAACGTTTTAATAAACAAATAAACATAACACCATTTCTATCTAGTAAATCTTGCACGTAAAGGTTAAATACACGACATCTTCATTACAGTTTAGGGATGCATAAAATGAAGGAAACAGCCAAAACAAACGTCTACAACATTCTGTGACTTTCATATGAAAAAAATCTATATAATAGCAAATTGCACAGTGGAACGCACACTCCGCACTATAGCCTACATTCAGAGTAAAGCACCAATAAAGGTGGAGTTTCATCATTGGAGTCTTTTCAAATTAGGGGCAGTAAGGGGTCTGTCGTAGCCTAAACCGCCATCTGTTGGATGTCCAGAGGGTGTGTTATGATCTCGTTCGCAGAACTGCCAAAAGGGGAAAGAGCTTATCGATTGAACTGATAAGAGAGGAAGTTTAAAAGGCCAAATGCCCAGGGTTATGCCCAAACAGCGAAACATTCTTTAAAATACTGCAAGAAACAGAACAAACCACACAACTTGAACAGAGGCGAGACCTATTTTCATACTCTAGTCAAGGCCTTCACGGTAATATTAGAACATGCTGCTCGTAATGTTTATTGCTTTGTGCGGGCATAATCTCTTATTTAGCGCTGAGGTGGGATGCCTCCCGTTGTCCGACTCCGGGCCGCTTTTGGCCAATGACTGGGGAGAACCAGTCCGACTCCGGCATCTGTATGCAGCCAGACACGGACTGCATCTGCAAATAAAAAAAGACGGCAAGATAGGAGGATCACACCTGCAAAGTCCTCACAGTGAGTAGCCCGTCCCTTAAAATCGTACATTTACCAACATTTAGCGGCACTGCGAACGTATCAGTAACTGTGAGAGACCAGGCTACAAGAGCGTGTGTTAATACATATTATACTATATTAGTGTACTATATTAGTATCATTTTCTTTGTATGTAGCATATCATTAAAAAATCCACTTCATCCGCAACAACAAAGTCACTGTAAAACAGCCGTTATATTGTTAGCTTGTTCTGTCATGTAGAGACTATGGGCATCTTTATTTTTAGGCTCACTCCAAAATAAGAAATGTCAGATTAAAGATTCCCACGCACTGAAAAATCGTTAGTGAATTTCAATATGATGCTCGTGCCACTGCGGAAAATATATATTTTGACCTGAATGGTATCAGCAGCGAATAGGGAAAATTCTTGTAATTGCGAAAGTGATTTTGTTCACACTGTACAAATGAGACTGATCCTTTTTTTAAGGTTTGGTGGAAATTCGCACCGTTGACACGGGATATGTCGTTATCAAAGGAGTAGCGAGCTCAAATTATCTTTGCATGGATGTGAACGGAAAGCTGTATGGATCGGTAAGTGATTGATCATTGATTGCTAACATAATTGACCATGATGGGAAAGTAATGACAGCTGTAATTGGGCTAATTGTTATACATCCATTGTAGTTGTGAATAAGCAACTATACTCTACTATACTAGCTACACATTGATTAATGACGATTTGATTTCGAAAGGGAGGTATTCGAGTGTGTAAACATTTACCCCCTATGCCTTCACTCCTCCTAATAAACAAATGCCCATCATTCAAAGGGCAAACCTAGGAATGTAAACACAGTCACCATTACTGATATCCAGAGATTGTTTTAGTTGTTGATGATGTTTTTATGCCTAGGAGCACGTACAGGAAAGACTAAACATTGAATAACAGAAAACTAAAACAGAAAAGTGTTAAGTAATTAAGCAAAAGTAATTTTATGTAGCCTGTTGCGCAAATTGTTGCGCAAATAAATATTCATCCATATATGGCCTCTAAAAAAATGTGAATGAACAGAGTGCTTAATGGCTCTACACTGACATTGATGAATTGCTCCCAGTGATAACAGAATTCATCCTGAAAAACTGACCAAATATGCTTAGTGACGTCACATTAGCGACCTTTGTCCCTGGCTGGGTACGTTTACATTGCTAAAACCTCAATGAAAGTTGGCGGAAAAAACTTTGACTCCAATATGTGCAGTGCAAACATCTGTCAAAGAAATTACAGCTAAGCACCGATAAAAAAACAAGCTATATGAGACACTTGCATAGTACATGGCCCTCTGCTTGTAAGGCAGATCATTCATGCTCTTGGTTTCTCTCCATAGCAGATCTACCTGAGAGAGGACTGCTCTTTTTTGGAGCGAATTTTGCCAGATGGCTACAACATCTACATCTCGGGCAAACACGGGACGCTAGTGAGCTTGGGCAACGGCAAGAACAGACCCCAGAGTGCTCTTTCACAGTTCCTGCCTATGGTCAATACACTGTCACAGGAGCCAACAGACTACAAACCAGCAGTGCACTTTCCAGTCGACCCGGAACAGGATCATCACTTAGGGTTCCAAGCAGACAGCATTGAATCATTTGGGAGGATCTCCCAAATTGTCATTCAAAGCCCCAGTTTCAACAAAAGATGAGTCTCGCTCAAAGAGTTTCACAGGAAGTTTAATCTCTAACGTGGTGGCAAGAGTCTGAGCATTACTAGGCTGCCCTGAGAATGGAGCCCAGAAGCACACAGGGACTCTTTTGCTGGAGACAGAAGAATTCGTGGACTGTGGCAAGAGGAGGATCAGGTTTCCAAAGGGCAGTTCCCACCATGGACACACAGATGGACACAGAGAACACCTACACGCTGTTGGTAAATCACTCCAAAACCCAAGGACGTTTACGCACTTACATGTACAGCATTGAGACTGCACCATGATCACTGTTTGTAGATTTTTTAAATATTCGCTGTATTTATTTTAAATAAATATATCTGAGGTATAAAGATTTATGAGAAAGTGTGGTTGATTATATGCCTCAACAGTCTTTAGTGACTTAACCTTTAAACCTTTATCCATTCTCAGAGCAAAAACCAATAAGGGCAAATTACATGGGCAAAACATGTTTTCATTTTTCATTACTGAGGCTTTATCATATCTGGGGCAGTTAATACAAAACCCCTCCACCATTTCAATTATGCTTGTTAATGAAATATGTGTGCATACGTGCATGTGTGTGTGTGTGTGTGTGTAGGAGTGGGGTAATGACTTTTTATCAGCATTGGATGGAAAAAACCAAGAGCAAAAGGTTACAATATGCAAATGAGTACTAGAAGCGCACAGTGTGTCCTAGACATTTGGTAGTGCATTTGCACATTACAACATGTTGTGATATTGCATCCCACGACAGACGTTTCAGTCATTATGCACTCTGCAATCAATGCAAACCCAGTAACATGGTAATAGTAACAGTAACCAGTAACAGTAACAGTAATGCACACATAATTTAATGCAATTTTATCTTCCATTAATTTTCTGTGAGACTACACAACTAGTTTTACCCTAAACTTCAGACTGAAATGAAACAATGAGTATTATGACTAATAAGCGCTATTCTCTCTTGTATTTGCATGGTGCGGTATTTGCGGGCCTCCGTGTCTTATGAACCAGTGATTAATAAATAATGCTGTAATCACATGCAACCTAAATGGTGCATGAAATAATTGTAATATGAAAAAAATGCATTATTCTATATATGATAGTTTATATCACATCAGTGCAGAATGACACCGATTGCGTTTATGTTCCATTCCCGCACTGAACATGTAGCCTGCCTCTAGTCAAGTTGCCTTCTTTCCGTTTGTTCTGTTGTTATATATGGTATTATTGCTCCCTCCACTGGCGACATGTCTGATTACATCTTATTTCTTTAAATCTCTTTAGTCATAATTTTCGCTGCCGGGTTTGCAATTCGCAAAGCCTGATTAAGAAAATCTGCTGGCCAAAACATCGCTTACAGTGACTGAGTGCTTGTTTTCTTTGTGATTTCACTAATAGCTCTAGCGAAAAGGAACCGGCCAAAGCACCTGGCTATTACAAATGGAAACAGATCTTAACAGCCTGTACACATCGACTCCAGATGTTGTGAATTTCAGTTCAGGGCGTCAGCTACAGGACTTTTTGGTGTTTTACAGACTCTTAACACATCTGGCCTGAGCCCTCATTTCATTTGAAAACATAAAATAGTGCAGCTCTGAAAATCCGTTTTTATTATTAAAACGTAGCTGATGACCAGTTTAATGGACAACATCGGGTCCAGTCCAGTTTCACTAAACTAAATGGGGACCTACCTTAGCTGATGTCTGTTGTTGTTTTTGGGGAGTGGACCTAGTGTAGTTGGAATTACAAGAGGCAGTGTTTCTGTTGGGTACATGGACCTGGGTAGCAGGAATCTGTTCCAGGACAACTAAATTTCTCTAACCAGTAAAGAGCTGGTGTATTGATGGTGACTGAGAAGTTATTTTAGCTTAATCAGGACCAGACATTTAGTCTGGAAGTTAGAAACCAATCCACTAAAGTTAATACTTTCCACTCAAGCATTTTGATTCTCTTGAAATGTACGTTTCTATTTTTAATTGCAGTGTTATGGGTTTTATTTAGTTTTGTTTTTTCTGCAACATGTAGCTCCCTTGTTCAGACCTGAATACATTATAAGACATATACATATGCTCTACTATGGCCTTTGGACATTCATATTCTGTGTATGCTACATAACGTGATGGGTAGAATAATCTTAAACCACAATTCAAGTAAAATTATTGTCATGCCTACTGAGCAAAGCCTTCTCAAGCCCTGCACTACGACAGTTTTGCCTTTTCCATGTTTAATGCGGAAAAAATGCTATTCCTAGGACCGCACTGGAGAATCTATAAAGATCCATACAGTTAAGGACATCTATAAAAAAACAGAAAATATAAACAGTGACATTTGCTGTGAGATAGCGAAGTTACTCTCTATAATAGCTTTAATTTAAATCTGAAAGATAATTCCGAGCATCTGTCTAAATCCTGTAGCGATAATTTCTGCGTTGTAACGCTCCACACCAGCTGGCGGCAGTAACCTCTAACTGTAGATCTGCCACGAAGAAGACGTACTCCCGGAAGTCAGCAACTAACGATCTAGCTTTAAGTTTACATCGCAGCTACATATAGAATATTCGACTTGCTGAGTGTTTACTGTTATATATCAGCCTAGTTATTTTTTGACACGGGCCATGGCGTTTTTGTCGCACACGGACGATTTGTTCGACTCAATTGTTATGGCAGATGACAGGTAAATCCAAAAAAACAAACAAAACAAAACTAAGCAAATTGACAATATCCAGCCTTCGTGCTTTTACATGAAAACATGAATCACGTAGAGTATCAATAGTAATAAAAAAAAACATGTGAAAATTGAGTATGTGTTGTAACTACGTTGTTTTTACTCACCGGAATATCGTGTTGGTTTTCATCACTTCGGCATTTCTCTGGTCGCAGGTTCCACACTGAGGGATACTGTGAAGGCTTTGAGGAGGGGACCAGACAGGGAACTGCAGAGGGCAGAAATCATGGGACGGTTCACGGAGCTCGGCTCTCTGCTGAGGTCATTATATTTTCACCACATACACGTTTTATTCACAGTTGACATTGTATTCATTGGCAAGTGTGAGCTTGAAGAGTAAGAGACGTGCCGTTTCAGGTCTGTTTTTACCACGGTTTTGCCGTCGCATGGACATTTCTTCTTCGAAACAACGAGGACATCAAAGCAAGGTGGATAGCTAGACCCAGGAAGTGGCCTATTGTATTACATGGCAACATTAAATATAGAAATTTCCTCTCCAAATTCTAACTAACCAGCTTTTATTTTTTCTCCCAGAAAACAGCTCAGAGCTGCAGAGTCTCTGGTTGGGTTGATCCAGAAGCTTCCACATGAAGACCCGCAGTACGAACACCTCCAGGAGGACGTGGCGAGAGTGAGGGCGAAGTTTCGACAGGTAGGTCAAGATAACCTTTCCTTACTTTCTAAAAGGCAACATGGTAGCTTCATGTCATGTTTAATAAGATTCAAAGCATTTTATGTGAAGGTTTGTTTTACCTTCACAAGTTCTTGGCTACTTCTTTCCAGAATGTCACTTATGTTAATACGTTTTGATGTGTCTGTAATCATGATGTATCCTAATCACTTTTTTTGCTTTTTGATGTTGTAGGTATGTTCTTTACTTAACGTGGTTGCAGACTTCCGTGAGTATGTTGGCGGATCGTCACAAATGTCATTCTG
This sequence comes from Brachyhypopomus occidentalis, assembly GCA_020368025.1. Lineage (NCBI taxonomy): Eukaryota > Metazoa > Chordata > Actinopteri > Gymnotiformes > Hypopomidae > Brachyhypopomus > Brachyhypopomus occidentalis. Next base: position 6,420,913 of record JAGXOD010000022.1, read on the forward strand.
AAAAACAGAGGAGATGTCAAACCTCATCAAAGCAAATGCAAAGTGTCCTCCAGTGCTATGGAGACAATGGGAACAGGCCTTTATACGAAGGCAGCTGTGAACACTTTGTGTAGGGCTCTTAAAGATTTGATGCTGACATGTAATAGGGACGATGACTGAGGCTTCGTGGTAGCCTGGCTCGTAGATCAAACCAAGAAGGTATTCCCATAATGGAGAGTGTGAGCTGGGATCATTGAAGTTGTGAATTTGCCTCAGTCCCATTACTTCAAATATCTTGATCAGCAATGGTTTATTATGATGTGTTAAACTATGCAGTCTAATGAACTTTGGGAGTGCAAGTTGAAATACATACACCATCTTGTGGTGAAATAGGAGAATTAGCAGTTGTTCAGGTATGCAGTCTCCCTCTGCTGGAAAAGAATCAGAACTGGCTAGACTGGCAAGGGCATGCAAAAAAATGAACCCCTTAATTTAAATATTCATTTAAATATTCATTGTCCATCATTCATAACCTGAGTCTAACCTAAATGGGAAACCTCACAATCTGTACACTCATTACTCCTGTGTGATTCTATCAGATGGGTCAAAGTATATTGGTATTTTATGTAAGCATACCAATTTTGGATTTGTTGGGGAGTTGAATCACAGGTTAATCACAGTAACGTGTGTAAATTCACATAGTGAATTAGGCCAAGGATAATCCTTTGAGCACCACCCTAATTTGTTAATGACAACCTTATGAGTCTTGGCCAGTATTTTATATATTTTTGTTTTATTGATTTATATTTGTTTTTGTACCTGCAGGCATGAGCTTGTACAATAAAGAATTGTTTCTTCTGTGGCTGTTTTGCGTAGGATTTGTATGCTGACCTTGTCCTTTGTGAAACAATGCTGTGCTGAAACCTTTAAAGATGTCTTACGTTTCAGGAGAAGTGCTGCCACACTAGATAACCTTATCTCCTTTGTGCCTCGTGATGTAATCAGAAGTCTCGCACTAGTTGCCTCCCTCCCTCTAGAGAATGTGTGAGTTTATAATGTGAATGCTTACACCTGCCATTGGCACAAATCCCAGTTACCTTTTGTTAGTCTTGGTTAACCAACCCTGGGCCCCATGAAATTCCACTGCTGGGTCTCTCAAAGCCATTTCATGGGTGGTCAGCAAAGTCTCCTGACAGATAGCGTTCTGCCCCTCTCCTGGGCCCAGTATGGGGACGGCCTCTGGGGCTGCAACAATACCGCGGTTGGGGGGTGAGAGGGCAGGGGTGGAGGGACGCGCTCCGGTTTTGTTCTGCTCCCCCCTTCGCACTTTCAGGCGGTGTTGCAGCTCGGAATTCTCAGGCAGACAGGAGCTGGCAGCCAATGAGAGGGCGTTGCCGGCGGCAGCAGCTGGTCTCTGTGCAACAGCAGGTGAACACGGGGTCTGGTGACGGCACCTTCAGAGCGCGGAGAGATAAAACCCCTGCTCTTCCCCAAAGACCCGCGGTCAGCCGGTGAGAGGTCCACCTTGGCCACCCTCGAGCCACTGCTGTGTGACCTGCCCTTGTTGGCGCCTTCATGTGGCATGGTCACGCGATGGTCGTGCGTTTACAGATGTGCTGTGAGAGCCCGCGGTATAACCATCGTTCAGCCCTTTCGCTCTTGTCTTTTTTTAAATGTCTGATCGAAATTACAATTTAACTCATGACCACAGCAGACTGTTCTTTTTAAATGCCACGAGCCACATGTAATAGTCCGCGCGACAACTTGTCTTAAGTTGGAACATGTTACACATTACATCTGCAGCGGACGTATCACGCGCCACGTCGTCGGAAACGGCCGCGCAGCATTCGATCGTGTGGAGACCTACCAGATGTAAAGCCGCGTGTGTCCGTGTGACTAATTAAAAAAAAGGCAGAACAGTAAAACGTGAGTGTGGTCGGGGGCTGAAAGGAGACTGGAGGAGTGGTTTCTTTGGTCTCCTTTCAGCCGGCAGCGCAGAGGGGATGGGGCCTGTGAAGGGGGCTCGGCCAAGCCAGGAGGACGCTGGACGGTTTCAGAAAATGTTCAGGAATGTCAGGAGCAGGTGGCGAGTGGTGACATGAAAGGAGGACGTGACAAATGCAAGCGACGGGCACTCCAGGAAGAAAAGGCCTCGGCCTGAATGGTGGCATAGTATCTCCCTTTTTGCCTCGTTGCCCTCACCCCCCCCCCCCCCCCCACCCTCTCACACACACACACGCACGCACGCACGCACGCGCACCCACATGCACATGCACAAACTCCAATCCCAGCCCTGAGCTGCTCGCCGGCCCGCATGCTTCATGATGTGGATGATAAATGCGCAATTCCTATTCACAGCACAGGCAAGAAAAGTCCTGCCACTTCATTTGGCTAAGGGTCGGGGGATGGGGGGGGGGGTGCTGGGGGGGTAAGTGGCACAAAGTGAGCCCATTCTACTCCTGCTTGTCGCTTATTATGCTTAATAAGATATAGATAAAGGCTGCTTTTTGTTATAACCTTGTAATATGTGCCAAAGTCCCTCAAAATGACCATCTGTAAAGGGCATCCAGCCTTCCCACTTACTCTTGGAGTAAGATATGTACACGTATATCAAATACATGCATTCTTCTCAATTCATAATCGGTGCTTTACTTTGAAAGTAGCTCTATCTCTCCGCTATTGTGCAGCTGTCCCAGAATTCATTACAGTGTTACTCCGAGCATAAGCTGATTGGCCTGTATTAGTGGGAAGTATCATTGTGGGACTATGCAAATTAATTTATTGTGTTGTCAAACCTCTTTATCCTGTGCGATGTAAAAGATTTTACATGCAGCAAAAGCCTTAAAAAAAACATCTGCTTTATAAAGTTCTCTGCACCAGGAAACCTTTCTGATCTCATCAGTGTGAACCACCAATAAACCTCTATGTAAGCCTCTATTGGTTTTGCATTACCCCCTCTGATGCAGCACTCTGTGCTGCTTATAACGTAAGGTTTTTACATTAGTCTTCTCAGGGCCACCAAACCACACCAGTAAAGGTGCGTGTGCTTGTCGGAAGGAGGACGGGCTCAAAGATTCAGGCGCCAGACGGGATCATGGCGAGCCGGCCCCCCGCCCTGGAAGTCCCGCGTTCTTAGCGGCCTCGCGCTCTGCTGGAGTGTGGGAAGCACAGTGGCCCTCTGAAGACCACAAACACCGGGGTGCAAAAAGCCAGACGCACCGAATTATCCTGAAACCTCAGTCAGTGGCGAGGGGTTGTGAAATAGTCCAAGTTCCTTTCGCTTTGCTTTTCCTTCACTGATCCACGCCAGCCGGTCCACAGTCCCAACCCAACACGACATGAAAGGGCTTCTGCTCAGGCAGACTGATTGTAGTTTGACAATAAAAGATGGATATCACCCTCCTGAGGTATGTGAATGCACTGGGCTTGTTCACACAGCTAAGTGACACTCAAAGACAACATTTTCACTATGGGAAAAGTTCTAGCAAAAGGACCTTCTCTCTTTTGCTGGGTACAGCTCTGTACGAGTTTACAAAATGATAAACATCCAAAACGAAGTCTGATATGAAGCAGACAGTCGTGTTAGCAGCAGTTCTCTGTTACTACACTATTGTCTATGGTCATTTTTGTCTTATAAATATTTGGATATGTATTTGCTGGGCTGTTCATGGACTTTGTTTACAAATGTCAAAGAATGCTAATGTATGCAAATCTCTTTACTATTCAAATAATGATCACTGAGTGACCAAATATCTAGAGAGTACTACATTATGAAAATGTTTCATGATTAAGACATTAATGAGTTAGCCACATAACCTGTGAACCAGTACTGCTCGTCTTTATGGTCATTGCTAGAAATCCAGAAAACAGACAAGGTACGCCATGTGTTTTTGAAGCTTGAGTTTAATTCTAGCTAACATCATGTCTAGAATGGGTCTGCAAGTGAAGACTGTGCATTTCAGACCAGCAACTGGTAACAAAAAGAAAGAAAACAGACATGAAGTGACAATTTATTGCCAGGTTGTCACCATATCTAGTAGAGTGTCCTCAGTTGACCTTTGACCCTCTAGAATGAACACATCAGGACTAAAGTCTAAGAGCAACTGGACTCATTTACAACAGAATCAAGACCCAAAGCCAAGCATTTAGGGTGGGGGGAGGGTGGGGTGGGGTGGGGTGGGGGTATGCAATGACTTCTCAGTTCTCCGAGTCAGTATCTCCTTTTGCACATTCCAGAGAAAAGCTTGGGTGAAGACCTCCACACCATCTTGGGGTTCTCTTCTTTTTGACTTTTTCCCTTAAACACATGATGTCTTGGCATGGGGACACAGGTTTATGCCAGTTCCTGTTAGACATTTGACTGTTTTTTTTTGTCTTGAGGTAACAAACATTCCTGATAAAATGCAGAGGATGGTGTGTTATTGTTATCGTCCTCCTGGGTCCTGGGTTAAACCCAGTAGCTCATTCTTTAGCTGAAAGCTGCACCTCTTTACATAAATGACCATCTCCGGTCACACACATAGCAGCACCGTGTCTATGGCTAAAAACATAAAATGGAAGGTGGGTTCAGATTCAGTTGTGGATGTATATCTGCTTGACAAAATGAACAAACTGCCGGTAACAGAACAGGAGGCAGCTGCATCTGTGACCCTTACAAATAACACACTTCTAATTCCTACACGAATGAGACATGAAGAAAACGTCTGGTAATTATATCTATTTTCCATTTATTGTAATGATGACATGGTGATGGGAACATGCTAATCATCGTGTTTTCAGAACAAGATGGCCACCTTCTGATACATTAGTGTGGGCGCGCTGCTAAATTATTACAGTCCACACTATGGCTTTGCAAATCGACGCGGCATTTCGTATCCACTTTCAATTCGAACAAACACTTTATAAATATTTAACATTGGGCCACAATCAGTCTGGGGGGGGGATAGTCTCTTTTAATGAAACAGTTAAAAACTCAAATGAGTTATATAATCAAGATGTTTATGGCACCAATTATCATGCAGTGTTCTCACGCCTCTCGCTCGCCCAAATCATGAGCCAGAAGGATGAACAGTGCAGGTCTGTTGTCGCTTCACAACAGGACTAGCAGGCACTGTACGACCAAGTGAAATAAAGACAAGACTGAACGCAACACTAAAAGAAATCCCAGGCTAAATCATCACTGCTGAATCCTGACTGTCTGAGGTATTGTGGGTAGGAACATTTGTCTGGTTCTTTTTTTTTACTTTTTTTTTTTGGAATAATGCAGAAATCACATTAATAAAAACTGATCCAATAATAATAATAATAATAAAAAAAAACTACGAAAAGAAACAAAGATGTCAATATCATAATTTTCTATGAGAAAATTAAAACCTATTACATGGCAGTATATTGACATTCTACATAGTCAAAACCAAAAATAGCAGCAAACCAAGACAATAGAATGAAGCATGTCTTTCTGTTGGTTGTTTTAAGTTTTCATTTGAAAGTTTCATACTTGCTGGAAATCCCTCCATAGCAGCTAAATATGAGGAGTGTGTGCTCCTGTGTTCTCTCCTTCTCTCATTGTACAAACACCTCAGTTCTGCGTTTTACTTTCTGATGTCCAGACGTCGCCTCTTTCAGTGTCTCCCTCAGCCATCATCCTCGTGACCAATCATCCTCGGAGAGGCGAGAGAAATACAGAAATCTTAGGGTTTGTGCAAAGATCTTCTAGAAGCCACGGACCGTTGCTTTTCTCTTAGGATGGTTCTCTCATCCTGAGCACATCACCTCAGAACAATAACTACGGTGTTTCTCTCACACTCCTACTGAGATTTCAAAATGATCAATTTCTTTTTTTTTTTTTGCACAAGGTAGGAAATAACTGTGAAGCACATTTCAAAACCAGGTTCACTTGGGTATCCATTTTTGCACTCCATACTGGCCTTATGAGGGGAAAAGGACAAAATAAATAGTTCTCAATCTTTGATATAGCTATTTTACTTTAGTGTTATAAATGCACTGGTGTCTCTTCTGCTGCATGGGGCGTGTAGCTGAACGCTGGTAGACTTGCGTGGGCCGATCGCATCAGGGTTGCACCAGAACGTTCTTCAGCGTCTGTCCATCTCTGGCAGCAAGGGTTAGGTGGTGGCTGCTCTGGTCAATGAGCTTCATCTCTGCTATTTTTGTGAGTTTGTCTTTTCAATCGCTCGGTCACATTCTCTCTTTCTCTCTCTCGCTCTCCCCCACAACGCCATGAAGAGACGGGCTCCGTGTCTGACAGGTTGCACACCTGTCACTACTCCATTCCATGTTTTTTTTTTCTTTCAGGTTTGTTTTACAAATGTGGATTTTCTTAAGTCAGTCTGGCAAGACGGACTGAAAGTGCGTTTTTTTTTTTGTTTTTTGTTTGTTTTTTTTCTTAAATGGAATGGTTTTAGATTATAATACATATATCTAAAAAGAACGTAGACTGTGGATTGCACCGTGTGGGTTACAAAGGGAGCAGATTAAAGAGAAGCTTATTGTGTCCTAGCCAGTGACTGCATGGGCAGTGAGGAAATCAAAAGAAATATATCATGAAAATAATAATGTCGATGCTTCTGTATGGTATCAAGTTTAAACCTCAGCTTTGGCAATCCACAGGCCTCTAAATCATCACTTAGAATAACACATGCTTAACAAAATATACTAGGGTTACACAAACCATTTTGAAAGAGAAGAAAAACACGTTAGGGAATTTTTAGAAGTCTAGACAATAGAATAAAGTGACTAAACGCATAAGCATAAGCAAAATAGAAACGAGTCTAGACGACAAGAACGGCTGGGGAGACTGTTAGCGTGTGTAACATTATGCTAGCGAAGAGAAAGAGAAATCACACATACTAATAATGCCTCTTCTCTTTCAAAACAAAACAAAACCAAACAAACAAAAAAGTTTTAGACACACTCAACACAAAAATACCAAGCTATTTCCTTGTCTATATATATATATATATGACAAGTCACAACTACATATTTTACATATGTGGTTGTTTTAATTTTTAAAAATCCTAAATCATCTATCTACACATTTTTGTGTCTTATTTCACTCAGGTTGTGGAGAGGGCTTGAAAGAGAGTAATCAACAATGTGAACGGGCTTTCATCCTTCTCTCGTCTTCTGCTAGTGGGCGTGGTCAGCAACAGCCCAATCGTGACGGCCACATGGAAGCGCTCCTGCAGGGCTCGACAGTGAGGGCACCCTGTGGGGCTGATTTTGATTGGTTAAGGTGTTGTTGAGGGTTCCAGTGGGGGCTTTCAGGCCCACGTGTCCCACGAAGCCTCTGGTCAAAGCCCACACCAGATGGCAAAAAAGAAACAGACTCTAGAGACGAAGCGTGGTCCAATCAGATGTTAACATCCCTGACGTCTGTGGGAGTGCATGAGAGGTCGGTGTCCTCCTCCACGCGTTTGGTCTCCGTGGAGATGCTGTGTTGTTGGGCCTGCCTGAGACTGGACTCCAGCAGTGATTCGATCTGCTCCTGGCACGATCGCAAACAGTCCTGCAGACGAAATCACATACACACACACAAAAAAGAAACGTTTACCACCGACGCCATTCAATGTGAAACTGGCCAAGAGGAGAAAGGTGGGCGAGTCTTACCGGGTCACTCCTGATGACCTGGGAGAGGAAGTTGGTGAGGTTCTGGGAGGAGAGTGAGCTGTTACTGTTCTTCAGGTACAACCCCTGCACGGCCGCCGCTACGCTACCCGCTGCCACCATGGAAGGAGGACTGGCGATGAAGTTGACGTCTGTGAGAAAAACGGATCGGCTGGTCAGAACTTGAATCTTAGATGCAATCTTGAATCCTCCGAAGGTTTCGATTAAAATGAGTGCAGAGAAGCACTGAAACCGGCCATCGAAAAGATGAAACCCTAGTATACCCTAGTAGTAAGGGGGGGCGTTAACGAAGCGTAGCATGACTAAATCACAAAGAGGGTGGCATAGGCAGGGGGACAGTGCATGACATTTTGTGGTGACACCAGGCTGGGGCAAGACTCCAGGCATTTAAGTCTGAGAGGCTGTACGGGGGTAACTGTGCTGTAGGTCTAGGGGATGGACCCTCACCCCCTGCTGCAACTCTCTCATCCCAACACCAAAGGTCTCCAATAAATCAAGACCCTTCCCACTCGTGCAAAACTTATTCCGAGTGCAACATGTCCAGAGACAAGTGCATTTAAGGACATTTTACATCATGAGAAAGGAGAGAGTGGTCCGGTTCAAAATGAAGGCGCATTCACACGAAAAACGACTTTGTCCACACACAAAGTGGCCAAGATGGGAATGCTTGCTTGGCAGCCACTCGCCTTCCCACACGACTTGCATGAGAAGAAAGACAATATAAATCAAAGCCAGGATCCCCCCCCAATCCACAACCCCACTCACCGTGTGTTTTGCCCACACATGGAGAATAGCAACATAACACAACAGGCCTTCTCATAGGTAGTAGTCTACCATCGCTAGCCTGGCGACGAGAGGGTAATTGTGAAGACAAATTGAACATAAAGGCACGGGAGGCACGGCCCAAAGCCATTCACGTGGTCGGCCGGCCCCTCGGCCCCACCACCACCCAGCCAAACCACAATCTCCCTGGCTGAGGGCCCAGGCCATTTCCCAAAGAAACGGAGGTCATAAACATAAAAGGGGAGCAGGCAGCAGCGTTACCCACTGTGTCAGAGCACGGACAAAGAGAGAAAGAGAGGGCTGTACCGGGGAGATGCCTTCCTGAGACACTGGGGGCTGTTTCAGACAGACGATAAACTGGCCATCAGCTGACTGCAATGGGTTACATAATATAGAGCAATGGGCATCATGTCCCGTGAGCTGATGGGGTTTGTGTGTGTGTGTGTGTGGGGGGGGGCTGTTAGGGGAAGACTATGCATGCCACAGACCAGCTTAACCAAAGGGATCTGGGGGCATGTGCCTCGTTCCGCGAAACAGCACTCGGTGGCTTCCTCTTTCTCTGTGCCGAACAAGACGCCTTCACAGAGTGTGTGCTGGCAGTGCAGCCATTGCCACAAAAGGAAACAGACAACCCCCTCCACCCCCACCCCACCCCCCACCCTGTTGCACACGCTCACGTCAGTTTACAATACCTCTGCACAAGGAATTAGGCCAGTTCTTTCCATCCCAATAAAAAAAAAACCCTTTCTGATTGGAAACTGAAGGGGGGGAAGAACCCCAAACACACAACTGATGTTCATGTGAGCGTTCACAGAACACACAGTTTGGTTTTTATAAACAAAGCAGCAACAAAGAACAATTGGGCCTGTCCTTTTAAAACAGACACACGTCGTATGCAGCAGCCCCAACTGGAACATCACTTTGAAGACACACAGATCAAAGTAAAAGGAATTTAAAAAAAAAAAAAAGCAAACATGCACCATGCATACCTGTTGCGCAGAGAGCCACGAAGGTCTGAGCATGCTTGCGTAGAATCTGTTTGGTGCTTTGATGTATTGGAAGTTTTGTGAGGAAATGCTCGATGAAGTCATGTGGAGTCACCGCTGCTAGATCCCACTTCAGCTTGTTCAAGGCCAGTAGTTCCATTTGCTGTAAGAAAGACGTGAACACGCGCAGGATGAAGCAACTGCGCTTTGAAGTTTTTTTTTCCGGTTTTACTCACTATTTTACAGTTTGGCCGCTAGATGGTGTTATCTTTCAGTTGGAATACCTGTTGCCGATTTTAAGCTATTTAATTAACGGAACTTTCAGCCGCAGCGATTTGGTAAGTTTATAAACAAAGTTGGTTTAAAAAACATCTGTGCACGTCAAAAAGCATTAAAATGCTGAATAACATTAAGTTCGCATGCATGTCACAACAACCCTTCATGCAATTCTGTTCTATTCTACATATAGTATGTAAAATGCTATAAAGAAACGTGCACTGCTACAATGCAAATATTGAAACTGCAATGATTATTGTGTAATTACCAATAGTTCACAGGGACGAATAGAGTTGTCAGTGTATATGCAAAGCTTCTCGGCTGTTAATGGGACGGTTTCCTTCATTTTAGAGGCCAAAAACATGCAAGTAGCTCCGAGCAACTGTAATCTGGTCTTTTTAGTGGGCTCTACAGATAAAAATCTGTCCAGGTAGTTCATAGCCAACGGGAAAACCTCCTCCTCGCATTTCTGCTCTTCACACACCTAAAAAAAAAACAAGATTTATATGAGACACAACCCTTAAAGTACTGCAAGTGAGAATGTACTGCCTGATAACTTATAAAATACGCACACGTGTTATTAAGTATTACAAAAACCCAAGTTTCCTAATAATCATTTATGTTCATTAGGCCTAATTAAAACGAGTGGCCCAACATGGTCTTCATGCATGGGCAGGAGACTAAGCTTTGTTAACGAAAGTCTTTAAAAGTTAACTAGCGACCGCAATGCTGAGTGGACTATTAAACAATCGATAAACATGTAAACAGCTGTATTCTAACACTACAGAACCTTGCAATTTGCAGCAGATGCTAGTGGTCGTTGCCTCTCAATACAAAAAGGTGGCGTCCAGTGCTAGGTTCAGGAAACAATTTCTAGTTCGTCATCTTTTCAAAAAATATTTAAAAATATATCAAAATTGTTTAGATGCACATAAGACACACCTAAATGTTCTACGACGTATCTTCTATTGTTCAAAAGAAACTTGTGTTGAATAGGTTAACGAAAACCGATCGAAATTAATTTAATTTCGATGAGACTCCATGCTGATGCATAGTATGCGACATTTACTTCCAGCGCGGGTTTCAAAAATTAATATAAATTATTTAAACAATCTAAATAGCACATTATACACATGTAAATCAAAGAGAAGCGATATGGTTCATAATCCGAATATTTATATTAGGTTTTTGTCATCAGAAACCTTTAAAATATCTTATTTCCACGCCGACCTTCAGAGACGTTGTGCATGAGATATGGCAAACTGAAACAAAACCTTTAACGCATAAATATCAAGTTTGCTTCCAAGAATCGACTTTAAATTATAGATACGCCTCGAACGTCTAACAATACGTGTCTCTGTAAGAATATTGGCAATATGTATGTTGATTTAGAATTTTTAAAACATTAAAATAACTTATCCATACGACAGCAAAGATGGCGCATAATAGGCTACTGGCACGAGTAGGATTGCATACGTGTACATTGATATTAAATTTAAATAAATTCAAGTAAATACACTTCAGATTATACTATTTTACAAAGAAACGAACCATGCACTGTCCAAAAATATACACAATACATTAAAGGTGTTAAGGCGTAAAGGAAGACGAACCCTCGAGCCCTGGGAATATTAGTTCTTTTATAACGCGGATAAAAAGTCAGACACGTAATTCAACAATAATTAGAGCAAAGCAATCCAGTATTGGAACTTTACGTTATGAAACACTAAGATGATAAGGCAGCAACAATAAAATATATCCCTATTAGCCTTCTAATGGGCCCACTGTTGATCGGGTCCAAAGAGCATAAGAAGAATCATCTTGAAATTAACTTGAGTTTTTCAAAAACTGTCAGCTCAGACAAACCTCTAGCATCCACGTAGCGACGATTTTTCTCATTTTGGGTAAAATTTCTTTTTGAACGCATTTGAAATAATTTGGTGAAGGAAGATAGTTTTCCTCTGTTTTAAGCATTGTCTGTAAAACTCGGTCATTCAACAAGTTTGCATCTTGGTAAGCTCTTCTTATGGTATCCACTTCGCAGCAAAACAGCTGGTGTTCCATGTCTTCAGTGTTGCCTCAACTTTAGCACAGACGATGAAGTAAGATTATGCACTTTAGACGAGGATAGAGGTTCCGAGGATGCTGCCTGCTACCGCTGCGACGTGAGAGCCTCTGAAACGTCTTCCACTGCTGTTCCGCTTGACAAAACTCCTCTTCTGAGCAATGCAGCCTATGACGTTAGCTAACTGTTGTTAAAGAAAGATCAAAGCAACTGCGCAGCCTGTGAGAGGGCGCGAGGGGAGTGTGTGTGTGAGAGAGAGGCTGTCTGCTCAGCGCGGAGATAATTCTCAAAGAACTTTGTGGTCCTTGCTATTGCCGCCAGTATGGAAATGGGAGGTCCTTTTTACCCCGGGTGGCTAAGGACTAAGGGGATACAGCAGGGGGTAGAAACAGAGGAGGAGCGAGGGGTCTTTTCTGGGGAAGGGGGAAGGTTGTTTCGTGGGTATCAAATGAGTGGTAGGCTAGGTTTATGGTGTGAATGCGTGCATCGGTAGTTTGGTAGGGGGCGGTATAACAGGCTAAATCACCATAATTGTCTTCTGACTCGTTAAAGAGACACGCTGCACACAAATACATTGTACTTGTACCTCAAACAGCTTTATAACTACCTTACGTGCTCATATTATTGTCTTAAATATGTATTTTGCCAAAATCTTTAGTCAAGTCCCGCGCCGGTCCATTTATTAATCGAAACTGAAAGTCAAGGGCTAAACATTCTCTCAGAGGATGGCATACATAATAGTTATGTTTAATTAGTAGCGCGTTTCTACAGTTGAATTTGATGCTGTAGTTTGTTGGGCTACAGTTTGTAAAATAGACTGATAAAGTTTTAAAACGCTGGAATCCTTTGTTCCACGCCAGGGAATAGCAGGAAGCAGAAATTAGCCTAAACCAATGAGGAGAAACCAGTTGCCAGGCAGAAGTGCGGCACGAGCTTTCATCTTAGTAAATGAATCTTTAAAGGAACTTCTGAACAAACTTCTGAACATAAAGGGTGATCAATTCAACACGGATAGAACGTGAAAAGACATGTTGTACAAGACCCAGGGATTACAAACGATGTGATAAAGTACCAGAATTTCAGACAACAAAATGACGAAAAACCAAAATCTATTTTTAAGTTAAGTAAAAGGGTCTTTAGACCGTATTACCACAAATGTTTAAGTAAATGCTGGTCTTTTCAAAAAATCATGCGACATACTTTGTTCGTAGGCTAAGTCAGTTAAAACTTCTGTCTGATGTTAATAGTTTTGTTCAAATAGGGGCGCTCTCACTTTAAAGACCTCGGTACTGTCGCTTCAGGATGAATTGGAGCCTTTGAAATTCCTCACATTCCTGTCTCAACACTTGCAAATACCGTACAACGTGTAATATTGGCGTATGACAAAAAAAAATATTGCTTTTAATCGTTATCACATATCACATATATTCATTACATGATTACAAAAAATGAATTCATACATATATATATATATACATACATATATTCATACATACATATATATATATATATATATATATATATATATATATATACATATATTCATACATACATATATATATATATATATATATTAGATTACACATTAAACAAGCTAAGGACAGACTCCGAGAGTCCACACTAGTCTAAGGAACAGACTTCTTTTGAAAATGGCAATACCATGGAAAAAAACTGAGAATGCCAAATGCAGTTAAGTAATCACAAGTTTTAACAAAGTAATCACAGTAAAAAGGCATTAGCTGCCCTTCACAACCACTCTTACCAAACTCCACGCAAATGCAGTGTGACATGATTTTCATGCACAATATTTACTATTATTGTATCGTCTGGGGCAAGAATAGCTCACAACATAGACAGGACATAATCAGAAACAGAAATTAACGTGGCAGCAAGTATAGAAATAAATAGAGAAAGAGAGAATCAAAGAATCATTTGCTTTATATATATATAACAATTTAAATGTTTTAAAGGCCGACATAATGAATATTGCTCTGCACTGGGTCGCAGTCAAAAATGTGCAAATGTGTAACACTCCACTAAAACTGACTATTTATTTTTGAAAAAAGTGAACATTAGTTGAAATGCTTATAACTTAATGAAAACTTGTGTGTATGAACATTTTTACATTTTCAGAGTATAAAACAGCCCAGCAACTTTATTTCTTAAATACAGAATCTGCCGCCGTTGGGCCGCTGTAACATTTATCTGAGGCTTTGTTGACTAAATCCTGAATGAAAGGCCATGTGAGTTTTTGTCTTCACGGCTCTCACTGCCATTACGGTAAGGCGAATAGGAAGTTCTATGTCTTTGCAAATGCTCTTTTCAGCAGATGCAATTCTCATTGATACGTAATTCATTTTTTGTAATCATGTAATCATATCGATTTAAAGGCCAACATAACATAAGATGTTCTGTTTTCTGTTGCAGTAAAAAAAATGCAAATGGGTAGCACTCTACTAAAACTGACCATTTATTTGGGAAAAAGTGAATATTGGTTCTAATGCTTATATGGTTAGAATATATCAAGTAGCCTAGTTCTGTGATTTTTATAGCAAAGTGTTCTCGCTCTACTTTTAATGTGATTTTTATGATCGAACATAACTCTAGCACATAGCTAGCATGTTCAGTGTGTAATGTGAATGATGTGGATACAATACGTCTACTGTGCTTTCATTAAGGCACGAGAAACTGGCATTTTACCAGGTGACCAGTCACATGAAATTTGTTTGTACAAAATCACGCTAATTATAAAGTAGTAAAATGAACTGTAGGAAAGGTACAAGAGTAAAAGTTGTTGCATATTTGCATATTTCGAACACTATTGCGCTATGCCGAAATGCATTCATTTCATTTGAGTGCTTTTAATTTTCGGTTCTATGGATTTTGATTGTCAGATCCATTTTTTTGAGGAAGATATTTAAACTGGGCACACATGCCTACGTTGGAGGGTGCGTGATGCCATAATAAATAGGTCTGGATAGCTAGGGGCAAATCGCAGTACCCCCGCTTAGAGAGAGCGGAGATTAGGAAACAAAAGATACTAGACAAAGGACGGCCCTCGTTCGAGGTTTTTTAATGGGGTGTCGGCCTAATTGCTACTGAGCATCCTTCTCCCCCAGCACCATTTTAGCACATTCAGTTCAGCGCTCATTCTGAGGCACCGTGCTCGACGGAGTCCCCGTGCGCTCGCAGGCAAACAACACAGACGTTACTGTACACTATACAGAGTGTCTAATCTGAATGAAACTTTTTTTAAATATCGCAAGAAAAAGCAAACAAAACATGAGGGAACCAATCAGCGTCATAATCACGCAGGATTCAAGTCTTATTTTCAGAAATATAAAGTTCCTTTGATGGTGTTACAGTGTAAATATTTTCTTATTTTTACTAGAAATTCCAGAAGGACAAGTAGCATCACTGGACCTGAAATTCGAAAAACACCAAAGTAAGGAATTAAAGAGATGTTCTCTGAAAAGTTGTGGGAAAAAATCTGGTACTATAAATTCAGTGTAAGCAAAAATGTTTTCACAAATCCCTATTTGTCTTCTTAGGATTTTAAGATTTTAACAGAGTTAATAAGTTTCATTTTGTCTAAGCCGCTCATCATTCTTAGCAGTGACCCCTCTTCTCAGGAATCTAAAGAGATTACCAATCCAGACATATGAACCTGGCGCAGAGCTACTTCATCTCCTAAACCAGATGGCATGTATTCAGTTTATAGTTTAAACACAAAGTTGTTCAGAGAACAAATATACAGGGCATGTAAAAAAATAATAATGTGGAACACCTGTACCGACATAATTTTCTTTTGTTCATTGGAGGTATGCAGTAAATCAGCTGCGTAACAGCACGAAGGGCATGTGGTACAATTGTAACGCCTGTTAAACCGGCATCACTGCACTCTCCAGGACTTAATCAGGAGCCTAATGAGAGAATTATGGCTCGTCAATCACCTGAACTAATCTTACCACCCAGCACTATACCTAAGTGGAAAACCCCCTCTGGCAGACCTGGCCACGCCTCTCCGTGTCCTGTGTCCATCTCAGTATGGCCTCCTGCTGGGTGCACTAACCCTTCAGGTGTGCTGGTGGGCATGACCTCCTGTATTCTGAAACATAAACCAGGCAGGCCAGTTTTTTATTGTTGTTGTTGTTGTTCATGAGACTAAAACTAAGATGTGTCAGTAGTGGGAGGTGCACAAACTGTAAACGTCGATAAATTACACTGAACGTAGACGATGAACGCGTGAAACATAGACATAGGACGAACAGGAAACTGTGAAGACAAATGTGAAGATAATTGCAAGCCTCCTTGTCGTGCTACGTTGTGAGGTAGCTAGCTAGCGCTGCATATCAGTGAGGGATGAAGGCAAAGCTAGCGTCGTCCCCCAGATGAATGCACGATGACCTTGCCCGTGTCAGGCTCTGGTGTTGAGGGCCACCGGGGAGGCTCCTCTCTGCATAGCGGAAGCAGGGGGGCTCCAACGTTTCGGTGCCCTTCCTCTGAATAAGGACCTAAGCCGTGACGTCTCTGAAATCATAAATCCTGGCCCCTGGAAATGCCCCCTCCAACAACCCCCCCCCCTTTGTGCTACAATAAATCACAGCCCCTATAATGGAAAACCAACTATGCAGGGAGTTGTGAAGCCCCGTGTAACAGGTATTGAAGATTAATGGTTGGGTTCACAGCATCTCACCAACGCCTCTGCCCGGCCCCATAAGGTATGCGTTTGGACATTGGGGGTAATTACCACAGCTTTAAATATATATATATATATATATATATATATATATATATATATATATATATATATATATATATATATATATATATATATTTTTTTTTTTTTTTTTTCCCACATTGCCATATTCACTGTCAGTGGTTTCCATGGTATGGATAACACGGACAGAGACAGAGAGATGTCATGATACAGTCTGTCACAGAGACACTGGTGTTGTCCGATCTGCAGAACTCTATCTCCACTCACACCTGTTGTTGTCATTCTCAAAGCACAGAACAAATACATGGTGAATGTTCATCTTACATCCCTTTATGATAAAGACATAGTGGACTCTTTGAGGCCCTTTGCTCCTGAACCTTCATTGTGTGAGGATTCATCCCTTCCAAAGCCTGTGCACTCTCTCCCAATAGTCATCTTTTATCCCACTAATGGTGATGAAGATGAATGTGATGCCAAATGAAGGCAAATGGATCCCCCCCCAACATTCAAACACACACACATGCACACACACACACACACGCACACGCACACACATGCACATGCGCACACACACCCACACACACGGGCTCAAAACAGAAAATGATTATGAACTTTTTAGGTTTTTCCCTTCTCCCTCTTTTCGGGTTTAATACCCTTTTGATGGTATGACAGAATCATGCTTCTGTCTTCCTTTCTGACATTTACTGACATTTTTTTAAACCATAACTTCAGAATATGAGTTCAGAAATAGCATACGGTCCGAAATAGGGAATGGCTGTGAGGAAGTAGTTTGATGTCATGGAGTTCTACAGGAGCCTTCAAGGAAGTCTCTATTCAGAGCTTCAGACAGCGTCTCCTCGCAACAAAGACATACTGTATGGGAAGGACGAAGTGAAAAGGTTATAAGGTTACCCCCTTTCTCTCCAGAACTATGTCAATTAGCACACATAGTGGCAGCATTATGCTATGTCCATGCTTTGACACTACAACCATCCAGCGGTTCAAGGGCCAGAAATTGCACTCATGTAGTTCATACATACTTACCCAATATTACACTACTTACCCTCTGGTATATTGAGGAATGTGTGTTGGTATGCATGCATAATTACCCGGCTTGGGCCTGTGTTCTGGTGGCTTCCAGCCAGAGTCATGCAGTAACCCACGGCTCCTTCGTCCTGTAGGGTCTGGTGGCAAACAATGCTCTACCCTCCTGGTGTAAATGGCTTGGGTGTAAGATTAGGATTGGAGGGCCTCTTCAAAGGAATCTTTGTCTTGCTAAAGCAGCCTTTTGCTATAGGGCGTTGACCCCTGACCTTTACATTAAGACTTGCTAATACGTTAGTATTTACAAATCAAATACACAAGCGAATACGTCTGGATTCTACGTGAGAGCACACGGGCATAGAGCAGTTTACGTGCAAAGGTTGCAGACTAGTTACCGTGATCATTCATGGAATATCATGGATGACGTTTTCATAATAAATTTGGTGAAGCCAAATTGATGGTTCATGGTGGACTCGTACAATGCAGTGTCTCTTCTTGAAACTCCATTAACAGTGGATCAAAAACCAATCCCTTAAGATATAAGGAGGAAAGTGTGTGTGTGTGTGTGTGTGCATATGTGTGGTTGTGAGGGTGCACGTGTACATAAAATAAAAACATTTAAGTATAATTAACCAAACAGAACAAAACGATACTTGCCAAAAGAAACTTAATAATAGCAAAGTTTTATTGCGAGCTGCTATGTGTGATTTGAGAGTAGAGTAACTGTGAGGGTTAGTGAACTAAAGACATGTGTATGCCCTATATGCCCTTGAGTTCAAGATTGTACATCTAAAAATGGGAATTCTGATTCAAATAGGGATCATGGTTGATGTGGTTAATTGCTCTATAGCAGTACTATTGTCTGACCACCCTGGGCTAGCAGTGTCATCTTGTTTGGGTGGGGGTGTTGGGGGGGGCATTTGGCCATTCTCACACTAAGTCCATCTACAGCTTTGAAGTACTGACTCCTCTTCATATCTTTGATATGTGTCAGAAAAAGGGGTGTGTGTGTGGGGGGGGGTGTGCTGGAAGAGTGGACACAAAGTTGAGGGCAGGCTCTTTCACCGCATCAACACTCTCCCCCCAAGAATATAAAAAAAAAGAAAAAAGAGAGGAAGAGAGACAGAGAAAGAGAGAGAGAGAGAGAGACAGAGAGAGAAAGTTCCCTCGCTGAAAGAGTCCCTATTCTGAAGGCAGGGTGGCACCACAATGGCCTGTGAAAAGATGGATAGACTGATTGTCCTGTTTAGTGATCCACAAACGGAGAGCGCCGGGGTTCCTCGGCCATGCAGGGGTGGCCAGTGCTGGCCCTTCCCTCACTCCACTCAAGGACTGGGGGGTGCAAAGAGGGTCCGAGGGCATTGAGCACAGGAAAAGACCCCCGGGGACAATGGAGGTCCTTGGAAGAGGTGGCAGATCACCAGGGCCCCTAAATGCAGCGCGACTCTGGCTACCGAGGGCCAACTCAAGGGGACCATAAACCGAGTGGTGACAAACCTCTAAAGCTTCCTAGGACGTCCCTAAGTCTGGACTCGGTGTGATAAAAGAGTGTGAGGGGGATGGTTTTACTTGACTGCACGTAGATATGTGAACATGGTGATATATAAAGTGATGTGACATGAATATTCTGGAATTAAGCTCTCTCTCTCTCTCTCTCTCTCTCTCTGTCTCTTTCACACACACAGACTGAAACATGTGCACACACACACACACACACACACACACACAGGCCATATTTACACATGTGCTATAGCACTCCTCTATGTCATCTGATTGATCAGCACCATTCTTTTCCCCAGCTTTGGCCCTGATCACGTTCCTTCAGGAATGTTGTTTACGTTGTCAGCACAGAAAGGGGCAGATGGAGAATTAAAACATTCAAAGCCAATTAGAATGGAGGAATGCCGCCATCCATCTTGTTTTCCAGTTACCGTGACAATGCCATGGCGGTCCTAAATGGCATTCCCATTTGCATATAAAGTTTTAAATGTATTACGATTTGTAATAGTGTTGCCGTGAGGTTTGGCCTTAACGACTCTGAATACAAGGCAGACCCGTGTAGTCACTGGCAGCTCATAGGAAAACACAGAAATCTTTGATCCAGCTTGGCTGAGGACCCTGGAATGCTCAAAACATCTGTCTGTATATTAATTACTTTGCCAGATCTGCTGTCATTTCGTGTGATACATCAGCTATCAGCGAGAGACTCTTCACTGGTAATCAAAATGCCTCTTTCTCTTTATTCCTCCAAAACAAACTGTCAGATCCATCATGCCTGATGGAGCACAAGTGATACACGGATAATCGAACAATGGCATGTTATACATATTTATCTGCTGTGATGGCACAGTTGACCCTCCGCTCTACTGTGGCTGCAGTCTCGCCCCCCTCGGAGGCCTTTTCTCACGCACTATCTCCAAGCTGCCAGTCCCATCTCATTTGCCTCTGAATGCCCTTCTAACCCTCCTTTCCCCTATGTGGAGGTACACACTTACAAAGAGACCTCACTTTCTGACACGCTGACACACACACACACACACACACACGCACACACACACACACACACACACACACACTGTATGAGCATGATGGGGATAGGGTGGGGGTTAGAGACTGTTGGCCTGTTATCACCTGCTCCCTTTCCCTGCCGTTATTTGTGTGCGCTGCTGAAAAGCTGTCAGTGTGGCCCCAGGTGACCTGATAAATCTTTACAACTCTCTCTGTCTGTCCCCCCCAACCCTCCCCCACAGCTCCTGTGTCTTTCTGGCCCCACACTGTATTTGCATACATAATTCTGTTGCCAGCTTTGAGGAACACAATAGAGGTTAAACTGTATTCTGCACAATGTAATCCAAGACATTCTCGATATCTGAAATGTGTATTCTCTAAATAGTACTCATGTGAAGTAAACTCAGCACACACAGATACATATACATGGCATGCAGTGTTTTCAGAGAAACAGGATGTTTTGGACAGATCACTGTCCGTGTGTGTTGTGTGATTATTTATGTATTATATATACATATAGAGGTTGTAAAATAATATGCCTCTATAATATACACACCCACACCCACATACATATACATGGAATATCTCATTCATATATATATGTATGTATACTGTATATATGTATGTATATATGTATATGTATATATGTATATGTATGTATATGTATGTACTTCTTATTAGTGTGCATATATACTGTGTATATATATATATATATATATATATACTCATGTATGCACACACACACCCACATATATATATATTTGCACACTAATAAGAAGTAGGTTCTAGAGCCTTCTGACTGTGAGAGGGAGAGCTGTCAGAGACAGGCTGGCCCTTACATATGCAACAGGCCTCTTTCATTAGGATGCAGCGCGAGCGCGAACCCCACCAAGCGGCTCAGGAAATCCAATCCGAGGCGGCCTGCCCCAGGCGTGGGCACAGGCAGCTAGCAGAGTGCCCCTCCTGGCGTGGCTTTGGTTTGACCCTACGTAAAAATGTCCACGCGGTCGCGGCACGTTCCGGAGTCCCTATTTGCATAACTTTGCATGAGTTTTGCCTGAAAAAAAAGGGAGGGGTTGGAGGGGAGGGGGTGTGGCCTGCTTCTTCTACAGATAACAAGTGTTTGTGTGATTATCCGTGTGAAAATACTGGAAAAGTACCGGGAATTCCGCTGCAGGAGGCTGGCACACAGCAGAGAGGATCAGGTTGTGCAACGCTGTAAATGAATATTTGAATGTAGCCGCTATGTAGTCATAATGGACATGGGAAACTCGCGCGTCGGTGCAGCAAGCAAAGGGCATGTTAAAGACATGCACAGAGACTGTGACATTAGGGAAGTGTAATCAGAAAAGTTGAGAGATATGTGCAAGTTGATGTACTTAAATGTAGGACATCAGGACAGCAATAGAACCACCTGTTGTTAGATTTTCTCCAGTTTAAACTAACAGTTGTAGAGAAAGAAAACAAACAAGCAAATAACTTTGATTTTGAGTTTATAATGTGAAGGTTGCCATCCGGGAGTCATATGATCTATTGCTCTGTTGCACAAATTAGCAGCTTTTGAAAACACCTTGTTTGCTTTTCTGTTTACAACGACATTAGTCACATGCTAACTCCAGGTGCAGTTGATAAGGGGGAGGAATAGCTAATCTGCACAGTGAGTCACTCACCAGCGTTGCTCAGGAGCGTGTGCGTGGGTTTGGGATGAACACGGATTACTGGGATGCTCGAGTTAGGCGCGGCCGGCACCTGTAGCGCGTGGTTAGCATCTGCTGTTGCCAGTAGTCAGTGTCCAGAGCGCTAAGACTGCACTGCTTGTTTTCACGTTGTTCACACACTTTCCCGCCATGCCCCAACGGAGACGTCTGGCTCGTTCTGAGCGCCATACGCCATCACGAAACTCCAGACGAATTCCACAGCAGCATTCGGGATCCGTGACACATACCGAGCAGCTGGATGGTCTATTCAGCACCATCCTCCATCCCTAATGTTACTGTGTGTGCGTTATATAATGAACCGGTCTGACAGCAGTAAGATGGGGACCTGTCTGTTGGGTGTGGAGGATGGGAGATGTGGGTATTGTTTGGCATGGGAATGTGCATATATATATATCCCCTCATGGCGAGGACGTGGAGCTTGGGCCTCCTCTCCTCAGCGTTTCAGATAATCGCGCTGGCCTTCTCCTGTGCTGGGCCTTTATCAGCCATAACAGGCCATGAAAGTTTGATCTGCCTCTTTTTTTTTTTTCCATCGCTCCACGGCTCTGTGTTGGATCTCATGAGTGGATTTAGTGTGGCCCTCTGTATTTTTTTCTCTCATTCCCTCCATCTCCCACCCTTTCTTTTCTCTTTTTTCGCTCCCTCTCTTCGCAGAACACCTCCCTGTCTTGCTTTCCGGTGTTTCACAGGCGCCTCCTCCGCTCCTCCTCCTCTGCTCCTCCTCCTCCTCCTCCACTCCTCCTCCACCTCCGCACCGCGCCCGGCCTTCGTGCCTGCGCCATCCCGTCCCCATGCTGCCGATCCCGCGTTCCGCGCCGTTCACGCCGGACATAATCCCATTTGAAGGGCACAGAAATGCACCGCGGACACACAAAACCGAGGAGGCGTGCGCTAATCAGGTTAGCGCCGTCCACGCCGGCCCGACCTGCGGGACGCTGGGACCGGGGCAGACGAGTAGCGCCGCCCTGCAGGGTTTCCATCATCCACAGTCTCATCCCTCTTTATGCACCCTAATAATGCCCACAATGTGTCCATTAAAGAGACGGTGCAGAAACGCCTCATCGCCAGTAAACTCAATTATGCTAATATCCTCAGAATGCTGGCCAGCGCTACATTTTGTTCTGCAGTCTTCAGCGTGCGTCTTACGCAACATGGAGCAGATGATAATGGGGCAGAGTGCACTGACGGGATTTCTGTACTGGAAGGGCAGATCAGTAAAGTTACTCAGTAAAGTTACTCAGTAAAATTACTCAGCAAAGTTACTCAGTAAAGTTACTCAGTAAAGTTACTCAGCAAAGTTACTCAGCAAAATTACTCAGCAAAGTTGCACGTGAACGTGTTGCTGTTCGCCAGATGCACCGAACACAATTGTACAGCAAGTTTATTTTAAATAATCTATCGTTTGTAATTCGTTTTTATATGCAAAATATTTAGGGCTGAAGGGAGAAAGCTATGTGTGTGTGTGTGTGCGTGTGTGTGTGTGTGTGTGTGTGTGCATGTTCATCTGCGCTTGTGCGTGCATGTGTGTGTGTGTTTGTGTGGGAGTGTTGGTGAGGATGTCTATCCAGCATTAAACCCTTATAAATATTAATTATGCCACCCTTAAGCCAGAGAATGTGACCTTTGGCTATGACTCTCACAGACCTACTTGGGGTTTCATGCCTACCGCAGTTCAAAGTGATCTAAAGACACATTCCAGGGCCTGACCCTCCACTGCTCTCTGCTGCACACATTCAAAATGAAATCGCCTGCAACATTGCAGTGCAAAAACTGTATCTTTACTTATCATCATAGTATAATTGTAATTTCTTAGCACACCTAATGTAATTTCAAAAGCGTCCTCAAAACCTGGAGCCGTCAGCCATCCCGGAGCAAATTTACTGACATTCATGCATGTCGCAAGGCCGCTGGTTTAGGAAGCCTCACAGATCCTCTTCGAGAGTGAAAAGCTTGTCTGTTTGCTTTACTTTTTGCTTTTTAATGGGCCCGTTGTCGCTCTGTGTGAGGCGGTGTTGTCTTGTACAGATGCCGTTGTGTGTGTGTGTGTGTGTTTGTGTGTGTGTGTGTGTGAACAGGCTACAGAGACGCATATTAAAACCAGGACATCTGACACTATCATACAACTGGAGGACACTGCTGGCTGTTCCTGCCCTGCTCACATGTGTGTGACGTGTGTGACGTGTGTGACGTGTCACGTGTGTGACGTGGCAGTAGTTTAGAGTTTGGGATGGAGTGATATCTAAGGGTGTGGCGCCCACTGTGCAGGATAAAGGGCTCTGTGGACGTCGGCGGTCAAGACACTCGATTCCTTTAATCGCACTAAGCCTGCTGGGTGGCTGGTCCTTGTACACAACCACTCCTGTAGACCTGCCCACATACACATTGTGCCCTTAGATAAAGAGGTGTAGTTGTAGTTTACTATCCAATAATCACAACCAAAATTATGTTTTGTGAAGTGAGGAAATCCCCAATATGACACAGAACGTGTTGCAGGAAGCTGCCCCCTCGTGACCTTTAGAGAAGGTGCTTGCTGGACGGTGTGAGTACTGACTGGGTCTTTCTCAGCTCCAGAGCCCATTTTCTCTTTCTTTCTCTTTCTCCAGAGCCCATGAGCTGTGACAGCACAGTGGAGTGGAGAGAGCGTGGAGAGAAGGCAGTCGGCTTGTAGCAGTCAGCTCTGCTCAGAGCCCCTCTGTCCGATCCGTGCCGAAGGGGTTCGTACTGCTTTTACAGCCGGACCTGACAGACATTTACAACGCTTAGCACTCTTGTGTAGCAGAAGCTAAAGCCATCAGGCTCCAGACAAGACCAAAACCCCCTCCCACCACCAATTCAAGGCCTTCAACCTCAAACACAAACGACATCTCTGACAGGAGCATTGAAAAACAGCTGGACAAAAGGCCGGGGAGAGAGCGAGCGCAATTTAGCAGGGTCTGGCCATCCATCTCGCCCCCTTTCTGCCGTACGGCCTACCACAGGCTACGAGGCTCCGCAATGCTCCTCTACCTCACCATACAAAAGTGGACCCCCCCCACCACTAGTGAGAAAAACGCAGAGGGGCTGTTCTCACCCGCGGTCTGGCGGAGCCCCCCGGCTTCTTCACCGTGGAACGCTGCCCGGCAACGGCCGCGCTGCTTGAACCCATCAGGTGTACGAAACAAAACAACCAGGAATTAAAACGGTAAACGAGCATTTGTTTGGGATCGGCGTCCCAGGATGCTGAAGCAGAGCCAAGCCCTCAGGCAGGCTGGAGACGGCCTCTTCCCTGAGGGCGCAAGTGCAGAACAGCTCTGCCGTGTGTGGCAGGAGGCGTGGCAGGAGGCGTGGCAGGAGGCGTGGCAGGAGGCGTGGCTGCAGGCATGGCCGCAGGCGTGGCCGCAGGCGTGGCCGCCCGCCGAGCAGCCATTGGCTGAGGAGGCCAGCCGCCAATGCCTGGAGGAACCTTTGAGGAACCCCTAGGAGCTCAGGTGTAAGCCATACTTGGGTTTTACCATAAAAACCACCTTATGTCAACAAATACAGCTATTTGCAAAGAGTTAATTACAATTTCAAATATCTCTCTAAAACTTACAGACAACTAAATATATATCGGACATTAAGTTTGTCTTTAAACTCTCAACTCGTCCTTTAAAGGCTCTCACAGGCCTTTTGGCATCCTTATCAGGGCTGACATCACACTATATGGCCTCCCTAGATAATGTTGAGTCAATGCCCACCATCTGACCACAGGAGGGTGGGTGAGTGTTATCTGCGTACAGGACTGTGTTTCCAGCTTGGCATGCAGCCCCACAAGAATGAGTGTAAAACTCCCTCCGCGCTTTCCTAAGACAGCCAAAGCACGAGTAATGAACAACAGTTTTAGGTTCATTATACTGCAAACAGGGATCTGTATTTCTAGACCACAAAATTTCAGCTGCGATGGGTGGTCACAAATGTAATTCTAATAATTACCATAGCTGTCGCCTGACACAGATGCTTGGCATGAATTTGTGAAATATGCCATGAGCCATTGTTACACAACTGTTCTGTGTCCAGCACCACCCTTCAACAGAAGTGGTTACTGCCCTCCACCTATCAAATCATACCCCCACGTGCAAGAAACTGCCCCATTCACCTCTGCTTTCAATTATGGTGTACAGGAACACCTAATACTAGCATTCACACACACACACACATTCACACATGCATTTACCTACATACACACACATACACACATGCATGCATGCGTCCCCTCACACACACACACACACACACACATAATAATTGGTCAGGGTTATATTGTCATTGTAATGACCACACCTCTTTGAGGCCCTCCAAACAAGAGCTCTCTCTCTCTTCCCCTCCCCCCCTTCCCACTCCCTCGAAAGCCCGTGTGAAAACTGCTTCTGTTAGCCCCGTTCGTGTGCTGCGTTTTAGACCTCTCTCCTCAGCCGTCCCCAGAAAGGGGCCCTCGAGATGGAGGGCTGTTGCCAAAAACATCTGAGTTTGGACGGATGACCTCCGGCTGCCACCCGGGCGTGAGCTGAACTGGGCCCGCGGTGGGGGGAGTTGCCTGCAGGGGCCTCCCGCTCTGATTGGGCTGTTGTGCTGGGGCCCCTGGAGACATCGGCGCCAGGCTACTGTGACCTGCAGCTCCACTAAGTGTGGCCATGCCACCCAGGCCAACAATCAGCAGCCCCAGACACATCTATTCCCCTTTCCTCTCTCGCTCTGACTCAGGTCCTAACACACATGCACACGGTGCACTTGCCTGTTTGTGCAGCCACACACACACACACACACATACACACACACACGTTCCCCAGTGTGTGTAGATATAACGGCCAGGCAGCCGTTTGCTAGCCTGGTGTTTTTTTCCTTCTCTGTGTTTAAAATGAGATCAGTGACATCAACATGAGTAATTCTCAAAAAAAACGAGACTGCATAGGTCTCACTGCCAGAGAAACTAGAACGCTGTTATTTTTGGCTGCCATGATCAATCTTACAATATCCTGGTGGACTTGAAAACGGGGGGCCAATATAACAAGACATGGCCAACCCCCCAAAGAGCTGGCCACTCCCACTCTGTCTGATGGCTTTCTAATGGCAGCATGAACCTTTTCATTCTTTTCAGGAAACCTCATCTCTGTCTCTCTCTCTCTCTCTCTCTCTCTCTCTCTCCCCCTTAGCCACACTCTCTCTCATTCAGTCCTGGAGCCCCTCTAAGTGGTTTCAGATTCGGAATCTTGTGTGGGCCACAGACGTAATCAGGTTAGTTCTGTCGGGGGGAGAGAAGTCTGGTTCATGCTGAACAAGTTTGCGGATACAGACAGTCATGCCACTTTCTTCCCCTGTTTGCTCATGTCGCCGTTGCACGCTCATGCCAAATGCGAACTGGAAGCATGGCTTGAAATACAGGTTTACATTTAGTTGGTAAATCCTGTTGTATTTGCATTTAACTGGAAAGAAGTTGTGCTTTATTGCAAGCCAGAACAGAGATGCGTGTTCTCTGTGCATGATACCATGTGGGTACACACACAGAGTACACACCTGCACAAACACACCATCGAGATCAAAGGATGGAAAAAAATGGCACCTTCATATACATCTTCATCCATCATCTAGACCATCTGAGTTAATTCAAATGCACCTCTGTGGAACTAATGCCAAAGGCATGTCAGTTCTCAAGCACGACAGTAGGTAGTCAAACAAGAAACCTGTTTTCACCCAAACCAATTAATGATTACTCGCCAAAACAATATATACATACAGATTCTAGACATTTCACAAGCACATGTAATAATCCAGTGAAGACTGACAGGATGTATGTTTTTCAAGCATGATCCATAAAAAGAAAAGCTGAATGCTGGAAGCCAAACCTGGGTATGTGCGATGAGTCACATTTCGTTAACTGTGATATGTGGCCCCAGGATCTTATGGTGGCTTCAGTAGCACTTCAGGGCCGACCAGACACGAGTTCTTGAATATGGCGAGCGCTACAGGAAGCTGAGGTGTGGGGCCCATGGCTTCTGTAGCTGCTGCAGACGGCCTCACCTGTGACAACACCACATCCGGCCCTGCATGCTCACGGCCTGGAGACCCCCCCCCCCACCCCCCCCCACCCCCACCCCCACCACCCCCCACCCCACCCCCACCCACCCCACCCCCCCCAAGCACACAGGATGCCTGTTAGACGGCTGGCGATCTCCTCTCCCTGTCCTGGGGGCAAGTCGGCCCTGCACCACATGCCCTCTGGTGCACTCTGTACCACGGTTAAGCCAGTTCTGGCACATTGCTCTTAGGTTGATCGTTCCTTTGTGGATATATTGTATGACGTGCTGCCCGTCACTTATACCTGTCGTCTGAAGTGGTCTGAAGGTGTCCCGCAGAGGAGGTGTCTACTCTTACTCTCACAGAGCAAAACAATCACAAAAGCAATATTTTTGGTCATAGCAACTTGCTTGCGCAGTGCAATTCTTGCAGTCTGTACCTTTCAAATAACCCGCAAACGTACGTTGCTGCAGTGTGTATGTGTGTGTGTCTCTCTAGGGGGGCAGGGGGAAAAAAACATAACAGATCTTCAGTTGGAATTTGGTCCAGGCCTTTGGACAATATTTACAGTTTTGTCACAGTGGTTATTGATCTGCAGTACATGCCCTCAGTGTGATCAGAGCATCAGAGCTAACGGACGGATCACATGGACGTCTAGTGTCTACACAGCCATGACAGAACAAATGGTGCTTCCACACTGACCTGATTGATGGCCTTCAAATAGTATTTGTCCCGGACTGGAAATATTTTCACGACCGTGTCTGATACGGGGGAAAGACAGAGTGCTTTTCTTCTCGTCTTTGTTGTTGCAAAACTTGTCACAGAAAATATTGCCTGAAAAAAACGTAGACATAACATAATATAATATAATATAGACATTTGGAGAGAAAAGCCTCTCTTGTTCTGTACATATGTTTTCGAATTTAATCAGACCTCGTGTATTCTTTCTGGCACTGTCTGCAAACTAAATTAGGACTAAATGAAAGTCTGTACTTGTGATACAGATCTTGTACGCTTCGTTTCCCCAAACAACACTTTGAGAGCTCTCGTGTTATTGGTTTGCTATTGCTAAAACACTTCTCTAATCTGAGGCCATCTACTATATTAACCAGGACAGGGTATGCTGCTTGACAATTGTGGGGTGTCTCAGCCTGTACATCCTGTGTGAACAGGAAGGAAGTACAAGGGTGCAGTACGCAGGACTCCTCGGATGCTTCACACCATTTTAATCCCTCGGGTGAGAGACCGCACCGGGAGTGTGACTGAACGCGAAGCAGACGGGGGCGAGTCTCCTCTCCGCGCATGTGGGGCAGAGGGAGGCGGAAAGTGGGGGGAAAAGGAGGGGGGGCGGTCGAGAGTGGAAACCGTAATGGCGTTCACTACCTTGTCATCTCGGTCCAAGAGTGAGAGCCTGACTACAGCTTCATCCACAAGAATGCTGTGGCACGATCTCAAAGCATCTCCCTCGCCTTGGGTTCCTCGTGGTAGTTTAGGACGAGCACCACATCAAACACGCCCGAAACGCAACGACTGCATATAGGCCGGGCTACGCCGCCCTTTCAGATCGCTTAATGCCAAATGAAGCCGAAGGATACAGATGAAGGAAAGTCAGGGGCTAGATGGGAAATGTAGGTCGGAGTGCTGGAGTCACGGGCATATGTTGTGCATTTGGCTGCTGTCTTCGAGATCACCTCCACTTTACAGATAGGGAAATTTAAGAGGTCTTAAAATAGAGCCATGGAGAACTGGGATACACTCAAAATACAGAACACTTGGTTTCACTGGACGTGCTCTACCACGGCAAAATGGGATGATGGGATGATTTTTCTTTGCAAAACTTTAAGTGGGTGACCAGGATCTTAAATAAAAAATGGAAGAGATTGTTGTATATAAGCACAGTTTGCAACTTAAACTTAATCCAGCTGTAAATATGAAGATGACAGCTAATGGTCATTTTTATGAACTAACTAATCATTGCAAACAACATTTGAAAAGCGTATCAGTTATGCCACGACATTGTGTGGCATGTTGTGTCATTATTGTGTTATTTGCACACTGAGTTTCAGACTCGCATAGTTTCACAATACAGTAATGTTTTCATCTCTATTTGCAATTGAGTCAATAATAAAATACCATTTCTGCTTTCCCCAAGCTCATCTCTTGTACAACGTGTACAATTTGTAATACAGTGACATAAATACAGCAATATAAATACAGTTATAGATGAACAGTGACATAAATACAGTGATGTAAATATATTGATGTCAGTACAGTGATAGAAGTGCCATGATACAGGTACAATGATGATGTAAGTACAGTGATACAGGTACAGTGATATAAGTACAGTGATGTAAGTACAGTGATATAAGTACAGTGATGTAAGCACAGTGATACAGGTACAGTGATATAAGTACAGTGATGTAAGCACAGTGATACAGATACAGTGATATAAGTACAGTGATACAGTTACAGTGATATAAGTACAGTGATGTAAGCACAGTGATACAGGTACAGTGATATAAGTACAGTGATGTAAGCACAGTGATACAGGTACAGTGATATAAGTACAGTGATATAAGTACAGTGATACAGTTACAGTGATATAAGTACAGTGATGTAAGCACAGTGATACAGGTACAGTGATATAAGTACAGTGATATAAGCACAGTGATACAGTTACAGTGATGTAAGCACAGTGATACAGGTACAGTGATATAAGTACAGTGATATAAGCACAGTGATACAGTTACAGTGATATAAGTACAGTGATGTAAGCACAGTGATACAGTTACAGTGATATAAGTACAGTGATGTAAGCACAGTGATACAGGTACAGTGATATAAGTACAGTGATATAAGTACAGTGATACAAGTACAGTGATATAAGTACAGTGATATAAGTACAGTGATACAGTTACAGTGATATAAGTACAGTGATATAATTACAGTGATACAGTTACAGTGACAGGTACAGTGATATAAGTACAGTGATGTAAGCACAGTGATACAGGTACAGTGATGTAAGTACAGTGATGTAAGTACAGTGATACAGGTAAATGTATCACACTTAAATGTAGTAGCACACTTAAACCTAGAATCACCCTTTTAATGTATATATTTACATTTCAAATGCAAACTCATATTTTTAATCATGATTAGATTCTGTGATTCTGTGATTTCTTCTCCTTGTTCAATACTACTACTTAATTCTTTGTGCATTACCAGTGACTGTAAAGATCTGTTGTCAGGGGCGCTGTTAAAGCATAGTGACTGCTGATCAGAGTTCAAGGGCGTTCAGTTTCACATTTAGCTTTTCCTCAACCAAGAAAACCTCAAGACTGCAGCCTCAGGAAGTCAAGTTGATTAGAATAGACATGTGTTCAATATTCGCTCCTTCTCCTCCCTGCATCCATAAAAAAACGCATATTTGTTTCCGTTTCTGTAACAACAGCTAGACAAACCAGAACTGTGGCGGGCGAACTTCCTCCCTCGGTGTC
The DNA here is from genome assembly GCA_020368025.1 of Brachyhypopomus occidentalis. Taxonomy (NCBI): domain Eukaryota; kingdom Metazoa; phylum Chordata; class Actinopteri; order Gymnotiformes; family Hypopomidae; genus Brachyhypopomus; species Brachyhypopomus occidentalis. Next base: position 6,452,163 of record JAGXOD010000022.1, read on the forward strand.
CTTAACTCATCACTGATTGGCCGTGCCGCCTTTCATCTGTGTTCGTGCCCCTAATCAGAGGGGCTTGTGTGTTTTTGCTTTTTTTTCTCTTTTTTTTGGAAATGAGGTTTGCATTCTGCTTCCAGCAGCCGGGCGCGCAGGGGGGGCCTCCAGCCACGCTCTACTAATACACTCACGGGTTTGGCAGCCAGGCCTGGTGACATCACACACACACACACACACACTCAAACTCCCTCTTTCTCTCTCTTTCTTTTTCTCTCACACTGTATATGAACAGTCCACTGAAAAACCAGGCTTGCAGATGTAGTGCCTTCAAAGTCTGTTCCCTGCTTCAGTCTCCCAGGCTGTGAAACCCCACACCTCCTGTGCCTTCAGGAACACAGTGCTGTTCTTACACTCCTTTGTGAAACAATCCCAGCGCAATGATATCATATGTAAACAACACGGTAAGCCCCAGCACCAGACCTCTTACTCTACACCGTGACAGACCTCTGCAGCTTCACAGACTATTTCATGAATAGAATAATATTTAGTGCTAGTACTTCCTGTGGAAACTGCATACTGCTTCCTGTTTTTTATGAAGTCAGGGTCACACATTAATCTAGGGAGTTGCGTGGACGTTCTCTGGAGAACACCGAGTGCATCACCAGCCTCCTTCAAATGCAAAATGATAAGTTGATCCTGAATTGGTATTTTCAGGGAATTATCAAAAACTGTGATGTTCACTGTTTTCCTTTGCACGGCACAATAGAAGCACACATGTCTACACCTTGTCCAAAGCACTGCCCATGTGTGTGAGCCTGGGACCCACAGGCCAGTGTGGGAGGGGGTGTGTCCACCCACAGGTTGTGTGATCTCCTCACTCAAATAAGCTGCGCTCCCCTGTCACTCCGATGTCCATCTCTCCATCCAGCTGGTAATAGGATCAAACACGGAGGTCAATGGCAGAAATGTCTTCTGCCCTTGGTGCCTATTGCTAACCCTACACCCGGCGAGCACCATCCCAGACCATCTGCCCCGCACCCCGTTCCCGAACCATCCTGGGGGGATTAGAGAACGAGGTGGAGAGTGTCCGGTACCGGGAGGTGAATTTCAGTATGGCTGTGTCAGACGCACAGAACACGAGGAAGGATAACACCCGAGCCCTCTAGTCGACTGTCTGCAGTTTAATTTACATTGTTCCTCTTGAGGTGAGACCTCCAGCCGATTAAGCCAGTTATCCTCCCTCCGCATCCTTGCCAAAACGCCCAGGTTGGTCGGAGTATGCCCTCCATCTGTGGGTCCTGCTGGACATGTGACCCCCTAATCCATATTATGTGGCAACGGACAGGCACATCAGCAAATTAACTCTGAGCTCACACCCATGTCATGCGAGGTGGTCTTAAAGAAAGAACAGGCAAATATTTAGAGAAACTAGTCATGCCTTGCACGCTTTTATTTGCTGAAGATGTTAATTAACGTCGCACGACCTTTACTCTCGTGATTGCTGTATTTTTTTGGATTGAGGATGGTCACAGCAAATGAATGTGCAGAAGCCGAACTCGTGGAAACCAAGACGGAGGGCCCGGCATATGATAAACATTTGATATCAGGGTGATAAGTGCCTTGCCATATGTTGTGGATGTAAATGGAGACAGTGAGACAGGGTCTGTGGGGGAGAATGGTGTCTTGGGAAAAGGGAAGAATGTGAAGTGAACACTTGTCTGATCCACGCCGCCTGTTTCTCGAGGCTCACTGGCCATTGTTGGGGTTTCCTAGGCTTCTTTTTTTTCTCTCCTGCTCCGTCAAAGTGCTATGTGACCCTTGACCTCGCCTCTGTGCATGTGAGCTGTGTTTATAGGCTGGGTGCCTCTGAACCAGCAGTGCTCTTTATCACGTTTTTTTCCCACTAGAGGATGATGAAAGAGAGGGGAAGCACTCGTCTGTTTTTTCTTCTCCTCCTTTCCAGCCAGCCCACCTCTAGGGGTTTCCTCGTCTCCGTGAGCTGCACTTTCAAAGGCATGTAAACACACACACAATCACACACGTACACACACACACACACATACACACACAGACACACATACCCCGCCCCACACATGCGCACGTATGCAAGCACAAACATACACATGCACACACACACATGCACACACACACACAGGCACAGACCCACATACCCACCCACCCACACACACACACACACACACAACTGCATGCATACTTAACAGGCAAATGACATGTCAAGACAGCAAGACAAAAGCAAACTAAGGAGGAGTTGTGGCAGATCCGTGAGATCTGATCAGGAAACAATGGCACATAAATCGCATAATTAGGTCAGCTTGTTAGGACCTCGAAGGTGACATACTGTACATTTATGAGAGCAAATATTTGGCTGGCTGTGGGATCTTTGGTGGAGTATTTAACTAGCTTCTCCCCAGCATTATCTAAGAGGATGTTTTCTTAACAAACATTGGCCTCCCTGCTCAGTCTTTTTTATCACTTTAACATGCTTCAAGATGTAAATAGTAACACCCAACAGCGTCATTGTTCTCAGTGCCCAAGTCCAACAACTCTAGTGAAAAAAAATCAATCTTGAAACACAACTTGTCAATTGTTTCTGTTGTCTCCTCCAACAACTAGAGACAATAATCACTTGATCCACACAAATCGGCAGCTGAGAATGACATTCTTTAAAGAAAAAGTGATTTTATTTTTATCCCTACATTTTTTCAATCACATATAAATATCTAAACATTGTCCAAGAATAGACAACCTGGAATTGTGCTCAGACCTAGTGCCCAGCTGGGGCCAATGGCTTCCTCCAAGTTATTTTGATTCACGTCGCATTTGTTCTGAGAGGCCGTAGGGGCTCTGAGCGGCTGGTGGGCCTCGGCGTGGACCTGTCTGCATCCAGGTCCTGGTCTTCAGGCATGCAAGGCAACAGGAGCTGACCTTCTGCGCCCCCCCACCCCCCCGGTTAGGAAGCAGCACTGAGGGACAATGGTATCTCTCTCTCTGGGTTCGCATGGCTCACGCACGGCCCACAATTCTTTGTGCCCACTCCCCACCCAGGGTGAACAATGCCTGTCCTTTTCACAGACCCCCACCCCCCAACACCCCCCAACACAGACACACAACCAGCATCTTCAATGGAGTAGCCCACATTAACGATGGCACCATGTTCTCAGTAGGGAGGAATTCAGGAGCGGGGCCATATTTCGTCAGAGACGCACACTGATAGCAGGGCCACTGTCGGACTGCCGCTTTCTGAACGGCTGGTGCCTTTAACAGCAAACCTCCTGATATCACTAATGTCATCATTCCCACAGCGATATGTAAAGCGCTGTGTCTGTACCACCCATTATTGTGTGAACCCAACTGTTATCAACTGTATGGGCCTCGTGCCAGGGGATATAAAATAAAATTAACAGACATCCAAGATTGCCTGTCATTTCTTTCCAACTCTGCCATCCTCCTCAGATCTGTGTTTACTAGTTTAGTTCAGCAAAAGTGTTGGCAACAGTGTTGGCAAAAAAAAAAAGGATCTCTTCACTTGGCTGTGATGCACTGGCAGAAGAGTTCTCACATACCCGCGCGTAGGTTTGCGGACTGAACGCCTGAATGACTGCAAGGTTGTGACCTCCTGGAGACCCACTACACGGCTGTGTGTTGTTTACATCACCTAATCCCCAAGACCCTAACGATGAGACTCAAAGAGCATGCTTGTCCTGGACTCCTTCAGGAGGCTCAGCCATTTATGATTGATGTAGGTGGACCACAGGACAGTCAGTGTTTTCAACAGCCAGCACTGGAGGACATTAGAGGAATAGAAGGGCAACAAAGGCTCATTTACTGCTTACAACTCCTAAATGATTCACTGTGGTCCAAGCAGGTACTCTCAGTTTGGCCCATTCATGTCTATGCAGTATTTTTTAATTAATGAATTTACTTTATATACTTTTCACTTGTTCAGGTGTGCCCTCTGCCTGTTTCGGCTCCATTAGGTTCCATTTTCGGGGGTATTTTAGCGTTCCCTACACATGTTACTGCTGACACTGGAACCCAAATCTTCAAATGTAGGCAGCACCCATAGAACTGCACACCAGCCATGGGACCGTCCCAAAATGCAATATTGTGTTTTAAAGAATAAACTTCAAATTGATGCCATCTCCTCTTGACCTATTGCAGGCTTCAGAACAGCAGGAAGTCAGATGTGCAGCTTTGGGACAAATTCACACTGCCTCTTTTTGTCTAATGCTAATTTTGTCACAGATGTGTTAGCTGAAGCTTAATGTTGCACCATCACAGTTCACATCCAAATGTTATATCTGAACAGTACAACAATGGTTACAGGAAACAATTCTTTAAACCCAGATAATATGCTGCTAAGATTAGTTATGATTTACATGGCTAAAAATGGCCATGGATTGTCACTGGTCACAACACAGGACAAAGAATAATATACTGTATTTTGACTGTGATAAAATATTACAATTTTTTGTCTGTGCTATTAATAGCGCTGGGTTTACCTCATTGTTTTTGCTAAGACGGATATATCAGAACCTTTCACAGGTTTAAACATTAAGGTTAACATTTTCTGAAAGAGCTCAGTTTCAGCTGTCAAAAAAAAAAACCCTCCTGAAATCCCAAGTTTGGGCATGGAATAAATGCATCACGGTTTGGATTTGTTCAGTCCTGCTCAAGAAGAGCTCGTTGAATCCTAGCCATGGTGGCTTCCCTACTCAGGCCAGGGCTTAATTAATTATCATATTGGCGGGAATCAATTAAATCGCATTAAAGTCCTCCACAGGGACCATGTAAGCGTCTCCATGCAGACCCTATGGTTTGAGTGACATTGATTTTTTAATTAGAAATATCAATGTATTCATTGCTAACTAAAACATAGATGTCCGTTCTGGCTCAGTATAATCCACATTAAATGCTGTCCCGTAAAACCAGCCCCAATCCACAGATGACAGACTTATTGATTATCACACGTCTATCAATTAACTCCCAGAGATTCTCACAGCATGTGGTGGTCTTGGTCAGGTAATCAGGGATCAGAGGAAAGACTTGACCAATCACTGCTTAGTGTGACAATGTCTTATTATTTTTAAAGCTCAACAAATAGGGAAGAGGTTTGTTGCTTGATCACTAATGGGTGAACTGAAGATAGCAGCAATGGGTGATAAGGCAGGATATTCCAGCACATGGCTCTTGGATCTCATATCTCATGACTATCTCATACTGTATGTCATGACTATCTCATATCTCATGACTATCTCATTTCTCATCACTCAGTCCTTCAGAAATAAAGAAGCTAGTCCTTTGAGTTGGGCTCTTCATCTAATCTCTCTGTATTTTACTTGGCCATGCAACACATCTAGGAATTCGACTTAATTGTTTTTAGAATTGAATTTTTAATTGTATTTATGTATTACAGCCGTTTTATTTTACTCAAGCTTCTTTTTTTTTGTCCCAAAACACAAGCGTCATCACCTAAGCTGAGAATAATTCCAGACTGATATAATTACCCAAACACAACAGGTTCCTGGATGTCCTCTTCTGGAACAGCTAACTCAGCACCATACGGGGGCTGAGTTAGCACATGAACGGCTGGCTCCCCCCCTCTCCATATAGGACTGGCAAAGCAGTGGTCTAGAAACAGACTAAGCCCTCAGACAGGATGCTGCCAGGAGCCTTAATCCCAGCCCAAGTCTTCCCTCTGTGCCATTTACAAACGTAGCAGGCAGATGCTACGTGTTGGCAAACTACAGAACTACAGAACTCTGTTATGACGGGTGGGATGGGTGGCCCATATGGACTCATGACTCATTAAGTTGGGATCATCCAAAATGGCTGTATCACTGGGCACGATGCATGCTAAGGCTTCCTAATGCCCGAGGCAGGACAGCTCACATGCACACGCGCGATGACTAGCCAGTTAGCATCAGAATCAGATATAAATAAATAAAGACCAAATAAATAACCACAAGACATGGAGTTCAAAGGGAAACCGCCGTAGTTTTGCCCTGAAACATCAGAGCAGGTCTTTGAAGCCTCCCAGCAGACCATCGTCCTCGGTGCCATCGCTCTTTATGTCTCTCTAAACCAGCGGAAGTATAGGCGGCATAGAAGGGGTTATTATCCACTCCCTGGTTTCTCATTCCAGAGCGTTAACACAATGAGCCCCATTTTCCCCATTCTACGGCCAGACCATATTGTTTCCAGGAGCTTCCATACAGTTACATAATAATCAGCACCATATGCCCCCTATCAGTAATTATGTCCCAGGGTTGAGCGTAGATGGTGCGGACTTACCATGGCAACCCAGGATTTTCAAAGTCTGATCGGCCATAGTCTTCTTTTTGTCTGCTACACCGCCCCTCCCTTTTCAATCAATCTACTCACTAAATTGATTTTGATAGCACAGCCCCTTGACCTAGTTCAGGAACAATAGCACGGGGTTCCAAAAATTTACGGATCGGGAAGCACATTGCGAGCGCTCCCCCACCTCTGATCCGGAGAGGGTTATTCAGTAAGTGAAGCATCGCCTTTGTCCGACCCTGATGGTCGATGTGACCCCGTGTCCTCCGGAGGTACACACCCCTCGGCACCCAAACCCCTGCCGTCGCGGCCCACGCTCTCGCCATCAGCGCTATCACGCTGTGACATGGCCTGACAGGTGGGTGCTAGTCCCAGGCCCATGTCAGCATCCAGCCACGCTAATGAGTAGCAGGGCTGACAGAGCAAGGCCAGAGTCTCTCCAGGACAACCAGTCGCTTGTTCTTCAAGATGCAAGGCGGCGGGGGGGGATATCGGGGGTTAGGGACGTGGGCGTTCTGGAGGGGACGGCGGGGACGTGGGCTGCTGTGCTCGTCATACGGCGCAACCCTCAGCAGGTCCTCTGGGGGTGTTATATCGATCCACTTAATGCCTGATTATCACTGGAAGGTGACCAAAAGTGCTTGGACGCCTGCGAGTCCCGTCATGATCCAAATCCTTCAGCGTTGTGGGAAACCCTGACCCAGCGTGGTCCTGTCCTGTCCTGTCCTGTCTCGAACATGCCAAAGGACAGAGGAAGGGTCCCCATGCCAGACTGAAGATGAGTGTTTGCGAACACTGATAGCGTGATTTTATTTCAATGTACGAATACGTAAGTCCAGATCTGGAGAATTGTTGGTGCTAAGTGTACACATACAATTACACATAGTCATTTAAATATTTTTTAGCATGCTGGTGAGAACAGAAGACTTAGATCACATTTCCTCATCCATACAGTTTGAAAAGCAGAAAATAATCAGGAAAATAATCAGAATAAAAGATAAAAGACAGAAGAAAAAGGAGAAAAAGAAATGGTCTCCTTACAAAAACTTTGTAGTGTCGTAGAGCTGACTAAACTAATGAATGAAGTATTGAAGTATTGAAAAGATGATTGGAAGACTAAATATACTGAAAAATTGAAAAGCTCAACCCTTAGTCATCAAGCATCGCTTCACAGGATCAGTAACATTATAAGCATAATGGTCAGTGCTAAAGCATTTAAATGTTCTACTTTGTTTTCTGTACTGTTTTATGGCTCTGATACATCGACTGTATTACATGGTTAATCATTTTTCATTACTTCTTCTAAATGTGATTCCTATAGTACCAACCCATCATTTCACAATCCACTGCCAGTTTTACAGGTGGTATATTGTATATTGTTACACTGAGCTATTTAGGTTGTATTTATTGGATAATTAATTGCCCCTAATGTGCAGACAGTCCTCTAACATGCCCATTCAGTACCAAACAAGCAGACAGGAAGTGGCAACCTCACTAGCTGCTTCTGTGAGTGTGTGAATTGCGGTATTAATTTAGCCATGTGCTCAGACAGCTCATTATAATAGAAAAAAAGCAAAAAATGCAAATTTGCAAACAAATTTCACGCACATGTTGGCATGCGTGCTGTGTACTGCCTTGCATGGCCAGGGTTTCCATGGGTGGGTCTGAATAACATGCACAATATGCAAGAGTTATATAAGAGATAGAAAATGTTAGACAGTGACAAACTCCACAAAGTATAAACAACACAAGCGATTACAGTGACAAAAACATACAATCAGGAGAAAAATATGGCATGCCAGATAAGAATATTCAGTTATCGAGAGGATATTTCTGGAATTCTGTGCAATAACTGGTACTGAAATTTCTACACTATATGTAATGACTACAGCACAATAATGACTACAGCACAGTAATGACTACACCACAGTAATGACTACAGCACAATAATGACTACACCACAATAATGACTACACCACAATAATGACTACAGCACAGTATTGACTACACCACAGTAATGACTACACCACAATAATGACTACAGCACAGTATTGACTACACCACAGTAATGACTACACCACAATAATGACTACAGCACAATTTTGACTACAGCACAGTAATGACTACAGCACAGTATTGACTACAGCACAGTAATGACTACACCACAATAATGACTACAGAACAATAATGACTACACCACAGTAATGACTACACCACAATAATGACTACACCACAATAATGACTACAGCACAATAATGACGACACCACAATAATGACTACACCACAATAATGACTACAGCACAATAATGACTACACCACAATAATGACTACACCACAATAATGACTACAGCACAGTAATGACTACACCACAATAATGACTACACCACAATAATGACTACAGCACAGTAATGACTACACCACAATAATGACTACAGCACAGTATTGACTACAGCACAGTAATGACTACAGCACAGTAATGACTACAGCACAGTATTGACTACACCACAGTAATGACTACAGCACAGTAATGACTACACCACAATAATGACTACACCACAATAATGACTACAGCACAGTATTGACTACAGCACAGTAATGACTACACCACAATAATGACTACACCACAATAATGACTACAGCACAATAATGACTACAGCACAGTATTGACTACAGCACAGTATTGACTACAGCACAGTAATGACTACAGCACAGTATTGACTACACCACAGTAATGACTACACCACAATAATGACTACAGCACAGTATTGACTACACCACAGTAATGACTACACCACAATAATGACTACAGCACAATTTTGACTACAGCACAGTAATGACTACAGCACAGTAATGACTACACCACAATAATGACTACACCACAATAATGACTGCAGCACAATAATGACTACACCACAGTAATGACTACACCACAATAATGACTGCAGCACAATAATGACTACACCACAGTAATGACTACACCACAATAATGACTACACCACAGTAATGACTACAGCACAATAATGACTACACCACAATAATGACTGCAGCACAGTAATGACTACAAAGAAAGGAGAAATGCTGGAATAAGCATGAAACGTGTCTCGGTGGACTAATGGCGGCCCAGGGCAGTCAGCACTGTGGAGGAGGCTGAACCTGCACCACGACATTCCACACTGCCCCGTCTGTGTGTGGGCGGAGTGTATCTGAGCCACACGACTGAACAGCAGAGAGGCGACTGACAGGGGCATTCTGGCACAACGTGCACACACTATTTTGTGTTTTCTTTCATCCTTCCGGCACCTTCTGCTGGTGGCTATTAAAACATGGGAAGGTCCATGGGAGGTGAGGGATACGCGGTGACTAATCCACGAAGATGTGAGCCAGATGCATAGTTCCACTTTCCCCATGGCTTTCAGAGGCACACAATTGTCTGCATTCATTCTACCAAAGGATATGTGGCCCAGAAAAGATGAAATTATCTTCGTCTGTGTCAGGACAGGGGAAAAGAGAGGACTAGAGATAGCGTGTGAGGTCATTTTTCCAATCCCTGCTTCCTTTAAATCAGATTTGAAGTTTGATTAATTTTTCAGCTGCAAACAGATGATCTCAATCAGCAGAGAGAGAGAGAGAGAGAGAGAGAGAGAGAGAGAGAGAGGGAGAGAGAGAGAGGGAGAGAGAGAAAGACTAAGTTTAACATCAAACTATGAACACACTGAGTTTGTCTGCTTTCTCTTTCAGAGAGGAAAAAAAAAAGATTAGATGAAATGAGCAGAAGTGCTTTAGTGGACACTGGGAAGTCCAACCTTGAGGAGCTGAATGAAATGCCTGTGGAGGAAGGCGTGCTGGGATGCGATAGGGAAACCTTCACATTCAGTGCACATCCTGTTTGCTCACTCACTCACTCTCTACCCTGCTCCGTTTTTCATGAATGGCTGGAGGAAGCCGGCCTGTGATTGGCTAACCGCTGTCCAATCACAGCAAAGATGATGACCAAACAGTGTGCACATGCAGCAGCTGCTTCGGAACATTGCCGCCTGGAGTTTCTAACTAAAGAGCGACCACACTGGCTTCCTTTCCTCATCCGCACCCAAACAGACAAACGTCCCTGCTGCCTTAATCAGACGCCGGCTTCAGCTGCTCTCTGTACAGTAGACTGCTTTGTGGTGTTACATTCTTGAGAAAATGTGCAGTTGGCTACGGAGCCACAACCCTCTTCCTCCTCTTCTCAATGATACTCAGAAGCAGCCTCACAGGAAAGAGCAGTTAGATGGCTGTAAATGTTGGCTTGCTGCTCGTGTTCTGCACCCAGGGTCGCTGGGTAGTGTGCCGGTTCGCTCGAACGTACGCTTTTAAAACGTACGAAACGTGCTCTTTCACCCACTGACTGGTTTAGCTTTATTCAGCATTTGTGTATAGCAGCCTGCAGGGACATCAAACATACATTTTCCATAATGGTAACACAGACAGAAAGTAAGGTTTATTATCTATGAAAGTTCATGTCTGCTGGTAATACTGGTTTGAAGAGTGGCAGATTCCATGGAGGTTATCACTGAACACACTGCAAAAATATGAGTTCAAATTACAAAAACGTGTTTACATTACATTCATAGCCACAAAACATGACTCACCAGTGTTACATTATCATTACTGGTTCAGTTAAAAGACGCACTTAAGTTCAGCAGAACAGTATTATCAAGTCTTGTATCACACAGCAGTTGGCAAAAGTTGGTAGAGGCAAACAGCGAGATAACCTCTACTGGCACTCCCAGCTTCTGTAATACATCATTCAGCTGCACAGGTCTTCTGGAACTTGTCACTTAACACACCTTTAGTCAGTGGAACAGAAAAATAAAGGGAGTAAAATAAAGTAAAATAAAATCTAACCACAATTTAGACTGAGACTGTGATGACCCAGGGGATAGCAGAACAGAGACGTGCAATGGGCAAAAGATAGGGAGAGAGAGAGAGAGAGAGAGAGAGAGAGAGAGACAGTGTGTGTGAGAGAGAGATAGACTGTGTGTGTGTATGAGAGAGAGACACTGTGTGTGAGTGTGTGTGAGAGAGATAGACTGTTTGTGTGTGTGAGAGAGAGAGAGACACTGTGTGTGTGAGAGAGAGATAGACTGTGTCTGTGTCATAGAGATCGTGTGTGTGTGAGAGAGAGTGTGAGAGAGAGAGACTGTGCATGGGAGAGAAAGAGAGACAGTGTGAGAGAGAGAGAGAGAGTGTATGTGTAAGAGAGAAACACTGCTGCCCTGTGTTTCTCCAGTGAGCCTCACCATCGCCTTTGTCATCAGGATCCCTGAGGGAGGCCTCCCCTCTCCTCTCCTCCCCTCTCCTCTCCTCTCCTCCTCTCCCCTCTCCTCCCCTCCTCTCCCCTCCTCCCCTTTCCTCCCCCCCCCCTCCCCCTCCTCCCCTCCTCCTCTCCTCCCCTCTCCTCTCCTCCCCTCCCCAGTTTTAAGCTATACAATGCAAAACTGAGGATTTCTCTGTCAGGTTTCCCAGGTTGGCTCTGCAGAGCAGAAAAGCTGATTGGTGCTGCACAAATGTCCAGATGCCGAGGAAACACGCAGGTGGAACTGTTCCTCTTTTCCCAGGGGGGGAGGCATCGTCTCAGGGGAGGAATTGGGGGGAGGGTGTGCTGCCACCGCTGCTCTTGACCACCCCAAGCCGGCCAGCCCACCTGTACTGTGCAGCATGCCGACCGCCGCACCACCCGCTACAGACCTTTATGGAGGCTAATTAGCCGTGTTTGGGGCATTCCTGTAGTAGTAGTTGTTCCACCGCCATGTTTTATGAGACACCTGCATGTCATTTCCTGATGGATTCCACACGGAGGGAAATGTGCAGACAGACATGACTGTACCTCAAGACCACAGCGCAGGAAGGCGCTACTTATTAACTTCATACTTTCTCATTCATACTTTTTCATTCATACTTTTCCCTTTACACTGCTCACTCATAACATTTAACCGTGAAAAAAATGGCTTATATGCCATATATTATATTCAAACACATGGAGGCTGATCGACTTTTTTTTGTCTCTTTTTGTAGAAATAAGTTTGTAATAACTTTTTTCTGACAGGTGAACAAGTTATCTTCCCTAATTATGGCAACTCGTGTGAAGTTGTTTTGGAATATCAGCTCTGAGGTCACTGCCTCTGCTCCCTATTCATGGGGCAGCAGCTGCTGTGAGGCGGGAAGATTGGGGTGGTGGGGTGGGGGTGTGGGGTGGGGGTGGTGGGGGTGTGGGGTGGTGGGGTGGGTGTGTGGGGTGGTGGGGTGGGTGTGTTGGGGAGGGGCGGGGGTGGAGGTTAGAGGACATGTACTGTATTTCTAAATGAGCCCCCCGACCCCCTCCCACCTCTGCACCACTAACGAGGTAGTCCGTTTAATTGCGGAGGTTCGTTAGTGTTGAATGGCGCCTCTCGCTGGGCCCCTACGAGTGGGGACAGAGGTGCTGCACACAAAACGTGGGAGGGCTGCTCTGGGGCTTCAGGCGTCAGACACGGCAGAGGCGCACGCTGCCTACAGGAGTCCTCACGAGCCCCAGGCCAGGTGCACGCAGCCATGGGCTGGTACTGGTGCCCTGCCAGGGTCGCCTTGAACCTCCAGGACTGAGTGAAGCCAATAGAAAGGACAAAAATGTCAGCAGGGACCCTGAGTGACACGAGATAATGATAATCGACAGCAAGACACCAATAACTAATCGTTCACATATTCACATCGTACTTGTGAGTATTTCTAGACCAGTAGAGTTGCTGTAGAAGTCTAATTGTCTTTCACAGTCCTGCTGAATCTACTTAAAGTGTCTACTGAAAGTCAGGAAACTCCTTCTGGCAGTCTAACAGGGTATGCAGTGCACAAATGGTAGAAGGGTTACTGGAGAGAGGAAGGCAGGCGGTGCTCTTCTCTCAGGTGATGCTCTTCTCAGGTGATGCTCTTCTCTCAGGTGATGCTCTTCTCAGGTGATGCTCTTCTCTCAGGTGATGCTCGTCTCAGGTGATGCTCTTCTCAGGTGATGCTCTTCTCTCAGGTGATGCTCTTCTCAGGTGACGCTCTTCTCTCAGGTGATGCTCTTCTCAGGTGATGCTCACCTGGTGATGCTCTTCTCAGGTGATGCTCTTCAGTTGCCCTTCAGGAAATATGCGCCTGTTTTTCCCTTCTTCTTTTAACTTGAAATTTGATATGTAGCAGCAGGAAATACATTCAAGGAGTTTAAATCAGAAATGCAAATGGTTTTATTTGTTAACTTCCTGGGAGTTAGATTTGAGGTTTTATTATACTACTCCTACACTTCCGTTTCAGTTATTCAAATACTTTTAACAGATGACAGTGTCCAATTCTCCACTCTGTGTGTGTGTCTATGTATCTGTGTGTGTGTGTGAGTCAGGGTTAGTAAAAAGCTTACACATAATGTCCGTAACCTACATATACCTCTGTATTAATTATCTATTAAATATCTAACCAAAAGACCTTTCTAAGTTCCCAGCATTTCAGTCACTTCCTCTAAACTGACACGAGACATGCAGAGGGATGGACACATAATTAAAGTATTCATATTACAAAGGCAAGTAGCTACAAAGCCCTACCACCTCATTCCGAGTTTGTTTTCCCAGGCTCCATCTGGCACTGAGCTCTCTGTTTCTGTGCATTTCACCCAAGCTGCTGGTAGCTTTTAGCACAGGGTGCGAGATCCTAAAGCCCTCTGAGACCCAGGCCAGGCAGAACCAAGGTCCTGCAAATTTCAATAGTTCTACCTGAGTCTCTCGCCCAGATGGAGGAGAGAGTAGCGGACACTACGTGCTTTAGAGATCACCACGAGCCTCCACCCCTCCCCACCCTGCAACCCTGCAGCCCCCCGGGGTCCCAGGACCACTGAAGTGAACTTCGGGGACCACCCTGTTGGAGCCTGCAGTGTGGGGACTCGCATTCCATTGGGCACCTATTGAAACACAAACAGTTCATTTAAACTGGCTCCTCAGTATGACCTGGACGGGTCCCCTTTTGAGCTCAGACAGAGGGGGCTCATTAGGGTTAAGATGGTGGAACGGATGGCTATTTGTGGACTGGGTTGTGGGGTGGGGGTGTGGGTGGTGTATGTGGGTGGGGGGGGTGGTGGAGAGGCTGGGTTGGAGAGGTGGACCATCTGGAGCAGTGATGGGGAATCCTGGAGTATTTGTGTAAGCTGGGGTGTTTTCTCTTCTTCACCTCTGAGTAAACAGAGCGGCAGGCCTGCAAACCTTGCCACTAATTGTTGACCCTGCTTGTGACTGAGACAATGGAGGCTGAAGCATTCTCTCTGTTTACTGACTGCAATGAGGTCAGGGCTTCAGGTAATTAGAGACTTTTAATCAAGTGCTCTCCCACTGAAAAGCAGCTAGAGCACTCCACATTAATTTACAAAGTGAGCCATGTGCTTTCCTTACACTTACTTATGACAGTTAACACCATCACGCAGGGGCAATTTAAACAAACAGGGGGTATTCCACATCTACGCCTAGCTCCACTGTCATGTTTGGGAATGTGTGAGACTTTAGTCTTTAATTGACAGCTGTTTGTCAATGCAAATATGTCAACATTTAGGCATTGTTATAAGTAAGACTTTCAAAATGTTAATCTTCAGAACAGAGAATCTTATATTTCCTAAAAAATAGTGACGTTTCCTGTTTGATTAATGACTATCAGCCTTGGTCTGTTAAAAAAGGATTTATGAGAGTAAATAAAGTAGTGAGGTTTGAGCCATTGTCATTGTCAGTGTGTGTTGTTCTGATCTTAAATGTGCTTAAACCCCAAAGCAAACAAATTACAGTTCATTGTCTTGCAAAATACCGAGCTCTCGTTATCTTGCTTTGCAAACAAGGCCTGTAGGTCTTGCAAACGTCCCACTCCACGTGAGATAGAAGGTCATATCCGCAAAGGTTTTCCACGTTATCTCCAAACCACCCGTCAGGTGTAAAATTGCAACACTTTCCAACATTTTTCGACCAGATTATCTGAGCTTTACGACAGAATGACACAGACAGCAGCTCATGTGTTGAAGTTTGGATGTGTGATGTGGGGTTAGAACAGCATGAATCAGGGGCAAAAGGTGCTGTCCAGTACGCACAGCCCCACACAAGGGCACATGCTGTACCTCACACCCTTTGTTGGCCCAGATACTGTCCATGGCTGAAGCACAAGAAGGTCTGTTAAAGGTCTTCAGAACAGCGGGATCGGCCGGAGGGAGCTGCACCATGGGACACCACTCCCTACTCTGCTTGGTGCTCCTCTGTAACACTACGGAGGAACACCAGTGAGAGGAAAGAGGCAAGGAAAAGGAAATGGAAGAATCTCAAATGAAGGAGTGAGAGAGAGAGAGAGAGAGAGAGAGAAGTGAGATAAGAGTGAGAAAATACACAAAGCAAGGGGGTGGGTTGTGAGCAGGGCAGAGGTGGAGCAGGGTGGGTGTCCGCTCAGATGTGGTGCGACTCAGGCCTCGGTTGGGCCGACAGACACCCTCGGGGTGCAGCTGTCCCCCTGTTCAACTGCTGAACCCCTTTTGGGTGCCCCCCGCCTCTCGCAAGGGAGGCTTAGCCGTTGGCTCAGAGCGGGCCAGGCCCCAAATCACACACACATGGGACATAGGGAAGAGAATGCTTTGATTGTGCAGAGCAGAATGCCAGTGCGGCCGCACTCCTGCATCTATTTTAGCCCATGTGTCCCTGCCGCTCCGTTCGCCGGCTCGGTTACGCCCGCACACGGAGGAGCGCGCCGGCAGCCGCCCGATGTCCTCTCTGCCCTCCTCGAACCTTCCAGCATATTCACGAAAACCCCTGCGGGAGAGTCCGAACACACCGCAGAGGAAGAGAACCTCTTTTTTCCGTCATTGTTATTCTCATTTGTTCTGCATTGCAGTAGGATGACAGACCGCTGGGCGCATCTCGAGCTTAACGTCTCGTGGTGTTGCACTACGGACGGGTTCATCAAAGGCTTGGCAAGCAGGAATGTTCTCCTAGTAAAAGTAGGGATGAAGTTTTTTTGTTTTTTTTTTTCTCCCGCTTTTCTTATTGTGATGGAGAAGGTATTAAGTACAGCCAACATGGGTCTAGACATTGTGAGCCGCTGACATTTTGCATGCTTTAGTAGTAGAAACCTAGAACCATATGTTTAAAGAGAGCGACTTAAAAAGAACACATACAGAAAATATAGGAAGAATATCAATCCCAGGATATTTCAGTTCCAGTCTGAGTTTCAATGGCTTAGCATAACAGCATATTCGATATGTCCAAACATACACCGCAGACACGGTATACTGAAATTAAACATTAACTGGAAACTACCTTTCTTGGTTTCACTCTCATGAAATCCCCACAAATTACGATTGGTTTGGGATCAGGCCTATTAGCCTCTAGATTTACTCGGACCTAGACGAGCGTTCAGGGGGTCCTGTCACTGAAACCTGCGCTCTTACCTGCTCAGCCAAGTATTCTGTGCAATGTGAACATTTTGGCTCAGAGTTCTGGTTATGTGGCATCTGTAACCCGGGCCCCAAGGCTCCACGCTACAGTACCACCTATTGTTGAGCTCTTTTGTTGAGGTCCATTGTGAGCTCACCTGCATTAGGTATATGTGGCGAAGAGCCATCTGACGCATCAGCTGACACTGAATTATGGTCACAACAACTTTTATCTGTGTCTTTATCTGCGTCTCATTCATGTGTCTGTGGATCACCCATATATGAGCTTAGAGCTGAGCTCAAAGGAAATCACCGGCTTCTCCTTATTCGTCCCAGGACACCTGATGTTCATTCAAGGAGCTTTACTTTGTTTCTTTAGCAAACAATGACTAGGAAGATGAATGGGGTTTCTGTATTAACCCACACAGATGAATCAACTATCAACGGAGAGGTAGACATTGGTAGTCTCACGACTAAGCTATGAGGAATGTTGAGTTATTGTGACAATATTTACATATTTCAACCATTACCATCAGTGTATTTGTGGTGTACCGCGGAAGCTCTTAACATCACATCCCAGGTGTTTCCAAGATTTTCGGTCCCAGATCCCTTGCTGATCACACCCTGAGGCAGAGGAGCATGCTGGGTAGAAACACATTTGATCCTGGCTGAGAAGGAGTGGAGACCCGAAGTGTAACCCCTGCTGAGGAGAGCAGTCAAGAGGCATGAGTGGAGCGATCCACAGTAGCATTAGAGTCTGATGCAAATGAATCCTCCATATGTGGAGTACCAGGTTGGATTATACTGAAATTTATTTGGCTCTGGTCTGAAATCAAGTCTTCACCGTTGGAGTTTCTTCAGACAGGATCAGATCAAGAGTGAAAGTGACTGAGCATGAAAACAAAGAATGCTCAGAGAATCTCTCAGTTTCCTGGGCTGAGTTTCCTTTTCAAAAGCTGAAATAAGTTTAACAACGGTTAAAGCACAATGTTTCTCACGGTAATCCAGATCACACCTTATTGCAAAAGTGCTTAGTTCAAAGGGAGGACAGCCATTAGACTCCAAATGTCAATAAGAGGAACAATGACTTCCGATACGTTGTAGCACTTTCCAGCGTGTTGTCAGAACTGCAATGACTAAGTGTGTTAAGAAGAGAAACTCTTTGTTGATTTAATGTATGTCCAGCTGGATGTGACATTCTGAGCCTCACACAACGAGACAGGATTCATTGGCTTTGCTTATCCAAACAGTGTCAACATGGCCGCTTTTACTGGTGGTCTCTGCCGCTCATGACAGATCCCATCTGCCATTTTACAGGCTTACGGGCGATTTAATAGAGGCCTTCTGTGGCCAACACGAGCAATGAAAGGAGATGCTGGTATTTGACCGAAACTCTAGACTTTCACTTTTGAGGAGGCAATGATTTGGGCACCTTGAAATCTGAGCCTTTTAAAGGTCTAAAAAAGCAGCAGAAATGTCCCACGCCCGCATGTGTTCTCCCAAACCTCCTGCACTGCTTCCAGTGTGAGACAAGAGTCTTCCACTAAGTGTCTCTTGTGGTGCCCCTCATGCCTTGCTCAGCTCTGCTGCGACCGGCCACCGCTGGTCTTTGTGAAGTACCCTTGCTTTATCGGCGGACCATCTGAAGCAGTGTAGCATGCAGCTGAGTAAGCTTTGCCTTATCTTTGGCCTCTATGTAGTCTCACGTTAAATGACATTAGGGAGAATCCGCTGCTTTTCCATGCAGACATGTGCGGAGCGTGGAGAACGACCGCTGGAGGCCTCGTGCAGCTCACCGAGCTGCTGGACGGTCATGAGAATCTCCTCACGGCGCGATGAGCTAATCAGCAGCTGACTTCCTGCATGAGTGGAAACGAGGCATGTCTGTCATGCCGATCGTCTCCTGGGCCGATCTGGAGGGCTGTGGCGATATTTTACACACTGTCCCAGCGTGGAGACATTGTGAGAGTTGCTACAGCGAGCTGGGTGGGAACCAGAACAATGAGTCGCCTTGAATTAGTGGCCCATTTCACCGATAGGTGAGGTGTGTTTTTTTTTTTTTTTATGCTGCCGTGTTTGTACTGTGCATTAATCGCTCTGCAACAGTAACCAGTCAACTTCTCATTTCCTCTCTCCCTCCAGTTCATACACATTCGATTGTGTGATGATTGGGGAGTAATGATGTGGAAGAGTAAATATTTACAGATTGGTAATGAGCACTGGAGGGTCACTCAGCCACCCCCACACACCCCCACACACCCCACCCCCCTTATCTAACCCTCCAAAGCTCCTCCCTGCAGCCATAACATGCATTCCACTGCAAATCTGGATTTCATTGATGACAAATCCAGTGCAAATGGTGTAATTCCTGCTCCGCCGTTCACTGACAGCAGCGGTTAACGTAAAGTCCCCTTTCTGGCACAGGGGGAGGTCCGTCGAGTCCACTCACTCATGCATCATCAGTCCTGGATGGGTAGCTACAGATTACTCCGGCTAAGAGTTTACATGGCTTTAGCAGCGGCTAGCGGTCGGCGCGATCTCTGCACAACGAGCAGCTGCATACCAGAAATCTGAGTCTTTGCTCTTAGTCAAGTCCTGCCAATCACGTTAAACGTTGGCGAAGCCTGGAGAGACTCCGGTTATTACAACGCGTAGGCACCCTTAGAGTCAGCGCGCACCATTGTGATTTCGAAGTGTGCCTTTCACAAATAGTTTCATTCATTTAACATGATCCTTTAATAATGATAAATACTCAAGCAATCAGCCACAATCCCCCCCCCCCCACCCCCAACCCCCACCCCCACCCACAAAAAAAAGCAGTAAGATCAAACAAAGCACGCTGGCTAGTCCAGAATACCTGTTCTCCCTCATCTATTGCACCTCATCAGTAGATCACTCCTGATGAAAGATGGTAGCAGCTTAGGTCTGCATGAAAAGACATTCCTCTTCTTCCTAAAAAAGAGAGATGGGGGTGTGTGTGTGTGCTCTCTGCTTTCAGTCCTTAGGCCAAAGAGCACACATGACCTCCCCTCCTCCCACACCTCAGACCCTCCCCCCTGCTCAACCACGCAGGCCTTTCATGATGGGCCTCACCTCAAAGGCTCACAGCTCGTGAGAGGAAGTTTCCAATTTCGGTCGCGCATGTGGGAAAATATGTACGTTTCTGAGAGGACCTTTTGTCTATGGCCGTAATGGCAGCAATTGGAGTGCAGGGGTCACAAACTGCGGTGTGTCACTGACACAAAGCAGGCATGCACAGGACATTTTATAAGACACCACCCAACACCCCCCCCCCCCTCTGCTGCAAGCAATCCTTTTGCTGTTGTGCTGATGCAATACTTTTAGTGTAATGCTTGTGTGTCTAAGGAACTGAACTGGTTGAAGACATGGGTAAAATGTGATATAAATGCCTGAGCACGCCACATTTCTGAATGGAGGCCTCCAGAATCCCCCAGCCCAGAGAAGGATGTCATTATTCCATCACGTCTTGCCAATAGGGGCCGTGGGGGACAGGGCTTGTTTTTTTAACCCTGCTGCTGAGGGGTGGCAAAACATCGCGACAAAGACCAACCTGTCTGGTCTCAGCCTATGAAAACACGACCTGTCTGCTTTCAGCCAATGAAAACACGAGCAGGCCTCATCGTGATGATCGCACTCTCAGATCTGCCACGGATCTCACGGGGACCCCCGGGAGCACAGGCGGGAATCGGTTCCCTGTGCGTCCGTTTTCCGCTTGTTTCTCAGTCATCTTGCACACTGGCGAGTGCAATGTGTGAAACAGAATGAGAATGAAGGGAAGAAAAGCCTTGTAAATTCCTCCTGCACAAAAAGAACTGGGGAGAAGGCGCTCTTATTTTGAAATGGCAACAGGAAGTTGAGCACGCTGAAGAGAACGCTGTTTAAATGTTCTAGCATACAAATTAGGTCAATTTCCTGGCAGCATTTAAACTCTAAGAGTAAAAGGAGAAATGTTATTACTTCTGCTTAAGAAGGTTTATACAGGTAATAGAAACCACTGTCTGCAACACTGTAACATTTAAAATGGTATAATTTCACAAAAGCCTACAAATACTTACAGATTATGGAACTTTTATTTTGTGGTCTTTCATTCCTTTGAACAAGGTTCATTTCCCAGAGTTGAGGAGACCCCCAAGAGGGGGTCTCGTGGTCAGCATTCAGAGGAGACTGCAATCCCCCCACTCGGCCCTGGTGTGGCCCCTGATGGGTTAACCCCGTGATTAAAGGGTCCATTTCCCGTCCGGAGGCCGAGGGGACACAATGCTTGGCTCCGGAGAGAGCGACCACAAAAGAGGCCAGATCTTCCCACAGCCTAACCCCCCCCCCCCCCGCTCTCCCTGCCAGCATTTCACAAAATGTATCACCATATCAAAAGTGCATTCTACCTGACCCCACTCCCTGCCACTGTGACCCTAAGCCTTTAACGACCACTAGGAGACAAATGGGCACTACATGACCCGTTCACATAGCCTTTTGTCTCCTTAGCACTGTCATCATTCCTGGCCTGACAGGTAGGCTACTGAAGAGCATCCCTCACTCCACAGTTTCGTAAAGCGAAAAGAAAAAAAAAAAGTTCATTTTTTTTGCCCAAACACCTGCACTGTAAGTAGGATCACGATAGGTGATTTTTTTAGAACCACTTTTCTGTCGTAGCAGAAAAGCTCCAGTATTTGAACGCCTTGCTACTGTGTGAAACTATTCTCGCTATGTAACCAGTTTGCTTGTCATTTTCCTGTGAACAAGACTGAAGGTTTTGAAGTTTTGAACAGCAGAAACATCAAAAATGAAAAGAAACAACTTAATGGGTGATTTCTCTCTCTCTCTCTGTGTCTCTTTCTGTTTCTCTCTCTGTCTGTCTCTTACACATATTTGAAAAATTCATACACATGCACAAAAAAACTCCACCAAGCTTATAGCCAATGACTGAACAATACTGATATTTCCTGTTCATATGTGGAATATGGAGAAGTCCTGCAGTAAAGCTGCAGTCAGAGCTATACATCCCACAGTGGGCCCCTACAGGAGGGTCTCCCAGCCTGCAGAGAGTCCACTGGACAGGACCCTCCTGTCCCTGGTGAACAGGACGGATCATCCTCGTGTGCTTGTTCTGTTGTCTGTCTGCCTGAAAGCAGTTTATCTAGCTGAGCTTTTTGACAGTGTTTCTATAAAACTGTGAAACATTTGTTTCTCCACATGGGTGTCAGCGAGCAGATGACATATGGGCAGCACGACGCTGACACAAGTGCTTTTCTGTGGTTGGAGAAAGAGTGCCAGAAAGACAGAGACACACAGAGACAGAGCGAGGGAGCGAGACAGACAGAGACAGACAGACACACTCAGGGAGAGAAAGACAGAGTGGGGCTGTGAGACAGACAGAGACAGACAGACACACTCAGGGAGAGACAGACAGTGAGGGAGCGAGACAGACAGAGAGAAACACTCAGAGACAGATAGAATGAGGAAGCGAGACAGATGGAGACAGACAAACTCAGTTAGAGACAGACAGAGGGAGGGAGCGAGACGGACGGAGAGACACACCTCGGTTCGCGTTGCAGGGCGGGTGGAAGGGAAGAGGGAGAATCAGTGAGAGAGATCAGTGCAGACCAACGTGTCAGCAGGGTTGACGTTTCTACGACAGGCCTGTGTGGCAACAGCGAGCAGCTTTACAATGTCAGAATGGCAAACCACCCCAACATTTTGCTTTCTGTCAGTTTTATGTCTGAATTAACCTGCTCAAAAGCCATTTATCAGGGGGGCTGGAGTGCTAGACAGACACGTGTAGCCTTTGCCATCACCTACGTCTTCCAGTAAAAGTCACAGAGGCAGTGAGCTCACAGTCATGTGCTCCTTCACTGCCCGATTCATTTCACACTGCAAAAAAGAGGAAGGCAGAATGACGAAAGAACGGATGCACCGGGTGAACACACTTCTCCAACAACGATGCCATCTTAACGAAACCATTCCGATAAGTGCGCTTGCTGGCAGGATCACTCACACGGCTACGACATCCTCTGTGCTATGATAAGAAACGGCGCGGTCCTATTCAATCCGCCCGCCACGCGAGAGGTCTGTATTCTATCAGCCTTCACGGCTTTTGACGGCGACTCTGGCCGACTCCTGCACGGAGATGCTCGCGGCCAGCAGGGCGGCGACAGGTGAAACCAGCGGGGGCGTGTCGCTGTGCTGCCTCAGCCCCATCAAAAGGGCCTCTCTTCTCCACAGCTGTCGCGTGTAAATCAGGGGCGATTTCCGCATGCTGTCCGCTCCCGAGAGAATGGGCGAGTTTGAGGAGGGGGGGGGGGAGGGGGAGCAGACCGGCTGGGTACTCACGTCCACATTGTGCAGTGCAACAGGCAGGCACGATCACACGTGGCTCTCTCTCTCTCTCTCTCTCTCTCTCTGTCTCTGCCGGTGTACAGAAGGGCCAGGGCAGGGGAGCCAGTTGGGAGCACCGTGGTGAGGTGACGCTGTGCTGGGCTGCGGGGGCTTTTACCAGTAACAGCTGAACAGCTGGCACAGGTGGCCACAGCAGGCCCCACTATCGTAACACACATTCCCGGATGCTGTGATCACATGGAAGGGGTGTCAGCGAAACCTCAGGGTCCAAATCTCTCCTGCTAACCATATCCGTCCCTGAGGGGTGACGGTGGGATGTGGGCGGTGAGGGGTCACATGACTTGTAACCATAACGATTTGGTTACTCATCCAGATGCATTATTGAGCTCTCGCACATGTGTTATTTCACCAGAACACTTCTCACAGAAAGAGAACCACACAACCTGAGCGAGCCAGAACTGGGCCAGAACTGGGCTCTACGTGTGCATCAGCGTTGTTGGAACCGTGACCAAAAAGCTTTCGGGAGTCTATAAAAGCACCAGGTATCGGCCATGAACTCAGCCGCATCACTGTGCAGTTACAGTCGAAAAATTCTAAAGCATTTTGATGGCCCCTGCTTTGCATAACAAACGCGCTCTGCTGTTCATTCGTAGAGAAAGGCAACGGGGCAGGAGTGCTGTACCAGAGGGCCACGCAGAAAGGTTCAGCATGGCGGAGTTGGCCACGCAGCTCCATCTGCAGCTCCGTCTGCAGCTCCATCTGCGCCGGCCAGCAGGCCAGCAGGGCAGCGTTCATAGAAGGAAAGTCATGCAAGAGAGAGAAGAAGAGTAGAAGTTCCTGGAAGCACAAGGCAGTGAGGAGAAGCAGTGGCAGCCGTGAGGAGAAGGTCCCAGCCGAGAGGAGACGACGGGCCGACCTCCTCCTGCCGCTCACATCAGGTGCTCGAGGTGGCCGCAGTGTGTGTGGCGCGATCGCAGAGGCGACCAGCCTGCCACGGGAACGCTGCTTTACGCAACTGATTTACTAAATACGGTGTTGCTAAAGCTTTGGGAATTTAAGACAAATGATCTGACAGTTTGTAATGACGCAATTTAACAACGTCCTACCCATTCATGTCTTCACAACAACCCCAGAGGAAACAGAAACTAAATCTCTGAAATATCCAGGTTACTGTTAGTAACATCAACACCAGAAATAATACAGTCATAAAACTGCGTATAATATTAATTACATCTGTAAAGTAGTCATTATACTTTTAGAGGACATTTTTTTTTAGAGGTCATTTTCTTGTCATATATCATACTGGTTGCAGGAAAAAAAGGATTAAGAATATATCTGAATTCCAATAACTTGCAAATCCCAAACTGTACTCTGAAGTGCTTTCTGATTTTAGTGTGTATGTCAGCACAGTGGCTTTGAGGAGAAACAGTTACTATGAGGTTAAAGTGTAGCAAGGAATCTCAGACTTTGTATTCTTCCCACCTATCTACTTGGACAAATGTACATAAGCGTAAATAAATGTAAAAGTAAATCTTATGCAGTCATTGACCCATGGCAACCTACAGACTCACAGACTTGTAGACCAGAGGACCCATAGACCTGTAGACCCATAGATCCATAGAACTGTAAACCCATAGATCCATAGAACTGTAGACCCATAGACCTGTAGATGCAAATACCTGTAGACCAATAGGTCCATAGACCTGTAGACCCATAGATCCATATACCCATAGACCAATAGAGCAAAACTCCCATAGACCTGTTGACCATAGACCTGTAGACCAGTATATCCATAGACCTGTAGACCTACAGATCTATACACCCATACTCCCAAACTCCCATAGACCTGTAGACCCATAGACCTGTAGACCTACAGATCTATACAACCATACTCCCATAGACCTGTAGACCCATAGACCTGTAGACCTACAGATCTATACACCCATACTCCCAAACCCCCATGGACCTGTAGACCCATAGACCTGTAGACCTACAGATCTATATACCCATACACCTAAACTCCCATAGACCTGTAGACCCATCCTGCCTGAATCCACAGCAGTTACTGGTGGAAAGCCACAGTAGCTTCAACAGGCTTTGTTCTTTGGCAGTGAAGATTTGGTACAAATGTCTTCCTAAAGTCAAAGTTAGGCACTATTTTTCACAGATGGCCTCTTTTAAGGTGGTATGCTTTAAGGTGGCACACTTCAAATGCTGGATAATTTCCTCTGTCATTTCCTGTCATTTTATCACTGTGGAACAGATTCATTTTTGTCTCATCTGTCCTTAAGACTTTGTCCTAAAATCTTACAGTGTTTTGATGAATCTTTTTACAAAACTGTAACCTGTTCTTGACGTTTACAGTGGGTAACATCTTGTGGTTGCAAGAGGGATATATCTATATCTATATATATACATATATCTATATATATATATATATAGATATATCTATATCTATATATATACCGCAATATCTACAGGTTGTTCACTCTCTCTGACTTCCACTGATCCACTCATATGCTTTACTCCTACCTTCCAGAGTGTTCTTTCATTCATTCTTCCTTCATTCATTCCCTCTCTCTCTCTCTCTCCCTCTCTCTCTCCCCTACACCCCCCTCCTCTCTCCCAGTGTCCAGGCTTTTACAGGCCAGTCCCCTTATGAAAATCAAAAATCATAATTTTCATGGGTCAGAATCCTTGGAAATATCACCAGAAGGGGCACATCCACCATGAGTCCTCACCACCAAACTAACGGGCATTTTGGATTAGTTCCACTCTTGGGTACAAACGTGTCCTATAGCAACCAAGAATATGTAAAGTTGCCTTAAAATTAAGCTTATGTTTTATTTCATTTATTGCGAAATACATTAATATGATTTTTTTTTTCCCATCCAATTTCTTTCACCCCCTTCTCTGAATGGTTATAATGGTCTTGCCTGCACAATGCGTGCATGCGCGCGCGTGTGCGCGTGTGCGCGTGTGCGCGCGTGAGCGAGTGTGATTGCATCTGCACGTATGCATGCGTGTGTGTCTGCATGCGCGCTTGTGCGTGCGAGGAGTGGGGGGGGGTCAGAACGGATGAGGTTCGCTGGCAGGAGGCCAGTATCAGCTATTCAGGCAGTAACGGCTAGTGGTGGAAGACAGGGGGGGAGAAAGGCACGCGGAGAGGCAGACAAAGCCAGCCAGAGAGAAAGGGACCCTGGGCCTGGAGTAAGTCACTTTCAGGGGTCGACAATACCCCTGGAAGAAAGAAGCCGATGACTGCTGCTAGGAGACTTTGCGAAGAGGCATGCGGATGGCGGGGCCCGGGGCCCAAAACACATCAATGGGCTCATCCAATCCTCATTAAGGGGCTGAAATGATAGAGATATACATGAGAAAAAGACTATAAGAGATGAGAGAGCGAAGCAAGCCTTGCCACCCAGCGAAGCAGCACTGTCTCGAGCCAAGCACACACAGAGAGTGCCCAAGTCACCCAGAGACACCTGGGGCAGAATAATAGCAGACAATGACCTCAAAGCGAAAAAAAAAAAAAAGAGAGAGAAGTCTTATTTCCTCATTTCTCCATAATGTGCAGAGAGCACTGCAGTGTTGCAACACACCGCCTGTTGCATTTTAAGAACAATAATCTGTACTTTCTTCATTGCCTAAACGCGATCACGTAAGACCATTCACTCCGCTGTAATAATCCTCTCCTGGGTGCGCTGGTGAGAGTCTTTATGTTTGTGAACTAGACATTTCTTGGTTATTTTTTATAATTAAAAGGCTTCCTGTGCTGAAGCCTCTCAAGCCGCACACAGCACATGTCAGCAGGGCTGGTGGAGTCACGGACAGTAAGGCAGCTTACTGGTTGAACTCACAAACACACACACACACACACACACACACACACACACAGCACATGTCAGCAGGGCTGGTGGAGTCACGGACAGTAAGGCAGCATTTGGCAGTCAAGCATGGACCCGAGGAGGGTGGAGTGGTTGAACTCACACACACACACACACACACACACACACACACACAGCGAAGATTCTGAAGGTTGAGGCACGGACCGAGCATATTGACTGGGCCGAGTGACCGTGACCCGGTTAATCATAAGAACTTTGTGGCTTGAAAATATGAGTGGCGTCCAGTTGTCTTGGTGTTGAAGTCATGGAGGACTACAAATGTGTTGGTCTATATTGGTTTATACTTTCTTATAGTGTGTGTGTGTGTGTGTGTGTGAACTCGGACCATCCCCCTAACCCCCCTTGCTGTCCTCGGGGTGCGACCCCCAGCCCCTGTCCCTTGCCCCTGTCTGCTGACCCACCTCCCCTGCATTCCACAGTCCACCCATGACACAATCGTATGGCCACAGGCCCCTAAGCACATAATCCCCAGCGGCAAAGCCACTCACTCAAGCCCTCTGATTCGAGAAGGGGAAAAGGAAGGGGGACCGAGGGGAGCAGGGGGATACGGGAGGAGGAGGAGGAGGAGGAGGAGGAGGCAGCACTCGGAGAGGGTGTGAGCGCGACTTAACGAGCAGTGGAGGCCGGTGAAAAAGAGTAAACGGAGGCCTGGGGGACAGAGAAAGAAGTCAAATCCTGTGATTGGGGGAAGCGATTGTGAGCGAGAAAGAGAAAGGATTAGGTGACAATGTCGGACGGCGCACAGGGGTCAGGGGGGACCGGGGCCCTGCTCGGCCTCCTTGGTTAGAGACACATGAAAGCAGGGCCTCACCCTCCAGGGTCCGGCACAGTTCAAGTGTGAGCGTGGCCCTGGGAGGGGACTCAGCGCCACGCCCCGCAGACCCGCACACACCCCCGACCCCGCCAGACCCGCCGCGCAGGTCGCAGACCTCGTTTTCATCCACACACGCTGCCCTGCGAGGGCCCCCGGCAGACCTGACGCACGTACGGGACCACAGAGAGGAGAGCGGTCCCGTATTATCCCGTGAGACTGACCAGCTAATGGACTGAGCAACTGCAGCATGTAGCATGCAACGCTCACCACACACAACACGAAGGTGTGGACATGGTTGGTGTTGGAAAACTCCTTCTTTACCCGAACAGAAGTCTAAATAAATCAAATTGTGAAATCCCTGGATTTAAATGTTATGATTTTCAATGTCCTCGTTCAACATTGGCTTGAGGTGTGGAAGCACATTTGCATAGGTTTATAGGAGTTACATGTGAGCCCAAGCAAACCAAGTCCTATGTGTCATTTCTCAGTGCGAACACAATACAGTGCTCAATTCCATGACAAGATAATTAAACACTTCTAACCAAGATTCATTCCAGAGCCCAGCAAAGAGGCAATAAAGTCCATATAGTGCTTAGGCTTCTATCGGTAGTACTAACTGTTAACAAAGGTGAACGAGGCATTGCTGAATATACCAGCCCCATTTTCATGTGTTCAGTCGAATGAATTTATGCTTGAACTTAAAGAGCTGTTGAAACAACACAAAGGTAGATGACGCTGATCAGGAAAACGATTCAAGTGGAACCAATGTCCACGATTCAGGAAATTGAGTTTATTTCAATGAACTGGAGCTGCAGGGTGTTTTATCGGAAACGTTAATGCACTGCTAGCACTTTATGAATTCAGTTTTGTAATATAGTTTTGCTGTACGTTAACACTGTCAGAGTTTTGCTATTACACACAGACTAGCTCAGCACCTGGAAATGCCTGAAATGTTTCACAGTAGAATGCTAATGACAGGTTACCAGGGCAGTCCAAAACATTTTAAACGTACATATGCATAACTTTCCAAAGAAATGTTTAGGCGGATTATCGTGTGGGTGTGAGGCATTGTAAAGTGTAAAATAAAAAGTGAGTAGAATATTCTTTTACAAAAAAAAAAAAAAAATAGTATTGCACCACACACTCACACACACACACACACACAACCCTTCTGTTTCAGAATGCAGCAATGATTAGGGAACCGCCCTACATCTAAAGCTTGCAAATGAGTTCTCCAGAAAGCTGATGGGGGTTGCCTATGTTTTATGCTGATAAGATGGAACTCATAAAGAGTGAATCAGCAAAGCAGGCAAAGGTGAGCAAATACTGCAGCAGAAACAAAAAAAAATCACCATCTGCTCTGTACTGAAGTTGCTATAGCGTGGACGGAATAATGGCATCATTATTCACATAACAACACAACAAAAGGACCTCGGCGGCTAATAATATCAAATAAGTAACACAATGTTTTCCTCTCTTCAGGGAAGACGCTATTTATAGAGCACTGTAATAATGCGTTCTCAATGTCATGGAGAGGAAGCATCTTTGCATACAATAGGACTCCGAGCCGTCCCAGTGTCACTGGCAGTGGGCGTGGAGCAGCACAGGGGTGGGAGGGGCTTCGTTTCCTTAATGCTGCAGTGGGGCCTGCACTTTTGACCCGCTCCCTCAGCAGCCAGGCCAGGGGCTCCAGCAGCGAGTGATCGCGGCAGCGGGGAGGACACTCAGACCTGCTCTCATTTGTTGTCCTGGACACTCTTCCTTCCTGCCTTGTGGACAATGGAGAGGCTAAACATAACTCCACCTTCATCCTTCCACACACACGACTGCACGAGCCGACCCCCATGCCCGACACCCCCCCCCCCCATTCTCCCCATCCCCCCTGCCCCCAACACACAGGAAAAGGAGCTTTTTACAGTGCGGGGCAGTAGCCCAGACGTCGGCATGGGGAGGGCGTGATTGTGAATGGGCGTTGGTTTATGGAGGATGTAGCGTCTCTCTTTGGAAACGAGGGGATTCGGTGCCTTTCACGGCTCCCTGCAAAGCCCCCAGTGAAAAGCTCGTGGCTCAGGCTATTGTGACTAAGCCCGGAGGATCTCGAGGTGTCAGGTCTGATGCCACTACTGTGTGAGGTCCATCTCCTGCTCATCACTAAGACAACAGTGAAAAACTGTTGACAGCTTAGCCAATTGGGGGAACACTCTTTATAGTATCGCGACTACGAGTTACCAGCCACGTTGTCTCAAGCGCGACTGGTATTTTAAAAGTCTTTAGAGTTTGAATAATAATGATAATAACTAAGCAGTGG
The DNA here is from genome assembly GCA_020368025.1 of Brachyhypopomus occidentalis. Classification (NCBI taxonomy): domain Eukaryota; kingdom Metazoa; phylum Chordata; class Actinopteri; order Gymnotiformes; family Hypopomidae; genus Brachyhypopomus; species Brachyhypopomus occidentalis. The sequence goes on from JAGXOD010000022.1 coordinate 6,482,291, forward strand.
AAAAGAGAAACCCAAGCAGCTAAATTAAGCTCTGTTTATTTAAAACAGGTTCCTCAACAGCTGTTGGTATGTTGGACGGTTTGCAGGGGAAAAAGAAAGTGTGTTTGCTTTGTCTTTATAGTACTGCAGCTGTTGTCCAGAAGAGAATAAAACCTGCCGCAGAGTGACAAACCTACTGCAAGAAACTACGGCATTTAACTTTCTGATTTTATTTATAAGTGAGTATCATCTTTTATAACCAACTCAACAGCAGGATGGCCAATATTGACACTGCAACACTGCCTTGATTACAAGGTGCCATGTCCTCACCTTACAGGACAGGAGACCATGTGTTCATTAGTATGCAGACTCCAACAAAAAGGAGAGAAGATTCACAACATTTGTGATCAAATGCACTTTAGCACCAAAGCAAGAGAAAGAACTTGCGAATCGCAGAGGTAAGAGAAAACATAACGCGCTCGAAGGCGCTCAAAATGTGACAGTCCCCCCAAAGCCCTAAGGGTCACAACAGTGGCTCCTGTGAGCAGTTGTAAGGATGGTTAGCCATGCGGACAGAGTGCGTTGATTGAGAGATTTGAGCTCAGACAGCAATGGCTTAGATGCACCTTTAGCTTTTGTGGTCTTTGGTTATTTGAAATAACCAAACACACCCCCAAAAAATTAGCCAGACAACAGTTTCTTCTATCAGTCAAGAAGCAATTTATTAGCCGTTGAAGTGTGGTGCATCCCCTCCCTCGCTAATCTAATCAAAGGAAACTGTCATGTTAGAGAGCTGTGCTTATCAGCTCGCTGTATGCTTTAAAATAAATGTGGCAGGTTTAGAGCAGGCCTAGCATGGAATGTGTGTGTGTGTGTGTGTGTGTGTCGGGGGGGTGTCTAGAGCGGCCAAGGGTGTATCTAGGATAGAGTGACCCACACAACCTCTGCCACCCTGCCACATGTGTTAGAGGTTCATCAAACCAGGGTCAAAGGTCAGGAGGTTAGGATTCTGTTTCCTGTTTCATACAGACCATGGCTTCATCTGGTCCCAGATATCAGGGCTTCCATCAGGGGTGTGACAATGGCAGCCATTCAAGCTCTGGCCCATTCTCAGTCCATTACAGGCCAGACACTGAGTGAGTCTAATGATTTTACTCTGATTATGAGAAGATGTGTGACTCTTTCTTCAATGACAAGAGTAAATTGAGCTGAAACACGATGACAGCTTTCCACTAATTTTCATTTACTTTGTTCATAGATTTAATTACGCCACCTATATAGAACTGATTCAAAAGTGGGTTTACTTAAGGGATTACGTAAAAGGAAATGAACGTAAATTAACGAGCATGGGGGTTAATCAGAACCATTTGGATCGTAGCACTTCTGAACAGACTTCTGTCACTTTTAGACAGCACACCAAAACAGCATACTAAAGCAGCACACTAAAGCAGCACACTAAAGCAGCACACTAAAACAGCACACTAAAACAGGACACTAAAGCAGCACACTAAAGCAGCACAGTGAAACAGCACACTAAAACAGCACACTGAAACAGCTCACTGAAACAGCACACTAAAGCAGCACACTGAAACAGCACACTGAAACAGCACACTAAAGCAGCACACTAAAACAGCACACTGAAACAGCACACTAAAGCAGCACACTAAAACAGCACACTAAAACAGCACACTAAAGCAGCACACTGAAACAGCACACTAAAGCAGCACACTAAAGCAGCACACTAAAACAGCACAATAAAGCAGCACACTAAAACAGCACACTAAAGCAGCACACTAAAACAGCACACTAAAACAGCACACTAAAACAGGACACTAAAGCAGCACACTAAAGCAGCACACTGAAACAGCACACTAAAACAGCACACTGAAACAGCTCACTGAAACAGCACACTAAAGCAGCACACTAAAACAGCACACTAAAACAGCACACTAAAACAGCACACTAAAGCAGCACACTGAAACAGCACACTAAAGCAGCACACTAAAGCAGCACACTAAAACAGCACACTAAAGCAGCACACTAAAACAGCACACTAAAGCAGCACACTGAAACAGCACACTAAAACAGCACACCGAAACAGCACACTGAAACAGCACACTAAAGCAGCACACTAAAACAGCACACTGAAACAGCACACTAAAGCAGCACACTAAAACAGCTCACTGAAACAGCACACTAAAGCAGCACACTAAAACAGCACACCAAAACAGCACACTGAAACAGCACACTAAAGCAGCACACTGAAACAGCACACTAAAGCAGCACACTAAAACAGGACACTAAAGCAGCACACTAAAGCAGCACACTGAAACAGCACACTAAAACAGCACACCGAAACAGCACACTGAAACAGCATACTAAAACAGCTCACTGAAACAGCACACTAAAGCAGCACACTAAAACAGCACACCAAAACAGCACACTGAAACAGCACACTAAAGCAGCACACTAAAGCAGCACACTGAAACAGCACACTGAAACAGCACACTAAAGCAGCACACTGAAACAGCACACTGAAACAGCACACTAAAGCAGCACACTAAAACAGCACACTAAAGCAGCACACTAAAGCAGCACACTAAAACAGCACACTGAAACAGCACACTAAAGCAGCACACTAAAACAGCACACTAAAGCAGCACACTGAAACAGCACACTAAAACAGCACACCGAAACAGCACACTGAAACAGCACACTAAAACAGCTCACTGAAACAGCACACTAAAGCAGCACACTAAAACAGCACACCAAAACAGCACACTGAAACAGCACACTAAAGCAGCACACTGAAACAGCACACTAAAGCAGCACACTAAAACAGGACACTAAAGCAGCACACTAAAGCAGCACACTGAAACAGCACACTAAAACAGCACACTAAACAGCACACTGAAACAGCACACTAAAACAGCTCACTGAAACAGCACACTAAAGCAGCACACTAAAACAGCACACCAAAACAGCACACTGAAACAGCACACTAAAGCAGCACACTGAAACAGCACACTAAAGCAGCACACTAAAACAGGACACTAAAGCAGCACACTAAAGCAGCACACTGAAACAGCACACTAAAACAGCACACCGAAACAGCACACTGAAACAGCACACTAAAACAGCTCACTGAAACAGCACACTAAAGCAGCACACTAAAACAGCACACCAAAACAGCACACTAAAACAGCACACTAAAGCAGCACACTAAAGCAGCACACTGAAACAGCACACTGAAACAGCACACTAAAACAGCACACTAAAGCAGCACACTGAAACAGCACACTGAAACAGCACACCAAAACAGCACACTGAAACAGCACACTAAAGCAGCACACTGAAACAGCACACTAAAGCAGCACACTAAAACAGGACACTAAAGCAGCACACTAAAGCAGCACACTGAAACAGCACACTAAAACAGCACACCGAAACAGCACACTGAAACAGCACACTAAAACAGCTCACTGAAACAGCACACTAAAGCAGCACACTAAAACAGCACACCAAAACAGCACACTGAAACAGCACACTAAAGCAGCACACTGAAACAGCACACTGAAACAGCACACTAAAACAGCACACTAAAGCAGCACACTGAAACAGCACACTGAAACAGCACACTAAAGCAGCACACTAAAACAGCACACTAAAGCAGCACACTAAAGCAGCACACTAAAACAGCACACTGAAACAGCACACTAAAGCAGCACACTAAAACAGCACACTGAAACAGCACACTAAAGCAGCACACTCATGGTCTATTGGGGCAGTCATGGTCTGGTGGTTAGGGAACCAGCCTTGAGCAAGGCACCTAACCCCAACTGCTCCCCGGGCGCCGGGCTAGGGCTGCCCACTGCTCTGGGCACGTGTGCACCACAGCCCCCTAGTTATCACTAGTGTGTGTGTGTGTGTGTGTGTGTGTGTGTGTGTGTGTGTGTGTTCTGACTGCACAGATGGGTAAATGCGGAGGACAAATTTCGATTGGGGTGAAAATCACAATTGACAATGTGGCTTAACTTAAAGCAGCACACTAAAACAGCACACTTTGGATCCGCACTCGTTTGCTTACACGGTGAAACATGGCGAGGTTGGTGTATCCTGCCCCTCGAGGCACACCCAGCATAACAACTATTTGGCAGGACAGGACAGAGAACCATGAGATTCAGGTTTTAACTGCGCTTCTCACACCCTGGTCCCCACGTATCACCATTAACCAGTCGGGCTAGTAGCATTCTCCCCTAAGCTTGCAGAGCTGACTGCACACACGTGCTGTGTGCTGACCTTTTTCCTCCAACAACCCTATGGGGTCTTTATATCACACACACACACACACACAGGTAATTGCAAAAAATCTGTATTTTCAAACTGACCCACACCAGTGTCAACAAGTATTGTTTTGCACCAACTAACACAAAAATGTAATCAAACACTACAGTGATGTACCAAGCGGCATCAAACTATCAGAAGTGCAATCTCAAAACTGTTTCTGGAACTACAAGGATGCATTCTTTGAAAAATTCATTACATTTTTTATTGTTATGCTGTAAATAAATCTTTCAGTTGGGCGTGTTAGGTAAGTTTCACGTGAAAACATGCCCAGCTGCAGATCTGTGGAGCATAAGCTTCAACGTTGCTAAATTAATCTCTGATTAATTAGACTTCAGGTGAAACGTGGGCGTTCGAGTAGGTAGACACAGGCTCTTCGCCATGTCTGTGCGTGAGAAAATAGTGACGTTCACATCTATTAAAGCAGTTATTTGGACCACCACTACATTCCATTCGATTACATACAGACATGTGCAGGTAGCAAACATGCTTGCTGGGAGGGCAGAGAAGGACTAATGCTGCTACTTTTATGAAAGCTTGTCCAAGCGGAGCGTGTTATCGGCAGTACGTGCACGCAGGCATGAGGGCAGGCATGCTGGGTAAGGCCGGGGGGATGAAGCCATGTGCCATGCCTGGCGAGAGCTTCCCGGGCGTATCGTCTCACCACCTGGCTCCGGTTACCCCCGCCAAGGCCTGAGCCAACACACAGAGCTCTCGGCCCGCCCCCCGTTCTCCGCGGCCGAGCCGCGGCAGGCCGATGGGGGCCGGCGGTCCTGCCCCAGTGCACCTGTGAAGGCCCGGACCCGGGGGCCGCCCCGGTGACGAGAGCGGCACCACCAGGAGTTCTGCCAAATTCTTGGCCTTTGTGCCGCCCCCATAGACGGGTGGCGGCTGGTCCGTCCTTCCGGTCCTCAGACCCGACAGCAGATCAAAACAAAAGGCCGTAGGGAGCGCTAAACACAAGCCGCAGCTATGCCTGCAGACTACACAAACGCCCTGTAGCGCAGAAAAGGTTGATGTGCTTAGGGTGTGTGTGTGTGTGTGTGTGTGTGTGTGTGTGTGTGTGTTCTGGGAGGTGTGAAGCCCTGCAGGAGGGAGGCCCAGAGGAGACACACCCGCATACCTAACTGTGGGGAAGGATAAGACTCGGGCTAAACTTGGCTGATGATAGACAGCAGGAGAAAGCCAAGCCCATCCACGTCTGCACGCTTTGACATACGGGTTACGGAACAAGAAGTCCAAGTGTGATGTTGCACAGGACTTTGGGAACCTTTACATGTGCCGAGCAGCCCATATGTGACTGTGTTTTAATAATTAGGATATGATATGCCAGCAGGCCACATGTAACAAATACACGTGTGATCGTGTCGACTGACCTAGACGCATCATCAAAGTGTTTTATGTCATTTTATCTTCACACACCCACACACTCATAAAGCCACAGTCACACACATCCATGCACACATACTTAAGCACAAATATGCATATTCACACATACACACATGCGCACACACACACGTGCACACACACACACATTTGCACACCGAGTGCACAGGGAAAATGAAAAAGCAGTTGCCTGCGTAGGTGTAGGACATACGTGCGAGCGAATGCGGACGCACCGTGTGCGCTGAGAGAGATCAGGTAGCCAAGAGGGGGCGTGGTCTCTGCTGCGCAATGCATCTTGACAAGGTCAAGATCCGACAAAGGTCAAGCGTGAGGGGGCAAATGTGCCCAAGCTGCAACCCCACGGCTCCGCGCCATTCGCTGCACACAAACACCTTCTGCCAGCTTCACCTTCGCTGCGTCGTCCAATGAGAAGCGGCGCGGTGGTGTTGGCACTCACCTTTGTATGCGAATGTTTTGACTGTCTCGTCTTCCTACACAAGAATGCAGAGGAGACATGCATTAACAGAAGCAGAACGCATGACCACCACACAATTGCAGAAGACGACGAAATATGCTTATACAAAGTGATCAGTGGGCGTATACACAAACCGACACATTTTTGCACCAACGTGACCAGATGAACCATCTGAGGGCACGCCGTATGCTTTACGTAGCATTTTGTGGATGATTCAATTACCAATAATCGGACTTATAGTTTATTATAAGTTATAGGTTACTGTGTTCATGCAGGTTTTATTGTGCCAACTGCTGGTTCTTGGACAAATTCAAATAATCTTAAATAAACCTGCTGAGCTGTTTGGTTGGAGAGTGTCTTGCGCGGCTCACTGACACCACCAGCAGCTGCCCGGGCGCGCCAGCAGTGCCCAACCAGGTCGTGAGCCCTTTCGGTTCCTTTTTGATTCAGGATGTTTTGTCTTCGGGTTCAGGTCAGGCTTTCGACATGGTCGGGCAGGGACCTTCTGCTTTCGGCGCTGAATGCTGCGTAGGAGCACGGCTCAGGCTATCGTGCTACCGGGGGGGCATTTGTTTGAAGCTCAGCAGCTGGGGCCCGATGTGCTTGGGGGTTCATTCCCTTCCTTACTGCAGCAGACGCTCACACAGAGAAGGAACTCGCTGTCCTGTTGGCTTACGCGTCCAGGACTCCCAGGGTTGGACAGATGAGCCGATGCAGACACTGACGCGCTCTTTCTGTCTCCCACACTTCCGTCATTCGCCGTGTTCTTCATCTCGTCCTCCGTCTTCATCACCGTCTGTCCATGACACCGTCGCACAACTTTACAGGTCGCTTTTTAATGCAGTGTAGCTTCTTTCTTCGTAAATCCTCAAAGGACATGTTTTCGTCAGTTTGTCGGTTCGAGTGTGTCAGTTTCTTTGGCTACAGCGATCTTTCATGTTGGTTCTCCTGCTAACCTCACCAGGGTTTTCTTGTCTTCATGTTTTGTGCCTGACTATCATTTTCTGACATTTGAGTCTTATTATAGCATTAACAGGCCTTCTCTGTTCTTTACATTGAGAGACAAGACACTCCAGATGCATACGTCCCGTTTACAATCAAACTAGCTTTGCTAGCTCTGTTGTGCATTAGCTAATGATGCGCTAACACACAGCCATTCAAGAACTGACTGAGCAGCCAATTGTTTCTGAGCAGTGCTGTTACTTAGAACTTACTCGTAGCCTCCTTGAAACAGGGGAACTATATATAAAAAGACTTGTGATTCTGATATGGTCAACCAAATATAGCTGTAAATTCTCTTGAATTAAAACTGAATGTGAACCTTACCATCACAGTCATAGGTTAAGTTTCAAACACTACTGCACAGAGTCAAAACAAGAAAGAGGTATGTCACCGCCTGATAACTTAAGCACTGCGCTATTAATGATGGCTGAACAGTAAGGTACAATGGTTGTATGGTTTGTTTGTCTTAGGATCGACTGCAGTGTTTAGCTTCTCAAAGTGAGACTACTTAAAACACCATTCATCTGTCATGTTTGAAAGGCATGCAGAGGGTTGGTTATCAGATGTACAGTCTGATAATGACCTCTGACACACCTTGTGGAAACATGCGCTTCCTTCCCTTTCTCTCCCCATGGCAATGTTTAAAAAATCAACACAGCAAAATATGTATTTTGACCAAACATGGTCTTCCTGGTGCTGGGCATATGGGATACTGAAGCTCTCTGTGGAAAGTTGATGAGTAACAGCTCAGGATTCCTTTAATGAACCCAGATCCGAGCGTGTCAGACGAGGAGTGGGAAACGAACGAATCGGGATAGCGGCATGCTTTAACTTTCACTTTTGGAGCTGCTTTGAGATCTAGCAGATCAGATAAAAACAAATTATGACAACAATACATACAAGATAAATCAGTTACATATTTGGATTTATGTATGAGGCCGTGGGAAGAACGGGTGTAAAATCTGTTGATGTGATAAGATATATTTTTTTTCATTGTTAGGTCAACATCCCAACCTGCCGCTGCTCTGTTCTGTACCTTCAGTCTTGCGTTCAGGCGTGGGTTGTTTTGGACAGCTCAGAACGCGTGAGCGGTGGCGTGCACACATCGCGATTGGCCTCTGCACCGTTTACCCAATCAGTGCAGGCTAGGCCGTAATGGCCTCCAGATGCAGAAGCCACCCACCGGGTGGTGGTGTCCTCTGGACCGCAGGCCCAGTGTCCTCCGTGCGGGCATGACCTCTCCTCCGCCTGATGTTTGGCGGAACCGGAGGGAGGCAGCTGTGGTCCGCCAACTTCTCCCGAGCCGCCGGGCTCGACGCTCACTCGCTTCCGCGCGGCCCCACACAGGGCACTGTGGGACATATGGATCTCTTTCCTCTCCCGTCACGTGACCAGTCGGGCAGCGAAGCATCTGAAAAGCCCCAGTTAATGTAGTCAAGACCCAGAGTGGAAGTGCATCCCAAAATTGGCTGGTACAACTGGGACATCAGAACACACGCAATAAAGGAATCAGACCCTCAGCTCATAAGAAAGCTGTAACAGATTGCAAAATGTACAGACACTGTCTACTTCACATAATGTTGCCGTTATGATCCCAGTGACAAGGTCCATGTTGGATGACACCAACTCAGTCACAGGGCCTGCACCGATACCCTTGCAGTGATACAAGAGAGGCAAGCTAGTGTTATGTGGAGAATGACAGAATCAAGTACAGGAGTAAAGTGTTTGCTTGCTTGAGGTTCTGCGGTGCTGACGCTGCCTTCTGCACATTTGCACTGGGAGCTCAGAACATTCATCCTGAAAGAATGTTCACCAAAAAACTGAAAACACACGGAGTCAGTTTCCTTTTAGAGCGTGTTTTGGTGCCACTGTACTGCAATGTAGCTCTGGACGCTGCCTGTTGTGGCTCGAGGAAGAGATGAGCTCGAAGGAAATAATGCTATCTCACACATGCTTCTCGGGTTAGTCACTCAGCGCGTTTTGTCTTTCCTGTGCGTCTCCAAACAGAAGCGTGATTCAGTCAGTCAGAGCGCAATCGGAGGATTACGCTGCGGCTGCTCTGAAGGCACTGTGGTCCGAGGAATTGAGCTGATGAGCGCAGAGGTAGACAAACACGGGTGCTCAAAAAAAAAGAGGCCTAACCCCCTCCCTCCCCCCCCTCCCACTCCGCGGAGGGCTCCTTCCAGAAGAAAGCAGGCCCCAGCCGAGGGTGAGATCCCAGCCTGGCTTGCCGTGTTTGTTTCTGGGCTTTGTCTGCGGAGGCCCCGGAGCGAGCGCTGTTGCGTAAGAGGCCCGTGTGGCTGCTCTGGCATGCGGGCGGCTGAATTACCGCGGCAGATGGTAGAGGCGCTCCTGCGGGGGCCACCGTGTCGTGCCAATGTTCCGGGTCGGGTGCCCCCTTTCCAACCCCCCCCCCCCTCCCCCCCCCCCCCCGGCCCCCCTACCCAGGCCTCCCCCGACTCCCTTTCCTCTCCTGCTCCCGTCCTCGCTGGCGCACAAAGGCCCCAGGAAGTGGGGATGAATGTGCGGCCTGCGCGGCGTGCCGAGGCGCGGGCCACAATTGGAGCTTTCAATCAGTGGGCGCTCGTTAAAGAGGAGCGGAGCTGCTGCCTCTGTCTGCCTGCCTGTGTGTGCCAGGCCCACATGGCCCTCGCACCCGTTCCCCCTTTGTGCCAGAGAGCGCCAAAGTGTGGGGCCCGGATCGCCCGATTATTTAGAAACCAGTGTTGGCTGGCGGTGTTGTGCCCGTGTTGCTTTGAATTGGTCATTGTGTAGTCAAGGATCAAGCTCGTTTGCTGGTTAAGGATCCCTCTCCTTTTTATAGTGCTTGCTGCTTTGTGTGCGTGTGTGCGTGTGTCCATGTGTGTGTGTGTATGTGTGTGTTGGAAGCTAGAAAGCTGCTTTTACTGATCACAAGTTAAGATGTTTTTTGGCCGACAAATTAGGTGTCTGTCCAAGTCTGTGTAAAAGCAGAACATTCGCTGTTCTTGCCTCTGTAGTTCAGGCCAGAAACATGATAGCAAAGAAAGCTGAATCTGGCTTCCCTGATTCTAAGGGATGTGCCCAATAAATTCTTTTTGGATGACGTGTAAACTTTCGAAACACTGTAAATTATGCTCGCAGGCTTCCAAATCTCAATTTTTCCATGTTTTCCATAATCCAGGTTCAGCTACGTTCTACCTTTGCTTGCGTTTCATCATCTGGTAGCCTGTCTTTGCAAGCGAGGTATTCAACGTGGCTTGTGCTAGCAAGAGACGGACGCTAATGTATTGGAATGGCATACCAAGTATTGCAAGCATTCGAACAGGGAGTTCTCAGGGCTTCCCCAGGAGGGATGCACACTGCAGCAGCAAGCCCACAGAGGCTGAACCTCCTCTGCCCTCTGCTGCCTCGCTGACACCACGTGTGCCCGTGCGGGAGAGGACAGTGAGAACGCAGCATCATTTTTATCGTGATGTTATAATGCTGTTAACTACGTGTATGGATGACAAACAGATGTTTTTACTGGGACCTACAAAGGGGCCCGAAATGGCCTCCAGACAAACACGAGGCAGCACAACTTAAAGTGCAGTATAATGGGTCTGATTTGAAATGACTGGCTTTTTTAAACAGTCATAATCCCTTTTGCAGGCACAGGAGTCGCCCCACTAAAAAGCCCCATTGTGGTGGTGCAGAGCTGGTGGGAGTGATTTACATAGCCAAAGGAAGGTAATCAACTAGCGCCCAAGCCATGGCTGAAGGCTTCAAAGAGGGGCCTGATTGAAGCCCCATCGAGGGGGAAAAAGCTAACTGGATTGACAGTGGGCCCACCCCAATCAGACTCCCACACTGGCTCTGCGGAGAGCGTGGGGTCAGGGGTCATATTTTAAAAGGGGAAAGGGGAAACGGGCCCAGGTTAGCAAACTGTGTCCGCTTTGTGTGTCTAGCGTCGGCATGCTGGCCGTGTGTGCACGGAACAATGTGAGCGGGCTATAATCTAAGAATGCTTGCAGGCGTGCACATCCTAACCAGGGCTGAGCGATATACTGGTATTAAAGTGAAAACCGGTATGATGTAGCGTAACGATATGGATTTTTTGCCATACCGTGGATACAGTAATAAACCTAAAAAACATTATTAGTATGCTCTAACCTCAGTCATACGTTACATTCGATAAACATTTTGAAGTTATGCTGCAAAACAGCGCGCGCCACTCATTTTTACGGACTACATGATATTTACATACTTTTTAAAAACTGGTAAAAATCACCCCAGGTCATTTTGATCCTGAACAAATTGCCATTCATCTAAATATTCCTCACATCCTGCGGGCTGCAGCAAATGAATTTACATGCGTTAGATACTTTGGCATTTACTTACCCGAAGGACTTCCCAGAGGAGCTACACTTCCGCGATCGGCAGGTACATTCTACATGCCTGCAAATGTTCAGACGCAAGTAATTATTACGACAAGCGTTTTTATATAATATCAGCAGGCAGTTCTCATTCTGCTGATGGTTCATAACAGCAACAGATAGATTTTTAATGTAGTTTATGCAGAGATTTATTATCCATGTGGATTTCTTTATGGATATCTATACATATACATTTTCCAAGTGCTTGAATTTCTTTAACATATTTGACTAATTTAAATATTTAAATATTTGCTAAACATCCACTTGCGTAAAAATGAAAGCAACTGTTTCTACTGCAATTTACTCAAGTTTCAGCTTTAAAAGTAGGCACCCTGCCTACTTCTCAACAGAAGTTGTATGCAGCCACACACAAGTATTAATTAATTTATCAACATGAACAAACAGTTCAGTGAGGGAGAATTTGAGAAATCTGTTAAGTTGAATATAATGGTTATGTATGTGTTTAATATGTGTGAAAGTGATAAAGATTCTCTGACTCATACTCTTCTGTCAAAGAACTGCTAACAGCATTTCAGACACATAACCAACTGAACCTGCTTGCATATAGAGCACTCAAACACCAACCATGAACCAGGCACACTGCACACGCTCAGTTTGTTGTTTGCCTTTCAATTAATGTTATTTATTTAAAAAAAAAATTAACCAGGCCATTCCTGACATGGCTGCTTTGACCACAGACCAATCAGACGAGCCGTCTGGGTGTCTGTCATTCCATTCATTGTTTCCACTTACAGGGAAACAGCAGTTGGTAGAGGGCTGGGTGTTTTACCGTTTTACAACCTCTGCTTTATGACAAATTTCCTCACTCCCATCATAACCATGAGTCACTCATTGCAGTGAGGGAGAGATAGAGGCCCTTCAGATAAATGATCCACACATCAAAGCCGATAGCTACCACCCCTCACCCCGCTGCAGTATATATCGTTACAACCCGCCTCTCTAATCTAGCCGTGATAGGCAGGATGGTTCTGATCTGCTTGAGTTTAACGCTGGGACAGGAAGTAGCACAGAGGGATGGATCAGCAGGTCAAACTGGGAGATCAGCCTAACAGGGCTCCACTAATGGAGCACTCCGACTCCAAAGGTCCTTCTGGCAGGAGCGTCCCTTCAGCGGACTCCCCTGCCGGAGGAGAGTGGGCCGTGGTTGGAGGTGCTGTGTCGTCGTCCAATGACGGCAGCGCACCTGTACGTCTTCTTCAGTGCCCTGCGGAGCGGGAGATTTATGCACAGCACACACATGTACACATCAAGCAGACACTCACAAAAGCACACACTCGCGCTGACAAAGGAACTCAGCATGACATAATGCCCTTGTGTGTGTGTGTGTGTGTGTTTTTCTTTTTCTTTTCTGGACAAGCATGGACAGATACATGTGCACACCTCCCAGACACACACACACACACACACACGCGCGCGCACACACACATACAGAGTCTCTATGCAGCTGTCGGACTTCACAAAGCCCAGCCTGTTAGGCTAGGAACAGCCAGCTGGAAACAGCACACCCACTATTCCCTTTCCAAAACAAAACTGCACCCCCCTCGCAGTGCCCTCTACCACCCTTACACTAATTACTGCATGCCAAGGCATTTGCCAAGCAGGCAGCTGTCTGCATGGGTGGCAGAGAGTGGATGAGAGAGGGGCCGAGCAGAACGATGGAGGGAACGATGGAGAGGCAGAGACAGCAAGAAAGAAAGAAGATCAAGAGAGAGAGAGAGAGAGAGAGAGAGGGAGCTACTGCCCTATGGTGAAACTGTTGAGAAAAGTGCCTGAGTGAGTGAGACAAACAGAAAGAGGATGAGAAAGAGAGAGAGATTGAGAGAGGGGAGAGAGAGAGAGGGAGATAGAGAGAGAGAGTGGGAGATAGAGAGGGGAATAGAAAGAGAGAGAGGGACAGAGAGAGAGAGAGAGAGGGAGATAGAGAGAGGGATAGAAAGAGAGAGAGGGACAGAGAGGGAGATAGAGAGAGAGAGTGGGAGATAGAGAGAGGGATAGAAAGAGAGTGAGGGACAGAGAGAGAGAGAGAGAGACCACCACTTCCCAGCCACTCCTCTTGTTTTCTTTCCTGCAGCTTGGGCAGGATACACTAATCGGCACAGCGCCATCATAATTGCAGCCTTGATGACCACGTATGTGGGGCCCTGCCACACAACGTGCCCCCTGCGGCCGCCGCCCTCCTCGTCCCGCGGCCGCACCACGGCTGGGCGCCCGTCCTCGGGGGGCTATTAGCCCACATTAGGTGTAATTGGGAGCGGTGACTGAGGGCCTTCAAAAGGCCCCGTGGTGGTGCACTCTGCTCCACTGTCGAGATGGCACTTAGATGACCAATGGGAAATATTAAAACCTTTTTTTCCCCCTCTGTGCTCATAAATAATGGCAAGAAAGCTTATCTGTCCAACCCTTGACCTTTGTGGTACACTGTAGGACCTGTAAGCCATCATTGTATTAGAATGGCTTTGTAAATAAAGTTGTATGCAGGTTGGAAAAGACGGCGTCACCCGGTCATGCCGACTCTCTCCCCGCCATTACGCTGCCTTATCTTTCATTCTCCAGGCAAATTCTCCCACCACCCTTGTCACGTTCCTCTACTCCCCTCAGCCCAGGGTGCTATCGGGCGGCCGAGAGGGACGTTATCAGATGCTGGAGGCTAAGGGTGGATCCAGCTGCTCCTTACTGTGTGTGAGTGTGTGTGTGTGTGTGTGTCTGTGTAAACCCAACTGTTTGCCAGCACTTAGAGATTCTCTGGTATCCCCATATCTGTGTTGCAAAATCCTGCTGTGTGTGTGTGTGTGCGTGCGTGTGTGTGTGTGTGTGTGTGTGTGTGTGTGTGTGTTGTTGTGAGATGTGGTGGTGGGGGAGGTTCTTCATGTTGCACTGCTGCATGACATGAGGGCTGCAGTGGGTGATCAGGGGTGGCCTGGCTTGATTGAGGGGTGGAGCAGAGTTAGAGCTGTCTCACGTGTGGTAGTGAGGGGTGGAGCAGAGTTAGAGCTGTCTCACGTCTCACGTGTGGCAGTGAGGGGTGGAGCAGAGTTAGAGCTGTCTCCCGTGTGGCAGTGAGGGGTGGAGCAGAGTTAGAGCTGTCTCCCGTCTCACGTGTGGCAGGTAAAGGCCACCACAAGCCTGTCTCATCTGCAGAGGGGCAAAATGTCTGCAACCCTCAGAAAACAATTAGCAGCTCCTTCATCACATCAAACAGCAGGAGACAAAACAACACAATCAGTCATAACACACGTCAATGAAATCACAGTTCTGCTGTGCAAAAAAAAAACAACAACACAAAAACACAGTAAATTATGGAAAAACGTCTGCTGTGGATCTTGCTTTGAAGAAGTAAACGACTTCAAATGAGTGTGATTTATTATATTCACTGCTCTCAAATTTGTCCAGATTAAAAAAAAACAAAACAAAACAAAGACTTAATTTACAATTGTGGCTGGATATCCACCTTTGTGACTGGAATGTAAATAGCTTCTGCCTCCAGCATTTTCGTGTTCCTTCACGTTCTCTCATCCCACCCTCAACCACTCCTGTCTCAGACATGTGTAGCAGGAGGCGGTCAGCTGGAAACAGCTGATCCAGGCACAGGGCTCACGGCAAGCTTGGGGGGGTGGGGGGTGAGGCGGCGGCACTGGCAGGGCATCGGTGTGAGTCATGTGACCACAGCGTTCAAAGCAAGAGGTGGCACGGAGGGTTTCGATGGCCCACAAAACCGTTGCCTAAATATTTAGACAGCGGGCCCTGTAATCGGCCAAACCAGGACGGGGACGAGGGCTTGGCAAATTAGAAAGCAAAGAGGCCTCCCACAAGACTGTGCGTGCGCACGTGTTTGCATGTGTGCACATGTGTCTGCATCAATATGCACATTAGTGGGGGCGGCAGGGTCGAGCCAACCAAAGCTGCACTTTGAGGAGAACTGAAGACTCACCCAGGCTGGAAGACGCAGGCGCTGTGTGGTGACGTTTGGTAATCGGGACACCATCTCTGATTTATGGTGAGCCAAATATATTGTAACCAGCGAGCTGGGTCACATTCCATCACTGGCCATGCTGTAGGAGACACCAACCCAAGAGCCATGGGCCTCACCACAGGTCTATATACGTACCGGGTTGTAAAAGCTAATTAGCTGTGATTACTACAAACTCATCCTACCATGTGCCTGAAAGGGATCTCTCTCACTCTCTCCCTTTCTCCCTATCTCTGTCTTCCTTTCTGTCTCCCTCTTTATTACTCTTGCTCTCTCTCCCTCTGTCTCTGTGTCTAGACTAAAGCCTCGAAGATTTTCTAGCAATCTGTAAAACAGACCAAAAAAAAACCGTTTGATGCTGAGACTTCAGAGCGAGAGCATTTCCGCAGCGGAGTGTCAGACACGCGGGACATCCTCCGGCCCCGTGCTCATTGCCAGCTCACCCTGCAGGATGCGGTGAAAGCCTAAATATCAGCCGCCCCTCCGCCCTTCCGCCAGTGAAAATAGCTCCCCCCCCTTTTCCCCTCTCTGACCATTAGGACACAGAAATGACAGAACAAAGCTGGAGGCCGAGAGGGGATGTTCCTCCCCGGGGGCCAGAGGTTCGACGATCTCCTGCAGAATGCGATGGAGAAGATAGCTGACCTCTGAGGCCATGATTAAAGCACGCGCTGTACTGACTCCGCACATGCCCTGGTCAGAGCCGGAGTTTAAAAACGATGTTTTCACGCCACGCTTCCTGCTTCCTGTCACGCTGCGCTGGTTCGCTGGGACGGAGTCAGCACCTTCCTTTGAGGCTGCATGTCACCACGCAGGATATTTCTTAATGTTTGCAGTGGCCACAAAAGTCTGCAGAACGATCGCACCGCCACGTGTAACGCTTTATCCGAACTCATGTATCTACCTAATTTAGTTCTGATAACAATCATGACAACTGTAACAATGAATGTTTTCAAGCATACATAGTATTCCAGTTGAACTCATGAAATTGTGTCCTTTAGAAAAAGCTGAAAAGAGCCTCTTTTAAATCATAACCTCAAGGGTTTGTCATGAATACCATCAGTACAGCAGATGTCGAGACAACCACTCAGGTTGATGCTCGGTCAACTAGATGGCAACCGTCACTGCCGTGCAGGTCGACCTCCCACATTGGTTTGCACAACACCGGAAATACAGCCTGCCAAAAAGAAACAGTTGTTCCTCCACCAACCACAATGCTCACCTCACTCTGCTCATGAAACATGCTGGCACTGTGGAATGTGATTTTCATAGATTTGCATGTTTTGCATAAAGTTTGAATGCACTCCCTTCTTTCGCTACCTGTTGTGTAACTTCTGCTGACAGGTGAAGACAGCATTCAGTTACGCACCTCTGCAAGTGCCTCATTTAACTGTCTACAAACAAAAGACAAACAGGTCTCAAGATGAGAGGATCAGGTGGGGTGACAGGACCACAGGGTCCTTCCGGGGATGTGTGCCTTCCCTACAGGTGTTAAACACGCCGAGTTCACTCTTGCCTGAGCGAGTCCACCAGACTATTCCTCCATAGCCGGAGCTCTGGCAGGAGGGAAAGGTTACACAGTTCCCCTTTAAAAGGCGCTGGAGCAAACAGAGCATCTATCACAGGCTTTCCACGGCCATTTTCCAGTGACTCAACTCCAGCTCAGTTTGGGGCAGGGACATTTATAAACAAAGCAACTTTTCACACATTAACAAGATGCTTTAAAGATCTCTAGATGGTTTGGCACACTCACGGTCCTGACTGGCAGAGTTCAGAGTGCCAGCTACACTCAGACAACCCCTGCAAATGAGTACAGTATATACATTAAAGCATCTCTCCTTGTAAAGTGTCATGCACTGACGGAGACCAGCGCTCCTAAAATCCTGGAGGTAGAGTTTGAGTAAACAGTGGACTCGCATCGTCTCCATCAGGCTCTCTGGTATTAAAGCCGGCGGTGACTTCGGGAAATGGCCACCAAGTGTTAAATGGGTGTCTGCATTGACTTGCATGTAAATATTTAGTAACTGGGGAAGAAAGCATGGGGAGGTAAAGGGAAATCCTTAAAATCCCACACACAAAAGTAATTACACGACAAATGCACACGCAAGACATGTCCTCAAACAGTGGCCGAGACATAGATGGTCTCTAACCCTTGTCAAAATGCTGCTTTCTTCCTGGAATCATGCCGTGCGATCATGACCACGCAAATAAAGGTCAGCTGTAAATGACCGCAGAATGGAATGGACAGAAATAATAATATAGACCTGAAATGGTGATTGACAAGTCATTGTGCAATAGGTGAGCATAAGTTATTAACAGAACTTGAACTTTCGGTTTCAGTATGACTGAAATGATACGATTAAAGTGAGTGAAGCGATGTCCTCGTCAATGAGGGGTCATTCTGCTCCGGGTCTGCCCTGTGTAGGGTCACATTCAGTCACATGTGCTACGGTGACTATACCTGTTTGTCGTCTGTTTCAGAAGTAGTATGTATTGCTTGTGCAACATTTCTTTTGCTGTGATCATGTTTTTTACATGTTTTTTTACATATTAACAACCGGATGTCCATTCTGCTGAGGTAGATTTTAAGAGTTCACAACTTATAGCATTACAATGCAGTCTTCTGCCTAGACCTGTGGGTTCTGTTCCACAGATAACTTCCATGAACTAACATGAACGTTCATCTCAATGTATCGGTTCTCTGGCCGCACGGGTGCATTTGAAGAAGACTAGTTTGGTAATTATGACTAACTTGCCCCTAACGTTTACTGAGTAGGTCAGGGAGAGGGCACTGGGTCTGTGTTATAGCACAACCTGCAGCTGAAGTTGTGGGCAGAAAAGCACTTTTTGGCACCCAATCTGATTTGGGCTAATGAATACATGGGTGACACTTTTTAGCAGCACGTAACTATTTCAGGAATGTGGTCCACAGTGAAGCTCTTTGAACTGAAATAAGCCCCCCCCCCTCACTTCAAATAGTACAGTCCAAGCCACAGCATCACAGCCTGGTCCAGGAGATGAAAGACTGCATTGCGACTTATTAAAGAAACACTGTAAATTGACATGCTGATTCCCCATCTCGGCAATAACATGGTCACGGGGTGCCTTGCCTCCAAGTAGACTTGAGAAGGAGAGTGAATGTGTGTATTGTCTGGGACTTCCAAAGCACAAAACAAAATTGCTAATAAGGATTACTAACAAACCGAGCACAGCTAATAGGCAAATCACAATAAAGAGACACACGAGCCACGGCTGGCCGGGTTAGTGGAATTCACTCCTTAAAGCGCTCAGCCAGTGCGCTGTGGCACAGGGGTAACTGAGCGCTGGTGGGTGTGAAGCAGGAGACAAGCTTGGACACAGACGGAGCGGCGGCCTGCCTCGGGCGGATGAGCTGCAGGTCACACATGAGATATCTCGGAGATGGGAACGTCGGAATTCTCTCTGCGCCTGGGCCTGGAGACGTGCGATGGGTAGGGGTGGGATCAGGCGTGCTGGGCGGTCTGGGAGTCTCTGCCGTGTCAGTGTTGGCTGCAGTTCTCTGTGCTCTCGGTTACATATTTCCTAAGGGGTTCGCAGGGTGTGCTTTGATTTGCCTTTAGGGATGACTGCCTGCCCAAACAACGGAAATAATCTCCGCTGTATTTTTCGCCACTCGAGCAGCTTCTGATGCCTTGGACTGGGGGGTCAAAGTGTCAGAGGGCAAACGGGAGCAGCGCCACCTCCAGGGCGGAGGAGGTGCAGGATCGACGCGCCATAGGGACTCGTCGCTGGGCGCCGATTCGCGCATGTTGTTCGACCTGCTTCAGGGCCCCCTTGGGAGCCGAGACGGTGCCAAGAGCCTGTATGTGGAGTCCTGCTTGGGCAAGACGCGTTCGCCTGCCGTGATTTCACACAGCGTGGGTCTGGCAGTGCTTAGCGACAGGCACGGTTTAATTACAGGCCTGTGCGCAGAGCAGAGTCTGGCTGTCATGCTCAGAAAGGGAGAGATTTACTGTCAGAAACAAGTGCTCAAGGTCTTTTGTTTTAAATTACCTGAGATATCCGGTCTGAAAGGCAGCGGATCATCCTCTCTTATTTCACCCCTCTATTCTTTCACAAGCGTCTCTGCTGCGGAGATCACATGCTGTGCGTGGTGGAGATCTAGGTTACATTGTTGTCCTACTCACACTTGTTCTGACACTCACTGTGAGCTCCATTGTAGACCATGCCTCTGATAAATCACACTACACTACCGCCATTGTCATGCGTCCATTGGAGCTAGCGAGGTAGCTAACTCTCTCCAGATGCCTAATGGTCAATATTGTGTTAATGCAGCTCAACGATTAATGCCATCTACTGTTTTCCTTCTCTTATGTCTCCAGGCTCCCTAGAGCTATTTGGTTTCCTCACCGCACAAACGATCAGCCTCTAATGCTATCCACGTTCATATGACTGCGCATACCTCTACACGATTAGACCTCTCTTTCTACTGCCTATTGTAGTTAAACAACACCATATCCCAAACGCTATTATTGAGCCCCGGACCTGCCCTATCCCGACATTTTCTGCCGTAAATCAACCATTTAAACACGAAAAACCGGCAGCATAAAATTACAAAGGCCACAGGGTTTCCTTGAGAAAGCGGCCCAGTCGCAGTAACCGAGGGGAGGCATCCTCTCAACTCCAAAACAGGATTTAAGATAAGACACAGAAACCCTAAATGACCTAATCCTTTCATGAGCAAAGGAGGGCAGCTTTCATTCACAAAACCGGATGGTGAGAAGCCAGTCACGGCGGCTTTCTGCCCAACACCGCCAGCCCAACCCCGGAGTGAGCCTCCCCCTCCGCACGTTCATTTTGTCAGCATGTCTGTCGTTGGTTCCCACTTAAGCTTTCATATGATTTCCTATCAAGTCCTAACGACATTTGGCTATTTTTGTCAATGGCTGCTTGCCTATTGTCCGTTCTAACCTCAAGCTTTCTGGCTCCGTAGCAAAATGAAACGCAGCACGGTAGTTTAGCTGTAGCAGGCAGAAGTAAAACCCGTCAGCTGACCTGTCTGTGGTTCCATAATGAATGTGCGTTAATGAAGAACGCTGCTCTCTGAAAAGAGAAGTAGAACAAAACCAGATTTGCATTTGCACAGGCCCATAGAGACAGACAAGTGCAAACATACAGCTGCTTCACTTTTTCTTAACTCAGTCAGACAAATGTATTCTAAATCAGTAACTTCCATCCTAATCTAGCAGCAACACAGGATATGATCATGTTTAACTTCCTGTTAGCAAATCCAGTTAAAGTCACAAACGCTACCATCTGCTCAGGCCCCAACAGGCTGCGTCTGGCTCTTCCAGAATATTTTTCCCACCATCTTTCCGATCCTCGTGTTTGCCTGTCTAAAAACTAATATAACTCTTTTCTTTTTTTTTCTTTTTCTTTTCTTTTCTCTTTCGACACAGCAAGCCAAACGAGTTCTGTTTGGAAACAAGGTAGCTGCTTTCAAGGCTTCCTTGGGAGTGGCGAAGCCCAGTGGCAAAGCAACCATGTTCCAACTTGTCACTCTGCTGTCACAGAGTAAATGTAAACTGTTCACAGCTATGATTGAATCCCAGAGAGGAGGACTGTGTCTTCCGCAGAGCAGCAGAGTGATTGAGGGTGATATTTGCTGTTTGAGTCATCCAGTGCCTCTGGAAGTTACTCCAGGCCGACTGGAATCGTATGTAAGAGCATTTTCACACAGTTTGACTGTCTCTGGGTCAACCCAAGATTAAGTTGCAGTCATTAATATATTGTGTCTGCTTAGGTTACACATTTAATACTTATTGGTCAAAAAGCTACAGGAGGATCTCTTGATGCTTTTGCCAGGTTAACCGTAATGCATTAATTAAGTACAATAAAAAGTATTATTATTATTTAATTGTAGTAATAGAGTGATCCACGCATCAAACTGTTACTGAATACATTGTCATAAATATGAATGCGTTTTATCAAGACGATGAGCACTGCTTATGGGCTCATTATGGTGTATGATGCGAGTCATTTCTAAAACAGAACAACAGAGGCACACTCTGGTGGCTTGACTGCCTGTCGTCTGCACCAGGGAGTGTGCAAGATGTGGTGATTCCTTTGGAACGTCACTACACGTGAGATGAACAAACGCCGCGAGGAAAGGAGGACGAATGCGCCCGAAAAACTGCAAAGCGAGGATGCGTTGAGGTCACTAGAAACCTGCGTCCTGTCGCGCGTCCTTAAGTCTCGAGCCATTGAACAGCAGCAGTCTCGCCATAAAGGACAAGTGGAGCTGGCCGATGGCAAAGCACTGATGATGAACACAAACGATAAGGCCGGATTAAACAAACACAAACAAAAGATCACATTCCTGGAGGTAAGAGCAGAGGGCGGCGTAGCAGCCACTCTCCCCAGGTCATCGTCTTTCACAGGGATGTGCCGCATCGCAGGGGCCTCAGCTGGAAATCAGATCCAATCAGATGTTCCCAAGGCTTTGAGAGGGCCGGTAGAAGTCCCCCATTTGATATTTGATCAGATTGGCCAGCCTCTCTAACCCCCAGCCCCTCTCGCCGGCTCCCTCTCCCCTGCCTAATGGGGAGTAGAAGATCAGAAAGCCTTGTGGAATTCAGGACTCCTGTTACATGTACATGTGCTTGCCGTCTGGACAAGGGCCTGTTTGCTCTCTCTCTCTCTCCTCTCTCTCTCCCTCCCTCCCTCTTTCTCTCTCTCCCCCCCTCCCTCTTCCTCTTGTCTGCTCTCCCTTGCCCATTTTCCCTCGTCTATACATCGACGCACTCAGACCAAATGTCATTCCACGTTCCACAAAGTGTGCGTCTCGAGAAAACTTGCTTCCTCTTTGGAGCAGCCGTGTCTGCCTTTGGCAAGCTGCCGCAGATTCAAGTCCCCGGGAGAGTGTGTCCCCAGCTCGCCGAAGGCCCGTGTGTCATGGCCTGAGTAGCTTTCTGAAAAAGATTACATACCAAAAGGAGTTTTCCTCAGCCTCATCAGCTCTTCCAAGTCAGAAAAAGGACAGGTCCTTCCCATTATATAGGTCAGCTTAACATCAACAGAAGGCTCCGACTTCCCTCAGCTAGGGTCATTATGGAGCTGCACAAGTAAACATTGCATCATTTTTATACAGAGGATGATCTCGCATTGTATCAAATGCTCAAGTTCAATACAGTGCATTCATCAGCTGTGTTTACAGAGAGGCCCGCAGCCCGGGAAAGTTTTGATTTCCCGTGAATGGCACAAAGGCACTTCTAATATGGTAGCGAGATTTTTCCGTAGGCCAGCAAATGAGAATCCCCGGCTGTTTGTGAAACGCTGCGGCTTTTTTATTATTCTTTTTTTTTTTTCAAAACGATAAGATGGAACAGAATGAAAACCATGCAGGAAGACAGGGACAGCCAACATGAGGCTTTGTGGCAGCTCCAGGAACTTCAGGATAACGTCGAACGACGGCTAAGGAAAAACGCCTCCCCCACCCCCCCGCTGCCGTCATAACGTGGACGTGCAGCCGATCTGGATCTTGCAGAGCAATGCCGTGTGGGCCAGACTGTTACACGCAGCCCTGCTGGAGACCCTCGCCTTGCGTCCGCATGTGTCCCCGATTAGCGAGGACTTTCCGGAGAAGAGCCGCCTCTGCTCCTCAAGCTTCTCCACCCATTTTTATGGCCGAGGACGACGTGGAGTTCATGTGGCCCGGCGCTGACGGACGCATGACATCAAATACAGCCCCGGAGAACCACGTGTGTGTGGAGCTTGAGTTTCCTTTAGGAACTTGGCCATTGATAGGACCTGTGGTCATGTGAGGCATCTTTCCTGGAGTCACATGCTCACCGACAGGTCACCGAACCTGTGGGCTCACTGGTCTGAGGTGACTCCTGCGTCCTCTAGACTGAGGAATTAATCATACTGTAACCCAAATTGTTCTAACCATCATGCAAAAAAATTCTGCACGTGTGGGGAGGCAAGAAAAGGGTTTTAGCCACAGTTACTTTGATGGACGACCCAAGAAGGAACCCATCCACAAACCCCAAACAGCAAGCTTCTCTCTGTGAGGCCATCGCTAGCAGCCTGTGGGCATGAAGCATATTATAGTGCTCACAGACACACACACACACACACACACACACTTCTTCCTATAGCACTGTTCCACTCATTTGCAGTCACTTGACTGTTTCATAGTGCCATGCCTGGAGCGAACCCCTCACAGAACAATCTGAACAACATCCGGCCACATCAACACTGAGCCTAAGGCTCAGAGTTCAAGGGTCACGGTAACCGAGGCTCCTTGAAAATAGCACCAACACACTGCTGATCACCATGCAAACCAACCAACTGTACAGGTGTGTGCAAACATGTATGCAATGCATCAACGCAGGACATGCCTTTGCAGCAAAACATCTTCAAGGTAGACTTGTTGGGTTTCACACCCGAGACAACATTTCTAATCTCCACTGAGACATTCCTAGTGCCCATGCATGAAGTGTGTCAGGAGATTGTACTGCATTTGTGCTTTTAAACTAAAACGTGAAAACGACACATACACGTATGCACGTGTTGCTGATTTCAGTTTTAATGACAAAGCAGAAACCCAGAATACCTTAGAAGGTCAATAAGAACGCTTGATCATGAAATTCTCCCGTGGCTGCATGGGGGGTTGCTTGTCTAGCGATTCTTGTCACTGCTGCCTTGACACATTAGTGGGGAGTGAAGAGTAGAAGGTTCTGCTTGAAGTGTTGCATGAGAAAGTCTGGACCAGCACAGATCCTGATTCATAAACCCAGAGGACAGAGGAAGGAAGCACAGCCACCACGGCTAAGCACACACTTCCCCTTTCTCCTCTCTCACTGCTAGAAACTCATAGTGGAAGTGGAAAATAACCATAGAGTTCCCTTGGTTTACTGACAGGAGAATGTTTTTGCTTTGTGGTTTTGAACCAATGTCTGGCCCTGTGACAGATACAGTAAAATAATCTTGCTCTTTCACACACGCTCTCTCTCGCTCTCTCTCTCTTTCACACACATGCACACACACATGGACACACGCAGAGAGACATAGCGACACTGTTAGGGCAAGGCAGAGGCAGGGACTTCTAACATTGAGCCAATGAAAGAACAGAACAAGCAGCCTGGTTACATCACTTCCTCTCATCCACCAATCCCTGCAATGTCACCCTCTGCACCATTCACAAAAAGCTCCGGGCACCTTTCTTATGACTCAGTTGTTCTTCACTGAAACTATTGTGCAATCTTTTTAAGGGAATCAGGAATCAGGAACTGAGAGAAGCTAAAATTGTGCATGAACCATAGAATGATTTTTTTTACTAATTTAACCAATTAAAATAAGTCAACTGTCTGCTCAACAACTGTGAGGCCACGGTTTAAAATATCAAATATTGACTTTATTTCTGTCAATATGCAGAGGAAGTTGTCTTTGCACAGCACAATAACTGCTTTGCACTTAGCATAGGGTGCACCATCTTTGCTTTAGATTAGTTTGGTGATTTATTATTATTTATATTATATATTATTAGATATATTATTAGATGTTATTCTGGGGACTTTTTAAAATGCTTAGCATTCCATAGTGTGTTTAATGCTGAGTTGCGAACACTTTGCAGGAAGTGGCCTTATCAGAATTTTTTCTCCATTTAATTTCATTTGTTTCCAGCCTTTCTAAAAAAAACCATTCAACATCAGAATGCAATGAACAAAGCGTGTTTCTGGGCCTCTCTCAGCAGTGGGTGGGAATTCACGTGGTCTTTACAGGATCCGATCTCTTCGCTGGGTTTCAATCAAAATGGGAAGCCTCTCCCTTAGCACTGACTGGCCTGCTTATGCAACACATCCTCCCCCTTAGCATGGGTGGGGTTTAACTCCCCAGCAGGGCAGCACTGAGAGCCTGGAATCCATAGGCCCGATGTGGGCTGAGGCTCGAAAAACCAGAACAGCCTTGGTGGGGAATGATCTCCAAGACACACACTTGGCCACTCTGGAGGCAACGTGTTCAGGCACACACTCGAAAACAGACAGATTGACTGATAATCGTTCCACTGAGTGAAAACTGATGATCTTAAAGCATCACTGCTGAGCAGTGCAGTGGAACACAGGAATATTATATCTCCTCCAATCAGTATGTAAACCTCCACTAAGGAGGAAGACATGGAGGAGGGAAAGAAAATATAGGGGCAAAATTGGTGTCGGTAGGAGCTCTGTGTGCAGCGTTTAAGGCTGTGCTAGCAATCCGCTTCCATCTCCTATCAGCGTGTCTTTATTCTCTGCATTTCAGAAGGCAACCACCCCAATCAAGAATGCTCTCCACCTAACTTATCTGGAATCCACTGGAATGTGTGCAACTATGAATCCATCTGAAGGAACTTTGTGGGCACCTCTGCGCTAGTGTTAGGGCTGGCGGGGACGGGAGCCCCAGGTCGCCGTGCGGCGAGCTCGGCCTAAGAGCACATGGCTCGAGGGAGAGCTTACGTGGGAGCCTTACCCTGCCTAGTGTGTGGGCTGGGAAGCCTTTGTTGTAGATTACCGTCCCATGAGAACCCAGAGCAACAAGCAGGCGGGGTAAGTAGGCTGCAAAGGGAGGGGTGTATGGTGACAAACATGCATCAGTCAAGGTATGCATGCCGCCCCCAATACACACACACACACACACACACTCACACACACACACAGAAAACAAAGATGTGCAGAGATACACACAAACACCCACATACACACCACAGCCAGAGTACTCCAGTCCTGTACAG
This sequence comes from Brachyhypopomus occidentalis, assembly GCA_020368025.1. Classification (NCBI taxonomy): domain Eukaryota; kingdom Metazoa; phylum Chordata; class Actinopteri; order Gymnotiformes; family Hypopomidae; genus Brachyhypopomus; species Brachyhypopomus occidentalis. The sequence goes on from JAGXOD010000022.1 coordinate 6,508,612, forward strand.
TAAACAGTACTGATGAGAGAATAACATCAGAGGAATCAGAGGAACCTCTGGCGTGGACAACGATGGACGGATGTGTGGACGGATGTGTGGACGGATGTGTGGACTACAGGACAGGCAGGCAGCCGCGGCAGCAAGTTAATTGCACAGTTCTTGCCTGATGAAAGATCAATGCTTGGAATTCCATGGGATTCTGACCTGCTTAAGGTAGTGTGGGGTGGGGCCGTGGGGAGGGGTGGGGCCGTGGGGAGGGGTGGTTGTCTATCAGTGTACTTATGTGAGGAGTGAGAAAGCTGGCTCTGGCCAAAGCTTTGCACTTCACCAACACTAAATTCCACGGCCTGTTCGGAGCTCGCCGAGTTCCCACTGAGACTGCAGGAAAAGAACCTTGTTCTTCTGCTCATTATAATGCATACCATGCATCAAACGTTGGTTCGACTTCACCCCCCTCCAAAGAGCCGCTCTGGAGGGTTCACAGGGCGTTACACGCTTGGTCCCGCTGAGGCCGGGCAGAAACCTCTTGACCTCCCCTGAATGCCCTCACCACCACTATTGCATGTTGGGCACGCCAGCATGCTACGTGTGGATCAACTGCGGCCTTGTTGCATCCGATGACTCATAAAAGCCTCTGACAACCAGTGCTGCATTATTAACAACCATGTACAACTGTGCCTGCATGTTGAATCTTGATTGCCCGGGTGCTACGCCATACCAACATGCTCACTGTAGTGCTAATGCTAACAATGGGACGCTAACCCTCCTAGAGACAGGAGGAGAGGAGCTGTCGTTTGGGTCTGGGAAGAGTCCCATCTCCCACCTATTCACTCAGCTTAGCCGCCCTCCCCCTCTGCTTTGCTAGTGCCACTGGAATACAAGCACCACCTTGAGGAACTTTGCTGAACTGCAAGTCTTTAGTGATTGATTTAGGACACTACAGTCCAAGTTCAACCAATTAAACGGCTTGTTTTTTTTGTGGGTGCCATGAGATGTAACATCCAATATTACGGGTTGTGTCCTCCCTCCTTCAGAAATAGGTCCCCTAAACAGTCGCAAGATGTTAAGAGGAGTTAAGTAAACTAGCTTGAAGTGTGCTTCTTAATATTTCCTATAGGTCTCAAACTCTCTGGGGCTCCTTCTCCTGAACTGGCTTTCCAGGCTTCTGTGATTTGGCAGATCTTCATCACTTCATGATGTGGACAATTACAAGCCCTCCTATCACATTCAGCCCTACACGTTTGGATGAAGTCAGGGAGGTTGTGAACTTTTACACAGAAAACAACTGAAATCTTCTAGATGCACGATTTTGAATCAAACATAAACTGAAGCGATGAATACCAAGAAAGTTATGATGGAATATTCATATTGAAATTATATCTAAGAAATTCACTTGTTCACAAAAAACATACAAAAAAAGGTGAATAGAAGGTAAAATATGTAGAATATCACAGAAATATTTGATAATGGACAGTATTTCAGTATCCTGTCTGTGTTTTAGTAGATATCCTAATCAATGGATCTACCACGCAATGTCACTCTATTCCCCAAAGTCAGTTTCCCCATCTAACGTCACCACTGTTGTCTACATTACTAGAAACATGTCATGAGGAGAAATACTTATTTGCTACTCATACCAAAGATTTTTCTTTTTGTGGGAATTGCAGGTTTGACTGCACTCAGAGCTTTCTTCATTATCATGGTTTCCAAGTTGTCAAATCAAATTTCCATCAGAGCTGATTGAAAGTGACGTGACCAAGGCTGTGGACTCATGGGCCTTTGTTGCGTGTGGACGGCTGGGTAGAGAAGATCACCGTGGTCCCCCCGCATACTGCATATCCCGAAAGATTTGAAGGAACTTCATGGATAAACGGCGCTGATGGCACTGATGTGTCTGATGGTATGTTCATTTGATTAGACAGGTGTAATTAACAACATTTCCTCCATTTTGTACAGAATAATATACATTCCCAACTGTAATCTGGCATCTACATTTCTGAAAATGTACAATGTGATAGTGTGTTCCAACTTCAGCAAAGAAATACTAAACCACAAAAATGATAAGACTTAATACTTGCAGGTGGTGAACAGCTAGCATAAGCGTATTTGAATGATCCTATCTGTTCCCTGCTAGTTTGTATTCATTATTAGGCACATTAGCACTTCTGGGTGAAAAATTCCTTTGACTCAAAAGACTCCTTTCACTTAAAATAATGCCCACCATTTTGTATTTAAACTGTAACATCTGCTAACCTTGTAGCGCCCTATAGGGAGAGGTCTAAGAGGCGCTTGTTTTAGGGTCAGCTGTTAAAGGTGAGACACGAGAAACATCTCACTGACCTTGAAGAGACGTGTGGGAGCAAGGAAGCAGTGGGTGGGTCAGGGTATGGAGCGGAGGGGGCCGGGGTGGCCATAGTCACCACGCTCGATTTGCCCCACCTCGGGGCAGTGTCCTAGGGGCCTGTGAACAGGCAGTGGGGGGAGCGAGAAGCTTCCCCACCAGCAAACCAGGTGCTATCAGTCAAGCAGGAGGCCACGAAGGACAACCTGGGATGGGGCCCTTGTTTGCTTTAGCACGAAACCCGGACTCATTTGTCAAAGGGCCACGGCCAGAGCCTACAAAGCTGGCGGTTCTGTTTAGGCTGGCCTCGTCCTCCGTGTACGTGTAGCCGGGTTAACCGTCCAGACAATCGCTCAGCCTCCCAGAGAATAAAAGAAGGTGAAGTGAAGCGGAGGTGACGAGAGACAGCTCCATCATTACCGAGGTGCGTAAATATGACAGGCCTTTTCTTTTCCTGCAAGAACAACTCGTTTCTGGATCGCATGCGTTAATAAAAAGGCTCTGTGTAGACACGCCCCGAAGTAAAACACTCTTCAACAGACATGGAGAAGAGAGCTTTGTTCTCAATAAACAGGCATTTAACTTCATAAAATAGATGCCTCCCTTTGATAGTTTTTCTTAACTACATTTTATGACTCTGATATACTGCAATCAAACGATAAGTTCTATCGACAATTACAGTAACATTGACTTCTTGATCTCCAACACTAAAGCAGCTTAGAAAAAATGAACCACCTAACACGGTATGAGTCAGTCTATAGCAGAGCTATGCTGCATGCAACACCAGAGACCTTCCCTCAAGTTTCTTCCCAGGCGGTGCATGGAGACGCTGAACTGTTTACATATATTCCATAGCACTTCTCAGACACCTTCAGAGGTAAACACTGATAACAGCTCTATGGCTGAAGGGCTATGTTCTGTGATCTTGGCATCCACCTCTGTTTAAACAGTGTAGGTCAGATGACTAACGGCATAAAGAAGTTGTGAATGAAGGAGTTAGCTGCTGAGACGAAGAGGGCACCATTCATGCATTCCAGCCCCTTGGGGTAACATGAGCTGAGGGGGGGGGGGGGGGGGGGCTCTTAAGTTCCTTCTGCACAGCCCATGAAGAATGATCCTGTCAGTCATTCTGGGTAATCTAAAGATTCTGTGGGCAAAGGAAGGCCAGACAAATGAACAAACGAGTGAATGAATGAATGAATGAATGAATGAATGAATGAACGACGAACAAATAAATGAATGGACGAATGAATGAGTGAATGAATGAATGGATGAACAAACAAACGAACAAAATGAATGAATGGGTGAATGAGTGAATGAGTGAATGAATGAATGAATGAATGAATGAATGGGAGGATAAATAAGCAAGAACTTACAACATGGACAATTGAACAGAGGGAGCAGGACGCCACAATAATGTTACCTTGTTGCTAGAAGTCAAATGGCATTACAGTTTGGATAGATGCCCTCAGAACGCTGAGTTCACGCAGTGTTGTCATAAATAAACATTTTATGTTCCTGCAGTCCAAGACTGAAGAATAACTCTGTTTATGACACGAACATCTGTTTGCATATGGTTGACAGCACTGCCTATTGTACAGTGTGAAGGAGGTAACCCAACTCTAGAGCCAGCTGTTACCCAATGGGTGTTTTAAGGCTTGGAGAACGTTACTCTTCTCTCGGGCCCCTTCTGTGAGCAGTTCTGAGGGACAGTTTATAAAAACTGAGGCACCGTTTCTACAAACCAGCTCATTCCAGCACTCCTGCCTGACCTCCCCAAATTTAACCTTTGACCCGGAAGGCCAATATTAACTCTCGGCCAATTGTCTAGGGGCTCCCGACTTCCCCTGCGCAGCCCGTGAGAACATTCCAGAAGTGGTTGCCAGGCAAGGTTGGGTGTTAGAGCGTTGACCTCCAATATGTCCTGGGTTACCCTTGATCTCCTCTTGCCTCCCCCGGCCCCCTTGCGGCCCCCTGCAGCCCCTTGCGGCCCACTGTGGCCCCCTGTGGCCCCTGGGCCCATGTCCCCGTTCTGCTCAGAGGGGCCACCACTCATTCTCAGACACAACACTTTCAGTCCTGTCAGCCCTGCACCCCCTGCTCATCCAATTACCACTACACACCTGTGGCCATTTAGGCCTTCAGCATGCACACACACACACACACACACCCCCCCCCCCCCCCACACACACGCACACACACATGCACACATAGAACGAAATCAAAAATTGCAATTTCAATGCCTAAAGGAAGGTTTTTTAAAACAAGTGCCTCATGTTGATCTCTTAAACCCCTTGCTGGTTAAAGCAGATAATAACAGATAACACAGGGGCTAATGGCTGATGCATTGCAATCATCTGATATTCACTGAGATGGAGGTAAAATTTCCTTTTCTGTGTGTGTGTGTGTGAGTACGTGTGTGTGTGTGTGTGGAGCGTTTCTGTCGAGTCACTCACAACGCCTGGGACTGGGAACGACCTCGGAGAACAAAGGGCGCCGGCGGTGTATCGCCGCGTGGGCAGATGAAAGGCCTGTCGCTATCAGGGCTGAGCTAAGGGCAGCTGTGGCGCTGCTGCCAGACCAGAGAGTGCTGGGACGCGAGGAGCAGGGTGACATGGCGTGAGCACCCTGGCCCCTGGCCAGGGGTCAGAGGGCACAGATCTGCACACAGGGCCAAAGGAACACGGCCCGCCTCCGTGGGATGCCAGGTTGCGCTCGAGGTGACAGGCCTGCTAACAAACGATCCGGGACGCATTTACACCCAGACACTAATCAGGTTTCCCTCGCCCAAGCAGGGTGGCCGGTATCAGAGGTAAACAATGCAGCATTGATAAATTAAGGACACTAAATAATCGTTAGTCAGGCAGTTAATCAATGATGTCAGGGTAAAGATTAATGGTGGGAAGGGAAGGGACGGCCCAGTTCCGCTCTGAACCGTGAGGGTAGGTGGAGGTGTAAGGACCCTTTCTCTCTGTCTCCCGTTAGCAAGCTAAAATGATGCACACCAGAAGCGCTTGCTTTAGGACAACAACGAAATGCTGAGGACAAATCAGGAGAGTCAGATTAGCCTCCAGCCTGAAAAAACAGAACTGACTGAAGCAGGACTGACTGAAGCAGGACTGACTGAAGCAGAACTGACTGAAGCAGGACTGACTGAAGCAGGAAAGACTGAAGCAGGAAAGACTGAAGCATAACTGACTGAATCAGGACTGACTGAAGCAGAAGTGACTGAAGCAGGACTGACTGAAGCAGGACTGACTGAAGCAGTAAAGACTGAAGCAGAACTGACTGAAGCAGGACTGACTGAAGCAGAACTGACTGAAGCAGGACTGACTGAAGCAGGAAAGACTGAAGCAGGACTGACTGAAGCAGGAAAGACAGAAGCAGAACTGACTGAAGCAGGACTGACTGAAGCAGGACTGACTGAAGAAGGAAAGACAGAAGCAGAACTGACTGAAGCAGGACTGACTGAAGCAGGAAAGACAGAAGCAGAACTGACTGAAGCAGGACTGACTGAAGCAGGACTGACTGAAGCAGAACTGACTGAAGCAGAACTGACTGAAGCAGGACTGACTGAAGCAGGAAAGACAGAAGCAGAACTGACTGAAGCAGGACTGACTGAAGCAGGACTGACTGAAGCAGGAAAGACAGAAGCAGAACTGACTGAAGCAGGACTGACTGAAGAAGGAAAGACAGAAGCAGAACTGACTGAAGCAGAACTGACTGAAGCAGGACTGACTGAAGCAGGACTGACTGAAGCAGAACTGACTGAAGCAGGACTGACTGAAGCAGAACTGACTGAAGCAGGACTGACTGAAGCAGGACTGACTGAAGCAGAACTGACTGAAGCAGGACTGACTGAAGCCATGGCCACGAGGTTTGAACCTGATGACTGGTCAATCAATGACTTTCTTCCCACCGCAGTACGCAGGCGGTGTGTCGTGCCGTGCTGCGACCTCTGCTGCTGTACGCTATGAAAGCACTCGGACACTTTTGCAGGGGTTAGTTAATGATCAGTGGTAGGGGGCACGGGGGGAAAAGCCCTGGATCTCACTCTCACGGCTTAACCGCATCTCGGGTGCAAAGTATGCCACGTGAAATAGCGAAACTAAAAACATAATGTGACCAGTGCAGCTTGCATAACAACATATTCACTGATCTGCTGATAGAGTACATAGAAAAGATCCCAGAATTACATTAGAGCACAGTTCGGTTTACCCCACAGTCAAAAAGTCTTGTTGGCATTGTTGTGAGACTGTTGTACACAATACATAAGTTCACAGTGGGAGAATAAAGCGATATAAATAAGTTTGCATTGAAATCCTACAAATAGAACAACTTCTGAGTCATGGATCAGAACCTTCTGTACCCAAATACAACCCTTGTGAACAACTCCCTGTTACAAAACATTACTGAGTAACCTTGCTGGTCTCTTTGAAAGAATCAAAGGCATGACTCATGTTTCGCTCCTTAATAGTTCACACTTTCCTTTATGAGTCACACAGGAATTCCAACAATGGAACAGATTGGTTCACACAAAACAATGGCTCAAAAACATCAGCTCAAATAATTTCATAAAGCTTTTTATTTGGTCTGGTCACAGAAAAGTCCCGTGTTCTCCTCCCTCTGCACTCCGGTAATATAGCCTGCTATTTTTGATGGCTGAGGGTCACTTAGGCAAGCCAGAGAGCTGAGATCATGAAGGGCCTCCACCCCGCACCGCGCCTTGCGGTCCCAGTGATCCGCTCCCCACCTGACAGGGCAGTGCAGGGCTTCTCAAGGATCTCTGGGCAGCGCCGCCTGATGATGGAGGGGGGGGCGGCCGGCAGGCCGTGAGAAGCTGCGATGCCTCTGACTGACTGCGCTATGAGGAGAGTGATGATGCAGCACGTTGGGTGCCGGAGGGCCACGGGTGTCGGGGAGAGCGGAGCTACGATCACTGGGGCTGAAGGCAGAAGGGTGGGCGGGGCCTCAGCAGGGGCGGGGTCTCCGCGGGGGCGGAGCCAGGGGGGCGGTGTCAGCAGGAGCTGGTCTCCTCGTCTTATGTCTGAGCGGGTGAGACGACATGGCCACAGCATTGCCGAGCGTGTGTCAGGAAAGCATTTTTTAAAGCATACGGTATACTCTAGATACGTTTTGTAGTGTCGTTTCTTCACCACATACACATTTAGTATGGATCACGGCATTGTAGTCGCTCAGCAGTTTTTATTTCCTGAAAGCAATCTGCATGTTCAGCTGTATGACTACATTAATCCATGCACGTTTGTGCACGGACTCCAAGCAGGCAAACAGCAAATACTCAAACAGACCCAGCTTGTTCAAATTTGTCTTCCTGGCCTGTAAACATAATGGGACAGAAATAGAGTGAGTGAGGGAGGAATACAGAGGCGGGCGTTTAAAGAGCGAACACCTCCTTCGGCCTTACGGGAGGGAGAAGGTCCCTCGTTGCTCCTCGGCCCAGGAATTCGCTGGCCAGGTGAGAAAAGGAGAGTGCGGGGAAGCGCTGAGAGGACCCGGTCAGCTCGGACATTCCTGTGGGTGAATGATTGAAAGAGGGATCAGACACTGCGGTTTCACGGCCTTTCACGCGACTTCGGCCCGTCGCCATGGCGTCGGAGTGCCCTTAGCCAAACCTGTGACATTCATTCCCCCTCTGATTCTGCTCCCTCACTCAGATGGTTAATGTACACAGGCCACTTTAATCAGATTTTATAGATACAGTTGTAACCTGATTTTCCGAGCTTGAAAATTAACCTGTGAATGACTGGGCAAGGCACCTGACTGACGGATGGGCAAAGTCAAGTTTTGTTTTGAAGGGGAGGCCTCGTCTTGGCACTACCTCGTTAACACTCGACTAAACTGACCAACTCCACAGCTCACAAAACACAGTCTCTAAATTCAGAACCTTTCTGGGGCAGCATTAACTCCACCGGGGCAAAGGCCAAGGTGTCACTGGAAGTCAAACCATGTCAACTGACATGTTAAGCTTAGGTGATCTCTTAAAGCCCCTTTTAAGTTTTTAAAAGATAGATAAAGCCTGACAGACAGCCTTCTATGGGAACCCTTTAAAAAACACTTGGCTTATTTGTTTGGTGTATTGTATTAACTAATACCTACCCATTTCTATGTTATATCCTTCCCATTGACCAATCTTAAAGGCAGGGCAACTTGAAAAGGGAGTAATTGAGAGGGTGGTAATATTCCACCCCTCTCATGTTCGGGGAAGCATGTTCCAGATGGCCAGCTGTTTGTGTGTAGAACCTGATAATCGAGAGGGCCTCCTCCTCGTACGCCTGAGCCAGGACTGGTGGAGAGTTATCAGAGATGAACCCCCTGTGGGCTCACACCACGGGTGGAGGTGGAGGCCCTCATACCTCACAATGTGCCTCGGTGATAACAACCTTATCAGCCAAACCACATCAGCGCTCCGCAGGCTAAAGAGGGTATCCAGCAAGCAGACAAAAGGGTCAGTGAGATCAAAACGTTACTTTACAAATAACACCAATACCAATATCACTACCACTACCAGCACTTCTACTACTACTACTAATAATAATAATAATACACTTTTTGCTGTTTATTGAACCACGATGAGAGAGCACAGCAGAACACCAGCTGCACCTCGGAGCCCCGAGTGTCTGTGGTCAAGTGTCCGTCTGCCTTTCAGGCCAGAGCAGGTGCAAGAACTGGCAGCCAGGAGTAGCATGAGAGGAGGTTCTGCAGAGAAACATTCATGCTGTCCATACATTCACGGTTCCCCCTGAAGCAACTCGAGCGCTGGTCAGAGACGCCCCGGCCTGCCTGACGGACTCAAGACAGGTTTCAGAACCAGAGCTTTCTGGTTTCAGAACCAGAGCTACAGCAGTTTGGCTGGGGGTGACTTCTCTCCCTCACACGGACGACCCGTCTGAAAGCGACACCGCTGAACTCTGTTCGTTATATTCCCAGTGTTCCATTTCTAGATCACTTATTCCCTCAGTGATTCAACATGCTGACTAATGTCTCCTACACGAGTGACAAAAGTTGTGAATTGCTTGTCTATTGTAAATTTGCCTGGACATGAAGTAGATGTCTTAGTTATGCTTCCTTGAAACCATCACCCACAACACCCCCTGAGGCCTGGCGTGTCCACGACCTTGCAGACAGAGGCCGTGTAATGCCTGTCTCTTTACGAGCTGGTTATGCCAGCTAGTCGCATGATCATGAAGAGGGTATCACCTCTACCCTCTACGAGGCCACACAGCAGAGTGTAAAGCAAACCGTCTGCTCCTAGCACGCTCAAAGATACGCCGCAAGACCAGTAGTTTGATTCAGACCGATTAATGCACATCGGTAACATATTAGGGAAAAGAGCACGAATAGTTAAAGCATCTTAAGATGTTTGCCAGTAAGACTTGCCATGTCACTAAGCTGTAAGTAAGTGATGATTAAGCAAAGATTGGATCTAAATGTCCTCTCGTCCTAGCAAAGACAGAAATGCATCAGTAAATCAAAGAAACGTGTGTCAGCATCTGAGCAAAGACTATCACAGGGACTAGTGACCCAGAGAAGGCAAGGCTTAGGTCAGAGGTCGTGACCTAAGCTCACCCCAGCATGCAGGTAAGGCCAGCAGGTGCCGACATCATTGTTATATCCAGGTATTCATGATCTCCAAGACGGCATTGCAGCGTTGACAGACACACACACACATATACACCCACACACACACACACACAAACACACACTCATTTATATATACTGCATGTTGCAGTTACTTCTAAACACTTCATGAATCTTGGCCAGGACGTCTTACCTATTTTAATACAGTTTTTTTTTTTTTTTTTCAAATACCTTTTATATAGCGCCACTCTTTAAAATGTAACTGCAAATCCTTTTGACTGTTTAAATGGCATATCTACCTGCAAACCTTTATTTGCTTAACAAATTCTCAAAACTTCCCCTGAGCGCAATACACCCAAAGGGACAGGTGGTGAGCGCTCAAGGAGAATGAAATAGTAGATAGTAGAAACATATTGACATTTACAGCGTAAACTCTTCTTCCTTTATGGAGGGCGGTGGGGGTTACCTGGGCACACACCTGCACATTCATTCACAAGCTGTGGGTTACTCTTTGTGTGTGTGAGGCTATGAGGAAGTTTACCAGCATGAGAGGATGTTACATCACAGCTGAGTCAATATGTCTCTACACATCACAGGAAATTTCTGAGCTCCTTTTAACATAGTGATTTAGGGACAAATAAAGCCTTTAGAAATGTTTCATTTGTTAACTGCAGCTTCAGTTTCATGCAAGAAATAATATTGAATGGTGCAATAAAATTGAACGGCATTAGGTGAGATGATGATCGTTTTATAGCCAGAAATATCTAGAATTACTAGTGGTAATCTAGTGTTTAAGGCCCTGGATATGATTTTCATGTGTTTTCTGCATGGTCAATGACGTAAAAAATAACCGTTATTTGAGTTACATCCATTTATACTTTTAAGAAATTGTACAGTTACAGAATGACATATTACAGATGTAATAAATATGGCATTCATTCAAATTCAAAAAGGTTTCATCATTAAATGGACACCTTTTCCTGTAACTAGGGCAAACTACTCATTCCATCCCTTTGTTTGCCTGGCATCTATGTAAACATTATTATTAAAACCCTCCCTGCATATTAATGATTATTAATACGTCCTGGCTTCCAGTCGAAGCCGAACGCTTCACCATGCAGTCATGCTCCCCTTTCAGGCAGCGAGTGATACTGCTAACAGCTAATTTGATGAGTTTTAATCCTGTTATATAACCGACAGTAGACAGTCCTGCAACCGCAGCTTCAATATGTCCAGTCCTCCCTGCCACCCCCTGCCAGAGACAGAGGAGGGCAGTTCAAGTGGCAAAGCTTCCCGCTTTCTCGTACACAATCCAAACTGTCATTCTGATTCCCAGAGCCACGCGATAGCGGATTACTTCTAGTCCGGTGGCTCCAGTCAACTGGGTCCTAGCTCACGGGTGGTTCTCCTCCCCACCCCTCCCTCCCTCCACCACCGACCAAGAGGACGATCCCTTGCTCACACACGCACACACATATGTGATGTCAGAGATGTGCGTTCCCTCCCACCTCCCACCGAGTGCGCCTTTTCTGGGCAGCTGTCCCCGTGCTGGGCTCGTGAGTGTGTGTTTGTATATGTGGCTGGATTCGGCAATTGGGAGCCGCATGCCACTCACATGTCAGGGGACAATGTGCCGGCCAGGGCAGATATTGGCAAACAATGGTCATCTGTCTACTCGCCCAGAGCCAGTGCAGCAATAATAAGAAGCTGTCAAAATGATTCAAACTGGCCCCGTGGTCAGACGAGCCTTTGTTTCTGTGAATGGACAAGGTTGAAAAGAGAGAAATGTTGCTCTCATTTCCAAAATTAAATGAGGCCCATGGCACAGTCATACATTTACAGTTTGCGAGTCAGACTTTGGTGCAGGTGCAACATGTCAAGACACATTTTGTTTTTTAACCACATCTAGAATGACACAAACCCTAACCACAGTCTGATCACAAACCCAAACCACAGTCTGATCACAAGTCTGAGTGTGGTGCTCAAAGAACAACATGTGGGTTGGGTACAAGTCAAAACAAACAAATTAAAATAGATAATGCTTTTGAATACTTTCAAATCTGAAACAACGTCTCATATCCACAATACCAAAGGAGGGACCAAAAAAGACACGCATCCCAGCATGCTTTGCACAGTAGGCCTTTAGTAATGAATACAATGACATGAGCAGTGATATTACAGTATGAAGTAGTATCTCTACGCACTAAGAACAGTAGCCAGTATGTCTGTTCCTTTCACCCAGTTTGGCCAGAATATTTTAATTATTTCACTACCAACGTAGAGGAGAAGGCCAGTGGAACTTTACAGACTGACCTTTTGACATGCAACAGGAATGGAGGATATGGCTTTTAGCAAAAGACATGAACTCTTTGTCCATTGTTCACCACAAATATGTTTTATCTAAGGGAGAGAAGATACTGCAAAGGGAGAGAAGGTTCCCCCGATTGTGCAATATTCACAAGCCACAGACAAGTGGATACTATCGGCTGACGATTCCTGCCACTGTCTACTGTGGCAGTGGAGCTGTGGTGGGAATCATTCCTCACCTGGGAACCTGATCCCTGAGGAATGTTTCCCTCCACGACCGGATGCATCCGTGGCCTCTGAACCTAGGGATGCACTCAAGGGAAGCTGCCGGATTGAATTCACCCCTGATTCGCAACACAGATCCTTCTATTGTCCAAACATCTCTACTTCTGGAGAGCAGTCATGAGGAAAGGAGCTGGGAAGACTGCAAGGATCCCAGATTTGAAAACCTAGCATGGGCTAAATGCTTACTATGCCTGTTTTCTATTGGCCTCAACATGTGTTCCTAGCACAGTCAAGCAAACTGAATACCATTTGCGATAGCAAATGATAAACAAGTGATGAGCAATAAGTGAGTCTCAGCCCAGCTAATCAAGCTAGTTATCTGGTCAAAAGAGATTTTATACCCCATTTCCATCCAGTGCATCCATCATAACAAACTCTAGAGTCCAGCATTATGGACAAATCTGGTCCAATTAGGGCTAAATCTGGGGTGCCATTCAGTGGACAGAAGGACCTTACTTCCAACTAATTGAACACCTTCAAAGTTCCCTGATGTTGTTGTCTGAACGTTCCCGGACATGAAGTGAGGCTAGCGTGTGCCTCTCATTAATTCTGCAGATCCTACCAAGCATCTGCTCAACTGCGACCAGCCAAGCCATGTGCCTCTTCCACGCAATCATCACGACGCGTATTCTGAAAAAAAAAAAAGCGTTTGGCCACTGTCCACACTGTACCCGTGTCCCTCCCCTGGTCCAACCTGGCCTCACCCTCCACGCCCTCCGCCGACGAGAGGTGCTTGGCGGGGCCTGGTGTCTGTGGCAGCCGCCCCTCATCTTCCATCTGCTTCTGGCTGCGGCCACGCTCTCCAGCAGCCGGCCGACCGTGCCAGGACCTTGCGGCCATTCATGCACACCAGCTTTGATTCCCTTTGTCGCTGCTAACTGTACTGAGGAGTCCACATTTGTTCGGGAATAAAGGAGGTCCTTGTATCTTTGCTCAAGGGTGGGGCCAGCCATGCCACAGAGGAAGGGAGATGCAGGATGGGCGTTTGCTTTATGTGTGTTTACGCACACTTCAGCTTAGTGTGCATCCCCCACCCCTTGTTTCCTGACACTCACAGACAATGTCTTCACAGTGTTCGTGCAATGGCCTCTTCGCCAAAGATGCACTTCTTCAATTATGCTATTCAAGGATGGTTCAAAGGTCGCCACCGCGGTAAACAAGGCCGTCGGACACGATGACTAGATAACTTGCGTTTCATCCATTTATTGCTGACTGTAATGGCCATTAGCACACAAAGGGCAGTCCAGGGACACGTCTCTGTATGGCCTGTTGGTTGTCTGCATGCCCAAACATACACTGAGCATGAAGCTCATTAGCATATAGAATGAGCTGCTAAGTGCATGTGGGAACGCTAACCTTAGCATGTGGGATACCTAAACATAAACAGACACTATGGAGTCGCCAGCGTTGAACCAACTCTCAAAGTATCCTGGCCCTCAGCATGAATTGCAGAAACTGCTGATGACAGACTCCTTTAGGAACACTGTCTATAACATGCATGTCGATTAGACCAGCCCAGACACGATTTAGGACTAATTGATGTCTTTATCACAGCCAGATGAAATAGAAGATTACTGTAATCCATTTGCTTTCATCTTTACAGTATTCTGGCCCATGTTTATATTTGAACAATCTCAGAAGGGTACATGCAGAACGACTACATGTGGTCCAAATTGTCTTCGAGTACCTCTAATGTTGTAATGCTCCAACATATGAGGACCACAAAAAGCTGGTACCAAAGTAGAACTGTACCTCCCTCTGACAAACGCTGTCAGATGCTACACCCACACCCTAACCCAGATCTTCTAGGAGGTAAACATGTGTTCTGACCACAAGACCAAAGAACAGGCTCTCCAGAACACACATCCACCTTCTGCATCAGAATACTCTGTCTTGTAGGGGGTGCCAATCACACTATAAGGGAGTGTTCTCCTGCGCATACCTTCCATGTACCTCATTCATCCACTCCATCCCCTCACAACAGGGAGTCAGGGGGTGTCCCTTCATCATGGACACACTTCCTCTAGCCGCACGATATCATTCCACTTCTAACACCATTGTGGCGACCACACCCAGTCAGTGACCACACCCAGTCTCAAACTCAGGTCTTCCAGGTGATACATTTGGCCACCAAACCAAAGGAACCAGCTCCTTGGCATACCAGCCACAACACGCATTCGATTTCCTCATTGTCTGTGTCACACTAACCTTTCCTTCATGGGTCCTTCTTGAGTGATACAAATCACCCCCCCCCACACCCCCACCTTCTCCACCCCAACACCCATCCAAAAAAAAAAGATTCAGATGTCATTTGCTTTCTCCCTTCTCCATCGCCCCATAAAAACGAAGCGTTTTATTTTCCTGTAGCTGTGGACCCAGGGATGGTGTGGGCACCTGGAATCTGGACTAATGAGAGCTTACAATGATAAGGGAGGAACCAGGAGAATGAGGTCAGCATGAGGTCCCCCTGACATTAGCAAGCACTGACCGGCCACCATCTTGATCAAACACACTCCATAGCCCCCCACTGGGCTCTGTCGTATCTGCTGGAGAGAAAACTTGTCAACTGTCATACTGGGGCTGAGAAAGTGGAGTTGGTTTATAAAGTGGATCAAAGGGGTGAGCACGGGTGACCTCCCCAGGGACTGAAAGACAGAGAAAGATGATGATGATATTAATATTTTCTTTTTTGTAAATATATTACATTAGTGTTTATATATTGTCAACGAAAAAGTACCATATCACCATATCAACATCCGTCAGTATCAGAATAACCCAACACATATGTGAACGACATGAGGCCCTGTGGCATTAGCGCTTAGCCAGAGATGCATGCAGTCTATGCGTTTCCCAATAAGATTCATCCCCTCAGTTAAAATTATATATGACCTCTTAACTTCTCTTGTCCAGTCTGCCCAAAGCTTCTGATAGCTGTGTTAGTGAGTTGCCTAACAAGGTCTGGGCCATTGTCTGCAAACATTGCCCACAAGACAAAGAGACACCTGCCAGATTAGTTCCCCGATGGTCCATCAGTAAGAGGCAGTGCTGCCCCAGCGTCGGCTGGCCGCACGCCGGACACAAGGCCCTCATTGTTAGTCCGGCAGCTCAGCTACTCACTTCAACGCAAGTCCCCGTGGGACTCGGCACAGTATGACACGCCTCGGGGTCAACTTGGCAGGGCTGTACAGTAATGCTTCACGTTGGCTTTATGTTGGCGATCCTGCACCTGGAGCGCCAGCGCCTCTGGGCCGTCGACCCGCTGGGGTGTGTGGAACACGTGCACCCATCATGCCACAGCAGGCAATAAAGGGTCGCATTATGAGAGGGTCCGGCTACTGTAAAAGAGGCCAATCTGTGCAGGCATGAGCCTTGCGCTGTGTCCAGGCACAGGACCGTCATGCGCAGGTGTCGTTCTCTCGGGGTGGTGCCAGGGATGACGGCATGGGCAGAGGGACATGTGTTGGAGGATTTGGGGAGGCCTCCCTAAAGGAAGCCGGGGGGGCACTTGTTGTACATCTGTCTTCTACCACTGAGCTCCGTGCTGCTGAAATGCTTGACTTTCAAAGGGTCTCATTGCAAGTGCTGCACTCACTCACCCTGGGTGACATGTTAATCATCAGAACTGTAAAAAGACAAAGTCTCTGTGCAAACCCGTCCGTACCTTCCAGTAATATGGGCGGTAGATTTAAGACTTGTCATGTAGTGTTTCAAAAGACTGCAAATCGTTTAAAATTGCCACCGTAAAAGTGAGCCCAAAATCCTCCGGATGTACTGTATGGGGGCGAATGCATAAATCAGACGGCACATCTGTGGGGAACGTAAATGGATAACCATAACTTTTCTCTTTCGCTTGTGAAAAATCAAACGCGCGACCATTTTCAACTGGTTTTTAATAGGCTGTAACAGTACCTTACATTGCCTGGATGCCTCTTCCATCCCCCGCTGGAGGGTTGGAGCATTCCACCCTAATCTGATTGTGATGTGCTCGTGGTGGCGATTAGCAGGCAGAGGTAGCAGGCACCCGTAAACAGAAACGAAGCTTTCAAACTCAGGCGTCGCTGTCGTCCTGAGAAAGTGGCCTGAACCAAGCAGACATACCTCCATTGCCCAAAGCTTCCCCCTCCAAAACAACCCGCCTTTGTAGAAGACCACAGTGGCACAGCGCAGGTAGGGCTGCTTGGCTAGGTGCACCGGGCCTCTGTGGCCTGTGGCATGGCTGCTGATAAGGCTCATGGGAACAAAGTGGGGTCAGGGTGGGGTCAGAGTGGGGTCAAGGTGGGGTCAGAGTGCGCTGCAACGGACTCAGGTATATGTGCCATGGCTGGATTTCTTGGTTTCTGCCACCCACGCCGCGATCGCAGGTTAGAGGGTGCAGCCAGTGTGGAGTCTCCACTGCAGAATGCTTGTTTGTTTTGGAGAGTAAACAGAGGCCAATTACCAAGCAGCAACTTTGATCAGCCCTCTGTGTTGTTTGGGGTAAACGAGACAGAGTTACCATGTTCTACAGCTTTATGTGTACCGTATAGAGTTGCAGTGGAATTGACAAAAAATATTTCTATAAAGATAATTCATAGAATATTAAGCAGAACCTCATAGGTGACTGGTCTTTATCTTTGGCTTTAGTCCACCATACATATTCTCTTATATTTTAGAATACTTAACAGTAGCAAAGAGTAGTGCTTGGGCAAATATATACATTAGCTGGAAAGTAAAACACACACTCACAGTAATTCAGACCCAAAACTGAACAGTTACATTCAAAGGTCTTTTCACAGTAATCCAGGATAGCGGGATTAAGCCTGCAACACAGACAAACCCTGAAAAGCTCTCTAAAACACAAAACCATATGCTGCAGGTTTCCACAACCAGCCGGCAGCCGAGTTCCTCTATCACAGAGCGCCACCCATTGGCCGCCAGTGTCTTAGCCCGAGCGCACAAATGAAGTGGGAGGCATCCGAGCTGGGCTGTGTACACCGTGGTCAGCAGCATCCTCACACAAAGCTGCTTTCACTGTGAGGCGTGTTTAAAAGAAATAGAGTCTCATCAGGACCTGAATGGAAGGAACAGGGCACAACACAAACCTGCTTTCATGCGACAGGGTTTGTGAACGCGCAAATCCTCCATGCTCTCTTTGATAGGGCCTGAATTCAGAGGCAAACGGTGTAAAAACAACAAGCATGGGTAACCTCCACCCACCCCCCGCCACCTCGCCAAAAACACCACGCGATGGGCTTCAGACCCACCCAAAAAGAGTGCCGTCTTGAGATGCCCACACAATCGAATTACTCTAATGCAAGTGGACAGCCAATCTCCATACTATAGTCAGCGGGCACAATGCACTGTAATTACGTATTCACAAAATGCAAGCATTTAAAATGTGTAAGATGTAAGAGAACTATAGGCTTGGAAAACAGAAAACAGGCCACAACTGACGTGAAAGTAAGCGATCTATCCTCAGGGCCCTCCATGCAGACGGAGCCCATTGCCCTTCGTGAATAGCTGAGAGTGAGGCATGATACAAGGTTCAAATAAATAAACTGATTTGAAGTCTCTTACACCAAAAGGTCAGGCGTGCGAATTGAAAGAGGCCTAGAAGTTTACCAGAGGCTGTGTAATGCGGGTGGTTGGACATTGTTGTGCTTTAGAAAGAGAAGTGCCCTGCTTTCAGTTACTGAAGAGGGAAAAGAGGCAGAGGAAGTGAAGAGATAAGCAGGATTTCCGAGTATGGAAAATGCCTACACACACACACACACATATATATATATATACTGTACATGTATATATATATATATATATATATATATATATATATATATATATATATATTCATTATTCACTTTACTACAGTTCTGATTATCTCACTCTATAGAGAGGCAGTAAAACATGTAAAACATGTTAAACATTTACATTTAGAAGGTACTGCTCTGGTTAGCTTTCAACCACAGCACCATGCCTTTCAGAAGATCAGATTCCAGACGCTTTCCCTGAGTTGGCTGTTTAAACAAAGGACTCCAGACATCACCAGAGAACAATATGGAGGCAGCAGAGAGTTTCTTAGAGCTCCTTCTGCTCTTTCTCCCGGCCTCTTCCCAGAACTGGAGATTGAGAGTTGCAGAGGGTCTATATTTTCTTAACAGATGGGTGCTCTGCTATGCTAAGCTGTAAGGGTGTAGCCCTTGTGGTGCATACGTTCAGAGATGCAAATGGAGGCTGGCGGCAGATGTGGCTTTAAATAGCCTCACACAGAGATCCCCACTGCTGGAGCTCACAGGGCCCAGGCACGACTGGGTGGGGCATCCACCCCCACATGGAAATAAATGGATCTTTGGGTTAAAGCTAGTTTTAAAGTGTTAAGGCCTCTCAGGCAAAGACAGAGGGCTCAGTGGAGGGGAAGGGACGAGGGAAAATGTGCATTTAACCCCACTGACAGGTTCAGGGTGGCGTGTTGAAGTGGGGGAGCCAGATGCTTCCATAAGAAATAAAAAAAGCAAAAAGCAAGACATCTAAAAAATTATGTGGAGTTGAGAAAGTTTTCGAGCTTTGCTGTTGGCCAACTTTGTTGCCGTTTCCAGATTAAAACACAAAGAGGAAACGTGATGTTTTGGGACAGTCCTAACAGGGTTTTGCAGAGGTTCATCAGATGTGTTGATGTCACCTAAACTAATTTGGAAAAACTGGAGGAAAATTAAACAATCTAGGGTTGACCAAAAGCACAAGCCTCACACTGCTCTTAGGTAAATGTATAGCCGCAGGAGGAAGTGGTGAAAGTTAAATAAACACTTCTCTCCCTCGCAGTGGTCAAACAGAGGCCTCCCAGATGCAGCTTCAATGGGCCGGAAGAGTTTTTTCTTGCCCTTCTGGAAGGAATTCCCATTCACAAAAAGATGAAGTGCTTTAAAAACACGGCTAACTGCCCCATGCTTCAGAGTGATGAGGCAACAGCTCAGTGAAAGATCAAGCCATACATCATTAAATAAAAGGTAAGCCATAAATAAATTACATGTGACAAAGCAACTTATCACATTATGCTGTTAAACTGTCTGGAGTCCCCATCTGCGCATCTATATCCCTACTGTAAAAAACTAATTTGTTTGTAAACGTTATGCAAACATCCTCAGTTTTCTTCTTACAATGCCAGGGTCAAAGGGTCAAAGATCGCTTGGGTAGCTGAGATTCAGCCCCGAAACAAACAAGCAAATAAAAAGATAAATAAATATTCAAAGGTAGTTTCTTATTTGAAAAGTGACAACTAGTCAGCTAGGAGCCAATTTAAGAAAGAAAATGTCTACTTTATCTGAACGAATCAATCAATTAGCATTCGACACGACTTCAATTACTTTATATTGATTTGAAAAGGAGCATTGATCATCTGAATGAATCTGAATCTGAATCACTCTGAATGACCAGGGTCTTCTGGGTCTTGAATAAGTGCCTGGGTGAAGTGACAAATCTGAATGTTTGACGCATTCTGAGGATCCTTGAATGACCCTCCCTCATGCATTCACAAACTACCAACCATCTCGCATGGTTTCCTCTCGAAAGCCAGTATCTGATAAATAATGCTCTCCTTAGCGTCAACCTCTTTTCAAGTGACCATGGCCAAACCGTTAGGTCATCTGGGTTGAGGAGTGACAAAGGTGACTCTGAAGTCATGTAGTGCTTTGTGATGCTGCTTTTCAGTATGAGTGCTTCACCGTCAGGCAACATCACTGAGACTCCAGACCATGTGCCATATTCTAATGAGGAGCACCTGGATGAGGTGATTTCACACGGGTCCCACTGAGTCAGGCCATCACATTTAAAAGCTAAACAAAACAACTAATGAATAGCAACATATGCCATTGAAATGTGAGGCCACTGGAGGCCCAGAATTTGGGGAAAATACCGGAGGTGTTTTTCAAATGGTAAGTAGAGGAGCTTAAACGTGCCATAAAGGTAAGAGGTCTCTTGGAGAGGTGTGAATCCTCGCTCCCCTGAAAGAGAAAAAAAGCACAGTGCTCCATTTATAAAATGCATTTCATTCACACAGGCATTGTTAGGATGGGTTAGCTTTTACAGAAAAGAGGAAGTAGAGGACAGGTTTACATGCTAACTTTGCCACAGGCAACGGTCGTCTCTGGTGGTCCCATTAGGGGCTATTAGTTTTACTGACATTTTTTAAAGGGTTGGACATGCAGGCTAACCCAGAGCCTAACTCCAGGTCTGGACACGGCCGTCAGCGGGGCGTCCTATAAACACGTCTGTGAAGACATTCCGCTGGGTGAAGACACAGCTCTGCTCCATCAAAGCACTGGGGAGTGTCCCCCTCACACACGGCTTGGGTCTGGCATCCCTGGAATCCTTTTTAGACATTTATTACTGGCTGAGGTGACAAAGACATCAAAAAAGCATTTGCGGAAGTGAGAGTGACCAGATGGTAGACGGTAAAAACATTTACCACAGGTCAGCAGATTGCTGGTGGCAAAACACATCCTTATGTTTTATTGGTTCGATATTTTTTAGAATCTGTAAAACACTTGGAAGGACCCAGAGGCTTGTGGAGAATATACAAATCTATAATAGGTTGATCTAATGAGTAAAAGTTTTAAAGCCATAACCTATGGCCACTCCCCAGTCAAGCCAGTATAAGACAAATTGGGTGATAAGATGTATTGGTCTTTTCTATTCACTGACTCAATCTGAAGTCTATTAGTCATGTCTTTCTGCCAGGAACATTTTGGATGTCTTTATTTCACCATTTGAAGAAGAAGATGAAGGAGAAGAACAGACATTAATGAGCTCCATCTACTTTCCTAACTGGGGTCACTCTCTAGGGTCACTCTCTAGGGTCACTCTCTAGGACCCTCTGTCTGTTCCTGCCCTTTGCTCTCAACCAGGAGACATGATACTCCGTAACCAGCATGTACCACTTTGACGAGGGTGTATGTTTCCAAAGGGTGTGTGTGTGCTCCGAGTAGCAAGGTTTTCACTATGTCCAACGTAACGCTACCTAATATCACCCTGTTTAGAATCATCAACATGTCAGTAGAAGACCAGTTAACAGAGGAAGACGTTTTTGTCATTTTTGTCTTTGATAACATAATAAAAGATTTTTTTTTTACCGACTGAAAAACATCAATCCATCCATCCATCCATCCATCCATCTATCCGCAGGTCCCCACAAGTACAATATATGAAGCTTTGGGTGGTGAGACACAAAACAGGTCCTTGACTTTGGGTGTCCAATAAAACAATAAAAGGACCCTAAATCCTACCAACAAGAATCCGTGTGAGGGTTACAGTCACATTATGCATGTGGCAAAGACAGGCGGCTCCATGTTGAGCATTGTTGGACAGTCGAGGAGCAGCGTCACCATATAAAAATAAGAAAGCAGAAAAGGGCGGCCATAAAAAGAAAGCAGCAGTCTCACAATGCCCCTATTCTCAGCTCAAATGAGATATAAACGCTCCAAAAAGCCATTTGAAGGAGAGGAACTTTCCCATAAAAAATAAACACATTCTTGCCTTGCCATTGCCTCGTAAATGTGCTGGCTCCCTTTGTGTGACTTATAGTACCTCAACCCCCCGGTCAATCAAGTTCAGCTCCTGCCTCGTGGTGTTTGAACAATCGGCAAGTTTCATCATCGAATTTTTATGTTAGCGCACAAATACTTAAAGAGCACTTGTAAGTTACAATACAACTTTTCTTAATATGCTTTTCTGGAATATTAATGAAATACTGTAGTGCTTGAGTTTTCCCTCTTTAAGGGACTAGTGGACCATGGATTCAACACCAATCAATCAGCGAAACCAGTCAGAGGCAAAGTGAAAAGAGAATTCTTCAGCTCTCTCCCATGACAGAAACAACAATCCATTAAAAGTTAATAGAAACAACTGTATTACTCCTGAGAAAAGAACACCTTTGAAACACCACGTTTCATGGGGCAAGACTTTTATTGTGCCTTTTGAAAACATACTGATATGTCCACTGGGCTTAAATAACCCAATAAGACTGATACACAGAACACACCTTGATAGCTCTGCTGCATAGTCAATTAAGGCAAATATTCACTGTACTCAGATTACGAATTTCATTAAACACTCAATATTTAGGTTGTCGTGTTTTGTCTGAAAGGGGAATACATTTTCAACTGTTGAAGGAGAGGAACCGATGACAGCTCTAAAAGCAATAGTATTACATATGTGGAACAGAAATTAGAAATGTTTATTTATTGGCAACAAAACATTTCAAACCAAGATGTTACTAAGACATTACCTATGAGTCAGCACTGTAAGACAGATACTAATCTAATCCAGTTACACACAGGTAAATTTAGCTGTTGTTAAATGTTAATCCACAAGACATACTAACACTGAAAGATGAATCCAGTATACAGATTGAATTGAAATATCTTAGACGTCTAATAGTCATACTGAAGTAACGTGTTCAGTTCTATTTGTCTCACTTTGTCTCTCACTCACTTTGTCTCTTGGTTCTGGGCTTTTCCCTGAGCAACTTGGCACCAATGAAAATACAGACAACATCCCATATGACCCTGCGGAACAGCAGCAGTGCAACCAGAACCACCATAAGAACACCAGAGAACATTCTGGAACCAGAGTACAAGGTGGCGGCTAATGACGTTTTAAAGTGCCTACGGTCCTTTTTACAACTGCCACCAGCACACGCTGGCCAGACGGAGAAGTTCTGATTCCAAAGGAGGAATAAAGCAGCGGGCGCCTCAGGCTACGGGGTCGTAGCTGCGTGCTAGCGGACAGCTCGCAGGGCAAAGTTGGGTTGGTGTTGCTGAGTTGTCAGGATGTGTTGGCGGAGGTGGGGGGGGGGGGGGGGAGGGCACAGTGGTGGCGGTGAGTTGGTGGGGGTTTGGGGTGCGGTGGGGTACGGGGGTATTCGGTCCTGCAGCACTATTCAGCCTTGGCTTTACCCACTTCAACCTGCTAACAATGACAGCTCTGTCCAGCCCCCCCCCCCAACACACACACACACACACCGAGAGGCCTGATTTGTGGAGTGTGCCCCACTCCCGTTGGCTCTTTTCTTCCCGCGGCACTGATGTAATCCAAAAACTTCCACGGGAGCAGCTGCACAGCGAAACGCTCCTCTCACTCCCTCGCTCACTCTCTCTTTCTCTCAGACCACTTTCTTTCCTTTCTTTCTCCAGTGGCCTGCGAGGCTGTTTCTGGGAGGGAGAGGTGGGGAGCCAGGACAATTGGGACCTTTCTCTGCGCTAAAATGGGCTATCGCTTCAAATCTCCTTTGCCATCTACCTCTGTATCCTGTTTGAAGAGCCTTCGGCGTCTGGGTCGAAGAAGAAGAAGAAGAAGAAGAAGAAGGGGAAAAAAAAGAAAAAAAACCCTCAGTTTGGAGATGTGCCTTTAGACAACAGAGGTTCAGACACAACCACAAAAATAACAGCAGTGGAATCTGGGAAGTTCTGCTGGCAGTAAAACCTTGTAATGCTGTATCACGTGAAAAGCTCACTTCATGTTCAGCTGCGAAGAACTGACACTCACGGACTGCGACAGAGCCCATAACTGCTGGACTGTGATTACGTCACAGGCTGGACCCTTATCATAGTCACAAAGCAAACTTCATGTGTATGGTCTTAAGATCTTAGTGTGACTTTTCTGATACAGAAACAGCAGTACTCAAGCTTTGACCGATAAGGCATTATTTAGCAAAGCGATAAGTTTGGCAACCTTCGAATCACCTTAAAACAGGTGTCAACGAGCTGTGAACCTCTGAAGGTGAACTAGTGGGCACTAATAGTGAAGCTTTGCTGCATGCTTTGGTTGTGGCCCTGAGGGCTGTTCTCTGTGGGAAACCTTGATGTGTATCACCCCCTCTACAAGGCAATAAAGATGGAAGAGCAGAGAGCCGTCTTCTAAAGTACAAGGTAGCCCATGCAGAAGGCCTGCATAAAAATCACTCCAAAAAACAGCTATCAGGCACTATATAAACATATGTGGCAAAAAAAAATATCTAAGTGCTCCGTGGTCTGGAAACATGCAACAACAAACATGCAAAACTGGCTCCACTTAGCGTCCATGATATCACCGTCCAGATCTGAGAAATTCCTTGAGCTCTGACATTCTGCTTGACCCCATCTGGCCTTTCAGAAATGTGATGTAAGGCAAATGTGTGTGCAGAGCTTCACAGCAAACCACCGGTAATGGTAGCCAGAAGGGGCTGTGAAGCCGTGAACAGGGGAGAAGGTTTGGGCGCTCGGGGTCGGAAACAGGACTCCGCGTAGCCGCAGGACAGGAAGTAGTCTGTTCAAGCCAAGCAGGAGAGCACACGGATGGTAAATAAACAGTGTTAAATACACTCAATGCGGCCTTCATTCAGCCAGGAACATCTCTGGGGGCGGGAGCTGCGTCCGAAGTCGGAAGAGAGCAGAAGGTAGAACAGACAGAGGAACTGATTGATTAGGACACACTTCAAGTGTGTAGCTTCAGACATTACTGGCTTTGTAAATAATGTTCTTGACGTGATCAAACTCCACAATTTTAAAAACCAGACTAATATTCAAAGGCACATTAGATTCAACACTAGGATGCTTCTTCTATATAACTATATGAAATCAGATTCGTGCTAAATGATAATTGAAGAAATATGTACATTTTCTATGTTTAAAATCACCATAGCTCAAATCCCAGTACAAGAAGTAATATTGCCTTCTTAATCTTGTAACCAGCTCCTTTAATATAGGTGATAATAAAAATAATTATAATTGTACTGCGTATGGAGCCCTGGATTCCTGGAGTAGGTTCCTTATAGCACTACACTCAGAAGAGTGCTGGGTCACCTTGCCTGTACTGACTTGTCCACCTATCATTGACTGATCTGCACACGTCCCCTTTCATTTCTAGAGTTCCTCGATCCATCCATGATATGCTTGTAAATGGCCACCTGAATGTTTCACACACATCAGTAGCATTTAAATGAACTGCAACAGATGTCCAAGCAATCAAATCATATTCAAATAACTGTACAAAGGGGGCGGGGTGTTGTGCAGGGGGTGTGGTTTAACGCTGGAGGAACTCTGGGACAGAACTTTCTCAGAGAGGAGAAGTGGACTAAGCAGAGGAGGAAGTATCACACAAAACCCTGAGTTCAACTGGCAAGACTTGACAGGATAAAGGGGCATTGGAGGCGACAGCCATTTTGGTTCTCATCCAAGCCATGTTGAGTGCCAAATGACGAGGACCCAGGACCCAGGATGTGGGCAGACTCAGCAGTGTGGGTGGCCTGACCCCACCTCTCTGTGTGCCTGGGCCCCCGTTGATAAAATGGGCATGAAGGATGTGCCTCTTCTATCCCCATTTAACCTACATTGTGAGCTGTCACTAGTTAAATGGGTGTCAATTGAATTGTTTCCATCACTTTATGCCAAGGTTCATGCCTTATTACTTTTACCGCATACAAGCAAATTGGTTAAGTGTGCATCTCAAGGGCCATAAAGACAGAGAACCAACGTATGCGATTCTGTGTTGTAAAGTCATAATATAGGTGTTTTCATGGTATTACACACAAGAACAGAGAACATTCCACAATGCTTTCCACAAAGTAACAAAAAACACCTTTAACTGGTATAAAATGAGCAAATTCCAAAAAGTGCGTCACGCGTTGCTGTCCCAGTGGCATTGAACAGCACACTGCGTACTCACAGACAGACGCGTGCGCTAGCAGACACCAGTGTCACAGTCTAGCTACAGGCAGCAAGGTTAAAACCTGAGAGGAAAGCAGGACAAACTACAAACACTAATGTTCAATTTATGACCAAGAAATTTACACATTCTGAAATATCCCCTTTGTTTCAGTTTGTCCACTCAGCAAAAGAAACATGTCAGCAAGATATAAAACCCACAAATGGATGTCTACAGTTTACATTTAAAGCACATTATGATTGAAAATAACAAGGATTTTGTCATCGAACAAGGAAAATATCACCGGACACATGACTTGGCATCACTACAGTGCACTTATAACAATGTGAACTTGATGTGAAGTTTAACGGCAGCATTATTTCCTGTATAGAGCAAGCTGACAGTTAGGATCTCCCCCATTTTGTGCAGATACAGGAATGCAAGCTTATCACCAGCCATCAGCTGCCGTTGCTTCATGCAAATGATTCATTTGTCTGTAAGTTTACAGTAAACTTCTATTACCACTGTCTCCCAATCTGCTAACCTGGCAGGCATAAGAAAGGAACAGATGCCTTTCCTGTGACTGACTATTAAATCCCCCCACCCAAAAAAAATAGCATGTATTGTGATGTCCCAGCTAGCTCTGAGATTGGAACAATATGCTAAAAAGGGCTAAAATCCTGTAGCCATATTGAAGTGGCCAATGGTCAATGCAGGAATCACCAGGAACTTGCTTTTCTTAGAACAGTGACCACAAAGCTGATAGCTTACAGACAAACCCATTTTCTAGGATTTTTGTGTCTGACCTTTTTTCGAATCTTGAATGTTAATTTAAAATAAACATAAATTAATGTTGCATGGTACAGAATATTTGTCAGTCAACAGCATAAATATAAAATTAAAAACCCATAGTGTCACAAACTTACTAGCAAACTTAGCGCAGTCACAGTCTTCATGAGTATCGTTCCTGCAGGGGAAAAATAAAACCGTTCCCAGCCCTCGCCATAAACTTTCATGTGCTTTCATATACTCTTGATAACATTCATCAGGCCCTGTGTGGTTATGTATTTGGATCAGGTAAACTGTACTGTATTTTGTCAATACTTCTCTGAAAGTGGTGGCCTGACACAGAAGGGGGGTGAGGGGGGTTATGGGGGGGGGGGGGGGTGTATGTGTGGACTGGAGAGAAAGCAGGTTTGAGCAGGGGGGCGGGGAGTGGTGTTCCAGGAAAGCTAGGAAGCGAGGGTTATCGACGGGCAGGGCGCAACGAATGGCTGGCGTCAGAACAGCTCCACAAGCCTGGGGAAGATTTAGCGCCAAAGAGAGTGGAGTGTCGGAGCGAGTGTGTGTGTGTTTGGGAGTGTGTGTGTGTTTGGGAGTGTGTGTGAGAGGGTCAGCCTCTGAATGCAGAGCTGTTCAGGGCAGATTTCACGGCTGGCTGATCACAGGCGTCCATGGCCCGACCCTCGCGACAGCTGCAAGGCCCTGCCGGCATGCCCGCTCCCCCCACTGCCCTGCACGCCTCCTCTCCTCCTCCTCCTCCTCCTCCTCCTCCTCCTCCTCCTCCTCCTGCTCCTCCCTGCCCCGGCACAAAGGGGGGCCCAGCCGGGCCCGGCACAGGCCAGCCCGACGTCACAGGGCCTGACAGGCCGCAGTCGGCGCTAACGATGGCAACTGTGTGAGGTATGCATGAAAGGGAGAGTGGGGTGGGTAGGGTGTGTGGGGTGGGGGCGTCATGCTAATGGAGGGGGAGATAGATCCTGCAGTCCTGCAGCTCAGTGAGGGGCTCCCGTCTCTATGAGATTATTTCTTTCTTCTCTGTTTGCTTCGCCCCATTTGTTTCACTAGTGTAATTTTTTCCCCCGCCTTCTCACGCCTTTTATTAGGGACTTCATGCCCATCTGCATCGCACCGATCTCGGCTCCGGCGAGCATGGCGGCCTGCTCCCCCGCGCACAATGCAGCGACGCCGCGGCCTTCACGCGGGAGGCCAAAGTGGGTCAAAGTTCAGGAGAGACAGACTGGCATCGCACGGCTGGGTCTCGCTGTGCCCGATGGACGACGCCCACCGCACACGCGTGACAGGACGATAATGACGGGCATGAATGGCTGAGAGTGCTGACAAATGATCAATGCTGAATCAACGCTACGATGAACAAAAAACATGCTGACCACAAGTTTTGCGTTACTCCCTAAGCATTATTGCTAAAAATTACTTCCTATGCCTTTTATAAAAGTCCTGTAGCAATAAGGTTTGGGAATAAATAAGTCCTAGGCTGAATAAACTATTTAAGACATGACATTATATTACTGATATATATTTGTGTTACATCGAAGCATCAATTGTAATGCAGAGTAAAACAGCAAAAATTACTGAGTAAAGAACTGAATAAGGATTATTAAGAACTGTATTGTGATCAGCAGTAAATATGGCCACAATTCAAACCACATCAAGCTAGCATTTAATTTGGAGAAGGTTCTACCAGAACACCATGCAGAGTAGTTAGCAATGTCATGCGCCAATTAGTGTCCATAACGACCTGGTTATTACAATCTCAGAAGCTGAGTTAGAATCAAGGGCCAAAATATTATAGTGTGGACCACAGTTCATTAAACACACCCACCACTACATAAAATGCTTGAAAACATGTAGGCCATTCAGTAGAAATTCTCCGACACCTCTGTGAACTACCATGGCTGGAAATAACCTTACAATCACCATATTCAGAATATCAAACATGACAACATATATTCCCACCACCTTAGTGTCTTACACGACCTCAGAACAGATGGGAAATGGCGTCTAAAGGTTTATCTGTGCATCTATACACACATGTCAGTATCACGTATCATGTCACGTGTCAGTTAGACATCGCGTTCTACATTTGTGGTTATATTCGAGGGTCTTTCCTCGACCACACATACACCCCGATGAGATTTCCATCTTGCTCTGAGTATAAAGATCATATTCCAGGTTCCATCATGCTCCTGTTCCTCTGGAGCTCCAACGCCACCTCTGTTGCTGGGTGGTGAGGTTCTCCAACACATGCTCTGCGGTGGAAACAGTCTCCCCAGTATGGCAGGAGGCCTGGTCATCCTCTAATGCCCCACATTCATCACTGCTGCAAGGTCTTGCCCTCGCCCAATCACGATGAACCCCCCGACCCCGAAGGGTCACCTCGCTTGACCACTGGCTGCCACTATGAGCCCCAAACCACTGGAATGAGCTTAGACAGGCCGGATGACCACTGGGAGAGTTTATTAGAGTGCAACAAAACCACCAACAGCCTTAAATCTGTGACGACATGGGGCTTAACATGCAATAATCGTTTTTCTTAGCAGGACAGACTCTGACGTATGCCCAGCACAGAGAGAATGTCACAGATAATTATTTTAGTACTTCCTAAGTCGCTTGGTCCAGGTGTGGTGAACCACATAAAAAATGCAGTTCAGACCAAGGGATGTAGCCTAATGACGTCATTCCTCAGAAATCAACACAAAACAGAAAACAGAGTTCAACAGAAATTAACTCAGTATTCGATATACGTTTCCAACTGAATATTTTGATTGGTCATTCTGTTTAGAGAAACCACTGACTGGTATAAAGCTGAGATTCCAGTCCTTCACCACCAGTTTGGCCGGCACAGAGTCACACACACAATGAAAATTTGGCTCAAAGGTTTCGTGCACCTCATGTGACAGTGAGAACAGTCGAGTGCCTGCTGGACTTGAGCTGGTGCATGCATTCCATGCTGGGGTCGCCCTGATGGAGAGAGCGCGAGCAGGTAGCAGCGTTTCACTGCCCTATACTGGCCTCATTGTCCTGTCCCTGTGGGAAACTCGCAATACTTCCTTCATGAGCAGTTACCAGGAAACTTAAGATTCTGTATCAATGACTCTTCTCACGTTTGTCGCGAGAACACACATATGCCTCTCATGTCTCTCCAAATGCAAGCGTGCAACATCCCCTCCCACCACACACACACACACGGAGGGTCCCTGTCCTTTACTGCCTCACCACTTGAACCTGTGCAGGGGGTCAAGGTGTGAAGGTTTAATCCAATCCCTCAGCATAGTTTAAACGCATCCTCTGCAGAGAGAAAGATAAGCTTATTCTGATCAGGTGATAGAGGGGGCCCTGTAAGCATGTGGTCTGTATTATCATGACCAGGCAGAGGGAGATAACCACGACCTGCATCTTTATCAACCAAACGAGCTCACAACTCCAGGATGGCGCGATTAAACAACCACTGGCTCGTGAAAACCCGAACTGAGAACAAAGGATATGGGAAGTTCACTGAGAGCACCGCTGGGCTCACACATATTTAACACAGGGAGGTTCGGAAATGGTTTGGGGGCTTTTTTGGGGAGGAGAAGTCAAGGAGTTCTTCCAAGGTCTTTGGACATGTAAACCTTCCTCAATTAATCAGCTGTCCTGGCACTAAGGCCTTCTGTTTCTCTGCAACAAAAAGACCATGAGAAGCTATCGTGCTGGTCGCTTCTAGGGTGGCCCCTAGCGACATCTAGTGGCAGGCCGATCACAGCCCGAGTCACTGGCTCTGGGAGAATCACCAAGAGTGGTGATGACAAGGACTAATGGCTCCTTTTCGCAGCTAATGATGGAGCAATGCGGACAGCTGCTGGGCTGTCCCATCAAATGCCAACACTGACCCTGGGCTTGAAGGAAGACAGTGAACGCAGGGGTGTGTGTGTGTGTGTGTGGGGGGGGTGGGGGTTCACTTTACCTCTCTAACTCTATTCCTTCAACTTGAAAGTATCCCTCTTTGGCCATTCAGAGCGCATCACCCCAGCCCCTCTCTGCTTTCTACAGTCCTGCTTCTTTTGGGGTTTTTCCTCCGCCTCACCTGTATGCAAATCGGCAGGCATTCTGCTTGGTTAATGTGGGGGAGGTGTGGTGGAGCTGGGGCAGGTCGCTTCCGCCGCCGCTGCATGTTCGGCGCACTTTGGCCACAAGTTAATTTATTACTGGAGGGTTTGGAGGGCCAGACGCACAGGGGATGTTTGTTAAAGATCCTTGTCAGTCTCATTCACTCAGCCGGAGTACGGCGCTTTGAAACCCAGCTATTTTCCCCCTGCAAAGAGTGGCCATTCACAGAGAATACAGGCAACCTGAGGGTAGAAGTGGAGGGGCAATTCTAGAAAGGGGGGGGGGAATAAGCAAGGGAGACTAAGAATGGATGTGTGTGTGTGTGTGTGTGTGTGTGTCAGACGAAAAAGAGACAGACAGGGATAGTTTTTAGACAAAATTAATGTCTTTATGTGAGCATTTCTGTTAGAGATAAAGGCCTTTTAGGCACACTGGAAAGAAAAGCTATTAGATGTGAGATTTGAGTTACAATTCAAAGAATCAACAAAACTAGTTTAGGCTTTGCAGTCCCAGTTGTCAGTAGAGAAACATCATCTTTTTTGAGTTCTTGGAAAGTCCCTGATGATACCTCAAAATCCTAATGTCCTCATTCAAAGCACACTCCAGAAGAGTCCTTATCAGTATTCCAGCACACACACACACACACACACACACACCTCAGCAGCTGCTGCTTACAAAGAGCTACGCAGAAA
This sequence comes from Brachyhypopomus occidentalis, assembly GCA_020368025.1. Taxonomy (NCBI): domain Eukaryota; kingdom Metazoa; phylum Chordata; class Actinopteri; order Gymnotiformes; family Hypopomidae; genus Brachyhypopomus; species Brachyhypopomus occidentalis. Next base: position 6,540,364 of record JAGXOD010000022.1, read on the forward strand.
GAGAAAGGTGTGGGCAGTGCGGAGCTGTAGAGAGCTGAACTTTCCCTCAGTGTCTCTCATTATTGACCGCCCTCCTCATTCCTGGAACAAAACAGGGCTGTCCCAGCCAGTGCAGGGCACGGTGGCCCACTCCAACGGCACCTGGCCGACAGGTGTCTGAGCGAACCTGCCAGGGGTGACGGGATTAACAGCCCCGCTCACCTGAGCAGAGGGGGGGCAGAGCAGAAGAAGAGACAGGTGCGTCTGCTACGTCTGGGTTGTGGACACATGCAAACTGGGGCACATGCACGGGGGGCAGCCGGGTAATTACAGCCAGGGAGGCTTGTGGAGGGGCTTCAGATTGCAGCGGTGGAGGTGGAGGAGGAGGAGGAGAGTGGAGCGAAAGGTGGAAGGTCCAGTTTCCACATGTCAAACTGGGGGGAGCCGCCCCCTCCATCCCCGGGCGAGGCGGCATCGCGTGGGCGCGGCCGTGGTGGAGGGGGGGTGGGGGCTAGTCGCTAGTCGCACCCCCCAACCAGAGGTCCCTTTCACTGCCGCGGCGGAGGTGTCCGTCTCTCGCCTTCTTTAATTACAGCCCGGGCGGGGGTGATGGTTTGAGCCCCCACTTTGCACAGGAGGAGCAGGACTTAGGGATCAGCGCCAGGTGCACGGGCTTCAAAGAGTGCACTCGAGCAGACAGAGAGGGCGGTGAGAGCAGGAGGTATCATTAGTGCTTAAAAAGGCAGTTAGCTCACACCCACCGCCCACGCACCCCCTCGCAGTCCAGGGTCCCATAGCAGCTGTTTTGGGATCAGTTTCCACCCACGGAGTTCTTTGGGATCGGTACTTCCAAGGGGTCAGGAGGTCATGCTGACTGAACCTCAACTGCGAACTGCGTTCGACAGAAATGCTACGTGGATAGCGGGTTATCTGATAAAGGCCGGGTGACAACAGACAAAACGTCGGTCTGCACAGAGAGAACGAATCACTAGCACACCCAGAGCGGTAACGTAAAGGCAGTTATCGTGGGAAAGAGGGGCATTCAGACAGAGATAGAGCGAGAGGCAGGTAAAGGTGATGCAGGTGAGCAGTTACCGCAGGAAGGAAGCCCAAATAAGGACACGAGGTCAGTGAGATAAGCACCCGCAAGGAACAGGTGAGGCTCTGGAATGTCACAGCACTGCCACCTGGGTTTCATCGCTGTAGATCGACAGCAAACACAGGTAGACACACACACACACTCACACACACACAAGTCGGTTAGAATGATTGTGGCAGTGGCATTTTACACCCTTCATTCTCTTTAACGTGACACAACACAGCACCCAGCATGTCCTGAGCAGCTGCAGCATGTATCCCAGGCCCGGCCCGATGTGGAGCATGAGAAAGATATCAGCATACTGAAACCAAAGCTTATACCATACATGATTGTACAGTTACAATGTTGTGGACTCCAGCACACCGCATTGACACAGTAACACAGTTAAGTAACACAGTGGCTCTTAGGTTAAAGGTCAGAATGTCAGCTACAATGCACGAGTAATGAGAAAACGGTATATGAACCAGAGCCCATTTTTTAATAGCCTGTGATTTATCAAGACAGGCTCAGAGTTGAGCAGCCGAACACCTCTGGCAGGGTAGCCGTGTCAAACAGCTCAGTGCTCAAAGAAGCAGCGTGCTGAGGGAAAATATGCGCTGGAGAACCATCATCTGGATAACTAACACAGCCCAGGATCTGACATCACCCACCACAGCCCTTGTCCAACAAGCATAACCTACATTCCAGCCTGTGACCGCAATGCACAGGCTGACATGTTTCTGGCTGACAGGTACAGAAAGCCCATAATCTACCTTGATGTCAGTCCAACACCACACACAGCACTCGAGGAACACGTTACACGCTGTGGACTGGCCTGTCGGGTTGGCCTAAAGGTGACTGGTGGAAATAATCTGCAGATAATCTGCAGTAGATTATCTGCAGTAATCTGCAGTACATGGTGCTCTGGAAGGCCAGGGGGGTTTTACTTCAGTTTCTGGGTTCTGGGACAATTCTCCTCACTGTTAGTGTGTTCAACCCTGCATATCTCTTCTCAGCTCTGCTCAGGAGGTGAAGGTCCAGGTCCAGATGTGATGCAGACTTCTAACACAGGGGAATTGCATGTATAATGGTCCACCTCAATAAGGTTGGAAAAGGTTCACCTCAATAATTCCTGAGAACCCTATTTGGTGAAGGTCATACAAACTATAAATTAGCAATTTATGAGGGTCGGGGTGGGGGTGGGGTGTGGGGGTGTTTGGTGGGGGGTAGCTGACACGGGCGAATACCAAACTGAGTAAAAGTCAAAATAAGCTGGCACAGTTGCATTATCTATTCGAATCAATTCTATTCTATTGCAATTTATCAGAAGTGTCTATTATAATTGGAAATTACCTTGTAGCGTTGTAGCTGATGTTCAAACTCACAGACATTATCAGTGAAGCGTTCCTAGAATCCTCTTAGAATCATCTTGCTGTGTATATGTGCCCGCTGATACCACAAGAGTGAAAAAAACGCATATCAACGTCATATCAAGGCAGGTATGGAAAATATAAAAACGCCTATAACAACCACTCACATTGCTTAAACTGTTAACATACATTTTTACTGTCCAATTTCACGTAATATGGCATTTTTATTTATTTATGTCCTGACACTCAAAGTTCACGAAAACATCCGAACGCGTGGACTGAGGCCACGACTTGTTTGAGCCCCACCATGTTGAACCTGCCGGGGGGCAACACAAACAAACACAGGAGTAGGAGAGGCGTGTTTGTGGTTGTGTGTGGAGAGGCGGATGACCGCGTGTGCACGGGGCTGTTTCTTTGATGTGTGCCCCTCGGGAGGTCGGGCCGTCAGACACAGGGTGTTTTGGGTAAACATGCCCCGTACCCGAGGGTTCTGTTTGTATTCAGCCCCTCTAAATCAACTGTGTTGAAAAAGCAGAAAGCAAAACACAGAGGGTCAGGATAGGAAGGCAGGCAGGCTGTTTCATTAGTACCTTTTGTCAGGGAGGGGAGTTCACCTCCATTAAGATAAACTACCAAAAAAAAACTTTTAAAAGAAGTGTGAAATTCAGAAGTGTGGGCCACTATATGTGTCGTTATCACAACATCGGTAATTGCTACATTGTTTTTGCAATCGTAAAATCTCATTCTCTACATTACTGGTGCAAATGCATGTTTCAGCATAAATACACAAAGCCCAATCACAATTTGTGTACTTATCATGAAAAAAGACTTTAGTCTGTGACAAAGTATAACACTACTGATTATGGGGTGTGTAGATGGGTACAGCGCCTGTATTATAAATACAACCACACAGGAGGAAATAAAATCAGTTAGAGAAGAGAGACAGAAAGTAAATAAAGCATGAATTACATTTATGTTAAAATGTTGTCAGAAAAACTTTAATCCTCATTTGATGGTAACAGAGGTTCACACTAGTTATATATTACAGTTTTCATACCTCACAATTATTTAAAATATTCCTGTCAAATCCCTTTATCCTCTAAACATATACAATAAAATCTTTATATACACACATGCAGAGTGACCAACCACAGACACACATACACACACACTCCCTTTTGAGTGAGATTTAAGGCATGAACATCACTGTGGAGGTATAAAGTTCTCCATCTTGAAGGCCAGGTTGTTCACCAGCATTACTGTACTCAATGGGATCGAATTGTGAAGACGGTCTAGTTCGCAAATACAATTTTGAGTTGTTAATTTTGAGATAATCCATAGAACAGTGTAGGATCACCAAACTCTGCCTGTCTTCCTTTACAAGGGCTGTTCAAACTCAGTCAGTTTTCACAGGAACGGCTTGGCAGTGCTGGGGAGAAACACATTCTGTTGTAATGAGATTTTCCCCACATAAACTGCCTGTTAAACGCATAAAATGTAAAACCTGTAAATGGCTACAAGCAAATTCACCAACTCTTCAAAATCTACCATGAGGTCACATATCTGTCCCTGGTATCACCCTCACAGTATTGAGTCAGGAAGAACGAATTACAAACAATGAACTTCTCATGAACACCACTAATGTCCTATTAAATGACTAGTATTAAAGTAATGCCTTCTTATCTTTGCTGTTTTTACAGTGGCCGAGCCGCATCTTGCCCTGCCTGAAATGTTGTTTGTTTGTTTGTTTGTTTGTTGATGGCGTGAGCTAATGGCCATTACATCCTGCACTCTTCGTAGAGGCGGGAGATGTAAGGACAGGCAGCTGGAGCTTCATGGCCCGCTTCAGCCCTCCTGGGTTGTCTGCTCCCTGCAGGCAGCACAGAGCACCGGAGACGTCCCGGCGTGAGAGGCCCGTCCTGATAGGGAGGCCCCGTCACCGAGCCACAGGGAGGGGCAGAGGGTGGTGCCGTGGGGCAGGAGCGCCTGGGCTTCCGGCGAGCTGCAGCCAACCCTGTAACAGAGCCTCGGGGAGACGCTCGGGGAGACGCTCGGGGAGACGCTCGGGGAGACGCTCGGGGAGACGCTCGGTGCGGACGCACACAGAAATGACACTTCACGCAACGGACATGACGCGGTTCGTTTGCACTGCGACGTTTTCAAACAACTCAGACCCCCGCAGGATCATACTGTCCGCCACGGGCCGAAGTGCAGAAGGATTTCAGTTCGTTTGCCAAGTGTTGATAAGCAGGACACGCTAGAAGGACTCATTCCAGCACAAAACTCCAGATCTGATCACTTCACTGTGAACAGCACCGATCCAAAAGGCAACAATTTCTGTACTAAAAGCTTAATAAAATAAATAAAAACACAGACGCACTCATTAAACACTGATGTAGAATACAGGGATTTGGGATAAAAATCTTGACATGACATTAGCACCTTTCATAAATCCAGTCCTTTGATTTCAACAACCTGGAAACATAGCAGCACGTGAGATCACCTGTCGGGCTAATGCCACTTAAAACCAAAGTGAGAAGAAGGCTCTCCAGATGGACATGTGAGCTGGAGTCTGAACGCAGCAGCAGGTCCTCCAACCACCCACGTGCCAGGTGGGCCACGTGTGCTTAACGCAGACGTGTGCACAGTAATCGGCGTGAGAGCAGAGCGGGGAGCAGGCGTGCCGGGTGCGGTGGTCGCGGCCTGGGTGGGGTGCGTTCACCGGGACAGGTGGAGGTGGCGGTGCTGCCGCAGCTGGGTCACTATCTCCTCCTCCGTCGGCTCTTGGACATGGTCTCTGAAGAAGAAGAGCATGAAGATTGATGCACGAGGTGTGAGTGAGGTATGAATGAGGAATGTGTGAGGTGTGAGTGAGGTATGAATGAGGAATGTGTGAGGTGTGAATGAGGTATGAATGAGGAATGTGTGAGGTGTGAATGAGGTATGAATGAGGAATGTGTGAGGTGTGAATGAGGTATGAATGAGGAATGTGTGAGGTGTGAGTGAGGTATGAATGAGGAATGTGTGAGGTGTGAGTGAGGTATGAATGAGGAATGTGTGAGGTGTGAGTGAGGTATGAATGAGGAATGTGTGAGGTGTGAGTGAGGTATGAATGAGGTATATATGAGGTAGGTATGAGGTATGAATGATTGCAGAAGTGCTGTAGAAGACGTTGGGCTTTATCTGCGCGCTGTAAGAACAAAGTTTTAATATGATCACAGTGAACAATGAAGCAGTAACTGTTAGTACTAGGGAGCAGAACCTAGAGAAACAGGTACACAGAACAAAGCCCAAATGCAAAATAATGATAATAATCAAGGTCCTTCATTCAGGAGAGCAAAACAGCACAGAGATGAATGAAGGAAGAGGAGGAGGAAACTGGAACACGGAAACAAATTCAGGGGTTTTTGCACATGCAAATGTAAACTGACTACAAAATAAAAGCCCATTTTAATTACGAAGTTTTTTAATTTTAATTACCCGTCTTGTTTTGAGATCAGACTTTAACGTAAGTGTCATTACTGTTATTTATAAATATCCTTATTGTTATTTATCCTAAAGTGTTAATGTAAGTTTTCTCAACTTCTCCTATTGACCCTATTTTGTTTGGTCTAAAAGAACCAGTGGCATCAAAGCATCAGGCGAAGCGTGTGCAGGAAAACGCCCCAAGGGCCAGAGCCAAACAAGCAAAGCCTTCAGACAGTGCGAGTCGAGCTGCGAGCGTCCCTCCCAATCAGGCTGTAGCAAGGCAGAGCAGAGCACATGCAACGAAACAGCGATGAAAGCCCCAGGGACCGACCTGAACATCAGCTGTACTGTGGTCTCGTAGCGCATCCTCTCCACGTCCGACACGCTCAGGGCGTGACTTTTGTCCCATTTGTAGGTGAAGTTCTACAGCGTTAGCACAGACGCAGTCAGAAGCTCGATTGTTTCATGACCTGCCACGTCGGACTTTGAGTCCTCTTTGAAAAACTATCTACAACCAAGCAATTGCTTCTCCAAACAACGCAACAGGTGATTCTGCACTCCCGTTATAGTATGACGCCGACAGCAAATCATCTTACCTCCAGAATGAGGGCCACAAAGAGATTCACCCACATGACGGAAGAGGTGAGCCACCAGGACACAAAGTACACCTTCGACCACCTACACACAGCCGGAGTGACAGTGTTACGCTCTTCAGTCACACAGTGACAAAGGGGGCCGAGACTGTAATGGCCAAAGTGTAGGAACGATGTGCCTTACTCAGTGGTGTATCTAGTGTAGGCGTCCATGAAGACCTGCCAGTTGTTTACCACCATGACATCATAAAGCAGGACTAGAGACGACTGGGGGAAGAAAACAAACAGAACAATGGCTGGTTATAAAGGACGAAAGCGTCTGTCATTTCGTTCCTTAAAACCCAACACAGCCGGGCTGAAATGGGTTTCTGGCATCCTCGCGTTTCACTACATGAATGTGTATCGTTTATCAGCCCAACACTCTATAATCAAATCTAAATCTCCCGTCTGCTGTGCTGAGGTCCTGAACGCCAAAATGTCCTGACTAGTCCGACGCTAGCAGGTATGGGTCAGGGCTTCGATAAACATGTCTCAATATGTCCGCCACAACAGAGCACGACAGACCAAGAGTCATAATTCAGCGACACACTGTCAGAGACGCAGCCGCGCGGTTAGAACTGCCCTCGTGCAAGTGGAAGTGTGAGTGGTGGCTCGCTATCTCATCACTGGGTTTAAAAAAAAAATGATGATGAATGCAAACGTGAACCAAGCAGAGTCTGTGTCCCGACCTCCCCGGCCACTCACTGCAAAGTCGTCAAAGTTGTTTGGCCAGTACTCCAGCTGTTCATAGGAGCCACACTCCATGGTGAAGTTGGACGTGCTGTTCTCTGTGCTGTAAGCCGGACGACGAGAGAAAAATCCAGGATTATTTCCACACATACAGTCCGAAACCATCTGCTGCACTGGTAGTTAAAGGCTGAGTTGACATTTACTACAGTCTGTTTTGTTTTGCTGTTTGCTATCAACACCACTGAAATGTAAAATATATACCTTTACCGTACGTATCACAACTACGCTCTGAAGTCATCCCTTCGGGATAAACGGTAAGGTAATATTCTTTGTGGCAATTATTGTGCACTACTGCCCCCTACCTTAACCCTGCTGGAGCAGGAATAGCCCCGTGGAAGAGCCACATGCCAAGAATAGCATACACATAGTACACCACCTGCAGGGGAGAGCAGAGGTGAAGCACATCCAACACGATTCGCGTGGCCATGGGGCAAAACGCTACAGCTCTGTTTACACTAGCTGAGGTTCACTCACCACCAGAATGCCTGCAAAAGCCCGTAAGTTCTTCACGAGGTCCACCAGAGTGCTAGCTACCAGCGCCATCAACTACAAGCAAGAAGACATATATGATTCACTAAATACACACATGCTATACCATTAACTTTAATGTGAAGTCATCACGCCCACATCACGAAGCAGAAAACTCAGCCTCTGAACGGACTTCAGCAGCTACTTTATTTGCAGTATGACATTTTAGCCACAAGGTGGCGACGCAAGCTGGCGCCAATGGTGAAATCATCATACACAGGAGGGCTGAGGCGCCCACCTTGATTTCAGGGATGATCCTGAGGAAGCGGAAGACGATGAACATGTTCACCAGCCGCACCATCTCCCACATGGACACCACACCCTTCTGACCTGGTGTCCTAAAAACAACACACACACACACACACAAGATAAAAATAAAGACAGCTGTCTTGACTTTCCTGTACTGGTTTAATATGCACTGTGCATAAACACACACACACACTCACGGTTGTTCATATGGAATCTTGTATGTCACAAAAATGGAGATCTGGAGAGCCTGAGTCATTAAACAAATTAAACAGTCTATTAATTTCTTAGCATAGTCCCACAGTCGATGGCAACATGGAAAATCAGACGATTGAAAAGTGACAACAAATGACATTGTTAAATATTAAGTAATACCAGCAGAAGGACAGTGAAGATCCCATCGAAGACGTTGTTCCTGTACGAGAGGTAACCTCTCCAGCCAAAACCAATCAGCTTCAGCAGCATCTCCAGCAGGTAGTAGAGGATGAAGGCACAGTTGATGATCTAGAAATGGAAAAACTATGATTTTCCCCACTCACAAATGCATGAAGGTGAATTCTTAATTAATATTCAGCCTATTAAATAATACACAGCAGTACCCAGTGAGCCGTGGTTTAAAATGCAGCCAGTTACCTCCATGTAGTAGTCGTCCCTCTGGGATACAATTTTTTCTGAATCCAGCACCAAGATGGTCTACGAGACATGTGCAAAACCAAGCATGTGATTCATATGATGTCATGTTTAGGGATAGGGCAAGGGGCACTTTAAACAACCAGTTAGAATAGTTCACTTCTCTGTATATTCTAAATGTGGTTAGATTTATTAGCCTCATAACCACCTCTCATTAAAACGTCTCTCATTACTTAGGAATATAAGTGCCAATTACAAAGATTGATTACCATTCTGTCATACTCATAGAAAAGATTTTAGGAGTGTTAGATAATAAAATTTGTAGTTTCACAATATATCCACAAGGTGTCACTACAGACAAGAAAACCTACAATCAGCATTTACTGTCACTGAATCTCTTATTTTTAAAGGATTGCAACGACAGCAAAGGCTCACCACCATCACCTTGGTATTTTTGTTTTAGAATGGTAATACTCACAGAGATACACATGACATTGGCCAGTGCTACTGCATTTCCCACCACAGTGAGATAGAAATGGCTTCCAATATTCTGGATCCACCGTAGAAGTTGAGAGCTATACTCTGGCTTCGGGGGGTGCTGACGAATAAAGACACAGACACAGTCATTCTCACCACCTGCACAAATGCACAACCATGAAACTAACACAAGCACAAGCTGCCTCTGGTGGTAACCAGATACAGGCACACAAATAATCTGTCCATAGTGGTGTATCTAGTGTAGGCGTTGGAAGCAGGGAACCCTAACCTCTTTAATGAGGTCCCTGTCCAGTTCATCAAACAACCTCTGAAATTTTTCACCATCAATAAATCCATCTTGGACCTCCTCAGCAGCCTGACAAACAATAGATTTCATGAGATAAAAACATAGAACAGAAATAAACTTTATTTCACTGCTTCACAGAGCGGTGCAAAGCCCTCACAAGCAATCTGGGCCTGTCTGGGACCCACCTTAATAATCGCAAGTCTATAGTAAGACTTCATCTTCACCATCCTCATGACTTCCAGCAAGGTAGGTACGTGCACCCTTTCTCTGAGCAGAGATGAACAAACAGAGATCAAACATGTCACTGCGTGGGGTAGAAGACTCACTTCTAGATGGCTGCATTACCGAGCAGACAATAAATGACGCTCAGGATGAAATCAATCTGTATTCCCCATTTACTTCCTATCCAGTTATAAATCTGAAATTGGACAATATCGAGGTTCCTGACTGCTCATCCAGCACCAGACACACTGGATCTCTTAGTGGAAAGCGGGATGAAAAGGTTTTGGCACCGGTTTGTGGTTAGAAAAGGACATCGGTGACTGTGTGTGATCACATACCTCGGCTCACCTACCCGCATCGTTGCATAAAATTACTTTTGCAGACTTTTGCAAGGAACTTCTCCTACAAATTCTCATTAATTGGAGCCACAATGAAATTGCTTTTAGATTTTTTGTTAAAACTATATATTCATTCCTGGCCTCGTTTATCATATTGAAAACAAACTGAGAACGAGGAGAACTCACACATGGTCCTCGGAGCTCGGGCTGCCTCCGGGCTTCCGGCAGCACAGCACCTCAAACGCAGCTCGGATGCCCAGACGTCTCCGTATGATGGAGGTCTGCACTGACAGCTGGGGGGGGGCGAACAGAGAGGGAGACGTTCGTGAAGAGCATCAAAGGTGCGGCAGATGAAGACCTCGCGAACACCACCCTGCACTCACCAGAAGATACCCCCTGAACTGGTTGTATATAATAGCAGTGAGCAAATTCATCAGGATGTAGGTCCCTGAGTGGGGAAAAAAACAAACCCTCTCATTCTCACACACCATCAAACACGTGATTATCAAAACAGAATGATGAATGGTAGAAGATGCAGTGGGACGTACCGCACACACTGAAAAGTATGAAAAACACGGCATAGCCTCTGTGTAAAGAGTATGCAGGAACCATCACTGTGGACAGACAGGAAGGGAGCGTTAGAAGGGAATGTTTTTTTTTTCAAGAGTAGGAGACACTGAGGTGAGGTTTCCCAACACGGGTTGCCGTTGTGAAACCTGTAGACTTGGAACATGTCCAACATGACTTTTCAGTTTGTACACTTGCCTTTGTTACAAATGTAACCGAGCACCTCACAACAAGCGTACATTCTCTAAGTCAACGTGACCTACTTGCAGCCTGAAATCATCTCCAGACGGCCAAGAAAAGCCTGACTCACAGCTGAAACGGTGCTCGGATCTTACCGTCGGGGTTGTTGGCGGTGGTGAGTAGCACCAGGAGGGAGGAGAGGGCACGGGGCAGGTTTTTAAAGTATGCTTCCCACTCTCCATTCTTCTCCTTGTGCTATCATCACACACATTAAGGACAAGACGCACCACACATGTATAAATCATCAGCCATCACTATTTATACCAGCCAAATCAACCTGACGCTCAAAGGGATAAAAACAGTGACTGGGCATTCGCATTTGCAAAGAGAATTTGATCTTTAGAGTGAAGAGAAATCTCTAGTTTGCAGTGGTGTTTAAGTGGGGAGCAAGAGGAGGGGCAAATAAACACTTTGTGATGCCTTGTTACCTCAGACCTGGGGAAGATCAACATGCCAATCATGGTGAACAAGCATAGGTGGAGTGCCAAGAGCAGGATCACACTACGGAGAGGAGAGGCACAGAGGCACAGAGAGAGGACTGGGTTTGCATTGGTACAGCACACGCTCAATACATTCATGAATGGCTATTAAAGACCTCCAAAAGTGCACAGATGTAAAATAAGGTTGTTTTACTAGGCAGGCGTGCTATACAGCTGGGCCTGTAGGCAGCTGGTCCTTTCTGTCAGGTCTGTTCTCAGAAGGTGTGTGACTCTGATTGCCACTTGCCTTGTTCTCTGTGAAACTGTGCGACGTCTCTTTCATACGTCATATATTTCATAGATTAGCTGTTCTGACAACAGGGCTGGTGATGTGTGTACATTTTGAGTATATTTATATCATGTTTCATTCCATCTGCTGCCTTTTGGTCAAAACCAGATCGCCCATGAATCAGGATAGTACAGGTTGCCAACATGATCAGGACACAGTCAGTCAGCTGATGTCAGCACACAGTAGCGGCCTCAGGACCGGTGGACTTACAAGTTACAAGTGGCTGTAAAATTTATTTTTAAATACATGTACAGCGAATTAAAAATAAAACATTTAAAACGTGTCTTATTTGATTTAATTGAGCCTCTTCTCCTCTGAATAACGCGGTTACCTCGCTATCTCTGGAAGAGTTCTCTTGATACACTTCAGAGTTTTCTTCATTAAGGAGGAATTTTGCAAGAGGAAGAAAGGTCGCAGTAGTCTTCGGACTCGTATGGTCTGCAGGAGAAAACGAGGTGAGGAACATTTCAGATCATCCACCAAGACGTTGAGCAGGACACTGGGTATTCAGCTGGACTGGGTGTGATGCAGGCACAAATATTATACTACAGTCATAATCCTACTGCATAAGGCTATGGCTGCAATATGACCGTTGACAAACACATGATAAAACAAACTTTATATTTCCTGGTGACCTGGTTATAGATAAGGCTATACCCTTCTGACACATGTTTCAGAGTGCCCTTCTGTAGACGTTTACACTGCAAATCATGACATATTACTAGCAAAGTACAAATATAATGCAGAAACTTTCCACAGTGTGATAGAGGGTGTTTTTACCATTCTACAGCTCCTGTAAACACAAAACGCTTTGCTTTCTGAATCTATAATTTAAGTTCCACATCATGTTTAATCATGATCCTTGCAACTGTTTTACAGCACTTAGCGTTGAATAGCTTTGAGTAACATCCTACCCCCACATAAAAAAAACTTTTCTGAATGTAAAATTCTGCTTTAAACTTAAACCACATCTGAAGAAATGAATGTTAGCTGTGTTTGTTGGAGATGGCCCAGATTTGAAAGTGCATTCTGTTGAACTCACCTCATTACACAGCATAGACACAGTTATTGCCCAATCAACCACTGATGCCGCGATTATCAGCACATAGCCAATTAGCCATTTATTTATGCAAAACTCATCCCATCCAATCAGATAACTCTGTAAAACACAAATTGGCCAAAGATATTGCGCATGAGCAAGGTGAGACTAATATATGTACATAAGTGTCCTATAAGTGAGACACTACTATGGACAGTATATTGAAGAAATCAGTACATTTCGATAGGGATACCTTCACAGCAACATCTAGGGTGAAGACGCAGAGGCAGACTATCTCTATAGCCTCGGTTAGGCCACAAGGGGGCTCCCACGGGTCAGGTCTGAAGCGGGGGTCTGACGTGTAAGTGATGGAGGAGGGTTTCTCCACAAAGGCCAGAGCCAGAACTACAGCAATGGTGATGCCAAGAGCCCTTCATCACACACACACACACACACACACACACACACAAAAACATACACAGAGAGTGTGGATTAATACAATCTGCTTACTAACCTTAAATAAAGTTCCCCCAAAAGCCAGTTGAACATTTGGGTGCTTTAAAACCGGAAATTATCATTAACAATCTTAAAAAAGAAGAGTTTGCTTAGAGATAATTTATATTTACTGATTGAGATAATTGATATGAGAGTACAACATTAGCCAACAAATCAATGGCTTTAAAGCTTAGCAGGGAATGTCTGCATGTACAGAGTCTCTCATTCTCTTTGTGTTGCTTACTTACCATTGATAGATGCTGGAGTAGTACCATCTGTACAACCGTAAGGATCCGCAGTCAACTTTGTGATTGATGGAGCGATACTGTGGAGGGTAATGTACATTCAACACAATGTGAACAAAGTACAAGAAAGGATAAAGTATTCAATAGAAAATAACCCTGTATTATTACCTGAATGGCATCCTCAATGAATACAACTGCTTGCTGGATATAGAGGCCTTCATCATCTTTTCAAAAATGAAATAGACAGCAAGGTCAGCTCAAAAATTAAAGCTCTCCAATTTCATTAAAAAAATCTAAGCACTGTGATACAGAATTCTTAACACTAAGAACATGGGAAATAATCCGTAGTATTTTCAACTGTCACAGAATTGTCGTACAAAGACAGAGGACCCGAAAACTAGAAAAGGTACCTGGAACTTTCCGGTTCCTGGTTTCATAACACCACAACAACGCTTCTTTGTCAGATGGATTATCAAATTGTCTGTATCACTCTATGGTTCTATTTTAAGGACAGTTTAATGGGATACAATCAGCCATCTGTCCCAACATAATTTCAGTGCTATATTTTATTAGTTGGGCATAACTGTGTAGTTACCTGAGCCACTGCAGTGTCTAATAAAGAAGACAAACGGGGGGGGGGAAGGTCACATGACTCACTAAGAAATAAACATTAGTTTACAATTACCTCCCTTTAGCAGTTACCGTGCTTTAAAATGACTGTGTTGCCTGTCATTAAGGCTGTATGTATGTAAACACTAGATCATCATTCGATGTCCTTATTTTCTCATTCATTACATGCAGTATGGGAGTCCCATGAAGTTCGTTTTACCTCTCTGAACTTAAGGACTGTTTGTCCTTATTTAAGCCTGGGAACCTGCGCTCTGGAGCAACATTCACACCATGCATGCATAATCACACGGTTCACCGTGAAATGCATGTTTTCCAGGCAGCTGGGGACACTATGTATCTTGTTTGTGTGAAACTACTTGACAATAAAACGCCTCCACTGGATATGACGTCCTGCAGAGGACACACGGAGGGTGGCTGTGCTGATGGCTGTATTTGATTTATTTGATTTTGCCTTGAGTGCATGCTGAAGTCAACATTTCCAATGTTTTAGTGACACTGACGTCCAGATGTCCCACTTAAAGATGTCTTCTCTCATCACTGTGTCATTATAAACTAAGTAGATCTGCAAAACTGAATGTAAGTTTGCTTGCATAGTGGGCGGTTTACCTCCGTGTTTTGTTATACGTTTAACATTGTTGAACGTAGAACGTAGTATATTATGCTGTTGAGAAGTTATGCTTGTCATACAAGATTTTTTTACAAAGATCAGTTTTTACAAAAACACCCTAAAGCAACAGCTTAAAATATACAGCCTCATCTGACAGAGGAACCAGGATTTTGATTGATTGTTTATATTGCTTGGATATGATCACCCGGGGACCAGCCCCTGTTATTGTGCATAATTTAATTTTAATGCCTAACTCAAACCATAAGCCTTGAAATAGCATCACTTGCTTTGTAAAAGGTTACAGGATTATAAACGTCTAGGCATCTCGCTGTCGTCACCAGTCAGTGTGTCCAAGATCTCCTAGCGAACACATGATCCCATCCATAAAACAGGACACAGGTCTCAGCCCTACCAAAATGGTCTTCTTGTAATAATCATAAATCACAGCAGCCATGCTGTGATCTAACACAAACATAGACCTACCCACAATTCACATGTATCCTAGAATGCTTCTGAGGTGCCACTACTTCACTAGCTTCACTACTGAGACATATCAGCGCCTGTGTAAGCTTTGCTTCCCAAAGGGCTACAAGTGCAGAGCTCAGTGAAAGTCGCCAGTAGTACTAGCCCTGAAGGCCTCCTCCATCTGCCCACCATGCATCTCTCTCCACAACAGACACTGAGACAACACGGTGAGCCCTAAAAACTATAGAGGCATACTGGAAAATGTTAATAGAGAGTCAAAAATGAATTACCTTGGGAGCGAGTGTGTCTCTGTCTGTTACAACAAAAAGGTTTTTCTGTCGGACAGGGCAGAGTTAGAATTCTCAAAACACAGCACATGAGCCTCACCGCTGTGGATACCAGAATCATTATTGACGAGTAAAGTGAGAGGCACAGCTAACACTCTGACACAGGGCATCATCCCCTTATATGCTGGGCTCACTGGCTGTTCCTGTTGCACAGAGTATCACACTCTGGTGTGCTAGCTGCAAGAGAAACTATTGTGGTTCTACCAGGGACTTGACATTTTCTTGAGATACAAAGCTGTGTGAGTCACTATTTCCCACCACTACACACTGGAAGCATTACTGCTGACTGAACAGGGGGAAGTTGGCGTTTCCCAAAGGACACCGCTTTTACCTAAAGACATGTCTATGCTAGTAGCACCGCAACATAACTAACCGTCATCTCGTCTGTTTTACACAGGAGTCTAATCTGTTGTACTCCATGACCATATACATCAAAGTTACATAAAGCAAGAACGCAATACAGTAGATCGTGCAATAAATAATACATTTGTTTGATACAGCGATATATTTGCAGTTTTTTTATCTCATTTTGACAGTTGTTTATCGGTTGTTAATGAAAAGAAATCGGTTGTTGTGTGTTCCCATTTTCCAAATGGCAACCAACAAGTGTCGTCACGATTTACGGGTGAAGCGAACATTTTGTTGCCTGCTTTCAGATTACATAAAAACGAAAATGCCCCCCTGACTGAGGCTTGTAAGAGTTAACTCTAGGTATAATATACCGTCTGGTAATAGAAGATAGAGACAGGGTAAACAGGATCATGATTTGGCCACATCCTGCACATGACCGTTTGATAACAGAAGGTCCAGGAGAAGAGAAAGAGGAAAACGTTGTTTTGGGGTAATTTGCCAAACTAAATCTAATAAAGTTCTGGAACAGTGAGGAAACTGTGTCGGATAGCATGTCCGAAGACTTCAAATCAACTGCTCGTAGTTAAGCGTACATGTAGTCTACTTACGTTCTTCAAAGCGGCAAGAGTCTTCCGTCACCGAGTAGGACAGTCCTCTTCTTCTTGGAGAGTCCGAATCAGAATCATCTCGAGACCCATAATCTGTCGAGGCCCGGTTTATACTCCCAGTTATCAGCGGTTCTGACTCCATCCAGACTAACAAATTCAAAGTCTAAACGACGAAATGTCACACAAATGAATCTAGCTTCCGAACTAAAAGAAGATAGTCATGTCAGCGTGTATATAGCGTGAAATGGCAGCGGCTGTCAAACCGAAGTTGGGCTCCTCGGGGGTAGGCTTGAAAAGTTTCACTCCTACCTTGCTGATATGGTTACTCAAGTTTTTTTTTTTGTTCAAGGCAAGAGGGCTGGTTTTAGGCTACTCCGCCCATGTCCTGGTCTTATATATCACGGTTTGCCTGCTTGTGTCGGGGTTTTTTTGTCTCGACCTTGTAACGTTGCAGTGCACCCGCGTTTGCGCGGTATTGGGAAATGTGTCCGCTCTGCACCGCAGAAACGTCTCGTGACTAAGTATCATTTGCGCGACCCATTTTTTCTGTTTTCCACAGCGCACCATAATACGCCTAAGTACATCACCGAGGTTATCTCCGCACAGAACGAGAAAACCTCACAATTTACCAGAAAACTAAGTAGGGTCGTTACTGGAGCAGTGATATTACAATATTTAAAAAAACATAAGCAAATATAAGATCTCTGTGAATGTTAATGTACAATCCCAGTTAAACGTGGTCTATTTATAATGAACTTAATCGAAAATGAGAATGAAATGGATATCCCCCCTCGACCCCTCTCCTCAAAGCTCAAACACAACGTTTCTGGTTAGTCGTAGGCACTGCTCGAAGTTCAAAGCCTGAACGAAAGAGACCGTTTCACACTTTTGTGACAAGGAAGTTAATTTTAAGACCGCAAACCGTCCACATGCCGAGCGTGTGCATACCGCAAGTGCTTAAACAGAAACCAATCATCAGATAACTTTGTCACCTATACTTTCTTCTACTGACGATAATGCAGATTTAAGGAGGGATACTCTGATAGACTGTTACTATCTCCAGTACAACTATATTCAAGTACTGTTGTTTGGAGACGGTGAAATTAAAATATGCACAGATGGTGTAACATCTTAAATAACATACTTAACAGTTGCACACTAAACCACAGATAAATCAAACTGACATTTAAGCAAGCTTCAGAAACTTATCCACATATTGCCTCGTGTTTTGGTGTTTATTTTACCAAATCTTCAAAGAACCACCATGAACATTTTCCCCTTTTTGTAATATCCATTGTCTGGTGACAACTGTACACAATATTAATAAAAAGGTAGTGTAAAGATACAGTAATGAAAATAGTCTAAGAGCTACTACGTGACTGAGTAGATTTACTTCTGATTTGCCACAGGGTGAATGAGTCGACAGGGAAAATCAATAATACACAAAATAGAGATCTCTTAGATACCCCTAGTACCCCAGAGAAGGGCATTAAATGTATTCTGCATATCCACCTTCCATCATGGCAATCTGCAAAAGCGAGAATAATTAGAGTTATTTCCAATACATGCAAATATCTGTCATCGTCAGGTCTGTATAGGACTGCAGAATCATATTTTGCTTAGACCAAGCAACAGAAGTAGAATCACCTCCTGGTCAATGCAGCGGAACTGCCAAGACCAGCGTGTGTTGTAGAGAAAGGGCCGAAGGTCAAAGCGGTTGTCATCCGGCCCGTAGCTCTCGGCGTGGTAGGACGGCGTCACTGTGGTCATCTTGTGCCTGTTGACCGAGTACATCCTGAAGAAACGCTTCACTTTCGTAGCCACCTAATTAACCCGAGAAGGAAGGTCACGATGTCAATCAGAATTCAATGAATTCTTTTGAAAAAAAGAAAAAGAAAAACTGACAGTCACCTCTAAATGGCATTGTGAGAACAAGGATTGGGATGCGTTTATTATATATACAGACAACAGGAGAAGTTGAAGCATTGTGAAGAAGGTGAGCTGCTTCACTGGACCATCCAGAAGCACAAGGCATCACACCTGTGAGGGGGAGTAGGTCTCTCTCCAGGAGTGGAGCAGCTTGCAGAATAAGCTGTATGGGCCACACTTGGCGATCTTCCTGAGCCTGCCGATCATGGACAGCTCTGAATAGGTCATCCCCATATCGGCCTGAGAGAGAGGGATGGAGAGGAAGAGATAGCCAGAGACAGTCGAGAAGGTAAATTAGGAAGAGGTTGCATGTTACATCATTACAATGTGTAATATACCACCACACATGCAACCTCTTTTTGCACATATGAGAAAGAACGAGGAAGTGGGAGAAGGTGTAGGAAAATCAAAAGACCCAAGTACATAAACAATGACTCATTATTACCTCATCGGTCTGAGACACCTGACCATCAGTGAGTGGCTCGAGCTCAGCGGTGGGCGGAGCATCGATGATGCTGTGGAGCATGGAGGAAAAGTTTGGCGTTTCTGATCAAAGTGACTAGTGAGTGTTTGGTCCCACTGCTGAAACACTGGTGGCCAATAGGAAGTACTGCTGTACCTCCAGACCTCTGTATGGTGGACGTTCACGCACCTCGTGAGAGCAGTGAGCTGAAAGTGTTCTATGCAGTACTGAAGGAAGCGCTTCAGGTCCATCTTACTAATCCCTCCAATGGGATTGATGTCAGCACTGGAGCAGTCATATTTTGTGAAGTATCCAGTCAAACTGGGGAAACAGATGGTGTCATTAATCCACTCCTCATCGCCGTGGGTAAACGTGCATCTTAAATGAGGCAATGCGGCCCCTCCTGTACAAACCTCTCATCCACATTGGCCGAGCCAAGCACCAGCAGACCACCAGGCCTCCCCTGAGCCCACAGGGACAGCTGGGCAAACAGATATGCCAGAACCATCCGAACACGAGCCTGGGATGTTAAAAAAACCAGCACATACACCGAGTTTGGCCGATTTGGACCGACAATCTGTGGGTTCAATATGCCTGTACTCAATATGTCCATTCATTCGTTATCTGTACTGCTTATTCCCGCTAGTCGGGGTCACGGGGGGGCTGGAGCCAATCCCAGCATGGTACACGAAGGCAGGGTACACCATGGGCAGGTCGCCAGTCCACCACATGGCCAACATGCACACACACACTCACGGGCAATCCAGAGTGCCCAATCAACCTAACATGCATGTCTTTGGACTGTGGGAGGAAACCGGAGTACCCGGAGAAAACCCACGCAGGCACAGGGCGAACATGCAAACTCCACACAGAGCAGCCCAGACCGAGAGTCGAACCCAGACCGCCTTGCTGTGAGGCAACAGTGCTAACCACCACGCCACCATGCCGCCCAATATGTCCATAAGTGCTCATAAGTTCTCCGTTAAAAGCTATTCGCAATCCAAGTACATTTAAGTAATGAATTGGCCAGGAGAACAAACAGGTTACGTTATGTTATAGCCATGCATCGTACTGAGCAGTAGGCTATGTGCTGTGCTGGTTCCTCTGCTCAGAAGGACATCATTGGGTGTCAAACAGTGCAGTGTTCCGAGAACAATGTGGTCAGACTGTGTTACACTGCAAGCAAACGTTCTGAGCTGCAACACATAGTCAGCACCATTTGCCCGGGCTGCTCTGAGAGAGATGAGCTTTTCCCACAGCAAACAGATCAGGAGCAATAAGTGCCACTTATTAAACAAAGTGAACTTTAATATTGGTCTAATGGATTTTTTCATTACAGTGTTATACAGGTGATTAAGTGGTGGTGGGGAGGGGGCTCAAAGAGACTTGGTGGTCTACAATAACAGTCATTTTAATACGTCACCTATTTAAGATAGTTTATCAAACACAGATTAAGCCCAATCCTAGAGTCTTTTGGGTGGAGTGTGTGACAGTCTAATGATTAATCCCTGTATCACAAAAACCTGAGCAATGTTTAATGAAGCAAGCATTATACGGGTATTACATATTCTAAATGTTTAAGGGTAGGAACAGTACATCTTTGTAAAAAGTCAGACATCCAAGACCTATAGTAAGAAATGTATGTGCTGGAAATGACTGCTTTCACGTCGCTAGTAAAGAGATACGGTTTTAATGAAGTGGTTATCTTACTAAGTGTCCGCAGGAGTGAGTTTTTGGAGGAATGCGGAGACCCACCTGTACGTTCTGCAGGGCTAGGTTCTCTCTGCTGCTCCCGCCACTCGCTCGGAACACTGGCCACTTCCCCATCACCATGGAGAAGATTCCCAGCATGCCTTTTACTGCCATGTCAATGTTTATGTTCAGATGATTGCTATCAGGAAGGAAAAAGAATAGCGCAAAAATTTACCTATTCAGCATATAGAGTGCATTTTAAAACAAGCTGCTTCTCAACCCCAGTTTGTCTACGTTCACCCACCCCACACCACCCTTTCATGCACACTGTTGATAGCTGATAGCCTCATGAAGGCCATGAGAAATACCACATGATTTGAATTCGGTACACTGAAGTAGGGGATACCCCATGTGAAGGGCTACATTTGGGGTTAAACTGACATCCAGAATTAGGTGATATATATTTACACGCATCAACATGATCACACTATGTAGGGGCTCGTTGAAGGAGCGCGCCATCCTGCCAGACCTGCCAATCTGGGTTGCCAGATCCCTGGCTCGATCCCGGGTGCCCTCAGAAGAGTTCTCACTAGCCATGTAGCAGGTGGTGAAGAGCCGCCCGCACAGCTCCCGCGGGTCCTCGGGCCTGTAGAAGCCATCGCACACCACCCGCTGAACATCCTCCAACACCTGGGCGTCTGTGGCGAAGCGGTGCAGTTAGGGCTAACGGTGCCACAATAACAGTCTCAGTGGCCCAATGCTTCCCCAGTGACATATTCTCTTGGCGGGAGAGACTCTCTCGCCTGTGGGTGTGTGCACAAATCGTCTGAGTAAGACTTACTGCCATCTTGGACAGACTTGCACAGCAGTTCACACATTGAGTAGACGATACAGGCGGACGAGGCGCTGTCTACGCCACCACTGAGAGGAAGGAGGAAACCAGCCTAACAACACAGACGGATACAGGCTTAGTAAAAGTGTAAAAGTCACTTCTGAGGCTGTGCCCCCCCCCCCCCACACACACACACACATCCTCACCTGACCACTCCTTCTTAAATAGTCCCATAACCAGCATGCAGGACCAAGACTGTGGGGGGAAATGCACAGAAAACTGAATGTAAACATGAAAGCAATACAGACAATGATGGTTTTATAAGACTACGTTTGTTTTAACACACAGATATATACTCCACTTATGTCCCATGGTTCTCTAAATAAAGGAGAAATGTAGTCAGTTAGCTCAGGTGAGTAGAAAGCCATCAGTGGCAGTTGTTTATCTTAGCAGTGACTAATTCTAGTGGCGGACACACCCACCAGCTTGGACAATAACAACCAAGAACACCCTTTGCACCAATCAAGGAAAAGAATATTATACACTGAACTCAAACCAAAGGTAAAACCACAAACACATATTCACATATGACTCAATAAATAAATACATTTCAGCTGTTTAAGAAATAACCAGTTACGCCTGTTAATATGCTCTGTATTACCAGAAGATGTCTGAGTGATCATGCTCTAAAGAAGTGTAGTGGTCATTGTAGCAGTAGAGGACATTTCTGAACACCCCAAACACCCTTAATGCTTACCTGATTTCCTCTTCAGGAGAGTGAAAGACCCAGTCCACAGGCTGGTGTGTGGGCAAGTAGACATCTTTGCAGGCGGACAGGGAGAAATCAACTTTTATCCTTTGATATGGTTTGTGTTCATACTCCTGCAGAGAGAGAGAGAAAGAGGAAACAGGTAAACACTTCAACATCCAGACCTGGTGGCCATGTTTGAACGTTTAGATAACGTTTCTCACAGCATCTCACCATGTGGGGGTGACATCTCTCTCCTCGATAGCAACGCACATCCTCGAGGTCAAGAGTGGCCGTGACAACCTCCTTAAAAATTAATAATAAAAAACAAAAAACACTCATTAACCATGTTTTATGCCAAAATTATTACATTATTACTCTCCCATAATAACATCTTAGTAATAATTTGTTTTAGAAAATTACATTAAATACTAATTACTATACTAAATGCTAAAATACTCAAATGCTATCCAACATTAATATTACATTTCTACATATGAATATTGCAAACAAGGTGCTCCATGACAATCGACGGCGGGTTTGTGGTCTCTACCACACATTTACTACAACTTTCAGCTTTGATGGAAACAGGTTCTTACCACATCTTCAAGAGAGAACTGTGCTCCCTGGGCCACAATGTCTCCATTAATGGCAATCATAGAACATCCATCATAGTACAGACGGTCTCCATCACACCCTTTCTGATTTGCAAAGAGATATATCCCTCCACTCTGTAACACACATGTTCACTGATAAGCCATCCCAAACAGGTAGCAAACCTGAGTCGATTTCAAAATATATTGAAAGCTCGTTCCATGAAGAACGCTTTGTGTGTTCTGCTAGCGCCAGCTAGTGGTAAGTGAAAGAAAGCTTCCATTGTCTTGGCTTGGAACAGAATAAACCATGCGTGACTGACCTTAGTGGTGGCTGATTTGACTAGGTTGACCCTCTGGTCAGCCTTGCGTAGCTCATGATAGCTTGCAGAAGAGTTTGTAAAGATCTCGACGCCATCCAAACCCATGTCAACATGTGGACTAAAAAAACAAGAATGAAGAACTGCTGTATAAACTAATACTAATGTGTTATGACACCTACTGGCCCTACAACGTATCTAGGAGTTGAAATAAGGATGGAAAAGTTTAGTTTGGGCAAGACTAATAACTAATAGGCTCTCACTTGTAATGTACAAGTCTGTAGTTTAAAAATGATCCCCCATTAATAAAAAGTGTGGAAAGAGGAATCAGCTCTTCAAAATTTCATACTTTTTAAAAACATATAAAGAAAACTGACAACCATTCACATCATCATCATCAACTGTGTGAAACCACTAATAAACAAATAATCAAAAAATAAAACCAAGATCTGTTATGGGAGGTCATCAGAGGTCATCAGTGGGGATGGTGAGATAGTAACTATAGTAACTGAGTGGGTGTTCAGTGCAATACCTCCTGGGGTTCCACAGCTCAGCACAGATCTCACTCCCTATACAGGTGTCCTTTGTAGAGAGGACTGCATCTCCAAAAGGCACAGTCGCCTAAGGAGGAGTATTAGTGGACATAATGCCATGCGTGTCAGCAAAGGCGATAACATTATTTCATATGATCATGGTAAATTAATAACTCATCTTTTCTCCGATGTTTAAGTAGAGGCGATTAATTGAAAGTCAATATACTTCAAGTCATTAGCTGTATATTTGACACCGAGATGCAAACTATTCCCACATGCACTTTTACTTTGAAAATTATGGACTAATATGGACTGGTTCGTTTTGCCAGATCATATACCACGAGCTAATTGTTTATCTTAGGGAGGAGCAGCATTCTTTACCTGTCCTGTTACATCCTGGATCATTCTGGGTAAAAAATACTCCTCTACATGTCTGAAAGGGAAGCAGAGGCTCAAGGCTGCATAATTATGTAAGAGTCACATGTATTTTGGTTTAAGAAATGTAATGATAAGTTGCCCTGAAGTATCATTGCAGAAATGAGATTTGAGCATAACGCAATGTACCTGGGCTGACTCCAAGGTGAAAACCAACGAAATTCCCTGTTATTGCCATGATTTGCCAAAAGCATTTTAGGCCGGATCAGTAATATCTTCCTATGACAAAAGAAAAAAATATATAATTGTGCAAAATCCTACCTGCAGACAAAACTAATGTTATCTAAGAAACATGCGAAACCAGAAAGTGTCTGGTGCTGAACAAATACAGGGAGGATTTTTCTCATTAGAGTTTCGATACCAAAGACTAACTTGTTCAGGAAAAGGACTCTGCAGTTGTAGCGAACATTATGGTGCATAACAGGCCTGTGAAGAGAAGACATGATGCATGACTGTGAAACTACTGCATTGCTGTATTAACGGGTGCTATGAGCGCGGGGCACAGTATGAAACCCTTCTGACACTCACATGCCAACATCACAGATAATGTCCTTGGTCACAGGAGACTCCAGCAGGTCCTTGAGGACTTGAAAACAGTGGAGCAGAGTGTCTGATTCATAGAAGTGATCAGCACATCCGTATCCACTGTTGGCCAAAAACGAATCAGAGCCAAGCAAACCAAATGTGTTATTTATCCTCATCAGATCCACTGGAACTGACTGGTGTCTAGTGCACTTGCATTCAGATTGTATTTCTAAATGAGACTCTGTAATCAACATAAACTGCTTAGAATGAGACCAGAAAATCAGATTTATGGACAATCTGCATGTTCGTATGTTTACTTGTTGGGCCAGTTGCAAAGACCCAGACTGGTAATTCTAGTCTATCCTGATATTATGTCTAAAACTAGACTAAAATAATTTGCAATGGTGATTCACCATTGGCACTGCAATTTGGTCCTCATCCGTTATGAAATCATACATATTATACCCACAAACCAATCCCTAAACAACAGGACGTGATGGACACCCATGTACAAAAAGGCAACTACCAGATTTCCAGCTCTGGTCCCAATCTGTACTTGGCCCCTTTAGATTTGGCGATCTCAATACCTGTTTCGGGGAGCAAGGTGACATTTACAGTGGTAAGAATTACAACACCAAACCTGGAAAATGTTTCTGTATGTTACTGTAACAACATAAATAAGAGTGTAGTAGTAATTTTATCCAAAATTATTAACTTTCTTGCAACGCAATTTTTTATACGCAAAACTTACTTTTCAGTATTCTTAATAAATTGCCGTCAAAATCTAAAGCCCATTGATTCAAGGAGCAAGTTGCTAAGGTAACCTTCCGACCCATGACGTCAAACTAAGAAATAACTTTTAAACGATCAGAGTTGATCACCACTGTTCACCGCGAAAAGCTTGTTACGATTCCAGCGATTTGGGTATATCTGAACTTCCGGTATGAACACGTCAAATTAAAAGTCTCTGTGCTTGTTTCAAACACCATTACACATTATGTAATGTGTTTTGTGTACTTACATATTACATCACACAAATGATTTGTCCATTGTCAATAAATGTTTTAACTCAAACAAGTTAACTAAACAATGACTGACTTTTTTTCTAGTTTTATTTATACAGAATTAAACGATCAGCCATCTCCTCCAACACCTCCTTGTTAATTGCAATCCTATCATTAGTTTAAGTTAAATAGAATTTAGCAGTAATAACCTCGTTTTTTAAGAGTAATTGAATAATTTAGTAAATATAATCTACAGAATAATTACTGTGGATATTTATTGTTAATGTTCTGCGTAAATCTATGGCAGGTAGACGCTCTTGACAAAGGAGCGTCACAGCCTGATCAGGTGCTTATGGGATCAGGCATTTATTGTCCAATCATAGATGTACAGGTCCGTTTCACTTTATCCTGATTGGGCAGAATTCCTTTCAGAACGTATGGGCGGAATATATATCCAATATCACGTCGCATCTTCAACATCTGGCCAGCGCAATCATAGGAAGGCGTACATCACAGGATTTACGAAAAGTATGTTGTCGATTAAATATGTTTTTCATAATATTTCTGTAATCGTGTTATTGCGCTTCACATTGTGTTGACAGTTCTCATTTCCGAGCATTCAAAATTCGCGATACCCAGCAGAACGACATGCTTTTTAACAGCTACGCGCATGCTAGAAAATATAGACAGTCTTTAATAAGTCCCTTTCTTAACTCAGGTTGACATAGTTGCACTTATGCTTATGAGTAGACCGTAGATAGTTTTGTTTGCATGCACAGACGTCTCTGATCTGCACAGCTACAGTACGTCACAAATAGATACAGGTGTAAATTCACGGTAGAAGTCATACGCTTGCACAAAAGCAAAGTGAAGAACGCCGTGTGTGTTTTTATGACTCTGGATACGTGTCATAAACATAGCACAGTATACAAGGATATGTCACTTGGTGTACTCGCATGAAAAGTGTCAAATGTTTTTTTTTTAATTTCGTGTCTAAGACTCATTGCTTGCCACTAGCTGTCACAAGTATTTTATTGTGTATTACATTCTCAATTAAAATACATTTTTAGATACCTTGCATTCTCATACATTGGCCTCTTAAGCTTACGTGTTATCTTCAGTTCTAAAGGCCAACCAGTGCCCTTTGAATTCCTGTTACAGCTGGGTGTGTTATTAAAGGTTAGCCTACACGAATCACTGTACCCCCCTCTGACAGTCTCTCATTCTTTCTTGGTCAGAGCCTCATGGATAAAGCGAAGGGTCTCAGGAGGCGTAATAAAGGCCGGGCGAGTGGTGCAGAGACGGGGCAGAAGGACCGGAGGCAGGAGCTGGGGAAGTGGGGAAGGGCATGGTGAGTGACTGCTGGAGCGCTCCAGCAGAAGAACCCTGGAGAACCCTGGGACGAGTGAGCATTATTAACCCGCTTGCTTAGAGAGTTTGTTTAGAGCAGCATTGTTTGTTGTAGCAGCATTGTGGTTGACTGTGGGATAGATAATAGGCACACACAGATAATCTGGATGAGATGTGTGTCTTTTGGTTTCTTTTGTTGCATGCCATGTTGTGGCGCACGCTTTTTAAGCTTCTCAACCTTCACCGTCTGCTAATGTACCAGGGAGGTGGACTGGTTTTCACTCTGTGGAGTGATTCTGCTTCTGTGTTTGGCCCCCTTCATCGTCTTCTTCTTCGTCATGGCCTGCGATCAGTACCAGTGCTCCGTCAGCCTAGTCCTGCTCGACTTGTACAATGGAGACGCCAGCCCGCTGAGCATCTGGAAGCAAGCCCCTCCCATCTCATGGACCGCTGCCAAGCTCTATGCCTTCTGGGTTACCGTCCAGGTACGGTCAAATCCTGGCACACATCAGCAGGATGGCACTGATGACAAATACCACTTGTGTTGTGCGATTTTGAACTTTGGGTCTCTCTCCACTAGGTGGTGCTGTACATGTGCGTTCCAGACATTACCCACAAACTCCTGCCGGGTTACGTGGGAGGGGTCCGTGAGGGAGCGCGCACGCCAGCAGGTAAGGGACAGACCTGCCTCTGTTCCAGAATCCACTTTCAAGCTTCAGAACAGAAAAGCGTGGAAATCTTGGGAAATTAATAGCGTTCTCATATTGGTTCAATCAGCCATGCTTAACATTCCATCTTGTCGGGGAACGCTTAAGTCCCGCCCCTCTCTTCACTAGCAGACAGTCATTAGTTCGGTAGTCCTGAGGTTTGTCGTCTACATTCTTTGACTGAGACTGTATTAATTCTTCGCACTTGACGTAATTCAGACGCCATGTTCATTGTTCTTTTATATAAGACTGGTCAGTCCACATTTTTTTGCAAATCCTGTAGAGATGAGATGACACTTTTCTTCCAGGCCTGGTTAATAAGTATGAGATCAACGGTCTGCAGTGCTGGATTATAACCCATGCCGCATGGGTGGCCACCGCGTACTATTATCACTGGTTTTCTCCAACCATCATCTTTGATAACTGGATCCCTCTGCTGTGGTGCACCAACATCCTCGGCTACATGGTGGCCACGTTCGCTTTTGTCAAGGCCTATTTGTTCCCCACCAATCCAGAAGACTGGTGAGAGTCCAAGATCTGTAGTTACTGTGTCTTGTTCCCACCCTGTAACCCCGTTAGGGATGGACTAATCTAGTTTACTAATCAAGTTTACCTTTTGTAGCAAATTCACAGGAAACATCTTCTACAACTACATGATGGGCATTGAGTTCAATCCCCGCATTGGAAAGTGGTTTGACTTCAAGCTCTTCTTCAATGGTCGGCCTGGAATTATAGCCTGGACGCTAATTAATCTGTCTTATGCAGCCAAACAGCAGGAGCTTTATGGCTATGTGACCAACTCCATGATCCTGGTCAATATACTGCAGGTAGGTCTTTCTGCCACTAGATGGCTCTCTCTAGCTTCACCTAAAGTGGATGCTGATTCTTTGCTTTCATGAAACAGCATTATTTTGTGCGTATAACTGGCAAAAGTGATTTATTAATGCTAATGTTACTGTGATGATCCCCGAAATGCTTACTGGTTGCTTCTCTTTACCACGATGAATCAACGTTCTACTTTCAGGCCGTTTATGTTCTGGATTTCTTTTGGAATGAAGCCTGGTACTTGAAGACTATTGATATCTGCCACGACCACTTTGGCTGGTATCTGGGCTGGGGCGATTGTGTCTGGCTGCCTTTCCTTTACACACTACAGGTATTCCTGCCCAGCATTTGCACTGTGACCGCTCGCTTATAAAAGAAATTACCCGTTCGTTTTTACACACTCTTATTGGTCGTTTGTGTGGCAGGGCCTGTACTTGGTCCACAACCCGATCCAACTCTCCAACCCTCACGCCGCGGCCGTCCTAGCACTTGGCCTGGTGGGCTACTTCATCTTCCGCTCCGCCAACCGCCAGAAGGACCTGTTCCGCCGCTCGGACGGCAAGTGCTCCATCTGGGGTCGCACGCCCACCTACATCGAGTGCTCGTATCGCTCGGCGGACGGCGGGCTCCACCGGAGCAAGCTGTTGACCTCGGGCTTTTGGGGCATGGCTCGCCACATGAACTACACGGGGGGGACCTGATGGGGGCGCTGGCCTACTGTCTGGCCTGCGGGGGTGGGCACTTGTTGCCTTACTTCTACATCGTCTACATGACCGTCCTGCTGGTGCACCGCTGCGTCCGCGACGAGCACCGATGCAGCAGCAAGTACGGCAAGGACTGGAGCCGCTACACGGACGCCGTGCCCCGCCGCCTGCTGCCTGGAGTTTTCTAGGACCGGGGAGGAGTGGCGGCGAGCAGGGGGAGGGGCCTGTGAACATGGACCTTTTGTTTGCTCTCGCGGCTGCACTCGCGGCTGGGTGTCACGCTCGCGAGCGATCGCAGCGACTTTAATGAGCAGTTAGGGTTTTGGCGCAGGTTTGTTTAACCCTGTCTACCTCGTTTAATTGGCTTCTCCTCGTGTGAGAAGTGACGTGTGTATGGATACTGTTTGGTCGACATTGTTTTATGGCCATTTTTGTTGTGCATGTGCGTGTGTGTGTTTTATTACCTTTGGAAACAACCACCTAAAGACAGAACACCATTGTATACAAATGACTTACATACATACAGTAAAAATGCACATGTAAACACCTTTTATTTCCCTGAAACTGCTTTGAAAATTCTCGGTCCCTGCAACTTCTATTGGATAATTTCTGCCGTACATCTGATCGTCTTTGAATATTCTGTTTGAATGAAGAGCTACAAGGTAGACTTACTTTATATACACTATATTATATATTTATATATTGTGTAGTTGCTATTTTAAAGTCCTGAATAAACAGCTGTCCAGGACTGTTAAGACTGCTCATTTGGAATTGCACAGTATCTACACCTTCTATTTGTCTTTCTAAGGATTAAAATGCAAACACAAGAAACAAAAGCTGATTCCAAGGTGTTAAAAATAATCTGACCATTTCTTTTCCTTTGTCTACTTGGCAGCCATGTTTATAGGCTGTAAGAGCGTGATTAACATTGCCAGCAGATGACAGATGACTTAACAGTCCTGAACTTAAAATGTGATTTCTACAAATGATCTCAGAATTTTCTGAAGGAGACAAGATCACACAACTTCCCAAGTTATACAATGGATCTCATTTACTAATATCTTCCAAAGTGCTTTCTTAAATTTGTTGAGAAAGATCCAAAGAAAAATGTTTTGTCAGGTTCATGATGTGTTCTTAAACCAGAATTGTTTGCATCCTCCGATGACTTGGTACCAGAGGAGTGTAAGTGACTTTTGAAAAAGTTTGGAGATGAGCACAAAGAAATTTCAGGAATACGTTGTGAATTATTAAAACCTGGTGTTTGATCTTTTGTACTTAGATCTCATATAGATCTTAATTATATATATTATATATTTATTATTTATATATACTTCTAAAACCTAAAATGCTATCCAGGCCCTCGCTTTCTTATAATGATGAATTCTATAGTCCTCATAAATTGTAAGCGCGTGCCAGTTGTTCCTAATTAGCATACGTAAACGCCCCGCCAGTCCCCATAAAACGGGACGAGGCTGCGGGGATGTGCGCACGCGCAGCAATCTATGGACGCTCGACTCTCACAATTGATCGGGGCGTCGCTAGTCTCGAGCGTAAAAGGCTTTAAAAGGAGAAGAAGAAAAGCGTTGGCCTTTTAATTTGTTTAAAACGTTTTTAGTAATGTTATCAAAAGGGAGCGGAGAAGAAGTTATGAGGGCCAACATTGAACAATTACATTTAGCTAAGGCTGAGAGCAAACAGCATCGAAATAGCACGTGTCCATGGTCACTAACCCTCGTTTTAACCAAGTTACCTAACAATCAATGAATAGCTTTGCCTGCCATTCAATAACCTGAACTGTGGAAAATCTCCAGCACAGCCTCCTCTTTACCTTGCTTTCGGAAGAAGATAGTACATCGTGCATAGCCAGAAAGGGCTCTAGGGAAATACACCCGTTGCCTGGTGAATAACGTACCGTAACGTTTAGAGTGTCGGTTATTCTCACTTTAGTTTTCGAAATCTGTTTTTTTCTTACTGCACAATGGAGACAAAAAGATGTGAATTTTTTCATTGAATATTATATATGATGTGATGTGAAGTGTTAGTGTAGTGTTGATCTTAAAAATATAATGCTATCACAATAATGAAAATAATCCTTAAAAAATTATAAAATAAAAATTATTTGTAATTTTAATCCTATAGTCCTTTATCCCAGTGGTGAATGTCAGAAGCTTCATGACAATTGTACAAGTTTATTCATTTATTTCTTCTTAAGAACGGTTGGTGATTGAGGGCCAGTGAATGCTAACATGTGCTCGTGCAAGTCCTCAGTCTGCACGCGTGATGCATGGTTCCCTCATCACACATAAACACACCCTCCCTCACACACATCTTTCCTCCATCTCATAAATAAACATGTGGGTGCTCACTACAAACGCATGACCGATTGGCCCATAAATTCACGTCTCGCAATTCCATGGTGGCTCTTAGTCTGGGCCAATGTGAAAGCACTCACACCAGACCCTGGATGTGCTTTGGAGTTCTGTCAGATGGACAGCAGTAACCGGACCAATCAGTGGGACTGTTGGGATGGATCTTGACTATAGATGCACACAAACAACTGAACTCATGCGTTCTGAAGACAGCAGGACTAAGTACTAAGCAAACAAGCCTGAATACCCCATTATTGCCATGTGAGGGTTCAGCATCTGACCATACTCAGTCACTGCTAAGATGCTTCCCACTGATTATAATGGACATAAGTGGGTTATGGTATATGGATCGACCACCATCCCCAACCCGCAACCCCTTTTGCGTTCAAAGCTAATGCAAAGTGCAGTGAATCCATTTCACTTCATTGCTGTACATTTAATGGATGTCTAGATTTCGATGAATGTCAGTGGGATGACGAAAAAGGCTTTGGTGCTGTGTATCTTCATCACCAAGCTGCCAACGTCTGGGTCAACTAAAAAAAACACAAATATGTAAACAAGATTAAAATCCAGAATCAGAACACACTGTTGAATTCTAAACGAATAGTATTATTGTTACGTAATCATTTGTGGATTTCAGACTGAACTCCAGACTGTGAAAATTTATACATGTTTTGTCACCAACTCTGTTATTATACACCCATTAGATTAGAAGGTTCCTGTGCACGACGGTAGTTCTATGAGATACCAATGTGAGTAACTCATTAACTGTGGTTTCGTGAGGTTTCAATGCCAGTTACTCATTAACTGAAATCCTAAAACACCCTACTGTAGAAAGAGCATAGAGGTCAGTTGTTTTTTTTCTTTTACCTCAGCCTTTGTAAACATGATACTGGCACAAGAGAAAGAGATCAACAAGTTTGTTTAATGTGTATGAACGTATACAAATTCTCACACTTTGCCCAGAAAAAAAAACAACAGGCAAGAAAAAAAGAGAAGAAAACAAGGAACTCGACACCTTCTGGAATCTTCTATCCGACGGCATTCTGCATGTGGCAGCATGGAACTGGTGTGGGACAGGCAGGTGAGGGCCTGGTCCTCTCAGGGGTTTCAGGTGGTCTGGATGTGTCTGCACACACCCTGGAATTCCCTGCCCACCACACGAACCCAAGACCCACACTGTGTGGGAGGATGGAACAAGCACTGGCTGAACAGCTGGGAATGAGACATTCAGACACTTTCAGTCCTCTGTCTTTTCATCATGTCTGTTACTCTATTTCTTTCTCTCCTCCCCTCTCAGCCCCCCCCCCTCTCTTGATCTCTCTCTCTCCATACCTCTCTCTCTCTCCCTTGCCTCAGGGGAAGGGGCTTTCCTCTCTTTCTCTATATCAAGGGTGATTTGAGAAAAACACACCAAACACACCTGACACTGTGACCCCAGAGGCTGCTGGACTATTTCTCCCTAACCACACCCTCCACAGAACAATACTACACACCGCTGACACCGCTGACATCAGAAGATTACTGGACGCGATGTGGAAAAATGCTTAGTTTGTAAGGGAGTGGAAGAGAATGAGTAAACTACTTGTCAAGCACACAAAGTGTATGGAATGCTGGTGGATCGGTCAGCAGGAGATTGGGCAGTATTAACCAGGACCTGGCGGAGGCTGGTGGATGTGAGGGGGAGAAGGGATTCTTCATAGGCTCACTGGCCTTGAGGTCTTTGTTTCCTGATCTCACCCCAGCACAGACGATTACTGATAGCAATCACATAAACAGGTATATGTTTATTAGAAGATTTAAATGTGCTCAAAAGCACATTTTAATAGATTTTAAATGTATTTTTATTTTTTGGTTTTCACCTGAGCATATGCACACACACACACACACACACACGCCAGCACACATTCCTATACACGTCTGTGTGTAATGCTGTGACTGCAACCCTTCATAAGGAACCATAAACTGTCTCAAGCAACACATTTCATTTTGATATATACGTGTGGGTGTGTGTGTGTGTGTGTGTGTTGTTGGGGGATGTCTGGAGGTCAGGGAAGTTCGTAGGGTGTGTTCACATGCAAAGCCCAATTATTTCTGTCTTTTTCCATCTCTCCTGTTTTTTGTTATTTTTTTATCACTCACTCTTTTTGTCTCTGTCCCTCTCTCTCCATCTCCCTCGGTGACAAACAGGTGCAGTGGTCCCTGGGGGAAGCAGAGGACTGGCACATGTCTGCCAGTTGCTGTAGCGATTGATGGACGCATTAGTCCTGGAATGGAGGGGTGCGGGTGGGGCAGGGTGTGATGGCACTTCAGCCGGCTGTCAGCGGGGCCGGTGACGGAGAGCCGGGTGCAAACCAAGCCAGGCCGCCCATCACACTTGGCAGAGGAAATGGGCAGAAAGGTCAGTGAGGCCCATGCCAACACAACCCGGCAGCCCAGAATAGCCCTGGAGCAAGCAGGGAGATCACACTGGGAGATCACAGCTATGTGGAGCTGCATATAACTGGGAGATCATAGCTAAAGGAACAATATTTAACTGGGAAATCACAGCTAATGGAGAGGTATTTAACTGGGAGATCACAGCTGATAGAGCAATATTTAACAGGTCTACGATGAGTGAGGTGTTCCTAAAATGTGCTTAAAAGTTCTTAAAATGTCGTGAGTAATCTGTGGTCTTTTCCATAGACAGTAGATATATTTTCTATGTTTAATTGTTTCTGTAAGCGCATACACACACACAAACACGCATCCCTGAGACTTACTGCGTAAAGAAATAAACTTGTATACAGAAACCATTTCCACCATTAGAAATAACCCTACAAATCCCAGAATCCTCATTAAAACAATGACCTTTCCATGCCGCACTCCCACACAAGCCACACCTGCAGTGTGGGCCACGCCTGTTTCATGCTATGAAACCATTACACATCCATAACAGCAGAAACCTTGGCAACTCCCTTCATCCCCAAAGGCAGTGTGTCCCCATACTCAGCCTTCATGGGTTTCACATAGGCATTCCTCATCCCTCACCCATCATCATCCTCACTCCTGCACTCATAGTTTTGATCCATGTGATCCCGTTGTGTGTGTGTGTGTGTGTGTGTGTGGCGTTTGTATATTAGACTAGGTCATCTAGGGGGGCGTTTGGTTTGCAAAGAAAAATTAAAAAGAAATACCAGAGGGGAAAAAATAAATTGCTAACCTTTTACCACACTATGAAACCATTACACATCCATAACAACAGAAACGCTGGCAATCCCCCTGGTCCCCAAAGGCAGTGTTTCTCCTGACTCAGGGTTTCCATGGCATTCCTCACCTCTACACCCACCATTAGTCTCTCCTGCGGTACCTCTACAGGTCCTTGCTGGTTTTATCTGTGCTGTCTAGAGTAACTCTGTCTTGTAAGTACGTTATGAGAAACCTGGGGTTATTTTTTGGGGGGGGGGCATATTTATTTGCTTTACAGAAAAATACTCCATACAGCTGTTTTGTTTCATAATCTTGGAGAAAAGCATATTGGAATTAAAACGTGAAAGGCAGAATTGACCCCTGCAATGTGGGTGGAGAGGAGAGTTGCACAGACGAGACGTCTTTCATAACATCTCTCTGTTTGGTTGGAAGTCTCAGTTATTGAGGGAGTTTTAAGATCTGGGTTCACTTCTCATTTCTCAGAATCAGAGTCTCTTTCAGTCACCAGTGCTGCTTGTCACAGAAGCACAATACATGAAGTTACACAAGCAAATGATTACAGTGAGTTTTTAACACAAGCACACAAGCATATATTAGTAGGGATTAATCATAGCACATATGAAGTGCACAGTACATAGCACAACTAAAATGGTTTGATTACCACCGATGTTACTATGACAGGCCTGTAGTCATTACATTTTGGAACTTGTAAAATAATGGATGATTTCAGCATAGGATGTTATCATAGCAGAGAACATATAGGTGTAGTGGGGAAGAAATGGGTGTAGCAGGGAAGATCTAGCTGTAGCAGCCACCTACAGACTATGGGTGAATTCTGCGCTGAAGGGAACGGAAGAGGAAAGAGAGTAATGGTGGGTAAAGTGAAGGTCTCTATAATTTCATCCAGCAGTTACAGCCCTAAGGTTTTTCCAAGAACCAGATTATTCTGAGTTGTTAATCCTTCGAAAGCAAAATCTATTGATCTTAGAGCTCAGTAACCATGTGTTTGAAACGATGAGCTTTATAAGATGCCTATCATTTGTCGTAAATTCCACATTGAAGATGAAGTGTTTCTTAGAAAGTTGTCAAGGCAGCGTGAATTACTAACAGTTCTCCGGGACATGTTTAGCCTTTTCTGGTGCAATAAACAAAGTTTACAGAATGAACCAACGAGTACACAGGGACCAAAGTGAGATGGCTGCCCTGGTCAGGGCCATCTTGAAACCTGTCCTGGCGTCTGTGGACGAACGTGGCACGTGGTACCCGCAGTAACGTTAGACACCGTGACTTCAGTGCTGAGGCATCCTGCACCCCCCACCAAGCCCAGAGGAGAGCTGCAAGCTGATCCTCTCTTGCTTTAGCCTCGTATGCTCGCCTGAGCTGAGCCCACCAGCACCACCACCACAGGCCCCACTGCTCTGCTGGGGCACGGGACACGGGACAGAAACGAAATGTGCCCCTGCTCAAGGGGATTGCAGCCTGTGTCTTAAACAGAGCCCAGGTGAACAGGGCCACTGTGTCCACGCTGCCGGTTCTGACCCGACCCGGTAGCAGCTGCAGCTGTGAATGGGCTGGTGCCCAACACCTAGCGCCCTGAGACTCAGACTAATGATGAAAGCGTGCCTCGATCCCAGCAAGACCACATGGAGCAACCATGCTGTAGCAAAAAGCAACTAAGGGACTGAATGTGCAAGGAACCTTACTGCTGCTAGCGGCGCTCACGCTAGCATTACAGTGGTACTGTGCAGGGAACATTTTTGAGAAGTGCTCTCTATATATCACAATCATTACATTTAGTCTTCACTGAATTGTACTCTTATAAAGTTCTTCAGCTGAAGAATGCGGTGTCTATTTTTAAACCGGTGATTTCCCGGTGCCGATCCCGGTTGTGAGGCAGACTTCAGGACCCCAGACACGGGGACCCCAGACTTGTGTGTGTGTGTGTGTGTGTGTGTGTGTGTGTGTGTGTGTGTGTGTGTGTGTGTGTGTGTGTGTGTGTGTGTGTGTGTGTGTGTGTGTGTGTGTGTGTGTGTGTGTGTGTGTGTGTGTGTGTGTGTGTGTGTGTGTGTGTGTGTGTGTGTGTGTGTGTGTGTGTGTGTGTGTGTGTGTGTGTGTATATGTGTGTGTGTGTGTGTGTGTGTGTGTGTATGTGAGTAATTCCTTTCTTTGTAAGCGTTTCTTTGTTGAGCAGTGTCCAGAATTCCCCTGCAGCTCCTTTCAAGTTTACCTTCACAGAATTACAGAGAACAACACCATAAACAACAGTGACCAAGGCCGGTAATGACCACACATGGTGAGGCGTAGAAGACCAGGCTGAAACCAACAAAGCGGATTCACCGGTCGGTCATGTGAGCTCGGTCAGGGCCATCAGCAGCGCGTTCAGATAAAACCGCAGTTTTGTACTGACACTCAGCGAGTGACGTGAGCCTGGGAACAGAGGCGCTATTATTCGAGAACACAAAGCTCACACTGAGCCTTTTAGCAAAAGGTGCCGTTCTATATCTCCCCCTTTTAAACAGTGACATTTATTGCTCAAATTTGAGGTCTGTTGGGATCTTTAATGCCTGCGTGGAGGGAAACATCAGTTTGCAGCTTCAGGCGCAGGTGCTGGAGGCATCGGTTCTGCATGCTCGGTCACCCCTCTGTGCGCTGAGGTGGTCCGATTCATCGGTGTTCATCATCAGTGTTAGCGCACACCGAAAGACCAACAGCGTTATGCATACGTGTGGGTGTCCTTGGTGACAGTGCGAGTGCTAGCAGAGTTGTCGAACGCACTGACTGCTTCCAGACACCTTCGGCATCCAGACCTAGCGCATGACAGTGTGTCTGACTACGGGTGTCCACGAAAGCAGTGAGGCTGACTCCGTACCGTCAGACAGAGTACCTCACCCTGTGTGCTATGTGATAATCCCTTTGATAATCCCCAGCAGACTTGGTGATGTATTGCAATATCACGTGTGAACATTATACAGATTATATTCTAGGAGCTCATATCAGGTGCTATCTGTACAATGGGAAATAAATCACACACATCGTAGATGCTATACTGTGGCATTGCTGGATTATCCATCGCTGGCGAGGGCAAACTGACACTTCTCGCCTTGAGACACTGTCCCTCTCTTCTCTCTGCATCCTTGTTCTCTCAACAAATATAGCCTAATATATCTTTTCATCAGCGAGGAGGGCGGCATGGTGGTGTGGTGGTTAGCACTGTCGCCTCACAGCAAGGCGGTCTGGGTTCGATTCTCGGTCTGGGCTGCTCTGTGTGGAGTTTGCATGTTCTCCCTGTGCCTGTGTGGGTTTTCTCCGGGTACTCGGTTTCCTCCCACAGTCCAAAGACATGCATCATAGGTTGATTGGTCACTCTAGATTGCCCGTAGGTGTGAGTGTGTGTGTGTGTGCGTGTTGGCCATGTGGTGGACTGGCGAACTGCCCATGGTGTACCCTGCCTTCGCCCGGAGATGCTGGGATTGGCTCCAGCCCCCCCGTGACCCCGACTAGCGGGAATAAGTGGTACGGATAATGAATGAATGAATGAATCAGCGAGGAGGGAGCTTCATGTGTTTTAGGCTCCCTGAGTTCAAATGGAGAAATATTCTCTCTGCCAAATGGTATGCTGTCCTCATATGACCCTGTGGGTTGCTATTTCCATGCCCCTCTGTTTGTCTGCTGAGATCAACATTGCCATTATTACAGTAACAATAGTAACCTAGTTGCGAATAACAGAGTGAGAGCCTTGTAGTACACAAGGTATCTAGAGGAACAGGATGTTTCTAACACAGTCCGTTTCTCAGCTGTGCAATAAACAAAGTGCTTCTGAAGCTCAAAGGGGTGAAACCAGTTTATATACATTTATAAATCTGTATAAATCTGAAGCAGAATCTAGGTGAGTAACTGCAGTGTACTGTAATAAGAGAGGTAGAAATATTGTAGTGATATACACTGAGTAATACAGAGTTTCCAGAGAAACGGTTTGTTACGGACAGAGATACTTTATAGGGACATAGAGCAACGGTCTGTTACCAGAGTCACCCATGGCCAGAGATATCTGGCAGAGAACCTTTCCACAGCTTTTCCCAAACAGCGGGACAGCTGATGAAAATCCAGCACGGGACATTGCCCAGATGTCTCCACAGCACAGCAGTGCGAACACATCCTCCTCAAACCCCCTAAACACTGACCTCAGGTGTCCCACAATGCAGCAGGAGTTCCCTGAGGACCTGCGTTTAGGTCTAGCTGCTGTAACACACCAGTGTGGATCCTGAAGCTTGAGTTACTGACTCTTTGTTTTGAGTTTGCATGGTTGTTGGTCATTTCGGCAATAATGGCTTCAGTAAAGCTTTTATCGGGCCTGAAGAGCCATTCAAAAATAGGAAAGTTCCAAAAATAAGAAGCGTTCCCAGGACCGCCCCGGTACTGTACTTCTGCTCATTTAGCCGGTTAGCACAGTCCCTTTACAGCCAAGGAAAACAACAAAAGGGAAAAAAGGCTTTCAGGAATAACCATAATGCCCCGAACACTTCCACATCCCAGTGCAAGGAGCACTAGGTCTGCTGTGCATATCCACACGTCCAAAGGGACAGATTACCAGACGCACAAGGGCTTCCTGCTCTCTGTGACGCAGCCAAACGCCGGATCCCGGCACACTGCATCATTAACACAGACCACTTAAAGTCTAATAGTGAGTGATCCAGTGTTCAGCAATCAGTACTCTCTACGGACCGTCCATTACATACCGGCTACTAGCGGTGTGTTAGAGGGACAGGCGATAGGAATTAATTTGTATGGGACCAAATGATGAATGCTAACGAGAGGAAGGAAGCCAGCAGTGAGATAGAGGTTCCTTCAGGCTGATCCAGCCCATGTCAACCAGCCAGCGCAGAAGGGGCCAGATACGCAGCGGACGAGGTACGGAAATACAGGAAGAAGGAAAAGTGTTTCTGCTGCGGGTCACATCCTGCTGGTACACACATGCAGACTTCCGATCTTCCTCTCACCATGTAGATGGTCACTACCACCAGTCAGGAGCCAGTCTATGACTGTATGTATGTGTGTGTGTGTGTGTGAGAAGTGACAGAGATTACATGATGCTAGAGGCATAGTCAGGGA
Source organism: Brachyhypopomus occidentalis (assembly GCA_020368025.1). NCBI lineage: Eukaryota > Metazoa > Chordata > Actinopteri > Gymnotiformes > Hypopomidae > Brachyhypopomus > Brachyhypopomus occidentalis. Next base: position 6,580,078 of record JAGXOD010000022.1, read on the forward strand.
AGAAGCACTTATTGCTTGAGTTCATGATTTAATTTTAGAGCACAATCTTCTTAGCACTCCTGCAGATATGCCTCTGTTCTTCCTCCTCCTCTTCCTCCTCTCCTTCCCTTCCTGTCCTCCATCCTCCCCTTTGGCACTCCATGCCAGAGGAGCTGGGTGCACATGCTGATGAATGTCAATAGGTTCCCATGGTGCTCCAGGAGAGTGGATTGGAGAAGGGGGGGAGGGGGCGGGGTCTTAGCAGGCTGGTCAGTCCACATGCACCGGTTCCATTAGGCTGATGGGGTTTTTATTAAATTAGCCAAAGGCAGTCTATGGATGACTGCTCCTTCACCAGGGGGAGAAGGAGGGAGAGAGAAGGAAAGAGAAAGAGAGATACTCAATCACATTTGTCCTTATCTCATTGCTAAAGGCAGGCCATTGGAAGGGTCATTATCCTTTACCATCAGGAAAAGACAGAGACTCATGAATAGAGACATACCGAAGATATGAGGACAGGCATCTAGAAGTAGAGGACAGGGACAGGGGTAGGAGCGGGGACAGGGATAGGGGCAGATGGGAAAAGTGGCAATTTGTTGCCACGTGATGCAGTGACAGCATGCCATAGGGTGCACTCTGCCAAAAGAAATTTCTAAATTGGTTGCATGTGTCTTGAACTGGTAGGCTTGTGAGTGGGTGTGTGTTATTCAGGGCACATAGGTGGGGGAAACATCGGAGAGATAGCCGGCGTGACAGGCTGGTTCGGGAAGGAGACAAGTGGGTTAATGAAAGCCAGAGGAAACAGTCCACAAGTCGGAGACACAAGACATCCGATTGTTAATGGGGCTGTCCAGGACACAGGCTCCTGATGCAGTAAAGAACATTACTGTCATTACTTCACAACACACGGCTAGGTGGGTAGGAGAGAGAGAGAGAGAGAGAGAGAGAGAGAGAGAGATGGAGAACAAGATAGAGTGAGAGACAAACAGAGACCAAGAGAGAGACAGTACCAGAGACGAGGAGAAGCCACGAATAACAATCCTGCTGGAATGTATCATTATCAGTGTAGACAATAGCCGCACGTATGTAATTTGAAGAGCGGAGCAAGCATCTCTGAGCCAGAGTGAACAGCACTGCCTCACTCAATGAAGACAGGAACAAACAACAGAGGGAGAAGAGAGAGGGTTATGCAGCGGGCAGTAATGACAGCCTCGCTGGAACAAACAGTGTACGGCTGGCGTCTGTGGCCTGCGCTGAGCTCTGGGGGGGCTTGTCTGAGCCCTGCATTCCTCTTCAGAAGAGGCGAATGACGAGCAAACAGTGATGCTCGATTCACACGACCAGTTCACTCAGTTCACAGTGAATTACATACAAAACAGTGATGCTCACTTTACACTACCAGTTCACTCAGTTCACAATAAATTATTTACCAAATAGGGTGGCAAACAGGCTGAACACTGAAAGCAATGTGACTTTATTTATGTATGTATACATGTATTATTTAAAGCATTGAAAAGAGGTTCTCGTGGGTTACAATGCACCACAAACTTTGAATCATTTAAATTCTAGTGTTATCTTTTCGGTTTTTTCAAGGTACATCATTCAGCCTCTACTGTGGTATATTTAATAGCCAGGACTGAGAGTCTGGGCCCGCTGACTGATCCTTGGTGCGTAAGGGGTTATAAAACCAAAGTTCATTTCATATTGTCATGGTCTTCCTCTTGTGTAGGGAGATGCGTCGTGTGACTTCTGTTCTCACGCACAGACACACTGCAGGTTAGGCACAACACATCACCCACTTAGTCTCACCCCTATCTGAGATCAGATCTGAAGGCCAGGGGAGAGGAGGGAGTGTGGCCATGTGTTAGTGCTTGGTCTAAACACACATGACTGAGTCGTGCATAGTCTTATTAGGTAACAGTGTCATTTATGTGGGGCACATGTTTAAAAGCTCTTTTCTTCCTCCCTATGCTCTAGCCCACCTTACCGATCCTCTTTTACATGGCCATTTGTTCTGTACACAATAACGTAGGGTCGCCAAGGTACGGTCCAAGTACAGGAGACGTACACAATAACGTAGGGTCGCCAAGGTACGGTCCAAGTACAGGAGACATGAAACCACTCAGTGTGTAAATACCGCTTGGCATCATGGGAAAGGAAACCGAGGTCAATAATCATATGGCAGTTAGACTTTGCGATTCTGCACGGTGTCTTTCCATTTTTCGTGTCTTTTTTTTTATGGCGGGTGGGGAGGGCTGGCTTCTTTGAAGGCAGGATCAGAGAGAAGAGGGTGCGGTGGGTTTCGGCAGACGCATTAGGCTCCAGAGCGCTAGCCGCGACCTCACAGGCGAAGCATGGCATCTGCGTTACTGCTCCATTAGATGGAGCTGGGACTCATATATGGGCTGTTATTGTAAGCGGGTCAGAGGTCAAATGCGTGTACTTCAAAAGGATTCTTCCCACCTCTGTCTGTACTGCTCACCACTTCTCCTGAGAGAAAATGTATGCGCATGCATGCATGTGTTTGCGTGCGCATGTGTAAGTGCAAATATACATCACACGTTTTACTTCAAGGCCTGGGAGTTTGAGGGTTCTGCGCTGTATCTTAGATATATATATATATATATATATATATATATATATATATATATATATATATATATATATATATATATATAGAGAGAGAGAGAGAGAGAGAGAGAGAGAGTGTGAGATTAAAAATTGTTGTGAAGTACACAAGGTACTTTGCAAGGTGAAGTGTATATATATAGACTGACAACACAAACTGTTTTAGACAGAGAGGAACAGAAATAAAACCTGACACCTTAACCGTTTTTCTTTCAGAACAGGCCTGTGCACATCAGCTCTTTTTTGACCTCTGCTTGCCTCCACCAATTCAAAACCACAAATTGAGAAACCTTTTAATGACCTAAAAGCCCTACACGAGACGTATTCCAAAGCAAACAGTTTAATGCATGAATAAGACTGAGCACAAATATTTTAACCATGTGCTTACATGTGTTGGACCGGATCCTAATTGCAATTTTATTGGCAGGAACGTCGTGGGCGGGAGTCAGCTGCATCATCATCACTGCTGGACCTTGCATTCCTCCTGGTGCGAATCCATGCGCTTGGGAGTGAGATTTGGGGAGGTGGGGCACGCCATTGATCCTTAGCCCCGCCCCCTTGAGTCCCACCCACGCCTGAAATGATGTCATCCGTGACCCTCTTCTGACAGGAAATTCAGATCTGCTTAGCATGAGCTCCTCGCCCCCTCCCCCGCCTGGCTAGCTGCCTTGGGGGCATTAGAGGATAGACTGCTCGAACAGGAACAGGAAACCCATTGTTCTCAGGACTTTTGGTCTTGCTTCCACTTCACACGCTGACACCCCCCCCCATATATTTAGGGAGTCTGTGGAGTCTATAGAGAGTCTGTAGGGAGTCTGTAGGGAGTCTGTAGGGAGTCTATAGGGAGTCTGTAGGGAGTCTATAGAGAGTCTGTAGGGAGTCTGTAGAGAGTCTATAGGGAGTCTATAGGGAGCCTGTAGGGTGCCTGTAGGGAGTCTATAGGGAGTCTGTAGGGAGCCTGTAGGGAGTCTATAGGGAGTCTGTAGGGAGCCTGTAGGGTGCCTGTAGGGAGTCTGTAGGGAGTCTATAGGGAGTCTGTAGGGAGTCTGTAGGGAGTCTGTAGGGAGTCTGTCACAGTGCTGCTCACTCACAGCTGTTAGCTCAGACCAAAGGCACCTAGAGGCCTCATCGTATATGACAGGACAGAGATCAAATAGCCCTTACTGGCCCACATGTCTGACATTGATCTACTGGTTCCACATGTCTGCTCATGGACCCATGGGTGGCTGCCTAACCAAAGGCTCCCGCACCAGCGGCCATTCCAGCTCTTCCATTTACCAAAAACCGACCTTCAAGCACAGCTGTGTTTCCAAACAGCCCACCAGCGGAGCGATGCAGAGGCCTGTGTATCAGCCTCGCTCTTCTCCTGCGCTTGGGTCTGACGGCCGTGCCTCACTGCCAGTGCCCGGGAGCGACAGGACAAACGTGTCTATTGTAACCCTGGTGACGACCTCTGTGCCTCTGATGAATTCCATTGATTGGTCAGTTACTCCCACGTCTGATTTGGCAACTCAAAGCAAACACGCACTTCATCATGAGAGCATATGGCTTTCGTATATTCACAACCACTCTGCAGTGTAGTTTTAGGCGATATAATATATTTCTCACAACACGCCAGTTGAAGGCGAGCTTTGACACTTGCCTACTGACACAGATGGGTTGCCTGGACCACACAGAGCTTATGTGGGCCTGCGCATAATCACACGTGACAATACGTAAACACAAAAAAGAAACACAAAACCCCAACAACATTCACCGTGTTCAGCTACTCTGAATTACAGAGTCCCAGGACAGGGAAGATGACACCGCAGGGTCTGTTAAACGCTGAGAGGACAACCATGAGACACACACAGCACTTCCACAGACAGTGGAAGGATAGAGTCAGTGTGACACAGAAATATGAGCCAACTAAACTGGACGCCTTCCCTGGCCCGGCCCTGTGTATCCTGCCGTCACTGACACGCACTGGGGAAAGCCTGTGTCTTTTCATGCTACAAATGAGGTCACAGTTACTGTTATACTTGTATGCCATCATTGAATTGGCCGATAATTTAACAGGATCCGTTGCCCTCTTAATCCACCCCCTTAATCCACGAGAGACATCCGAGTGAGCGAGAACAGAGGAGCCGAATGTGCCACAGTTCTTATGACAGGGTAAAAAAGGCGTGTGCACATGGTGACCCCTCCGTGAACTAAAGTTTCATCCACTCTAGCGGCCCACGGGGCAAGCTTATCTGCAGGAACTGTACTCCTCTGCAGGGCAACACCACGGGTGCCCTCGGCGGTAATGGTAGGGGCTGCTTGTTTTGCAGACCAACACGGTAGCAGGAATATGGGCTTTTGCTTGAAATGCCTGCGCTCCAAACTGTTTGGACAGAGCCTTCACTCGTCGTCCTCTCCCTCTCATTTCAACTGGTAGCAATTTCCATGATTGGTGGAATTCAGGCTGAATATGAGAGACTTTGCTTGTATCTTGTTTCAGAAGAGCCTTTAGATATTATCGAGGATAATTGCAGGAAGCCCACCGCACAGTGTGGATGATACAGAGGTCAGCAGGGACAGGGGAAAACGTGCGTGTATGTGTGTGTGCGTGTATGTGTGCGTGTGTTTATTTTTGCATGTATGTGTGTCTGTCTATGTGCCTGTAGCTGTGTGTCTTCCTGAATATGTGTCTATGTGTGTGCGTGTGTCTGTGTTTGTGTGTTCTGGTGTACACGTGTCTGTGTATAATGTGTTGTAATGCACACGCATGGCTGTATGTTAACTACACATGACAGAGTGTTGCTGGCACAGGCGTGCTGCCTTGGGGCTTCCACCCAGCTGGTTGACTGGACCTCTGGCGGCCGCGATGGTCCACCCCTCTTAGCAGGCAGCGTCCCCAGCTCACACGGCTGGCTGGGGTCTGCGTTCAGCTCCAAGCTCTACAGCCTCATGTTCAGAACGGAGGGAGACTGGTTCACGCTTCCGAATTCTGGAAAACCAATAGCAGTCGGCATACGGGTAACGGTAATGATGATGTCGGGGATGATGGTAATTTCAGAGAGGAGGTCAGAACAGTGTAATTTACTCTTCCCATCATCCACCGCCTAGAGTGTGTGTTTGCGAACATGTGCAGGCTGGATTATACTGATTCAGCACTCATCATCAACGTTAACACCCTGGCAACCTTAGTATCAGGTTGCCATGTCAATACTGACGCTTTATGCTAAAACTGAGATGGAGCGATTGCTTCTCCTGGGATTCAAATAATAAAGCCTGTCTCCACACACATGGGCACACACATGAGTTCACTGGCTGGCTGGGAAATGAAGTCTTCTGATGCCTCCAGTTGCAGCTACGCTAGCGTAGCGTCAGGCACATCACAGTTTGCTTGTCGCCTTGCTCTGGGATCAATCGCTTGTGTCTAGCGTCTTGGCGCTGCATACCCAGAACACTGTCCGAAGACTCTCTGAGCATCTGTGAACATCCTCCTCCCTCATGGTAACCACGGCGAGGTCCACTTTGTGTAGAGGAGTCTATACAAAGTGTGCTGGCTATACGCAGAGACCAGAGCATGATGTAAGTTTCAGGTTTTTTCCCTTCACAATACATTACACCCCGACAGCGTGTGTGTTTAGACTGCATGCATATGCGTGTGTACATTTGCTGTACATGCAAGTCTTATGAATTGTGCTTTTCCATTGGGTGCGTGTGTGCACAGCATGTGTGTATGCGTGATGTGCGTGGGCCCTGACATGGATCTGGCAAACATTATCATCAATATTGTCAGCACCGCCGTAATTACTGTAATTACTGTGTTTGCATATCCTGCATATATTATGTACATAAATCATTTCTCTGCTTCTTTGCACAGGCGTGCGTCCTGTATGAAGTACATTAGCAGTGCTGCATGGGCTCAGTGATGGACAGGACAGGACGTTTGTCCTCACTATTTCCCGTCCCACTTCGCTCCTTTATTGCTAACACTCCTATCACTTGCACAGAGAGAGAGGGAGAGAGTGGGAGAGAGAGAGAGAGAGAGAGAGAGAGGGAGAGATAGAGAGAGAGTCGGGACAGTATATTGCCAGACTTCCCAGGTTAATGAGGCTTTTAATGGAAGAGTTGCTGTTCTGTAACCTCCTCTCGTTCTCTTTGATGTGCCTGCGTGTTTGCAGCGCACAGACACTCCATTGTCTCCGCACTCCATTGTCTCCTCAGATTCAGTCCTGTCTCTTCTGATTAAAAGTGGATGCTGGATCAGGATCACGGCGCACAATAGCCCTGTTTCCCGCAGCCACAGTGGAAGTCCCGCTGTACAGAAACCGTAGCAGGGTGGAGACAGAGAAGACACATCCCTGCCCTCCTGTTTTCAACTTCTTCTGCTGTGATAGCAAAGCCCTTTGAGCTCTCTGTGGTATCTGACATAATGGCGAGAGAGGAAAACAGAGATAAAAGAGGGAGTTTTTCGAGAAGCTCTCGTGTCTCTGTGCAGGGTGATTTAGCTCGGTAGCTCTGCGCTGACCCGAAGGTCCGTCGGGTCAGCAGACTCACAGATGTATGAGTCGGCTTGTGTGACAGAGGATCTGTCTCGCACGGGGGTTCCACCAGCCCCAGCTCTGCGTATCAGGTAATGCGATGATGAAGACGAAATGGCTCGAGCGTGTTCCTCGAGGCACGCAACGGGACCGAACGTTCATTTTACAGCAGCCATGATGGATTCCTGCCATCGGTGAGCCTTTTGATGTCAACACCTGTTGATGAGTCTTCCAGAGAGAAGAAAAAATTAACAGCCCTGTGAAAGAAGAAAGAGGCAAACAGCACCTGTGTGTGTGTGTGTGTGTGTGTGTGTGTGTGTGTGTGTGTGTGTGTGTGTGTGTGTGTGTGTGTGTGTGTGTGTGTGTGTGTGTGTGTGTGTGTGTGTGTGTGTGTGTGTGTGTGTGTGTGTGTGTGTGTGTGTGTGTGTGTGTGTGTGTGTGTGTGAGTGCATGTCACTCATCCAAAAAAGAGAGGTGCATTTGTTTGGGGTGGGAAAGATGAATTAATTAATGTGTGTGTATGTGTGTTTGGGTGTGTGTGTGTGTTGTGTGCAGTTAAAAGACATATACACTCCTCTCCTTAATACTTTCACACTAATTCTGCATTATTCAGACATAGAAATTTAACAACCTTTATTGGTAAAGTGATTAAAACCCTTTTTTAATGTTCTAAAAGAGCAGCTCATGTCCAGGTGTTGTTCACAGACCCAGAGTCCAGTAGAAGAGAACACTAACAGGAAGGTACGGGTGCACAAATCCCCCCTGTTACTACTCTCTACCTCCAGTCAACACTCTGGGCTCGACTGGTCAGGGGCTGCTCACCCTGCTGCAAGATGGAGGACAATACACTTCATCTAACTCACCCAAAGTCAAATGGTGGGCAATCTGTAGTCTTCTCGGGTCACACACAACAATTGGGATGTTGCTTCACATTTATTACCACAGTAAATAAATATACACAGCAGACGCATTAAGCCACCACCACCCCCTAAAAATGGCAGACAACAGCCCCATAAACTACCACAAACAAAATAACTTTTCAACACCCCCCCCCCACACACACACACACACACGCACCAAATAATTGTACCAGACGTAAAAGCTGCCAGAGTACACAAAACAGCATCGTTGGCAGGTTCCACAGTCAGCTTAAAAATGCAAAAAGAAAAAGCAAACTGTTCCTTTAGTGGAGTGAGAGAGTGTCCTTAGCTCTGGGGAGAGTGAGTGTCCTTACATTTCCCTTCTCCCAGTGGCTGTAACCTCAGCAGAACCGGATTCTTTCACTCTCTCAGTCAACGAGTTGGAGCCTCATTACCCAAGTTTGCCTTATTTAGCATATTTAGCATAAGCTCACCTTTCACTAAGCCACTGTGCTGAGGCGCATTAGTACTCTATTGTGACGGAGTCCATTAACTCCACCAGCTCTGCCACGCCCTCCGACACTGTCTACCGTCACATTCGATCAAGTTCCCCCAAATACTAATGAGGCACACCTGATTCCTGTTCCTGCTCCTACTGAGGGTTCCATATTTGAACCTCCAATTCTGCATAGCAACTTTGCAAAGTATTGCCATTATCATGTTGCGTACCTTTTGTCTGCTAGCCTTCCTGGTTACCGAACTCTAGATGCTTTTCAAACCCAGTTCTCTTCCTGTCCCTCAGACACCACCTTCACTCTGCGTATTTTTACCGACCCCAGACTGGACCGACTTCGAAAATGAAATCGCCCACACCAAACGCAGCCTTATCAATTTTAACACTGACTGGTTTCTTCCCAACCTGTTCCAATATCACAATAAAACCTCCTCTGAATGGTCCCACTCTCTCTCTAGTTTTCATTGTTGTTACAGCAAAGTCTCTCCACTCTCCTCTTCACTCCAGTCTCCCCTTTGTCTCTCTTCACATTTCCAGACCACGTGCCTTTTGGTAATTACACCCACATGAAATGGGTCCCAGTTGCCCAATTCTCCCGAATCCATATAATTCCATTTAGAATTGCTCTCATTCTCAATCATCATATTCTAGCTCATATCCAACAACTCAAAGGCCTCCTTCTTTTCTTTCCCCCCCCACACACTTTAGTTCTCCTCATGCATCCTCAGCCTCTTGTGACTCAACTCCAACAACTCCAGAACATTGGTTCTGTTTGGACTCTTGCTGGGAGTCAGCACAACCACATAGAAGCCCTTCATTTGATTGTATTCGAATGCACCAAGTCGGTATTGTCCTTTCATTCAGTTGGATGTAGGCTTCTGCATATGTAATAATGCTTTCAGGACCCCCTTGCTCTTGTGCCAACAGTACCTCTGACCCAGTGCTTACTGGCATCTGTATAAACTGTAAATGACAGTGCAAAAGTCCAGTATAGGCAATTGGAAGATCCTTTGCTGGAAGGAAACAGCAACAAATCTGGGGTCCAGCCGATATGAGGGAAACCCGGTTTTATAATTTTAGAAAAGCCTTTAATAAATCAGCTATAACACCCCATAAATCCTAGAAATGCTCCTGTCTGACAGTCTTTGGGGGAGTCGACTCCTGGACAGCTGAAATCTGTCTGAAACACTCTAACTGCTGACACCATGTTGCAGAAACTTGACTTCTGCAGAAACATCTGGCACTTTTTTCTGATAGTGCATCGATCCATACTGCTCCTGGGACAGGAAAACTGCTTCCAAATGACTCAAATGAGCTGCAAAATCCATAGAAGAAATTACGACATCATTCAAAACCAGGACCAGTTTCCATTCTGGTTTGCACGTGGTTCTGGTTCATGCTCCTGAGAACCTCGGTGCTCTCCAAGAACCAGCCTGCATTTGCACCAGTTTTTGTTGGACACATGCATGCATGAAGAGCCAAGGATGTGACAGCAGAAGGAGTGTCCAACAGACGTAAACAGCTTACCTGGCTTACCTGCCAGCATAACAGTGCTGCTGTTACAAATGTTTGTGTAAATCTAAAGAACAAGCAGAGATCATCTATTGGTGATACAATTATGGATAATAATAATAATAATAATAACAGATAATGAAAGAAGAACAATGGACAATGTTACTGCTGGAGCCCTCACACAGCCCAGAGCCCATAACCCACGCCGAGGCAGGTCAGTGTCATGAGCAGCAATTTCTGGCTGTGTGGTCTGGGAGAAAATGAAGAACATTAACCCTGGTCACTGTTGGGCTATCAGAGGTCATGACTCTCCTGTCTGTGACATGGCACAGAGCTTTAGAGAGGACACTGCAGACGAGGCCGCTTGCCATCAATTCTTAATGGAGACAGATCATCTGAAGGGTAATGTCTGTCAAAACGAGAGTGTTTAAAATGCACACAACCATAATTTAACGCTTAAAAAGCAATAAATTGGCAATATGTGTTGGTACCCAGTTTTATCCACTACCACAGCAGTACTTTGTTTGAATCCCAGAGCAACTTACTTAAACAAAAATATGCAAATTACGCTAAATGTTAATATCATGTTTAATGTGATGTCTGCTCATTTCCCCTGGAGCCTGCTTTGATGGTGTCATAACTTCCTGAAGTCATTTCATCATCAAACAGCCCCTAGACCTACGGAAGGATTTTGGGGGACATTGCATAGCCTGTGGTGGACCGTGGATCCAGCCTCACCAACACTGTGCATGACAACAGGGTATTACCAGGCTTCATGAAAACAAACAGGACCATAAAATGGGCTAGAATCCGGAGGGACTGGTGGGGAATCAGCTTCTTAGTGCTGTCGGCAAGTGCCACCGATGGCATCTCTGTATATTTGCGTGTGTGCATGTGCTAAGAGGTGCTTCCTGGTACTTAAATATGCGTTCCAAAAGTGGCACAAACAACACATTCCGAGCTAGCGGGGACAGGGACGAGGGAGCGGGCGCAGCACTAAAGATGCCACCTGGCCAGCCCACAGGAATGTCATCCCTCAACGTCTGTCTTTATGAGTGCGTATGACAGCGCCAACTCCTCACTCTTCAGCAAGGCTCTGGGGTTGTACAGACAGAAGGATGTGTGCCAAAAACGCCAACAGACAATTGAGATAAGAATAGGAAATGGAGGAGGAGCCGTCTGAATAGACCAATCACTGGTGCTCGCCGGGCAGGAACTGCAGAGGCTTGGGACACGCATCACTGCCATTACAGTGATAAGCCCCAGCATGTCCGAAAGTCAAAAGAGGACAATGGGACCTGCAGTGTGACCTAAAGGGTGACCTTTTGTTAAAAAAAAGTACGGAACCAAGTGAGCATGGAATAATGATGGCGGATAACGCGGCCACAGACAGAGGTATCTGAGGAAACGAATCATAAATTCACATTCTTTCATTAACTCATTCTCATGCTATTTGAAAGTAAGGGTGGCTGATCTGAGGGTAACAGCCCAACCACTTTATCTAATCAGTTTCCCTCCACCATCTTCTCCTCCGTCTATTATCAGCCGAGCGAGGGATGGTATAATGTTCAGTGGTGTGCTCATATCTGACATCCTAAAACCCCTTTCATCTTTCTGCACTCTTTCACATCTTAATAAACACAAATTTTCTATCTTCTTTTTTTTTGGGGAGAAACCTTGACCCAGTGCATATGCCAAAAGATAAAATAAAAAAATGCCCTAATTCACAGTTAACCAGCTTACTGTTCTTCATAAATAACTGAAAAAACGTATATATTTTAACTAATTTTTTTACTGGGCACAGTGGTGGAAGGACAAATGTCCACACTCATGTCCTTCATCCCGTTGTACAAGGATGCAGGATTGCATATGGCTTCCCTTTGTTTAAATGAGTTGGGGAAAAACTGAATTGTTGTTTTTCAATAATATAGCTAAAAATATAAGGAAGCTCAACATAACGGCGTAATAGCATGGATGAATGTCCCAAAAGCAGACACACCCTCCTGCTCCCACTGGAACACAATGATCCCATTCAGCCTTCGTGACTGGGGCAGAATGGGAAGAGGAATGCCTGTTAGGGTGAGAACTGGTCCAGAACCAGCCGGATGAAGGCCTTTATTATTCACAAGTAACACATTAAGACCAAGCATCCATGCTGCCGTGGTGACGATGACATCTGCCTGACAGAATGAAGCCCCACTGCTACTGTGCACACTGTTGCGTATGCTAACTCGAAACCGGTCGCTCAGTTACAAGCTCCTGTCCACTGCCCTGATGACAGTCCGCATGCTGCTAGGCAACTGTAACCTGGCTTGGTGGTGACGCCCCAACACAGATCTGAGATGTTGACAAATGGAGTTAAGATAACCTGGATTAATTTTCAACATGCTGTCATTTTAAGGAACAATTATGTAAGCATTGGCTATTTTGCATCTTTTCCAACAGTTCACACTTTCTAACACACAGGCTTAGGAAGAAGAAGACAGTAAATCTGAAGCTGGACCCTCTGGTTTGCCAGGCGACTGAACGCTCATCTCAGATGTCCAGAAGGTAAGTGTGTGGCCTGCTGCAGAGTGCATTCATCAACACAACCACTCAGAAATGTGCACAACTGGACCAAATAATGACTGATTAATGGCCTCTGTGCTATAAGCTACCACATTCTCATTAAAGGATGCGTAAAGATAGGAGCAGTTATTAGCAAAGTGAGAATTCATAAAAATGTCTCGCTCAGCTTTAATCTTTAACGATTGGCTATCACATTAGCAGCCTCACGGTTTCTGTTCAGTACGCGTTCTGTTCTGTCTACTCATTCATTTGCCGAGGTGATCAGCGATAATGTTCTTGTGCAGAACATTTTTCAGTGCTTCAGCTAAGCCCGTGTGAGCCTTCCTGAACGTCAAGTCAGAAGGAGAGGACGGCTGTGGAGAGGAGAGTGCGGAGAGGCGTGGCAGAAAGGCGGAGGAGACTGAAGATCAGGGAGAAGATGAAAACCGGTACAGCACTATGGACACATCCCAGTCAACAGCAAAGGTCAAGCAAAGCTGCCACCATTTGGGTCATCAGGAAGAAAAGGCTGTTCACTTCAGATCTGAGATGCTCACATCGTCCACAGCATCCAGTCGCGGCTAGACGGGAAGAGCTGACAGCTTTCATTTACAGTGCGGCGCGCAGTCCCAGGACTTGCTTTACAGTCTGACCCACAGTTCTACCCTGGAACAGGGGCTCTGGGGGCCAGATGCAGAGCCCCATGGTGAGGGTCTCCACTGTCTTACAGCTGCAGATCCACATCACATCATATGCAGGGAATGTCTGAGTAATCACCTCAACTGGAGCATGAGCAGATGTTTCTGAGTCCATAATGCAGTGCACACATGCACACTTACAAGGCAGGACACAGAAGATGGACACGCACACACACACACACACACACACACACACCCCTACACTCCCTTCTGCATTTTAGAGCTTTTGTCACATTTCACAGTCCGAACCATGGAATCTGTTGCCATAGTTCCTTCTTGCAACACTATAAAACATAGAATGCCTGAATTACAAAAAAAAACTCCCTGAACAACTGACCAGCTGACTCGGTCATGGAGAATTGTAGCGAGGGCTAGTCGACACGAATGGTTGCGATATCCACCTATCCGTCACAGTCTTGTGCATCATCGGCTCAAGTTCTGTCCCGGCCCATTTCTTGATGGCAAGCCACACTGTGATGTCAAACAGCATGAAATCCAGGTGAAATCACTCCTTTCTCTAGTTATTGCAATTATGACCTGCTATTTTACAACCACCTCTAATTATGGTAATGGCTTTAGCATCCACAGGTTCAGCGTAGCCTGATGCTGCAGTGCAAAGGGGAAACCTGTAGCATTTATGACCAGCCTGGGGGCTCGCCAAGCAGACCCAAGCACGCCACGCAAACAAAACATTCTGCCCTTCGAGTGCTGACAAAATGCAGCTGCTTCCTCAAATAAACCCCGACGCAAAGTTTCTTTATCGTCACCCACGCAAACAAAGATGCGTCTCCATGATCCAGGATCAGCGTGAGCTTGTGTGCTGACAGGAATCCTGTACTGTATCGGTAGTGCATCGCTCCCGGCCCGAGGTCCAGCTATGCTGGGATCGATCGGCCGTGCAGCTCTGTGACCCAAAGCCGTGAGCACATGTTTACGTTTGTCACACTCCGCTCACAGCTTTGTGTGTATAGTGTTTCATAAAGGCAAAGAGGTCTGTTACAATAAACACACACACTCACACGCACACTTTTCCTTCCATATGTATCTGGATCTTCACACCCATGCAACCCCCCCCCTCCCCCGAGCCTAATTTAGACAATATGGCATTTTTTGCTGATGTGGGACTATAGAATGATACTGGAGTCTGCCAAAGCAATTTATGTTCATTTTCTCCATGTTTAACAACATCTGATCATAAGATTCTATAACTCAAGACAGTTCAGCTGCTCTATACCATGGTCATAAAGTCTGAAATGTCAGAGCTGTAGGAATATGAGATCTCCAGAGTGACTGTGTAAGTACTTCCTGGGAAGGAGAGTCTGTATCTGTATATACTGAGTTACAGTGTAAAGAGAGTCTGTATCTGTATATACTGAGTGAGTTACAGTGTAAAGAGAGTCTATATCTGTATATAATGAGTTACAATGTAAAGAGAGTCTGTATCTGTATATAATGAGTTACAATGTAAAGAGAGTCTATATCTATATATAGAGTTACAATGTAAAGAGAGTCTGTATCTGTATATACTGAGTGAGTTACAGTGTAAAGAGAGTCTATATCTATATATAATGAGTTACAATGTAAAGAGAGTCTATATCTATATCTGTATATAATGAGTTACAATGTAAAGAGAGTCTATATCTGTATATAAAGAGTTACAATGTAAAGAGAGTCTAAATCTGTGTATACTGCAGAAGTTTCACTGTGAAGACAGTCTATGTCTGTATATATTATATATTATAATTATTTCTGTGTTCAGTGACATAATGGAAGCAAGTGGATGATACGGATGTGGCACGGCAGATTGTGGCTGTGCACTTGTGCGCATATCTCCAGGGTTTTGAGGTTTGATCCGACTGACTGGAGGGTTATGGGAACAGGGTAGGGAGGCTCCACTTGCCGGACCATCCGCATCACTGCTGTGAAAAAGTCAAGACTTTCTCTCAGGAAACAGACTGACCCGGAAACGCCACCTGACCCTGACAAGTCCTTCCTGTGACCCCTGCTCCAAACTCTACAGACCTCAGCAATAAGCTATTCTTTTAGAGCTGGCGTTCTTAGAACCATGTGGTAATTTTCCTGTAATGGTGGCGTTCTTTGCTATATGAGAATTCCCCTGCCTAAGACAAATAGACTATTGAAGCTGGATTTTAATTAAAAACAAACCTTTTACTGAAAAGTGGAAACCATCTACATAATAAGCAAAATCCATTTCCTGAACCCTTCAGTGTTCTCAGCCAATTAGTGTCAGTTCATTAATGTATCGTAAATTGTTAAGGAACCAACAGGAACTGGCCTTGCTTAATTACACGCAGTGCTCCGTTAACGCAGTCAATGTTCTGCATACGATCCTTTCACAGAGCTGTTACCAGTTAGATGTATAGGCCCAGAATGGTCAATACAATCATGGTCTCTCTACTGATATGCCATATGGATGGTTTCAGTGTCTCCAGAGCAAAGCTAAGCTGCATAGTCAATGGATTAAGGAAAAGCCAAATGGCCATTTTCACACTGGTGTCCTGCCCACACACACCTCAATGGGTTTACTGCTAGTTATCCTGCTGCTCCAGATTTGCTTGAATGGATAACATTAACGATGAGTAATAAAGTTCATGGGAAAGGATTTGCTTTATTGTTACTATACATGATGTAAGTTTCCCAACAGATGTCCAGTTTCACCATAACATGCCTCATGTACTGAAGGAGTGCCTTATTTACCCAAAAAGAACTTAAGTTTGGTAAATTCACACTTGTGAAACTGACCTAACGTTTCCTTTAACCTTCTCCTCCTTCTTGTGTAGCTCTTCCCGTCCGTTTGTGTGAGCAGTTTCTGTATCAAGTGGTGATTCACCGCCATCGAGATCCTCCTTAATAAACACTTGAAAGTATATGGGGAGGTTCTGTGGTACTGATGTACTGATGTACTGGCTATACTGCCATTGTAATTCTGTATGTATCTGCTGAAGGGCCAGAGATGTCCTTGAGCTGTTCTCGGACCAACCCAAAAATACTGGCTAAGCACTTTTTGTTGATTTGTGTGTGTGTGTGTTATCCTGCCAGGACGCATTGGTTGTTTCAGCTGCCACAGCCAGACCTGTGAATGAAGAACAGACCTGGTCTCTGAGGGCCTGTCTTAACGGAAACTCCACTTCAGCAGAGGACACTGCAGGTGCTGCAGAGGTAGCACGCCTCATTCTTCCCTTCAACAGGTTGACTTCATGACAGTTTCTGTGCAAAGCGAATTCCACCACACGACCACGCCGTGCTATGCCCTAACTCGTTCTGAGGCTTGAAAATGATGGTGCATAAACAGACAGGTCTGCGAAGAAAAGCACACAATAGACTCTGAGCACTCTGTGTTAGAACATTATCCATGTTTTATAGTGCAGGGTAACGGCGTGTTAGCAGTGGGTGGGTGAAAACACATCCCCCTCCCCCTCACTGTCTTCCGTTAATGGCCAAATAAACACTCCAGAGCCACATGTTTACACTCCGCGTGGTGACCTCATTCTCTGGAGGAAAGCGGAGGCGAAAAACCCGAAATGAGCCCAGGAGGCTCGGCCCGAGCCCGCCAGGGCGCCAGATCCTGCAGGTGCTTTCCTGTGCTGTGGTTAGGCATTAGCAGTTAGCCAGCTGCCCGAGGACAGGCAGGTGCCAAGTAGCTTTCTTGAAGGCAGCCCAGGCGGAGGTTGGGGACTGAGGGAAACGCAGCAGACCTGAAGCACAACCGGTGCCGAGAGGAGAGAAATGATACCAGACCCAGAGTACCGCTGTGGCCCAGGTGACTGACTGGCGTCAGGCCTAAACAGACACCACCATCAGCCCTTTTCTTGCACATATTGCTGTCTGCCAAGAAAAATGTTTCGTGTAATCGTGGGCGGAAAAAAGAGTCTCAGGCGCTGCCATGAAGCTCAGGCGCTGCCATGAAGAGCAAGACGTGTAATGTGAACTGGTTGACCAAACTGTAATGTATTTATTGGAAATAAAAAGGGAGGATTTGATCAGCAGTGGACATAACTGAAAGCTTTGGACGACTCCATCAGAAGACGTGATAGAACCTGCTCTGACGTTTTATGGCCCACTTGTGTTTACATTTGCGCTGCACGTGCCACCTGCTTGTTGGGGTTGGGCAGCAGAATTCCCTTGGTGCGACCCTCCTTTGTCCTTCAGCGTGCCTCTATAAATACCCCGCCTAGTCTCCCATGGCCCCCGTGGCCCGCCTCTTTCCTGAGGGAGAGGAAGTGCGGCTTGGACCTGGGACCCTGGGATGCCTCCTGGGGGGGGGAGGCGAGACTGGGAATCACGGGAGAGGAGGTTGGCTTGCAGCGAAGATTCAGCACCGTAATCTACAACGGCGAAGGTAATGGAAGAACAGCAGTGACATATGGCGTCAGCGTAATCTGAGAGCAGAACTGGGCATAATCATCCACACTCATCATCATCATCATCATCATTTTATCTTTAGAGCATTTTTATTATTGTATACATGTCCAGCATGGATCGTTAAAGACACTCAACAGATGTGATCAACAAACAACACAAATGTATAAAATCTTCAGTTTCTACACCAGAAAACAATCAAAACACAAAAAAACAGGAATGTTATTAACAAATGAAAAATCTAAAAATAACGTTTTAAAAAGTCCTACAATATTTACAATTTCAAAAACAACCAATTAAGAGCAAATAAGATAATTATGAAATCAAACAAACAGTAACCACGGAAACACCAAACATTTAATCATTATTAATAAAGATGAGGTTTTTAGAAAGTGAGTGCAGCGAAACAGAAATTATGTGCGAAGTTGTCGCAACATTGATTTTACAACTTTAGTGATCCTTTACCTGACTTGGTACTTATTAAGTCGAATGAACCGGCTGCATAATGTTAACAAGCGTGGCGATTGGCTCACGGGATAAGGCTAGATATCATCTGAGACATGGACGTCCTCACCACAGCACAGACAGAAAGAAAATGTCCGCTGCCTCTGCTCTTGTAATACCGTACGGTTGTGGGCATCGCTACAAGATGACACACTCACCATGTCAATATGAGACCCTTTGTTCATCTTGCTCATTGACTGCGTTTCTTGGAGAAAGGGATAAGTGGTTCATGAGGGTAAAGACGCACTGGAGAGATTTACGCTGGGGAGGAAAGGAGGTACCTTGGGTTTCCGGCATCAATCACAAAACATCAAGTGAGAAAGACGGAAACGAATGCAACTTTACATTAAAACAAGCCTGACGTCCCACGTCTTGAGTGGTTGAGCATACAGCGACACTGTTGCTAAAGGCAACGTACAACAGAAGCGTATTGCTGAGCTGCTACTCTAGAGGACATTTTATTAGAACCCTGAATGGCACCTACACATAATGCCTTTACGATTGCTACGCTACAGGTTGAGAGATTGTGGAAGGGTGCTTCCTGGTTTTGACCAAAAGCCCCTTCTTCCTGTGAGAGGGACTGTTGCATTTCAAGCCAGTCCAGAACAGAGTTAGGAGACAGAAACCTGGACAGAAAATAAACTGAAACGATGGTGATCCTTTAAATCTATCCCAATGCTACACCTCGCTATGCACAAAACGTGTACAACCATGTTCATTTCTCAGCAATCCACAAGCATCTACCTTCCTTTGCTCATGTTTTATCTCAATCAGGAAAAAATGTACAGTAGTGAACGACTAGATACACTACATGGTCTTCCACTAGTCCCAGCTTAGGGGGAAGTCTACGGTTTGCAAAAGGCAAGTCATTCCTTTGCGTACTGTTCATCAGAACAGAGGCTTCGCTAAGCACATTCTCGTCGAATGGCCTTGGCACTGCATTTGGTTTCGATTGGATAAGCAAACACAAAGAGGACATCAATCAACCCGGACACCAAAACACCCAGGCAGTCTCTGAAAGCAAGGACATAAAGGTGCAGGCTGGCTGAGGTCAAAGTGCGCACACGCGGGAGCTGACGCGACCGCAGCAGGGCGAGTTTCAGGTCCCTCCCTGCAGGTACCCTCCAGGCCTGCTTGTATATTCTTCATTGATCGGGGGGGGGTGGTGGGGTGGGGGTGGTGGGGCAGAAGAGCTTTTATCTCTGATTAACTCTCCTCCACAGTGACGGCAGCGTGGGGGTGTGTGGGGTGGGGTGGGTGGGGGGGGTTGGGCATGGTCTGGCAACCGTGCCGAACAGCCTCCATCAGGGGCAGCATGCAGATCATGACTGTCCCCCCGTCTCCTCTAGTCTCCCAATAATATTTATGAAAGTGCCTCCGCCTCGGCTTCGGATGGCAAGGCAATATTTATAACACCACTCTCGTTCATTCTCTCCTCTTTGCCCTCCTCCCTGTCTTTGCAAACGGGAGCAGCTTTCTCTGCCTGAGAGGGTAAATAACTGGCATTTTTAGAGCTGGAGACGGTCTGTTTCTCGCTGCCTTCCCAGGCCAGTCAAAGCACGCGCCACTGACTCTGCGGAGCGCTACGAGGTTACACCACAGACTAAGCAAAGATTCTCTGAGAGTGGTTGAACTCTAAACACAGCGGCCCAATCTCGCCAAACCGGCCGGCGGGTCCAGGCCAAACACAGAGTTCGGCTCGTAGCTCCTGAACGAAAGCGGAGCGGATACCAGCCACAGATCCTGTTTCCGCTCTTAGCCAGCGGCAGCCTACCAGTCCCGAGCGCGTGTCCTAGGGCCCCTACAGAGGGACGCCAACACCGCATGTATCAGCGTTGGCACTGCTTCCTTCTCTTCTCTTTCCTCTTCTCTTCTCGTCTCCCCCATCGTCAGATGATCCACGCTCAGGGACCCCCCCCCACACACACACCCTTCCACCACACCCGAGAATCAGCCTCATGTGCATAAAGTACCCCTGCCCAACCTCAGGAATAACAGACTCTGAGGCTCTTCCAAACGGACTTAGCAGATAAGGTTTCTGCAGCTGAACACCCCCCCCCCCAACTCCCGCCACTTTGAACTTACACAGATGTCTTTCTGTCATTCTTTCGCATTCATTCCCCCCTTCCTTGCTCCTCCACCCCCTTGCTCTGTCCCAACCCCCTCTCCACCTTTCAACAGAAGAGAGAGCAATCCTTTTTGGTGCAGAGGGATTTGCGTTGGGGTGATGGAGGTTAGTAATGTTTTCGCCCACCTGCTGTTTTTAAAATGAGAGGATTATCTAACAGCCAGTCTCTTAAGTGGAAGGAGAATGAGGTCCCATAATGCCTTTCTTTATGTATAGCTGAGCTTTAGGAAGCAAAGTTTTATTGACTTTTCTATTGGCACGCCCGAGTGATATGCTCTAGTGGATTTTTAACAGTTTTTCGATTGTATTGTTTTAATCAAACCCATACTTGGCTAATAGTTCCTACATCAACATTTGTTCAAACCCCTCCCTCTGCCCCCCCCCCTTGCCTCCGTGTTGCCTCGTGCCCCCTGCGGAGCACTTTTCACGCAGCCTTTGTCTAAGGCCTAAATCAAAAGCACTGCGTGAATTATGATCCTCTTGACAATAAAAGATCGTCGTCAACACAGTATCACAAGATCCTACAGAGAAAGCAACAGGCCAGGTAGCACGGCGGGAGGATTACGGGCTCCTTGTCTAGGCGTAGAACCGCAGGAAGACTGTTGTGTGGCAGGACCCAGACTCTCCACTGTTACAGCAATCGTGTGAGTGGTTGGACTAAGGCAATAATAGTAAGTGATTTTGTTCTTCATCACAGGCATGACTAGAGGCAGAGATCTGAAACAGACAGTGGTGTTGACAAGGGGGGGGGGGGGGTTGCAGCCCACACTGTTCTGCATCAGGTCTTTCCTGTTAACCTGCTCGGTCAGTAGTGGCAGCTACAGAGGAAGCCCAGAGGAAAGGGACCAATAGATAGGAACCTCTGAGCATTTGCATCCTTTTATCCCTTTTCTGTACTACACATGATTATCAGTTTTCGTTTAGTGCTGCCTTGTGTTCTCCTCGTTCGGAGGATGACGGCTAAGCAACGTGACGGTATAACACTCCCTGTTACAAAACACAGGCTAACTTCCTCGTTTAGAAGTAAAAAGAAATGTGCACACAATATGAACAGAAGAGGAAGTAAAACAATACCATGATGAAAGAAAGGAAAACAACAAAAACAATGTGCAAACTTCCTGATATAAATAGACTACAGTCAACTCATTGGGAGAGCACCATGGGAGAAAAGAATATAAGGAGTGTGTGTGTGTGTGTGTGTGCATGCATGTGCACATGTGTGCTTATGAGAGTGCGCGTGTGTGTGTGTCTGTGTGTGTGTGCATGTCTGTGTATGTGCGCATGTGCGTCCATAACAAAATACACTCGGAAGATGAAAAAAGGACATGGGCTTGGGGCATGGAGGTCAGAGGGGTCAGAGGTCAGAGTTAAACCCAGTCCTGCAAGGAGCGTTTACAATGCACCAGGTACTTGGGCGCTCCTTTCCTCTGCAGTGTGTTGATGATGGCGTAGATCAGTCCCAGAATGCACAGCACCAGGACCAGTGGCACGGTCACCATGATGATGTTCATGGTGCGCTCCGTCTCGTCTATCTTCAGGACCACATCCACCTCGTTCGTCTCCTCTCCCGTCCCATCCTTGTGGTCCATGTCGTCCGTGTCCTCGCGGCCCTCGTCCTCCTTGCCTCTCCCCTTGTCCGCGTCTCGCCCCGCGTCCGGGTTGAAGGGCGGCCTGTCCGGCCACTTGCGGCCAGGGTCCACGTCCGTGTCCCGGTCAGGATCCAGGTCCACGCTGCAGCCCATGAAGTCCCGTAGGATGGACTTGGGGTAGCCAGGCTCACTCTTCATGCGCTGGTTGTCAAATTTCCAGTACTTGGTGTCTTTGTAGAAGTATGTGTAAGCTGCAGGGAGACACATGATCTTGAAGTCAGACATACATGCAGCGGGGAACTGAGAGCCAAACTCGTGCCGATTGTCCCTTTCACCTCCCTTGTGTAATTTGCGCTACTGACGCGTCTGACAAAAACGTAGAGGTAAAGCAAAAAGCAGCCGGCAGAAACTTAATCGTCCGTCATTCAATTACACCAATGCGTCAGCGATAAAGTCACCCAGGGCCCTTTCTAATCGATTGGACTCAGGTTAAGAGTGCAAACCTTCCTTGGGGCAAGCAGTTCATATAAAGCTGGAGAGACTAGCACAGCACAAAGGAAAGCAAAAGAAAAAAAAAACCTTCTCTCAGTGATGTCATTCTTTCCACTACGCTCAGCTGAAATTCCCTGATCACATTTCTGCCCAGCTGCTCCCCTCGACCCTCGCTGATTGACGGGTCCCGCCCTCTCTCTTTGGTGGAATGAGGTTTCCGGGCTGCCCCCAACCCCTCCCCCCCCTCCCAACCCCCAACTCACCTCCATCATCGCTGAGGAAGGCTCCCTTGGGAGAGATGGGTACTGATGTGCCCCACACACTGATTGGCTTTGGGTAGTCTTGATCCACAGCACGCGACTGTTCATTAAAGCGCCAGTACCTTTAGAACAGGAAAGAACAAATACACTCCAACTGCTTACTAAGAATAAAGGGAACATGACTAACTTAGTCATGTAGTATAACAATGCAAAGGCATCAAAGAGACTAGACTGGATGATATATCAGGATAACATGTGCTGTGGGCAGGGCAGGAAGGACAGTCCGCTTACCTGTCTCCCTTGAAGAAATATGTGTACCCTGATGGCTCCCACCATATCGCCGTCTCTATTTTGTCATAAGGGATGTCTCTGCCGTAGTCGACCAGGTCTTGAGGGTAACCTGGCTCTAGATTGGCTTCCCGGAAAAGCCAGTACTGGCTTCCTGCAACGAGTAGGAGAGGAAGATGGGACACATGATGCAAGGGGATACTAGGGAAGAGGAAGAGGAAGAGCCCAGCAGATAACAATGCTGAGGTAAGAGAGGAAAGACAGGGAGGGAGAATGGGAAGAGGGAGAGAAAACATACCTAACAGGCCTAACACGCCTAACAGGCTTTTATAGTGCATGTACAGGACTATAGTGCACGTAAAGGGACTTTCTTTCCCTATGTCTAAGGTAGTCATAGAAACACGCAAGTAAACCTCCTTTCTTGCATGGCAGAATTGCCTTGTTGCTCGTTAGTGATACATAAATAACCACAATGAATGACAACACGGTAACAAAGAGGTTGGGTTTGGTCAGGGTATCATGCCCTCGTGGTCGCACCGATGAAAGAACACCGCATGACATCATAACATATCCCAAGATTAAGCTGTAGTTTTTTTTATTGCTCTTGTGATTTCACAGCGTAGCAGACACGGTGGCACCATCCGTAGGGTCCTGGTTTAATTACCCTTCCAACATTCTCATCGCTAAAAGTGCAACCTCGGCAGCCAGCGTCAGGGTGGGGTAGCGTCAGGGTGGGGTAGCATCAGGGTGGAGTAGGGGTAAGGGACCTATGGGCTCATTCAGGGGCCTCGCCTCAAATATAACAGATGTTGCCGTCCAAGACTGCCGGCCCTCTGATTTTTTTCTGATGGCGAGCATCCAGGTTCAAGAAGACCTTGCCAATGACATCATTTGCCCTACAGATGTTTTCCAAATCTCTCAATAGAAAAAAGCAGTTTAAGCTTCTTTTTCTCTCTCCCCCTCTGTCGTTATGCATTTGTCTGAACTACACACCCTTTCATGTTAACGACAGCAAGCAGTGGGAGATTCCATGTATCAGAAACAGGTATGATCATCTGTGACGTATTTATTAAAATAGAATTTTGTTATCATTTATCTTTTAAGACGAGGATGACCTCGGCAAAATCATGCAGACAGCTAAGCTAAGCTCATTTCGACCAGCCAAATCAAGCCAAAATAGAACAAAAAAAAACCCCACAAAACAATGCAAACGTAAGTAAGACTTTCTGCTTTTAATGGCCTTTTGCTTTGCTACCCAGGAGCCCTTTGGGGAGACACAGAGGTTGGGAGGAATAGCTACAGCAGCCTCATAAGGATTTTAGTGTCAGCCTATAAGTCCTGCTCTGAGTTTGCCATAAAATCCTGACGTGTCAGCTAGGAGCTCCACAATTTAAGGACTCGCGTCCTCTCGCTAACTCTACCTGTAAAATTCATCATCTTAAACCTAACAGTTACCTAAGGGAAATTACAGACCCTTCCTTTAGTAAATGACACAGATCAAAATCAATGGCTCATATACTAAGGTCAAGTCATACTCTGGGCATGGCAAATCGACATAAATTGGAATTGGTATATGTAATGGTTTCTATGAACAGGAGTTTTTCTTCCAACATAGAAATACGTCTTTACGAGACAAATTAATATCCCATTCCAAAGAGCGGACATAGATGGAGAAAATCACCTTTGAAAAACACAAATCTGCCATCGTGTCTCTCATATGCTGCGTCGATGTCTCCTGGCAGACCCCTCCAGAAGTGCCCTATAGGCATGGGGTAATTGTCCAGCACCCGGTTCCTCCTGACCCTCCAGAACCAGCGACCCTGCAGAGGCACAGAAAATGACTCCGTTAGAAAGAGCGGAGGCCCTCTCAAGCTTAACGCTCACAATGTTCTGATCCGTTACGGCTCTGCCTGGGCTTTCAGACTGCAGACGTGTTTTAGGCACCAGCAGTTGTCTTATCAAGCCAGAACCAAGCCAGTTAGTCAATCATCTGTGTCGAGCTGTGTGCTTGCTTGGCAGTGGGCACTCTAATCACCGTCAGCGGGAATACACGATGTTTCTGTGCGTCAGTGTATTAAAAGCAAGCAAGTGAATGCATGCCAAATGGCCCGATCGTCGTGTCTTTAACCACGGGGTACAAACCAACAACCATGAGGATCTATGACCGTTCCAAAGCTTTGAACCAAAACCTTGAGGTCACTCGAAAAACGACCCGAGTGTGATTTAATGCCCGCGCTGCAGGCAAACCGAGCTGCTCCACTTGAGTGGTGACCCAGCACTTTCTGACCCTAACACACCCCATCTCCTCTCCCTCCACAAGCACAGCCAGTCGGGTCCACATTAGAACAGGACAGTACAAGATCCCCTGTAGCTCGCAGGAGTTAGAATATGGCACCACAACTTGCACTGGAGGAATTATTTTGCAAACCAAGAAGGGGTCATTGAAATCAAGCAGACAGCTGGGTGGTCCTTCTATCACGCTCATCTGGACTCGAAACAAAAACATGTAGCTAAACCAAAACACTTGTTAAAAACCTGCTTTAAATATCTGCTCATGGACTGTGTTTTCAAGCAAATCATGTGACCAATTAGGTTTGGCTCACCACAACATTCCAAATGCTCTTCTATTGGTGTTTGTACCGTTATAAAATGATGATTATGTGTCAAAAGTGGCTTAGCAACTGAGCAAGTCAGTCTTTATAGGAGAGCTATCCTTTTGCCTTACGTGATACAAAACAAGAAAAACAAGAGACAACAACTCACTAGGTGTGTGTGCATCAGGCTTCAGTATAATAAATGCAATTTCTCTTGACCAGAATCCATTATGCAATCTGTAAAACCCCAAAAGACCCACTCAATGCATTAATCTTGAACTGTTGTTCAACACGTCTCAATTTCAAGAGGAAACTTTGGGACACTGTGCACAGACTGACTAATTGTCCCATAAATCAGTGGAGCGCAGTTAACTCTCGAGGCAAATGCACCTCCACCAGACCACACCTTCAGCTCCATATAAGTTATTCAGATTTAATTCATCATGTGAGGTCTTCAAAATGCTTGTGCAACTTAAGAGAACACTGCAAAAAAAAAAAGTCTTTGCGTTGCTTCGTGCATGTCTCCTCGCCTCTCCCACAGCGAGACAGCAGGCAGGACAAAAAAGACGAGAGAGAGCTCCTTTCATCAGATGAAAAGGGAGGATTATATGATCCAGCTCACGTCGTTCCCATAAAAGCCAAGGGAACGAGAGTGATACTGTGTAGACAAGTGGTCAAACAGTGGCATGACGCGGCTTGAGGACGTCTCGGTTCTTGATCAAATCACGGAGGGCGTTTCGGCCGTAGCCTGGCCCGGCATCTCCTGAGGAACTCTGGAGCCTGAGGACATGACTCTGCCCTTTGACCCATCAAGGAGCCTGACAAGCCGCAGGCCCCCGCGGAGGCTGGCTGGGAGGAGGCCTACAGCTACAGGCCTGAGGCCTCAACGTTTGGGCTTCAGCACTGCTTCTGGTCCTTTAGTGGCTGAGCCGCTCAGAGCCACAGTGCAACAGGACCAACATTTAGTCTGTGAGTCATATAGAGAGCACAGACGCCTCGAATTCCATCCTGTCCTTTGGTGTGCTCAATTTGGTGCTTACTGAATACTGGTTGGATCTGCGCAACTGTGTTGACAGTACGACTGAATACATCACTGCTTCTCACACACAACGAAACACACACACACAAACGCAACAGCGGAGAATGTGTGGAAACTCCAAGATCACCTTGAAAACAAACATCTCGCCCCTGAGCATGGTGACCGTGTCGAAGTTGCCTTCGCAGATGTTGGGGCCGTACTGATCTGGCCGGTCCGTGGTGCGGGGTCTGTCTGGGCGGCGCGGAGGGGATCCTGGCGGATTCTTAGGGGCATTGGGGCGGCGTGGGGTCACAGTGGGGAGAGCCTGGGTTGGGGAACTGTCAGGAGCCCCTAAGAGAAACAATAAACAAAAATACAATGAACCCAACACAACAATACATGACTTTAAAGTGTCAATATGGGAGGAAAGCCTTGTAGCTATGTGTGAATGTATAGAAGCATGAGGAAACTTCTTTTAGTGCCTTCGGCATGCTACGGGCAACAGGCCTGGAGCTCTTTGGCAATGTGCTGGGCATGAAGCCTGCTCACCCACAGTGGAAACTGCTCTCCTGCTGACCCAAAAATAACACTAATGTAAACCGTCTCAACGGCCAACTAGACCAGTGCTCTCCAAGAGCAAGTCATCCAGATGACAAATGACACCAAATTACCGCAAGACCTAAATACGATCACCTTTACATTCTGACCAAATACCAACAAACTGAGGATAAAATCAAGGACAACTACAACTAAAAGCCATGAAACATATACTGTATGCCGGGAATATATGAAATGACGCTGAATGGGAATTCCAAGTCACTAAGGCCTGCTATTGCACAACCTGTGGACACAATTCCACAACGAACTACAATACCCATTCAGCATTTTATTGTCACTGCCACGGCTTCCTATTGTAACAGGTATGAACCATAGATCTGACACATCTGCAGCATTAAAGGTCCCAGATTACCATAGATCTGCTGGATTCCTCTGAGATCATCCTCCGGAAGCTGGAAGTTGTCTGTGTCCATCCACTGGTAGAAGGGAGCCATGATGGCCATGGGGTTATTGGAGTGCTCGAGGCCCAGGGCATGACCCAGCTCGTGCACTGCCACTAGAAACAGATCATTGCCTACAAAGAAGAGAAGAGAAGGACAGATAGACAGCGAAACAGACAGACAGCACAACCATTTAAAACAATAAGCTGGATGAAATTGGCAGTCGATAGGTAATTCAGCAGAAGCTAATAGTCAGCAATGGGGAAAGAATTGATTTATTGAGGTGGCACGCAGGGTGTCTAGAATACATTCACTGCTTGTGGACAAGATTTCATTGTGCAACATTCTCTGCCTCCATTAAAATCCGAGCAGAAAACATTCTCAACAATCGGGTTCAGGACACATGACGCATAGTGAGGGAGACGCACTGGGTCATTTACATCGTCGCTATATTGTTAGGGTGTGTTTCAGATGCCAATAGGACAGAGAGGCATTAACCCCACACTGGAGTCTTGGAAATATGGATGGGGATCTGGGTAAACAAAGCAGGCCAGAGAACATGGGAGTGTGTGGTGGAGGGGGTTGTTTGGGGGGGTTGTTTGGGGGTGGTGGTGGGGGGGGGGGTCGAGGTTGAGCTGGGGCCAGTGTAGCCTGTTAGTTCCGGCTCAGTGCTGAAAGCAGGTAGGTTCTCAATCTGCTCTTTGTTTGAAATCCCAGTCAAGCAGCTGACCTCAGGTCAACAGGCACCGTGCTGGAGTGAACTGGAGAATAGGAGGTAATGGACAGGAACATAGTATCCTCATTTCTTATTCAGTCGTGTCACCACGCGTGTGTTTGTGTGTACTCTCTGTGGGGGTTCAATGTTGACGCGTTTGTGACTTAAAAACACAGACACGGTAATGATGCTCGGAAGAGCTCACAGTGACGATGCACATTTTGAACCATGACTACCATTCCGCTTGCTAGCCATCCGGTTGATTGGCGGTTGTAAAGAAAAAAAGGCTCTTTGTGATTCCCCATTCAGGACATCAGCAAAAAACGATGACTGACTACTTCCTGTATTGAGAATATCTTCTGTTCATCAGTTTGGACAACATTAACCATCTCCACAGGCCTTATGAGGTCATCAGAGAGTAACGTTGCTTGTTCAGGGTTTTGCAGAGACACCACGATATCAGAGCTAATGGCTCTCAACAGATAGTAGGAGTGCTAAATGGGTGCTGTAATGGCTTCAGGCAGCTAAATCAATGACATCTTTCACAGGCTGAAGCCCCTATGGGTACAGACGTGTGTATGCTGCTCGCCAATGAAAGCTTGCCCTTGTCTGAGGGGCAGCGAATGACATCGATGAGCGGCAACGGCAATATGGTGTCCGTCGGCCCGCTGCCGTGACACAGTGAACGAAACCCCCAACGACCAGCCACAAAAGAGACGCTGTCAGCGCCTCAGACATCTAAAGCCGGACTTGGCATTAATCGAGGTTTCCTACACAGCACATCCCCTTTGAAGCCGTGTCAACATTTTATGACACAGCATTTCCCCATGAATGCTGCATTATGTCATGTCAACTCACATTTGTCCTGATAAGTTGCTCTCTTGCTAATTTGAAGGTCTGACAGGCCTCAGTGTCTCTCGATAATAGGCCCACTCTGTTCTGTACTTTCAACTCGCTGGCTTATAAGAAGGAATGCCATGACATCATGACAGTTGAATGGACAGCTTGGGGAACTGAATTCAAAGTTAAAAAAGTGTCGATGTCTTCTTCTGTCAGGCGTCCTTAGGCTCGCCTTTATCTTCTGCATGTAAAGACTCCAAATACAAATGGAAGAAAGAGAAAGGCTTTATTCTGTAACCACAACAACCACAACCAGACACTCATTCTCAAAATGACTCCCTTCCCTCATCTTAAACAAAACAAATATTTTAACAGGACAGTCGTCGAGTTTATATACATGCCAATGAGTATTGAACACATAAATACTTTTGAAAATGTTTCATGGAAACGTTTAAAACAAACACTGAACAAGCACTGATTTAAGGGGGCTATCCAACAGCTCTCCTTCCAATAATCTCAGCCTCAGTGGTAAGCCAAGCAGCATTTCAAATGAGGCAATGTAATCCCAAAATGGACCAAATAAACCTCAAAGGTTTCTCTTGAATCATGGTACTAAAGTCTCGTGCTATGTTTACCTCTGCATCCTTCTCCTGTAAACATAGTTCAGTAAACCTTTTTATGATCCTTAAACATCCAGCTTGTTCCCACTATACCCAACTTGCATCTGATTAGTAAGTCCCCAAGGTCTCTGACTGTCGAGACATCTGGTCACCCGAGCTCTCGGTACAGCCCATACAGAGGGGCTAAAGAGGGCACACCAACATATTAGGCAAAAAGAGGAAAGAGAGAGAACCGTTGGCTCAGTAAGTGAAGCTTTTCTCTTCCTCTCAAGGGAGTAGACAGTGGGAGGAGCTATGAAGTCATGTGGTTTTATAGAGATGATCGTAGTAATGGGACAAGCTAAACCAAAACAGTTTGATATGGAGTAAATAAAGAGAGGACAAGAATGCTTGTAAGGGCTTAAATGTGTTTGTATGAATGATGACTTGTGTCAGAAGGTGCCTTCATGCTTCATAGCGCAAAGGTGGGAATCAGCACACGTAACACCAAAATCTCAAACCTTGCAAACTCACCTTGCAAATTCTGATTGCCAATTGTCCATGGCTCATCAGAGTCGAAGTGCGTATCTCCACCCATTCCAGGACCAGGGAAATAAGCATGCGCCAGGAAGCCACCTTCTCCATCGAATGGCGAGCTGTCGCCGTGGAAGCCAGAGGCGAAGAAGATCATGATGTCAGGCTCCTTTCGGCGGCCGTATTTCACCTCCAGGTATGGAATTTCATCGAAGTCCAGTGGTGTTACCTTCTCCCACACTTTGAAGGCCTTTCGGATGGCCTCATATGAATTGTACTCCCCGACCTTAGGAGTGAAGTTCTGTATGCTGTGAGAAAAAGACAGTGTGAAAACCTTTATCTATGCAAATGATCCCATTATGGAGAGCTGTGTCAAATCTGGGTTGATCATGTCCACCTGAAGGTCAAGTGAGTCTTGTCCCACTTGTGCCCAGTGAGAGCATAGCGTTTCCTGCGAACATTCATCTTAATTTGACCCCCAAACTTATCAGGCACCCCACAGCGTGGTCTCTTCATGGCTCTGAAACAGGAAGTACAACAGAGCAGTGAACATTTACAGGGAGCCTTATAAGCATGTAAACAATGAAGAATCATAAAGGACCCGCCCCCTTCTCTGTCTCCAAGTTCAGAAGCCCTAAAAGGTGACTGGAATGCTGATATAATATGGGCTATAAATAGCACGAAATATGCAAAGAGCTGCTTCAAGTCAGCTATGATCATTTCTCCTTGATGGAGTTAATGGTTTAACAGTAAGTCTATTTTAAAGAGGCTGTGCTACACAGCTTGACTGGAATTAAAACTTTAGTCCGTGAATGTCGCTGAAACAGCACAGTAATTACTGTAACGTTCAGCAAATGACCTACTTCATGGTTGATGGATCCATCTGTCCTGTGACCTCCAGACCATAGAATCTCTGCATTTCACTGATGGCATTGGACAGGATTTGAGCGGAGCGCATAGTGGACATGTGGCCGCTGGCTTGTGGGAGGTAGCCGTACATTCGGAGCCAGGACTAAGCGGCACAGAGAGAGAAAGACAGAAATGTAACACCACAGAGATTATCCAGATTGAGTGACACAGTCATTTATAGCTTGGACAGCAGTACGGTGAGAGTAGGGGAGAGGACACCATCAAAAAGCGTAGCACCTGTTATTCTGAGATACTTAATACAACCCCAGCCTGAATGACAAAGTATTGGCAGATGTGGCTGCATATTGAGTAGAGGCACCATCAGCTGGGACGGTCGTGTTACGGATCCCAGCCTGGTTGGCTTCCATATAGTGCTCTACCAAATAACTATACTAAGGTTTCTAAAGAAAGCAAAAATGCGTTAATTGATTCCTTGAAGAGATCAAGTAGGGTTCTTTAACCTCATTTTTGGCTGTTAAGAGCATAGCACGTTAGATCTGATCTCTTACAGGATCTCTTAAAGATCTCTTATGATACAGTGACAATCTAATGTAACCACCTGGCTGTGTAGCACAGTGGCTTCCAAAGCCCAGAGGATCTCGTGACGAGGGTGGGATTTACGTTTGATTTGGCTCTGTAGTGCAACGTAGGTGGCTACGCCCACTTCTTAGCATCTTTAATTGGACAATTAGACACAAATTATGTAATTAAGCTCCCACCTCATTATGCTTGCCCTGTGGTTACAGTAAATCAGGCCTTCCGGTTCAGCCCCCACACAGTGTCTGGGCACATCAGAGAGGCCAACAACTGCACCAACAACTGGCAGCACCCACAGGCCGCACAGAGTGTTTACACCACCCATCTCTGGCGTTCATTATCCACAACTAGGCAGCCCGCGTCCACAGTATTCTATAGGCAGCACAAAATAAATCAAGACATGAACTCCTAAATTCCTAACCACAGAGTGCTATTTTTACGCTACCGGGAAAATGACCTGAAAGGTACAGCATATATTTTCCCTAGTCGTTGGAGTCACCAGGGTACAACATTTTTTAAATGACCCTTCTGGGCATAAAGTTTTTATCATTTCCATTTGTAGGATATGGCAGATGCTCTGTGGAGTCCAACATTAGTTTTTAACCTATTTTTCACTTGTTAAATTACTCACAGGCTATAATACACAAAACTGCATCTATGCAACAACGGTTTCTCAGAAACACAACTCACAAGGAACACCGATGTATTTTTGGAGTGGTCACTTAACTGCAGCATCAGAACAAAAACTTTTTTCTATTGAGTCCAAACAGAGCAGCAACAAAGGTGCATTGCTTGACGCAAAATTTGTGATTTTACAGGGCTTCACCCCACCTCTGGCTGAGCTGGCCCTAATTATCAGAGGGTTAATAGAGATGTCCCACTGGACTCATGAGGTTTCGGGGTCACTGCCTCTATAATGCCCCCTGTTTTCCTGCACTGGGACCATGGCTGCTGTGCTGATGTCTAGCCTGCTCTCACCCACCACACACACCCACCCCCTCTGCCCTGAGTGCATAAGAGGCGGGCCATTGTGTCCCCCTTCTTGTGCTGTGGAAGAGGCTGAATAGATGGCCCTGTGTCTGGGCACAGTCAGGAGGGGAACCCCCCCCCCCAGCTTCCATCTAGAGCCCCCCGGAATCCATGCTCCCAATGGCCAGCAAGCAACACACACACAGGACAGGGTGGAACTGAACTGGCTGCTTAGCTACCGGTCCTCATTTTCTACCCAAGTGTCGTACGCTGACCTCTTCTTCCCCAACCCTGAACCACGTCCGCTGTCTTCTCAAATGTCTACTAGATGCCACAAATGTTGTCTGTTCTCTCCTCATTCCTGCAGAATCTCTACACGGCAGTGCCTAAAACCCTCCACAGCTCAACAAAGATCTCCTCAAGTGCGCCGAATTGGAGTTCATGTAATGTTGCATTGGAAGCTGGGGAGCCGCAGAGATTGCACAGATAACGCCTGTGTTCCTGTCCTGCACAGATAACGCCTGTGCTCATGTCCTTCACAGATAACGCCTGTGCTCCTGTCCTGCACAGATAACGCCTGTGCTCCTGTCCTGCACAGATAACGCCTGTGCTCCTGTCCTGCACAGATAACGCCTGTGCCCCTGTCCTGCACAGATAACGCCTGTGCTCATGTCCTGCACAGATAACGCCTGTGCTCATGTCCTTCACAGATAACGCCTGTGCTCATGTCCTGCACAGATAACGCCTGTGCCCCTGTCCTGCACAGATAACGCCTGCGCTCCTGTCCTGCACAGATAACGCCTGTGCTCATGTCCTGCACAGATAACGCCTGTGCTCCTGTCCTGCACAGATAACGCCTGTGCTCATGTCCTGCACAGATAACGCCTGTGCTCTTGTCCTGCACAGATAACGACTGTGCTCCTGTCCTGCACAGATAACGCCTGTGCCCCTGTCCTGCACAGATAACGCCTGCGCTCCTGTCCTGCACAGATAACGCCTGCGCTCCTATCCTGCACAGATAACGCCTGTGCTCATGTCCTGCACAGATAACGCCTGTGCTCCTGTCCTGCACAGATTACACCTGTGCCCCTGTCCTGCACAGATAACGCCTGTGCTCCTGTCCTGCACAGATAACGCCTGCGCTCCTGTCCTGCACAGCCCTGGGGGCTTTCAGCAGGACAGAGTTGGTGGAGCTCCAGTGATCTCTGTGTGAGGCTGATGATATCACCTCTGAGCATTAAACAGGCTCCTTAAAAGGAAAGTGTTCTGCAAAGGATGTATATGAAGGTCCCCTTTAAAAGCAGAAAGCATTTTGCCATTACAGTAGCCTCAGCGATGCATACAAAGCAAAGCCAAGAGCCAAGCAATGCCAGCGACTCCTTCACAAGGACCTTGAGAGTCGCTACCATCACGGGGTTCTCCAGGAACCCGCGATTCACAGGATACTCTGATTCCGTGTGTGTGTGAGACTATGTGTGTGTCCAACACAATGTCAGCCAAGACTCTAACGACGGGGGAGTGCTTTTATTCCTGGGGCTTGGGTGCGTGCCATCTTTCTGGTCATTAAGCACGAGGGGGGAGGGAGTGGGAGCAATCAAGATCAAGTGAAAAAGCAAGTGGAAGGACGGCAAACCAGAGAAGGGGGGGGGGGGGGGGGTGCGAGAGGAAGAAAGAGATCTCAAAAGCACACTTTGCTTTGACATCGCAATCAGTGTGGGGGGCTTGGCTGAACACCTGCTTATGGGTTCCTGCTCTGTCTGCGCTCAGC
The DNA here is from genome assembly GCA_020368025.1 of Brachyhypopomus occidentalis. Classification (NCBI taxonomy): domain Eukaryota; kingdom Metazoa; phylum Chordata; class Actinopteri; order Gymnotiformes; family Hypopomidae; genus Brachyhypopomus; species Brachyhypopomus occidentalis. The sequence continues at coordinate 6,614,452 of JAGXOD010000022.1, forward strand.
TCTGGTGAATCTCTTCTCCAGTGGACCGGGTCAGAACGAGGCCGGGCTGCTCCACCGCACAGTACTAGGACCCTCTAATCGTCTTGTGCCACTATTGGGAAATGGAAGGCGGATGTTTGCTTAATCGAAAAGGGGACCCTGCCGTTTGGTCAAAGGAGCAATCGGGGAGACAAGAGGACTTTTTTCCAGCAGTGAAAAAACAATGATGTCTGCCAAAAGGGTCAGAATTGTATTCCGTGTAGCATAAGTGAGAATGGCTACTCAGGGGTTAAAGGCAAGACAGAGACTGGGCTTCAGGAAGTGATACAGTCAGCTCCCTGTGTACTAGACATCTCATAAACCACTCCCCACCTACCCCACTCTGTAACACTCCTCTCTCTCTCTCTCTCTCTCTCTGCCTCTCTGGATACAGTCAGCTGAAGACAAAATGTGTCATTGTTGCTCCTAAACTGCCTGGGAGCCCTACAGCCCAGACTCTCTCTCTCTCTCTCTCTCTCTATCTCTTTCCCTCTCTCTAACCCCATCCCATTGTGTTTCTGTTTGTGGCCCATTTGGAAAACAGCTGTTGCATGCACTTATCACATGCAGCACAAATGACCAGGCCAGCAGCTCCATTTCTTCTTCGCTCTGTCAGTCACCTTCTATTATCTCAAACTGTTAGTAAGCCAAGAAAATAAAAATCCTCAGAAATGAACCTTGAGTTAGCACCTCTCAGTGGACAGCAGCAAGGACAAGGAAACACAGAATGTTAAAAGCCTAAAGGTTTCTTCATGTCTCATTGTGAGGCAGTATGGAGTCGGCAAAGGGTTTTCATTCGTGAATCACAAAAGCAACGAAGCAAAGTTTTATATTTGTCATTTGTCTGACTGTTTTGTATGAACCTGTCAAGGTAGAAGAAAAGCTTGAACCTTGACCTGCTGGGCTTGTCAGTCTGTTAAGCTTTGTCAGGACAAGTGAGGCTCCACAGCCATGTGTGTTTACTAAGCAGATCCCAAATGTCCATTAATAGAGTAAACAGTAAGCAAGCCTTTCTTTAAGACCCCCAGTCACAAGAGTAATCCTGCACTGCCTGATACACAAAGTTCAGGCCAGGTTAATGTTCCCGGCATCATTCACTAAGCTTGTTCACATACCAGCCCCCCCCACGGCTGAATGCAATTAGCACCGTGGCATGCCCCAGCTTGTCTACTCACGCACTGAGTTTTCTTGATCAGTTTCAGATATTTATAGCATCTTCATAACACCAAAGTATAGCCACACGCACCGAAAATAGATGCCATGCAAAACTGTGTAATTACGGCCATCTAAAGAGAGATGGTACCAAGTGCAAGTCTAGCATGACTCACTTAAGAATAGTAGTAGGTAGACTGGGGAATGCAGTGAGGACTTCAAGCACAGGAACAAGAAAGGTTTGTTTTGCAGGAATCATCACTGAGAGATGAACCCCACGAGTGGAAAAGGCCCCATGCTAGTACACTCTCAAACTTCTTCACTTCCTCCAGAACCGCCAGTACAACGCAGGAAAATGGGGAAATTCAATGGGGAAATTACACATCGGCCATCTTGACCAGCATAGCCAAAGTACTATTTAAGCCGCCTTTCATCACATCAGTGTGGAGAAATGACAGACCCCCTAGCTCACTAAAGATTTGGCCTACGTCATGAGGTACTGAAGTGGACACTTGGCTAAAAGACGTGTTTGCTCACACGGTAAAGTGACAGGCAAAAACCCATTTATAAAAACACGAACATGTCCTTGTAGCGTCTGACCGGATCCGCTTCCCAAGGGACGTGTGCTCTGCTATGTACCAGGCCACTAATGACAGGGAGTGAACCACACCAGTGCTCTTATGCACAGGGTGGTACACCATGAACAAACCTACACTTCACACTCCCACACCGGAAGACCTAACAGACCTTCCAGCTGTTCTAAAACGGAAAACTTTGAATTCTTCACTTAGCTGCAGGAAGTCACATGAAATCAATATTTATTTACAATATTTCATAGGGTGAACATTACCAGAGGCCCACGAGTCATGTCATAATCCTCTAGAACATGTGTCTCTGTATGTGGCACTTGCATAGCAACATGTTGTGAAGAGAGAATATCAGAGTCCAGGAAGGGAATGAAGGAGCGGTGACTGCAGGTATGACCTTCCTTTTGACTCCAGAGCAATGAAAACATAACCTGGCACACGTGAATCTAATGACTAGCAGCACACATGGCCTTTGAACCTGAAGCTCTGTGCTGAAAAGCACTGTGGGTAACAGCACCGGCCCGACTTGTTGCAGCTGATGACAAAGTTCACTTACGCGGTCTGTCTTTCTCCCTCTTCCATTATCTCAGACACACACATATACCACATTCAAGATCCATGTCACTTTAGAGAACCATTTAATCCACTGTACAAGAGCACATGACATGTCCTGTTCTAAACTGTCTAACATCTCCACTTCTTTTACATAAACACTGCATAATATATAATATGCAAAATGATGAATCGTAAAAGACAGTAAAAACCCTAACCCTAACCCTAGATTTATAGGTATGTGCCTGAGCAAATGTAACATTTTTGCTCCGATTTCCAAAATAGATTATAAAACAATATTATACAATATTAATATAACAATGTTATAAAACAATAAATGGTGAAAATAAAAAGAATGCAGTAATAAAGTAATTATTGCATTATAATAGCATACATAATATTAATATAATTATAAACCTTATTTATAAATAATAATTTATAAAAAAGAAAACAAGCTATTTTATAAATAACACCCACACTAATGTTTTAATGTTCATGAATAGCTCTGAAATAAATATTTTGGTGGATTTTCAAGCACAGCTTGCACGTATCTGGACATGCTCTCCACCAGTCGTTAACATTGTTCCTTAAAGCAGATTTGGTTCAGGTGATAACCACATCACTACCTCATTCAGCAGACACTTGCATGGATGGTGACATGCATACAGAGATGAGCTTCTTAATTTTCCAGAGCTCTGTGTGTTTGTGACTGGCATTTAGAGTTTAGAATTATTACAATATTGCGTGTTGTGCTGGTACAAACTTAAAAGGAACAAATACCTCTGTACTGAAGGAATCACCGTCTCCAAGAGTGTATGTCCCACGAAGAAAAAGTACCATAAATGTGGGAACAAGTGTCCATTTCCACAGCAACGTGAGCCAGCGGTCCCATGGTAATGCCATGTTCCCTGTGACAATTTATTAACACTGCAAGATGCAGAACGCGGACTTGATCCTTGCTTAGAAGTGGCAGAAGAGGTGGAACACTACAACAAATCTAAAACACCAGACAAACCGCAGTCTGCCGTTATCGGCGTCTTCGAACGTACAAGTGTTTCCGCGCCCACTTCTCCGAAGTGTCCTCTCGCCAAAGGATCCACGCTCTTTGAACGCAATCTGTCATTCAAAATGTTTAAATGTCTGTGGGCTATAGGTGTACTCAAGTTGCGAGGGGTTGTACCAAAACTCAGAAACCCGGTACTTTGGCCGAAGTTCTCAAGCTGTTGGGGACCATAGCCCGCGGGTGTGTCCACGCTGTATTTATTACCTCCCCCTCCAGAAATGCACATTAAGGACAACGAGCGGTAACCTACTTTAGCCTATAACGTTAAAAATTTACAACGTAATGCAACATCAGGTGTAATTACGCATGAAATAGCGGCATATCAATAATAACTTATAGCAGATTTCAACATTATTTACGTGCAACAACGAAGCAAGAGTTATCTTCACATGATCAAGTACTAATGATTAACAAACGCATAAATTCTTAGATATGCATTCCCAATAAAATAAAAAATACAGTCGTGTTTACAGCTGAAATTAGACCCGGTCACTTCAAAATCGACAGAATTGATCGACAATAGTACCACACAGATCCCAGCTGTTCGCCCGGATTATGACGCCTATCTTGGATCGCAGCCCCGCGCGTGAAGATTTAATGTGCCGTTTTTCTGCCCGTTAAATCGCAGGTTTTGGTTCTAATTTTCTTAGACCGCTTCCACTTGCGTCTGCCGCGTGCCGGGGTCATTTGAAACTCTTTGCGAGTAATGACAGCTCTCTCGTTGCGTCTCCTTGTGCATGAAGTAGCGCTCTGGTCCGACAGTCCCTATCAGAAAACTATGGAGAAGGGGCGGAGAGCGGATGTCGGGAAAATAATCCCATCATCTCCTCTCTGCTGAGACTCCGTTGTCAATTCCTGGTCAGTTTCATTTATTACTAGTGGACAGTAAAGGAAAGAGCTTATAGTTTATATACATCTGTACAAAAAACGTAGTCGATAAACATTACCTACATTGTAAAAGGATCGCTTTGGGGGGGTAATTTATCTTTTACATAAGGAAGCTTAAAAAGTTTAAGAGTTGCTCGAGAACACTCGAGTGTGCTTTAATGCCACAGAGAGGCACAAAGTACGCTGCAGACCCGAGGAGGGAATTCAGGCACCTAACAGGTGTTGACAGAGCTCTGTGTACACAGGAGAGAAGAACATTAACGGAAGTCAGTAACTTTAGGCTTGTGACAGAGCGCCTCCTCCTGGTCAATTTCTTAACTACACGAGTCCTCTCTTAAATAGGTCAAAAGAGCGATCTTTGTCACGAATGAAGAAGAACTTACAGAAGTGGAATGTGTCACGGTTCAGCCCCTGGCCTCTCCCTTTGGGCGTGTGTAGATGTAGTCTACGCCTGGTTATGTCCATATGTGTATTTCCTTGGGTGTGGTTCTATGTGCGTGTTCATCCGTGTCACCTGTGGCTTGTCAGGCAAAGTACTCTTTGCTATTTTTAGTGTAATACATACTTAAACTGCTTAAAGTAGTGAGAAACTATACAGATCAGAACCACCTCCATAGAAAGCCCATTAACTCCCGACAAACCATCCTCTACAAATACACCGATTACTCAGATTTCTTCAGCAAAAGCTCCGCCACTTCCCCCACCACCTCTCCTCACATCCTGTGACCTGGTCATGCTCTTCATGCTAGTAGTATAATATATGCTCTTCAATACTTCACAAAGTGCTGGTGGAACAGACAGGTTTAAATGGACAGGTAGACAGGTGAAGATGGTCAGTAATCAGGACAAGCAGATCACGTAAGTGTGTGGTTATTTGTGTGAGCATAAATAGATGTTCTTGTCGAGTTGCAACAGACCTGGAAGCAACGGAGTAGATCTTACCTGGTGTACCCTACTCCTGTACCCTTTACCACAAGCCAAACCTGCTCACACGTTGTTCTTTATCTTCTGTCTACAGGTCTGTAAACAAGTCCATGTTCACCTGAATACTAACCTGTCCTAACTGTCTCCCTCAGCTCTGTACTATTTACGTTTGCTTCCATTTTGTGAAGAGGTGCCAACTGACACGCAGATCACACCTTTTTGCCCACTGTTCAACATTTGTTGTAGATACGTGTGGGCTGTTGTGTTTGTGGATGAACGTGCATTTGTAAAGTGTGAAACTACAACCTAGCTAGACAACCAGCCTTCATAGTTCCAAGCAGGTGAAAAATAACACCTGTAATGAGGCAACCGCTGGTCGAACAGTTCCTGTCCTATTTTTAAACAAAGTGCAGCATCAGTAGCTGAGGAAACATTCAAAGTTCTCTTGATATTCAAATCAGTGGATGGCAAATTATCTATTATCTAAGACTATTATCTAAGACTATTTAATAACAAAATGCTGTCTATAGAGAGTTCGCTAGGCATTGACACAGACCCATTAATTTGAATTGCAAAGATTAAAGGAAGATTTTTGCATTTTCTCTGGTATTAATTTGGAAATATCTTGCAATACATTGGTACTGGACAGTTAAATAAGTTTGGTTTAATGGTTTAGATTACACTAAAACATTGTCAGACACTAAGAGACATTTTGTGTCACAGTGGCTTAAATACTTGGAGTCTGGAACCCAGAAAGGTTAGTTTATTACTGTATTTGTTTTGTACTGTTTTGTTGACTCTAAAATTTACAGAATTTAACGGAAATGCTCGGCCATTTTAATTTTGCCTCTTTAAAGCATTTAATTTAAGCAAATACTTTAAAAACCTAATTGTGTAAATAGTTTAGTTTTTGTGCCAATCATTGTGCCAAGTAATCAGAATAACGAAAGCTAAGGACATATAGTGGGGTTCTATTTCACTGCTGTAGATCTGTAGAAAACTGCTATAAGAACACTGATAATACTTTAATATTTATATTAAATTATATTTATATTTATATTTAAATATAAGACAAAGTGAACTACATGGTAACTGAATTTAAGCCAGGCCACACTGCACTACCTTTATTCCAGATAGATGCAGTATAGGCACAGTATAATATCCCATTAAAGGCAACTTCACTAGGTCTTTCACAGTAATAAAATAGAATGTTTCCTACATTAGCAACGGGGCCAGTTAAGTGTTTTTTTGTTGCTGGACGGGTCTTAGAAGGCCTATCAGAACAATACAGGCGCTGAGTGCTCCTTTTCCCAACATTTTATTTTAGATATAACGTGCTAGTTAATTAACTAAATGTCCAAAGAACAAAGGCAGTGATGCTATTAACAACACTGGATTACTCATAAATGTAACTGGTAAATGTCATAATTAAATGAACTGTTAGGCTAAGTCTCATCAGGTAATGTGTGCCCTTATTGTCTAGCTGATTTCATGCCACACTGAGGTTTTTTTATTCTGTCTGTTTCAGAATAAAGAAGATGAAATTTACTATAATGATTCTCATGACACTAGGACACTGCAATGGTGAATATCATGATAAGTGCACCCAAGCAAATTATCCAATCACCTTTTAGTTTCTGACCAGGGGATTTCTGTCTGCACATTTGCACGATAGATTAATACATTATTTATGTGCCCTCTACTTCGTTTGATAGTAAACCTAATTTAACACACTATACATGATATTGAATGAGAATAACCAAATTGTCACGGTGGCTAGGAGGAGAGGCCACCAGAGAATGTGCAGCCTCAGGCAGCCGGGAGCAGCGAGCCGAATGCCTGGGAGACCCTCACTCTCCAGGGCAGAATGCTGGGCAAGCAGCAACACGAGATAGAGGAGGTAAAAGCCCTATTGCATACAATAACGGGTTGTTTACAGACCTTGAACTTACAGGCGAACATGCCGAGTGCTCCGACGAGAGAGAGTCTCCGCCTGCCCATTGCCCCCCCCAAGCCATACGAGGGAGACCCAGAAGCATGCGAGGGATTTCTCGTTCAATGCGAGCTGTATTTCTCCTACCAGCAGTATTTGAGCTCGGCAGAGAAAGTATCCTACGTGATCTCTCGTCTTGCGGGTAAGGCATTGACTTGGGCGGCCGCCCTCGTAACTAATGACTCTCCCCTGATAAAGGACTACGCCGCTTTTTCAACGGAGCTGAGAGAAGTTTTTTTCCATCCACGTCGCGGGAGAGCCAGCGGGCAGAGTTTGCTAACGCTGCGACAAGGAGCTCGTCCCGCAGTGGAATATGCCCTGGAGTTCCGGACGCTCGCTGCAGGTACCAATTGGAATGACGCGGCCTTGGTGGACGTTTTTTTAGCCGGGTTAAAACCGGAACTTAGAGCCGAGCTGGCATGCCGGCAGGACTCTCAAACCTTTAATCAAGTTGTTAGACTGGCGGTCACATATGACCGGCTGGTTCAAGAACGCGGAGGAAGTGCAAGAGCCTCCAGCGTAGCGTTGTCACCGCCTCCTGAACAGGAGGTGACGCCGACCGCAGAACCCATGCAGGTTGGCGAGGCTGGCAACCACAGGGTGATTGGCCGACCACGCGGAAGAGGAGCCAGGGTGAGTAGCTCCATGGTGGGGGGCCTATTGAGTTTTCCTGTGGCAGTCTCTTACCAGAACCATCGTGTGGAAGTTTCCGCCCTAGTGGACTCGGGAGCGGCGGGGAATCTGATCGATCCGGACCTGGTGCGTCGCTTGAGGTCTCCGTTGATCCGGCTATGGAAACCCAGACGGGTGCAGGCGGTGGATGGCAGACCTGTGGGCAGCGGTCTTATCCGTCACCGCACTCCCCCTTTGGTTATCCACATACAGGGTTTCACCACACGTTTGACATTTTTCGTTCTCCCCAAATTAAAACACGCCATCACACTAGGACTTCCTTGGTTACAGCAGTACAATCCCTCCATCGATTGTGTGAAAGGTAAAATCACAAGGTTGTCCCCTGTCACTATCACGGGAGAGAGCGAGCAGGTCATGGCCCTCCTGTCTACGTCTATAGAGAGCCCTAACGCTAATAGCCACCTGACATCCCCTCCTCAATACCAAGATCTGGCAGAAGTCTTGAAGGGCGGCCCAGCTTCCACCACACCGTCCCTGGGACTGCTCCATTAAGCTGAAGGCAGGCAGTGTACCGCCGAGAGGGTGTGTCTATCCGCTGTCCCAAGCCGAGGAGTCCGCTATGCAGCGCTATGTCACAGAGGCGTTAGCTCAGGGCTATATTGTTCCCTCCACCTCGCCAGCCTCAGCGAGCGTCTTCTTCGTTAAGAAGAAAGACGGTGTCAGGGCTGACTCTCACACCGCTACCCCTGTCACCACTAGAGGCAGTCGTGACACGTTCCACCTGTCGCCGCTAGGGACAGTCGTGTCAGTCCTATCCTGGGACGCGGTTCCCCCTATAGCCTCTAGAGGCACTCGGGTTAGTCCCAGACTTAACCCGAGTAATCAGCAGTGATTCGTTTCAGCCGTCTGTAGCCCTATTTAGGATGGCTTGTGAAACGAATCACTGCTGAATCGTTTTGGTCTCTCGCCTTCACGTTCTCAGCCTTCTCTTACTCTGGAAAGTCTCGGTGTTGCGTTACAGAGAAAAGGTGCCTCTCCACCTTTTTCTCCTCCCCGCTCTCCTGTACTTATTCGAGTGTCTATCTCCTTCGCCACTTTCTGGCCATCCTCAAGTTTTCCCCCTACTAGTTTACTTCCTATCTTTATTTATTTTTGGGAAGGGTTCTTTGTTAATGCGGCGGTTTTGCCTGCAGCCAGCGTTTCCCCTGGCATTCTAAGTTTCGTTTGTCGCGTGTTGACTGTGTCCACGTTCTCTTTATTTTCTTTTATTTTTCTATCATCCCGTACTTTTACGGTGAGCCTAAGTTCTGTGTGTTCAGCGTAGGTGCTGCCTAGTCTTTAATCGTTTGTTCCTTTCTACCAGCGTTCTTTTGGTTTATGGTTAAACGGCGCTTGGGTTCGTTTCTTACTACTTTTTTTAACGAGGTGTGTACCTGCCGGTACACCCGTCGTTACAGAACGATTCAGCCTTAAAGATGAATCCAGCCGAGCAACCGAACACAGCAGCCTTGACAGCTGCGATAGTCGCTCAGGGACAAAGATTAGGTAACCATGAGCAGATGCTTCGCCAGATCATGGAACAAATAAATACGGTCTCCAGCACGGTGCAAGAGTTAAGTAACTTACCTCAGCCCTCTGTCAGTCCTGCTGTAGTGCCTCCCGTCCCGAGTCGCCATGAATTGGTCTTACCTTCCCCAGCGTTATTCGGTGATCCTGAAGGATGCCGGGTTTTTATTACAATGCTCTTTAGTATTTGAACAACAGCCATCACGTTTTCCCACTGAACGCGCTAAAGTAGCCTACGTAGTGGCCTTATTACGAGATAAAGCATTAGCCTGGGCCACACCGATCTGGGAAAGTCAAACGCAAATATGCTCCTCCTACGAGCAGTTTGCTAGTGCTATGAGGCATGCGTTCTATCACCCGTCATCTGGAGGGGTGGTTGGTCCACGGTTACTGCGGTTACGACAAGGTAGATCCACAGTGGCCCAATACTCCCTAGACTTTAGAACTTTGGCCGCAGAAAGTGGGTGGGACACAGAGGCTCTTATGGCGGTCTATCAAGAAGGCTTATCTGAAGAACTGAAAGATGAGCTGGCGCTTCAGCGATCCTACGTCCGATCTTGACGAGCTTATCGCCCTCACGGTGCGCTTAGATAATCGCCCGACGCGAGCGTAGATGTGCTAGAAGGAACCGCGAGGTTACTCCTCCGGTAGCCCACTCGCAGGTCACCCAGGAGCACGAACCTATGCAGATTGGCCATGCCCGATTGTCACGCTCTGAGAGGCAGACTCGTCTCAGAGAGGGTAGGTGCCTTTATTGTGGAGAGAAACCGCGGTTGATGGACGGAGTCTGAGTTCAGGGGCGGTATCCAAACAGACCGTTCCTATAGAAATGAGTATAGGGGGACACTCTGAGCAGATCACATTTTATGTCATTCGCGCCCCCCCAAATGCGTCTCATCCTGGGGTTTCCGTGGCTACAACGACATAACCCTAGTATTGACTGGCTATCGCAAGACGGTCAGAGAATGGGGCAGTCTCTGTAAGGAGACCTGCTTGACGCTCAAACCCAGTTCTACCGCTAATCCTTCCCACGAACACGTAGACCTCACGCACGTCCCGGCGCATTATCACGACCTTAGTGAGGTATTTAGTAAGCAAAAGGCAGGCTTTCTCCCTCCTCACAGAGCCTACGATATTGCTATCGAGTTACAACCTGGAGCTAGTCCTCCTAGGGGTCGTCTCTTCCGTTGGCGGCTACTGAGCGGAAAGCTATGGACGACTATATCAAGGAGGCCCTCGCGGCGGGTTTCATACGTCCTTCTAACTCCCCCGCTGGTGCAGGGTTCTTTTTTGTAGGAAAGAAGGATGGTGGGTTGAGACCCTGCATAGATTATCGTGGCCTCAATAAAGTGACCATCAAGGATCGTCATCCTTTGCCTCTCATGGCTACCGCATTCGAAGCCTTACAAAAGGCCACCATCTTTACTAAGCTAGATCTTCGTAGCGCTTACAACTTGGTTCGTGTTAAAGAGGGTGATGAATGGAAGACCGCGTTCATCACCCCGTCCGCCACTACGAGTATTTGGTCATGCCTTTTGGTTTAATGAACGCCCCCGCGGTTTTTCAGCGTTTTATTAACGAGACTCTCAGGGAGGCCCTAGATAGATATGCCTTTGTGTACCTGGACGACATACTCATTTACAGTGATTCTCTGTCCGACCACATCCAGCACGTGCGACGAAGTTCTCCAACTCCTGCACGACAATCACCTTTATGTTAAGCTAGAGAAGTCAATGTTTCACATCCAGGAAGTGACTTTTCTAGGGTACAAGGTAGCTCCCAACGCGTTATCCATGGACCCGTCCAAAGTCCGAGCTGTCGCCCAGTGGCCTACCCCTACCTCTCTACGCCAAGTCCAGCGGTTTTTAGGATTTGCCAACTTTTATCGGCGTTTTATAAAAGGGTTTAGCTCTGTTGCTGTCCCACTCACAGAGCTCACTAAGAAGACTCAGGGTCCTTTCGTGTGGCCCCCCTCGGCCCAACAGGCGTTCGATAAGCTTAAGGACCAGTTCACCTCCGAACCCATCCTGCGAATGCCCAATCCTGACCTACCCTTCATTGTGGAGGTCGACGCCTCCGACTACGGTGTTGGCGCCGTCCTGTCCCAACGCTCAGGCACTCCCCTGAAGCTGCACCCGTGTGCGTACTTTTCTCACCGCATGACACCTGCTGAGAGAAACTACGATGTGGGAGATAAGGAGTTACTAGCGGTAAAACTGGCCTTAGCAGAATGGAGACATTGGTTGGAGGGGTCTAAACACCCGTTTTTGGTCTGGACCGACCATAAGAACCTGTCCTACCTTCAGCAGGCCAAACGCCTCAACCCCAGGCAGGCCAGGTGGTCTTTATTTTTTTCCCGGTTCGATTTCACTCTCTCCTATCGTCCTGGTACCAAAAACGTAAAACCTGACGCCTTGTCGCGACAGTGGGAAGCTCCTACGGATCTGGCGGAACCACGTACGGTTTTACCCTCCTCCCGGATTATAGCTCCTATCCAGTGGGAGGTGGAGTCCGCGGTCAAACGCTCGCTTACACGTGATACGGGGCCTAGTGGGGTTCCTCCGGGTCGGTTGTACGTCCATCCGCCTATGAGAAAAAAGGTGCTTGAGTGGGGTCATGACTCTCCTTTCGCTGCCCACCCTGGGGCGCGACGTACGTTCGAACTCCTGCAGCGTCGTTTCTGGTGGTCGGGTATGGAGCAGGAGGTAGGGGCTTATGTGGCCGCTTGTGAAACATGCGCTCGTAACAAGAATCCCCATACTAAACCATCTGGTCTGCTACGGCCTCTCCCTATTCCTTCCAGGCCCTGGTCTCAGGTGGCCCTGGATTTTGTTACCGGTCTGCCCCCGTCACGGGGTAACACCGTTATCCTGGTAATTGTGGACCGATTTTCTAAAATGGCTAGATTCTTAGCCTTACCTAAGCTCCCCTCGGCACGCGACACGGCCTCGCTATTCCTTCATAACATCGTCCGTCACCACGGTTTTCCGTCTGACGTGGTGTCTGATAGGGGGCCGCAATTCACTAGTCAGTTCTGGGGTGCCTTCCTGAGCTTATTGGGCGCTTCGGCTAGCCTGTCGTCGGGTTTTCACCCTCAAACCAACGGCCAGACGGAAAGAACTAACCAGGATCTGGAGCAGACCCTCCGGTGCCTGGCATCGTCCAACCCGTCCTCCTGGTCTGACCAGCTCTTATGGGCTGAGTACGCCCACAACACCTTATGGCATTCTGCCCTGGGCATGTCCCCCTTTGAGTGTCTTTATGGGTACGCCCCTCCCATGTTCACTGACCAGGAGGCCGACGTAGCGGTTCCCGGTGCCCGGGCCCTTGTGCGGCGTTGCCGCTTGGCGTGGCGGAAGGCCCGCCGGGCCCTTGTGTCCGCGTCTGCTAGATACTGCCGCAATGCTGATAAGCACCGTCTCCCCGCCCTCTCATTTCGTGCTGGTCAGCGGGTCTGGTTGTCGGCCAAAGACTTACCTGTCCGAGGTGGGACCAGGAAGCTGGCCCCTCGCTATCTGGGTCCATTCAGGGTGGATAAGAAAATTAATCCCATTACTTACCGGTTACGTCTCCCGCCGTCTATGAGGGTCCTCCCCGTCTTTCATGTCTCCCGCCTCCGGCCCGTTCTCTGTGCCTTGCCCCGGGCTCCGCCTGGGCCCCGTATGATTGATGGGGGTCCGGCTTACACTGTAAACCGGATAATGGACGAACGCCGTGTTCGGGGTCGGGTGCAGTTCCTCGTGGACTGGCTGGGCTATGGGCCCGAGGAACGGTCATGGGTCCCCGCGTCTCGCGTTTTAGATCCATCCCTTATCCGCGATTTTCGGCGCGACAGGGCTGTCGCCCTGGGCCCGCGAGGTCTCGGGCCTAGGAGGGGGGGCTCTGTCAGGGCTGACTCTCACACCGCTACCCCTGTCACCACTAGAGGCAGTCGTGACAGTCCTGCCTCTGGCGCCGTTCCACCTGTCGCCGCTAGGGACAGTCGTGTCAGTCCTATCCTGGACGCGGTTCCCCCTATAGCCTCTAGAGGCACTCGGGTTAGTCCCAGACTTAACCCGAGTAATCAGCAGTGATTCGTTTCAGCCGTCTGTAGCCCTATTTAGGATGGCTTGTGAAACGAATCACTGCTGAATCGTCTTTTGGTCTCACGCCGTCACGTTCTCAGCCTTCTCTTACTCTGGAAAGTCTCGGTGTTGCGTTACAGAGAAAAATGCCTCTCCACCTTTTTCTCCTCCCCGCTCTCCTGTACTTATTCGAGTGTCTATCTCCTTCGCCACTTTCTGGCCATCCTCAAGTTTCCCCCCTACTAGTTTACTTCCTATCTTTATTTATTTTTGGGAAGGGTTCTTTGTTAATGCGGCGGTTTTGCCTGCAGCCAGCGTTTCCCCTGGCATTCTAAGTTTCGTTTGTCGCGTGTTGACTGTGTCCACGTTCTCTTTATTTTCTTTTATTTTTCTATCATCCCGTACTTTTACGGTGAGCCTAAGTTCTGTGTGTTCAGCGTAGGTGCTGCCTAGTGTCGTGGAAATTTCTGAAAATCAATTGAGGACTCAGACGTGGTTAACTGAATTAAATGAGTAATTTATTAAAAGGCATAAAATATGAAATAAAGTAAATAAAGAAAGTAGCAAAGCAAAGTGAGAGCTTCGCCTAGTGCGAAGTTCTCCATAACTAAGAGAGGGGCGCTCCCTCCTTCAGTACATTACAAGAACACAACATCAGCAATTCCGCAGACAGGTTGCCTTGAAAACAGCACGCGTCGCCGACCAGGCGCCTAGTAGCCTGTTTTGTCTACTTGTGTATATCTCCAGATATGGGGCTTCCTTTAGGTTCCGACGGAAGAAACTGATGTCTCAGTTATACATGGAGACAGCTGAAGGCCCGACTGGGCAGACTACTGTCAAACGGTTGACATAGGGCTTTTGCCCTTTTCATCCTGTCCATATACACACATGTGACCTAAACATAAGACTCATCATGTTCAAACTAAGACAATCTGTAAGTATCCCAACAGGAAATGTTTTGGCTACAACTTTGAAACACGTAGATGCAATTGATAGTCCTGTACACAGTGGGATAACTGTAAATATATGAACTGTTAAAAGTGAAAACCCATCAACTTCACAGGACTGCTTGGTGAATATGTTATAATTGAATGAAATTTCAGAGTCAACAACAGGAGATTGTGAATGCTGTTATCTGGCAATACTGAGTAACTCTATATTACCTCTTTTTTTCTGCCTGTCTCAGATTGAATTCAGAGAATGGAAAATGGAATTTATTCTAACAGTTCTCATTATACTGGCTCGTCCTACGATCGGAAAGACATGCATCTCTCCAAAAGGTAGCCAAAAGCTAAATCTAAACAAATCAAACAAAGATCAAATGCAGTAGCAAATGAACACACAACTGACCTTTTAAAGCTTTACATTAAATTAAATTGCATTAAATGACTAGTATCAATACTACAACAAAGGTTTATGTAGTGATGCCTTTAATGCGAAGAAGAGATAAACAGATGCAAAATAATAAATTAATATAATATTAAACATTATGATTGGTAAGGGGCGGCATGGTGGTGTGGTGGTTAGCACTGTTGCCTCACAGCAAGGCGGTCTGGGTTCGATTCTCGGTCTGGGCTGCTCTGTGTGGAGTTTGCATGTTCTCCCTGTGCCTGCGTGGGTTTTCTCTGGGTACGTCGGTTTCCTCCCACAGTCCAAAGACATGCATGTTAGGTTGATTGGGCACTCTAGATTGCCCGTAGGTGTGTGTGTGTGCGTGTTGGCCATGTGGTGGACTGGCAACCTGCCCATGGTGTACCCTGCCTTTGCCTGGAGATGCTGGGATTGGCTCCAGTGACCCTGACTAGCGGGAATAAGTGGTACAGAGAATGAATGAATGATTGGTTAGCCCTGTTATTTAAAGTTATTTTTCACATTAAACATATGGTCAGTGGGGGGTGATACTGGCTTCACTTTGGTCTTGTGTAGTTCAGCCCAATATAAAGAAGTCACTTACCGATAGTGCTCAAGAGTCTGAAGAGTCTCTCTAAAAGCAGAAAAGGAAATCGAAAGGAGAAAATAGAAGATGAAGGCCACAGGTCCAGGAGCCTGCAGGATGTCAGGTCCTGAAAGGGCCACAGGGAAGCCATGAAGATGTGATGTGCAAGTTGGCTTCTTTCTCCAAAGAAGTTATAAACTATTTAACTAGGCTGTAAATATATGTTTTGATACAGTCAATAAACACAAATAAAGTTAAACATATGATAAACATAACTATAGAAACATAAATATAACAGTGTTAACACTGTCAATGTTGGTATTTTCCTAGATGTTTACTGGTGATGGATAAAAGATTCCCAAACCTCTCCTTGGGATTTTTGATCATTTGGGTTATAATGGTCAGCATGAAAATCACTTCAAACATTTTAATACATTTTAATAATAACATTCATTAAATAATAAAACAATTTTAAAGTATATTTAAGACACACTGACCGAATACTTACGCGCAAAAAGCTGGATAGGACAGAAAACCACCACAACAAAACAACATTCAAACATGAACGTTTTTTTTCATCTATGGCATATGCTCACTTGTGCTCACATATGCTCACTTGTGCTCACATATGCTCACATGTGCTCACATGTGCTCACATGTGCTCACGTGCTCACATGTGCTCACATGTGCTCACATGTGCTCACATATGCTCACATGTGCTCACATGTGCTCACGTGCTCACATGTGCTCACATATGCTCACATGTGCTCACATGTGCTCACGTGCTCACATATGCTCACATGTGCTCACATATGCTCACATGTGCTCACATGTGCTCACATATGCTCACATGTGCTCACATGTGCTCACATGTGCTCACATGTGCTCACATGTGCTCACGTGCTCGACCTTGTTGGCTTACTTCCTTATTTCTTCTGTTTGTCCAGTAGTTTGGAGTCCCATATTCCATATTAACATAACGCATGATAATATTACCATTGAAGAAAATATTACTGACTTGCAATGCATGTGGAGTGGGAAACCATGTTATGTAGAGTGCAGAAGTGCTAATATCACCATCAGTATCCCTGGATATTTGGAAAGTAGGACATTAAATCCTGACAACAACAGTCTGTACCTCAGCCTAAGTAAGAAACTGTATTGTGTTTATTTCACATATAAGTTTACAATGTGTTGTAAATTGCTGTATTTTTTGTATTTTAATAGTTTACTCAATTATTTTATTAACTGGCACAATTATTTGACAGATGATTCTTCAGCACAATTCCAGTCCACATGTCATGTCACAAAGTGCACAGCAGACGCTGTATCAAAACTGATGGGTGAAATATGCAAGCAGAATTCTAATGCAACAAATTTGAAAAGACTGTTGAATTTGATGAAAACATGTTTGCATTTGTGGGACAATCCTAATATTATATGTGATTATTTCAAGTAAGCAAACAATTCTTCTACAGAACTCAAGCATCTTATCTATATATCTTTTTCAGTACATGTCCCTAATGTTGAGAAACGTTTGCAATTCTTTCGCAACAAAGTGCAGAGAAAAACTGTATACAGTCCATCATCAGCGTACCATTTGAAGGGAACAGCAAAGACTATGACCTAGGGGACATTGTCATGACTGTGGTTAAGATGAACACTGGTACTGTGAATAATGGTTATGTGCAGATCTCTGCTCCAAAGGTAATGCTCAACACATACTCTTTGTGAGGAAGAATGAGTCATTAATAATAATAACTTAAATAATAAATCCAATAAGCTAATAGAGAGATTTAATTTCAAAGAGCATATCACGGCTGTACTGTTTTGCATTTTTGAAGAGTAACAAAATGTGAGTGTGTAACATATGTGCTTTCTCATAGGTGCTTGTTAATGACACACCTGTGGAGACAAAGATTCCCACTGAACCTTTCCTAAGTGCCTCAGGGAACCAGAGCAGAGTGTCTGTAGTGTCATACTCTGGCCTTGCAGGGCAACTGTTTCTGGTAAACAAGTATTAATAATTGTCCAGTTTAAATGTACATTTATTTTTGTTGATGGGTTTGTATGTTTTTGCACATTCACAGATGAGAGATATAAGCCATAAAAATTCAACATTTTCTCATTTTTGCTACACTGTTGTCATTATTGTGAATTCAAATGTTTTGCAGGCTAACCAGAACAATGTGTCTTTGGTGTCCAAAGTCATTCGTGTAGAAGTTGCTGGACGTGACATAAAGGACTTGTCGAATCTTCTGGTCATCAATTTCACAGTGAATAGCAGCACAGCCATACCTGCAAGTGGCTTTCTAGAAATAACTGTCATGAAGTCATAGTTAAATAGTTAGTGTCACTGTTAAATTAGATTCCATCAGTTGTTTATTTCACTCTCAGTTGATGTAAACCATTCTGCCTTTTTGTTCATTTTCACAGGCAAACTATGGGCTGTCGTGTCTGTTCTATGATGAGAAAGGTATGGTAGATCATAAATGACATAAATGTTAATGACCATTAACATTCAAATGTCTTGGACCTCTGGACAAATCGTCAATTCAGATTCTTAATATATAGTGTGTGTACATATATCTGAGTGTTCCAGTTGGTGGCCATTTCTTGGGGTCAGGGACTGTGCTCTTCTGGACCGACGCTGGTATCATTCCTGGGATCTGTTGGAGCCTCTCCCTCAGCATCACAAAATCTGTTTGTAGGATTGTCTTGTGTTAGCGCCCTCTGCTGTGTGTCAATGGTACATTCTGTGGAGGGCCTTATCCTGCCATGACACTTGCTGTAGTGTAGTCCAATTCCCGGAACTACACTACCCAACAACCCTCAGCCAGAAGAGAGAGATGGTCCTCCCCGGAGTACTGAAAACACCCGTACCGCATTAAATGTGACCATTTAAAGAACGCGCACATCACAGCGTGTTTTTGTGCTAACGAGCATTCTTCTCTTGCTCATACATTTACCGTTGCCAATCTTTTTCTTGTGTTTAGTATTTCCGATATTGTTCTGCCCTTTGGATTTGCTGAATACCTTATGTGCACCTCGACCTTCTGTCTGTTTATTTGACTTTGCTTCTTGGATTGTGACTTGGCTCAGATTGCTCCGCTCGGACCGTTTTCTGTGCCCGTTTTCTACTCCTCTCGTTATTAAAAGCCCTTGTTCCCTGTCTGCAAGCGTCCTCATTTGGTTCGAGATGTTACACTTGCTCTGCTTACATGGGATCCATGTCCCTCATCAGCTAATGCTTGGATGTTTTCATGGATGTGTTGTGTGTTGTGAATAGTGGATCTTGCACTCTCTAGACTCCTTCCCCCTTCCTTCCTGCTGACGTGCACACAATAGATGTTGGATAGAGTTTTCTGCTCTTGAGATTGTCCAGTTATAGTTCTTCTCTTGGCCAACATATTGTGCATGTTGGGTGTCTTGTGACTGGCAGGACGTATGGCTTATTCTGGTCCCCCCAGAGCACACGTGTCTAATGCAGTCTGGCAGACTTTTACAGAGTCTCAACACAAAAAGAACCACAATCCTTCATTTTAACCTGAGACTGTAGAACAGTCAGAAATGTATATGAATGCTGCCCAAGGAAAACACAAGCAAAGCAAAAGATGCAAGAGTCCATTTCAGTGTTCAGAAAGTCAAAGCCACAGTATTCTGTAATGAACTCAAGAGTCGGTGAACCTGAAGCCAGTGACTGAACTGTTAACAGTTGGGCCACAGCATTTTGAAATAGTTGATTGATTAGTTCATCCAATTTTAACTAAAAAAATAACTCTTGTATCAAAACACCTTAATTGTGCCTTAATTGTCTTAATTGGGGAGACGCCTGGATGCTGCGGTCCTTCTGATTTCGGTCTCACAGTCCCTGTAGGACTGTTGGATTTCCAGGTATCGGTAGCTGTTCTCCATGTGTGCTGTATGTCTTATGGTTCCTCCTTAATTTTCTAATCTGTTTTCTAGATTTTCTCGGACATTTCACATGTTGATTTTACTCCTGCTTATATGATGTCATATCATCCTCAGCCTCAGTTACTGCATGAATTGGTTATGTGTCTGACCACACTTACACCTTTGTACAAATGTGTGCCATTTGATAATGTGCAATTTGCTCATTTATAGTTTGTCTGACAGCAGATTTGTATTTAATTATTGCATCATCAGACCAACTGACTAAACCGTTCAAGTGGAGTGACTATGGATCATTCACCACACTCGACTACTTTAACAGCAGCAACACTGTCATGTGTTCATACAATCATATGACCCCCTTTGCTGTTCTTCTGGTAGGCAGTGAATTTGTCTTTAAATGAGATATAATGTTATTCTTTTTTTTGCAGAAATCAAGTTAGCTTGCAAGTAATGTTTGTAATACATTTACTAACCACTTTATTAGACATGATTCTTAACTCACTGGCCCCTTTATTAGATAGATCTGTCAGCCATTTTATCCCCTATTCTAACCATTGGATTACTACTGACGGTGTTATTTGGGTTTGCAACATTTACTCTGACAATGAAATGGTAGTGACATATGGGCACAGCGTGCTCCACCACCCCAATATGTTCAGGTTTCCTGTGGTCAGAAACTCTTTACTCACAAGACGTTCCTACAAGGTAGCCATTTCTAATAAAGTGGCTGATAATTATAAATCATGCCCTCTTAATCCATTCTTTCTGCCAATCTCTCATTTTCATCTCCCTCTCTCTCTCTCATTAGGGAGATTTGAAAATTGATGAGCAGAACTGGAAAATTTTGTCATATATAAGTTATGTAGGTTGTGGTCTGTCATTATTCTTCTGTGCAGTCTCAGTATTTGTCTACATTGTTAATAGGTGGGTAGATTTATTTATTCAGCATTTATCTTAGTGTCTACCTCAGCTTTACATATGCACTTACACATATATTCATGTATACAGTAATACTGAACCATATTATCACATTTGCTTTATGCTTGCTGAAGTATATGAAGGGCAGAGCCTGTTCACATGCTTCCAGTATTTCTGTTTGTTTCCACAGGAGTCCGAATGTAAACTACTCCAGCAGTATCCACGTGTCTCTGAGTGGTGCTCTGCTTCTGTTGAACGCTAGCTACCTGTTCAGCGAATGGACAGCCTCCCTGGGCACAGAAGGTGTCTGCGTGTTTGTGGCTGTGACAATGGAATACAGTCTGCTGTGTTGTTTCTCCTGGATGGCCATCGAAGCTATGCACTTATACCTGCTTCTGGTCAAAGTGTTCAACACCTACATCCAACACTACATGACCAAGCTGTCACTGTTTGGTTGGGGTGAGGTCCAGGTCTACGTGGACCCCAGTGCAAAACATTTTGCAAATATCAACTCAATAAGTCGTTGACATTTAAATTAAAGTTGTACTGTAGTACTAACATGTTTCCTGGCAGGAGTGCCTGCAGTCGCCGTGGGAGCGTCTCTGAGTGTGTATGACATTCTACCTCTTTATGGCACCAAAACCATTACATTATCAGACTCCCAAAGAGACACTAAAATGTGAGTAAACACTAAATATGCCTGCAAATTGTTATGCTGTAAAAACAAAACAAATAAATAATCTGCCAGGCAAAATGCCAAAAACACTTTACAAATGTTCACGTGATTGAGCAGGAGCGTTGCTTGTATATACTGCAGCATTGTCTTAAAAATCTTTAGGGTTGTACAGCAATAAATATTAAATGTCTTTGTCTTCCTAACAGAAATGTCTGTTTATTTCTTTTATTCCCAGCTGCTGGATCACCAATAGTAGCTTCCTGTATGGAATGAACCTCACCTGCCTCAGCCTTATGTTCCTGATGAACGTTACCATTCTCATGACGGTGATCTGTCAGATCATTAAGCTTCGACACTGGAAAACCAAACACAACAGACTGTCGTCTGGCAAGAACGTTTTCAGCGTGCTGGGCGTGACGTGTCTACTGGGGGTGACGTGGGGTTTAGCTTTCTTCAGCTATGGATACACAAACTACCTTGTACTCTACCTCTTCTGCATCTGCAACAGCTTGCAAGGTAGTCTGGGTGCACGTAGACAGGCCTCTGCAACCTCAGAAGGTATAGGCACAAACTAGATTAGGAGTGTGCTCATGAAAACAATCTGTCAGTTAATATCAACATTTTTATTATTACTAAGGAAAATTACATCCATGTACATAACATTAACTGGTATCTTCAGGCTGTACCAACCAGAATGACCCTGTTCTTAGAGGGAAAGATTACATCAAAGATGTTTCATTTTTGCTAACCACATGGCTGTTCACAGAAATGGTCTCCTCACTGTTTTTACAGGCCAGTCTCTGAATGTCATCTTGTTTGATGGAAACTATGATGACTAATGCATGTCATTCACAGGTGCTGGTGCGTTTCTTATTAAAGCACTGGCCTCCCCTCAATCATCATTAGTGTGGGGGCAGTTGTTTGCATTTCTCAAGAGCTGTAGCATTTCCGTTATCACTTACTAAAGTCATAGTGAGGTCCCTGACCTGTGAACTATATTTCCCTCGACATTAAGTACTGTCATACAGAGAACGGTGTGACTTGTGATGAATGACTCAGGGATTGATGAAAACAAAGAAATCACTAAAGAGAAGTAAGATTTCACAAGAGCTGTGACGAACAGTAATGTGATGTGGGGCAAAAGTCAAGATAAACGTAATTTTCTGTACAAACAGCTCTACGGGGGAACTGAGATGTGTGGGAATATGACATGGAATGTTTTGCTCTTTATGTCTAGGTTTGTTCATTTTCTTATGGATCTGTAGCACAACAAGGAACGCCAGGGATTCTGTGGATGAGAATCTGACTTCATTCAAGCTGTGGTCTTCCACATCCTTCCTCGCCCGTTAAGAGTAGAATTCCTGAGAAGTCTGTCAAAGCCCACTCTTAATGGAATCACACGCTGCAGTTGTATGGTATTTCCACCATAACGGAAAATAATGCTACAGGATGTTGACAGCAGTCACAAGGCACACCACCCATCACATGTTTGGAAATCAACCTCTCCCTGTCACTCCACTGCCTAATGACCAGTTTCAGATCAGTTGCGCAAGTCTGTACTTCTCCATTTAGGAGAAGTTCCCTGCTATCAATATTCTAAATATTTCGCGTATTTGGATAAAACCATTCCAAAAAGTGTATAGTATAGTACCAAAGTACAGTACCAAAACATAGTGCCAGAAAAAATGCTTGTGATGCTTATTATGTACTCTTTGCAAAGAAGCTTCTCAATGCTTATCAACAGTACATTTCAAGACATTGTTCTACTGTCTCAGATTTACATGCACATTTTTCACAGGCCAGTCAGAGGTCACTGAGACTGGTAAAACTTTTAGTCTTTTCAGCCTAAGCAAAAAGCACGTTTTGTGTTAATATTATTCATGAATCATTAATATAGTTCTTCTCTATGTTGTCATACAAGCAGCTTTTCTGTCTGTTTCACTCTGTTCATACTTTCCCAATAAACTTTAGATGCTTTACATCTCATGTTTGAAAGATAGTTCAAAGTGATCCTTTCCGTGCAAAACACACGCACATGGTTTAGCTGAAAATGCAATTCAAGAAGTCACCCGTTTCGTCAGGAAACCACAAACATGGACAAGTAAAAAGAAAAGTAAAGACGTGTCGCGAGTTGCGTACCTCATGTCAGGAGAACAGCGTTATTCTCAAACAATGCGGAGAAATCGTATTGTTGTTTTCTTTTGTGTTATGGCACAGGCAGGTAAGACAAGGAATGTTTTACAAAGTATGATTTCAGTTAACTGAACTATTGAACTATTCCCTAAAGCTTCTATGGCACAGGGAACCATTCGCGTCAGCTTTTGTTATTCGTTAGTGTGGACTGGATTAAATGGGTATACTGGATTAAGAAATAAGTAATTCTGTGGGTCAGTATGCAGAGGTTAGGGAGATCTGTAATATCTTGGGTATCTCGACGGGTTTATCTCGTGGACTGTCGTAACGCTGACATGGACGTCTGCTGTGTAACATATTTATTTTATACCGAGAGCTTTTTTGTTCAAGATATATCCTGAATGTAATTAATCCCTTTAATTGCGCGTCTATCATTACAGAATCTTTATCGTGCATTTTGATTTAAGGAATACAGTCTATTAGCCTGTGTATCGGTCCTGTGGACCGCTAAAATAGCACAGTGTAAGCTGTAGGCAGGCTACATTGTCCATAGCCTTCATTACATGTCAGTCACATTTCACTACGACAAGTGAAAAATCTTGTTGTCAAGAAATAATCCAGTGGAATTAACTGTCTGAATGTATTCTCCTGAATTTATTATTTAGCGCAAATAAGTTTTTGTGTTGTATCGTGCAATCGGAATTGAATCCGAATTCAATCGCAAATGTATCGTTCAATCGGAATCGTTTAATTCGGAATACACTACTCACAAAAAATTAGATATTTGGGTTTCGGGCGAAATTTCAAGATGAACCTAACTTTCAGGATGCACTCTAACTTTAACAGGTGGACTTAATGTGACCATCTCTAAACATTTGAATTCTGATGTCCAACTGTCTCAGTACTTAGTACTTTTTGCTCAACTTGCTGTTCTTTAACAAGGCTAATAACGGCTCTCTGACGGCTAATATATATTTGATCATTAGTACCTCACCATTGCGAGGCTTCAAACAGGACATTCTCAAATGTAAGTGGCCACTGAGCTTAGAGTGCCACAGAGTGTCATCGGCAGGTTGACGGGAGATACGGAGAGACGGGAAGAGTCACAGAAAGGCACAGAAGTGGACCTCCATTGGCCACACCGCACACTGATGACGTCAGGCAGACCATTCGAAAACGTTTACGTCAGAGTGGTCTACATGCTAGACCACCCCACACCTGACCACCCCACAGGGCCCAGGCTCACAAGATGAGCCTTTTGTTGTTACAGTGTGGGCAGGTGTGTCTTGTGTCACTTTCTCCAGACCTGAATCCCAGAGAAAACCTATGGGATCAGCTGAGTCGTCATGTAGGCGAGGCTCGTAACTCTGTACCCCAGAACCTCTGTGACCTGAGGGCCCTTCAGGAAGAGTGAGGTGCCATGACTCAGCAGTCAATAAGGCGACTTGTGAACAGCATGAGACGTTGTTGTCAAGCTGTTATTGATGCTCAAAAGTACATGACAAGTTATTGACACATTGACATTTTTGTTGGGGTATGTACACCCACTACTGTTGGCTTTTGTTTCAGTAAACTATTTGAGATGTGGAAATCACCTTTGCATGTTTCTTCTTAAATGCTCTACTTTCACGATATAATATCACTGTAGTATGAACTTTTTACATTTTCCATAAATTTCACACCAAAGCCCCAAACCCCAAACTTTTTGTGAGTAGTATATAATCAAATATTCCAAGTGTTTGGCAGAAATGTATAAAAACTAATAAAAAATCAATGCATTAATTTCTCACTGATTTTTGCAGTGACATCCATGTCGTCTCAGCCCTGCTCTCGGGTTCTCGAGAACTGTGAACTCGACATGGACATCCCGAGGTGAGTATCTGATAATGAGCTTGTTAGCTTGCAAGGGGCTGTACAGTTTCTGCTTGAAATAGATCCCTATCTGCATTCAGTGTTGAGAAGCTGTGTAAACTGTCACACATTACTGTAGGCCTGTCATTGAGGCCGTTTGCTATAAAGAGCATGATTTTGGAGATAGAAAAGGTGAAACTGACAACTGTTACTATACAATCACTTTTTTATCATTTATTATAATTATTACAAACTGACGAACTGTGACAACTGGCTCCGCCCTGCCTGTCAATCATGTCTTTTTATCTTCCATGTGTTGTTTTGGCTTCAGTTGTCATGCCCCATCTTTTAGTTCTTTACCCATCACTATTGTTCTCACCTGTATCTAGTTTGTCCTTGTTCGTTCATGTATTTAAACCCTGTGATCTGTCTTCCTGGTTGTCTGTCCTTTGTCATGTCCCTGGTATCTTGTATGTTTGCTGATTTGTTTGACTGTTCTGTTATGGTTTGTTCTGTTATTTACTTACATACTTTACTAACCCCCATGAGCCCCCTGCTTGATGCGTTAGTGTTTCTTGTTGCCAGTGTTAGTTTCCTGTCTATTTTATTTGGTCTAACCTTGTTTGATGTTGTTGTTGTTGTTGTTGTTGTCACGTTACCTATTGTTATTGTAATTAACTGTATTCGACTGCATACTTGCATCCAACCTCAGGCGGCCCCATGTTACACAAACAGAATGTGGTTTGGTGTAACGCCACCAGCGTTGATTGAATAGTGGTGGGACACAAATGCTGAGAAGAGCTAGATTTGATCAGGGCAAATCCAGAATCATAAACATTATCACAGTCCAGGGCCAAATAGCCAGATAGATCGGAGACAGAGACACGACTAACACGAACAGGCTTTGAGGTAACAAAATAGACAAAAGACATAAACCAACCAAACACTACTTGAAAACCATAAACTGTAACACTCACAAGAGGCTGTATAGACAAAACAAAGACCAACAATGAAACATAGAAAAGTTTCAGTACACAGGAAAAATGAGAGGGGCGTGGTTACAAATTGACAGGAGGGAACAACCAAAATGACATCACAAGCACATGGAACAAGGAAACCAGGAAACAAGAAATATGATTGATTGGGGGGTGGGGCTAAATGTCACATTTGAGAAAGTTCTATTGAAATTCCACTTCAACAGAATTGTGCATAAGTAATCTATAGACTGAATTAATGTTTTGGACAGGTGTCTTGAACATGGTATGAGAAACTGCAAAAACAGAGGAAGACTGCGTAACCCAAACCTGCAGTTGATGACTGTCAATTCCTCTTTTGCAGTAAGACTTTTAAACATAACTTTTAAGAACCTGTTAACATACCAGAAGACAGTGCTCTCTCTCTCTCTCTGTCTCTCTCTCTTTCGTCTACATGCATATTTGTATTTATGTATAAATACATATCAAACTACAATAACCATAATGTATATTATTTAGTTCTACTTTCTATTGCAAACGCTGTATATTAGCCATATTGTATATTGTTCGTTGTTTAATATTGCTTTATATTAGCATAGATATACATATGTAGTGTATATACTATTAGTTGTACAGGAGGATGAATTGTATTTAAGTGAATTGTATTTAAGCCATTGTTTTTGCAGGCCAGAGTGGACACACAATATGGACATGTCATTCGTATTCCTTCAGAAGCTCTCCTGAGAAGCATTACGATGCAGCCGCACATTAATAGCTATGATGTGAACTTGAAAGTATTTGTGCTCAATGCCAGCCTTTTCGAGGTTAGTGGCAGACTCAAGTAATGGAGTCACCTAAAATCAATGCATCGCCCAATTTTTTTATATCTTTCAGCTGTTGGTAATCATGAACATAGTGAAATTCCACTATACATAATGTCTGAGCTACAAAATGTAAATATGTCTATTTCAAATATTGACGTTTCAAATATTTCATGCATTGACGTTGGAGCAGTTTAGCACACAAGCTTCAAACTGCATACAAAGCAGTAGTTTGAAAGTAGATGAAAGTTTGAAAGACCTCTCAACATTGTATTTTGGCACAGGTATCTACTGCTTCTGTTCATGAGAATGAGGTCATAAAGAATCATGAAGTCTTAGGGGTGTGGCTTGGAGAAAAATCTGTTCAGAATCTTTCTCATCCAATTACAATGGCATTTGCCAGTTCCAACCAGGTAAAAAAAATGCCTGTTGTATAACATGGTAGCAAGACTAATTAAGATTGTTATTTTGCAAAGCGCAAAAATAGAAGTGAAAATTAGTTTTCATTTGTGTTTACCCCCAAACATGCATATGTTTCAGAGTGAGAATGGAAGGTGTGTATTCTGGAAAGGTAGGTAGAGACAACTGTCCTGAACTCACAGATTTTTAATTTTGAAGGATATTTTTTTGCACTTCTCATAAGAACATGACAGTAAGAAGGCACATACAATTAAATATGTAATGAGCTCTGTACATTGCATGTTTGACTGTAAGTAGTCTAGTGATTTTCTGTTTCATGATAATGGGGACCTTTATCTTTGATATGTTTCTATTTGCTCTTCAGGGAACTGGAGTACTGAGGGGTGTAATACCACAAGGAACAGCACACATTTTGTCTGCAGTTGCAATCACCTTAGTTTTTTTGCAGTACTTATTGTGAGTTCAAGGTTCCAGCAGAGACACTGTAGTCTGCCCCAAAGATCTGTCATTGGTCATTTTCTCTATCCTGTCTTGTTCTGAATTTTTCATTTGATCATATGATCCCTGACAGAATCCGGGGATTGTAATAGACCCTGAAGATGTTAGGCGTCTTAAATATATCACATATATTGGGTCTTCTTTCTCTGTGGTATTCACAGTCATCATCATTGTACTGTTTCTAATACCAAGGTAAGACAGCTTCAACATCGCATCCTGCTAAAGTCAGATTATCTGTAGGACTACCTAACTAGTGTGTAAACGTGTGATTTGCATTGTTTATGCAAGGAGTGTATGCATTAAATATCCTTAGTACGGTAAAATTTTACAGCGAAGAATTAGAAAACTATATTAATTGCTTGTATTCCTATTTTGAATTCCAGATATATTCTAGAAGGGTAGAACTGTTACTCTGTTTAATACTTTACACCTACAAGAACTCATTTCCTATTTTAACGTTAACTTTATATTATGATTTTAGAAGCAAAGGCGTTGAGTCTAAATTAGACTTATTAACCCTATAACTGTATAACTGTAACTGTAACCCTACAACTGTGACCATATAAACGCATCCCTCTCAACTTTCTACACAGGAAGTGTAAGAGAGAGCACTCTGTCATCATCCATACTGAGCTGGCAAGCTCACTGTTCCTCCTGCACCTCTTCTTCCTGGCCAGTGCCTTATTTTCTGGGACAGAGACGGTAGTGTGTCGGATCCTAGGGCTTATGCTGCACTGGGCTCTGCTAGCTGCCTTTACCTGGATGGCTATCGAAGGCTTCCACCTGTACCTGCTGCTGGTGCGTGTCTTCAACATCTACATCAGGAGATACCTGCTCAAGATAAGCCTGGTTGGCTGGGGTGAGTTTCTGAAGATATAGCCAGCTAGCATAAATGCCAAATAACACACTGGCTATGAGAGCGTAATGTGAACTTTGGTTTCACCTGAGTAACATAAAGAAATGCTTTTTAGACCTCTTGCAATATCATGTTTAATAGGGATATCTTTCTTCTCTATTGGTGTAGGCATTCCTTCAGTTGTAGTGATGGTATCTGGAGTGTTTAGCGAATATGGCAAGTACACTATCACAGGGAATGACACCAGCGATACTGCAATGTAAGAGACCTATCCAAAACATTATACATTACAGACATTACAATGCTCTCAGTTCACTTCAGTCATGTATCTCCATATTTGTGCATTTCGTCCCCAATGTTCAGCTGCTGGGTTACGTCTAAGCCTGTCAGTATAATAACGGTCAACGGTTATCTGGTACTGTTGCTGGTCTTCAACACAACCATCCTGGCAGTGATGGTGCGGAAGTTACATCAGTTCAGAGTGCGGGGTATCCAGAGTGGAAATAAGGTGAAGAGGATATGGAAAGACTGGGCCACTATACTGGGACTCAGCTGGGTTCTGGGTCTCCCCTGGGGACTGGCCTTCAGTACCTATGGCCCCCTGGGTTTAATAGGGACTTACATCTTTACTATACTCAATGCCTTTCAAGGTGAGTGTCATTCTCTGTTTTGCAATGACTGTTCATGTGCTTTTGACTGTTCACTATTGTTGAAGGCTTACAGGCATGAGAGGCTGATGACGCTTTGCTTCCTGTCTCATACATGCCGAACACTTCTGTGTTGTGGTTTGGACTGTTAAACTGTTAAAATGTTTTCACTATCCACCACAAGGGTGTACGTCTTTGAGATTATGCAATGTTGGCTGCAGAATAATCATTAGAAATGTTTTTAAGTGGTGAACAATTATGTGAAATGCCGTTTTTCATCTTTCAGGTTTTCTAGTTTTCCTGTGGCTCCTGTCTATCACATGTCACTCAAAACATGAGGAGCAACAGTCACTGAAGGGCATGTCCATGAGTTACCTCAGCTCATGATGATGGCGTTAAGGCACTGGGGCATATGTAGATATTAAATTTAACCTTGAGTTGATCAAACTCAACCCCTCACGCCTAGACTTGATGCTTCTAGAACAGCTGATTCGAATTCCAGCACTCAAAATGAGTCACCTTTGAGTAGACGGAATTTAACTGATGCATGTGCACAATTGGCTTCTAAAGTCATCATCGACCAAATGCTACAAATTGTAGATCTTTTTAATTCCAGTCTCTCAGAAATTAATGTGTAAAATATGTAAACAATCAAAAGAATTCATCAGCTATTTTAATGGTTTCTACCCCTGTAATTTAGATTTCTTGTGATGGTTTTCTCTCCTAAAATAGCATGTCTGATCATTTGAGAGAGGGTTGGTGCATCTTGAGATGATATTTTGGCTTTCTGGAGTAGCCCTCATATGTTGTCCTGAAGAACTGCATGGCAGACAGTTTGTTAATTTGGCAAGTTCAATGGAACTCTGTAATATTTGGGCTCATAATGTTTCGCTCACTCCATCTTTATGTATTTAAGTATTTTTCCATGTATGCTATTATATTGACCAAATGTATTGTCAAAGGTCACTATTTTGCTAATGTGTTGTCAAAAAAGATATATTTTTGATCCACACAAGACCTGAAATATGACTACACTGTATATGTCAAAGAATAATCAATCAACCAAACCAATCAATTACAGATTGCTATTTGATTCTTATGTGTTGTTTGGGTATTATCTATCAATCTAACCTTGCAGCTCATCAGATAAATCGTCTGCTTTTAATTCTTGTATTGCTACTTTAAAATTTCAAAAACTGATCGGAATCATTTATTTATCGAAAACAGAAGTCCAAATGTGCACAGAAAAATGTAACTATACTAGACAAGTAATGTTTGAACCATACACTGCATCAACACATTTACAGTTCTCTATTGTAGCTCTGATAATTGAATGCCACAGTGTCATCCTATTGTCCCCACGGTTTGGTGTTCTTGTGTCTGGCTTTCCTAATGCCTCTTGTCAGGTTTGCCCTGTCTAGGCTACAGGCCTCAGTGTCACCCGACCTGTAAACAGTGTCACGGGCCCACAGGCAAACCTCAGGATACATCCATGGCCTCTGATTGGGGAAGAGTTTCATATGCTTGACAGAGATGACATTGTCAATGCATGTGCTAAAACATAACAGCTGAGGTGCATGTGTCCAGGTGATTGTGAGATTTCAAAGTGGTTTGTGAAGAGAAAACTAATCCAATCAGTGTTCTGAAACTGATACTGTAGGGTGGAGATAGCCCCTTCCATCCTGGACTGATCGAAAGGGGACCAAAACTTCAGCTGGGTCTCTGGGTTGTTCTCTGTCACCTTCATACTCTGACACTTCCTCCTTTAAACCCTCCACACTGTCAGCCTAGCTTCTCTACTTCTGATCACTGTCATGATCAGATATGTTGACCTAAGCTTCAACTGCAGTATATCTCTTGTATATCGCCATTGTGCTTCCAGAGACTGAACTGCACTGACGCTTTACATAACAGAATTGTGAGAAAGTTGTATAATATTTTTTTTTCAACTGGTGCGGTTTCAGTGGGATAAAATCTACATCGATAACGGGTTCCTGTGGGGGTTGTCATGGAAACCAAAAGAGGACATAAGTATGTGCGCGATATGAGGGAAGTCTGTTGAGCGTAATGCAACTGTATTTGTTCTGTGAGAACATCAAGTGTGTGTGTGTGTGTGTGTGTGTGTGTGTGTGTGTGTGTGTGTGTGTGTGTGTGTGTGTGTGTGTGTGTGTGCTCAAATACATCTGTGTGTTGAAGTGTGAGAGAGTAGATGTGCTGGAACAGATATGCGCTGTTTTATAAACCAATTCTTACACTAGTCTTACCCAATCATTTCCAATTACCAGAAACACCATAGGTGTTCCATAAAACCCACGTAGTACCACAACAAATACCATGTGGTATGAAATCTCAAAGGATTTTAGGCACTTTTTAGTGAGCAAACTTGTAAATCGGTCAAGTCTGATCGGAACACAAAAGGAGGGTTAAAGTCAAACGCCACAGATTCGCTAAATTACCTTATCATTCAATGGTTCAAATGTAAACAAAGTCATTAAGAGTTTAAGTGTTGTGGTGTAAAACGCGCCATTTCCAGATAAACTGAATCGAAATTATTCCCAATCGTTGTACTATCAGTCTAAATAAAAATAAAACGGTGTTAAACTTGAAAAAACTAGTTTGGGTAGGTGGGAGTCGCACTGTTTTCATAACAATTTGATTTGTGTATTTTAGAGAGCTCCAAATAGTGAGCACCAAATAGTGAACATATGCAACACAATCGCCATGTAACAGGATTTTGCTAACTTCAAAATTCCAAAATGCTACAGTAAAAACACTTGCAAATCACTGCAATGGTACACTAGGAAGTGCTGTTGAAGAATATAGTGGAGTGATTTCATAACAATTTGATTTGTGTATTTTAGAGAGCTCCAAATAGTGAACATATGCAACCCAATCGCCATGTAACAGGATTTTGCCTTCCTGTTATTCCAAAATGCTACAGTAAAAACACTTGCAAATCACTACAATGGTACATTAGGAAGTGCTGTTGAAGAATATAGTGGAGTGATTTGATAACAATTTGATTTGTGTATTTTAGAGAGGTCCAAAGTGAACATATGCAAACAAATCACCATGTAACAAGATTCTGCTTTCCTGTTATTCCAAAATGCTACAGTAAAACACTTGCAAATCACTACAATGGTACACTAGGAAGTGCTGTTGAATATAGTGGAATGATTTCATAACAAGGATTTTGTATTGAACATATAGAGGTCCAATTCCAAATTTCAACCAAATCACTAGGAATTGAAGAAGGTGGAGTGATTTTTATTTTATTCCAAAAATGCTACAGTAAAAAACACTTGCAAATCACTACAATGGTACATTAGGAAGTGCTGTTGAAGAATATGAAGAAGTGGAGTGATTTCATAACAATTTGATTTGTGTATTTTAGAGAGCTCCAAATAGTGAACATATGCAACCCAATCGCCATGTAACAGGATTTTGCCTTC
This sequence comes from Brachyhypopomus occidentalis, assembly GCA_020368025.1. Taxonomy (NCBI): domain Eukaryota; kingdom Metazoa; phylum Chordata; class Actinopteri; order Gymnotiformes; family Hypopomidae; genus Brachyhypopomus; species Brachyhypopomus occidentalis. The sequence goes on from JAGXOD010000022.1 coordinate 6,646,989, forward strand.
CTGTTATTCCAAAATGCTACAGTAAAAACACTTGCAAATCACTGCAATGGTACATTAGGAAGTGCTGTTGAAGAATATAGTGGAGTGATTTCATAACAATTTGATTTTGTGTATTTTATAGAGGTCCAAATAGTGAACATATGCAACCAAATCGCCATGTAACAGGAGGATTTTTTGCCAGCTTCTTATTCCAAAATGCTACATTCCAAAACTACAGTAAAAACACTTGAAAAAAAACACTTGCAAATCACTACAATGGTACATTAGGAAGTGCTGTTGAAGAATATAGTGGAGTGATTTCATAACAATTTGATTTGTGTATTTTAGAGAGGTCCAAATAGTGAACATATGCAACCAAATCGCCATGTAACAGGATTTTGCCAGCTTCTTATTCCAAAATGCTACAGTAAAAAACACTTGCAAATCACTACAATGGTACACTAGGAAGTGCTGTTGAAGAATATAGTGGAGTGATTTCATAACAATTTGATTTGTGTATTTTAGAGAGCTCCAAATAGTGAACATATGCAACCCAATCGCCATGTAACAGGATTTTGCCTTCCTGTTATTCCAAAATGCTACAGTAAAAACACTTGCAAATCACTGCAATGGTACACTAGGAAGTGCTGTTGAAGAATATAGTGGAGTGATTTCATAACAATTTGATTTGTGTATTTTATAAAGCTTCAAATAGTGAACATATGCAACCAAATCGCCATGTAACAGGATTTTGCCAGCTTCTTATTCCAAAATGCTACAGTAAAAACACTTGCAAATCACTACAATGGTACACTAGGAAGTGCTGTTGAAGAATATAGTGGAGTGATTTCATAACAATTTGATTTGTGTATTTTAGAGAGCTCCAAAAATAGTGAACATATGCAACCAGTTAAAATCGCAAATTATGAACATATTTGTAACAGGATTTTGCCCGCGTGTATGCGCCTCAGTTGCGATGAGATGTGTGTACAGTCTACACAGGCGCGCCCTAAACGCCAGAGGGCGCCCGCGAGGCCATGTAGGCGGCGAGGTAAACAAAACTGTATGTCGCAAACTGTAGCTAACGTAATTAGCTAGACCGCTATTCTATTAGGCTGGTCACAGCACGTTCTACATTGTCTCAGCATATGAAGATGGTGCAAAACGTAACTCAAGACTGTATCGCCATCTGGCGTTCTAAAAGTGCAATAGCTACTAAATATCAGTGAGGTTCATTAACTGCTTAATTCCTCAAGGCCAAGCAAATTCCCGTTTACTCGTTTTTGGTTTTATTTTGCGTTACTTGAATAAATTCCGATATCCATTTTAGCAAGTGACGTCAGAAACAAGCTTCTATACAAAGTTTTATTAAAATACAGATGTGATGCAAATTAAGATACAAAATATCAAAAACATTTTAAAAGTATAAAAAGTGCACAAAAACCTCTTTACAGCATCAATTGTACAGACCGATGAATAAATAGTATAAATTAGAAAAGACAAATTTCTGTTCTGATATCAGTTAAATTCCCCCCAAGGCACATTAGCAGTGACTGCAAATGTACCAAGTGAAGTTTCCCTGAACCTTATTGACATCATGTAAAATTAGCTTGTATTCTGAAAAACAGTTTAGTTCAATTAACAGTTGACTCGTATTGCTGATGAGCTCATTCATATACAATTTTACACAAATTAAACACGTTATAGTCACTTGAATCTGAATTCCTTTGTACCATTTCTTTGAATTATAAGCCATCCATCCATTTCCCCCCCTTAGATGGGAAAACTAATTAAACTAACTTTAATTGCTTTATAGAATTACAGTGGAAAGGCTGCAGTCTGTATGATGCCAAGACAGGTTGTACAATTTGAATTTTGACTGAGTGATTTGACTTTTAGCACATGGATACACATTTGCACCAAGTGAGATGCATGCTTACCAACACAGTGGATTTGATCTGTTCCCAAAATGCATTAGATTTATAAACATTTTGAAGTTTCCCCACATCATGGCAGAAATAGAGATGCTGGTAAAGTCTGTGTAGTGAAATAACTAGTGTCCCAAATTAAAACCGAAGAAACAAGAAGGTCCCAACAGTAACAGGTACACCAGCACTCTTACTGCTGTGCAATCATAATTAAACATGCACTTATAAAATTGCATACTCCACAGCATGCTAAATAAGCATGTCTCATTTTTGGACAGTAAATTATGGCAGAGTTTAACTTTTGAGGAGAAAGTAAAAATCTTTCATACAAAGGATGAATCAAAATACGCTTTGGATGCCGATGTCATCAATGTCAAAATAACTCGTAATCGAACAATGAATAAGTGATTAAGAGATGCATGCGCATTTAATTGGCAAGAGCTATATTCACACTGTGAATATCCACCAACCTAGTCATACCTTGCCACCCATAATATAGTTATAAAAAGGACTGCCTTACCAACTCATCTAGACTGGGGCAGAGAAGTCGGCAAGTGCAGTATAACCGTTTTGCTTAAAATTCAAATCACTGATACACTAAGCAACATTGAGACAAAAACATGGACTATTTCATGGAAAATTTATAACTCAGTTTAAACATAAGAAGTTAGGAGCCAGATCTGAGGCGTTTGGTGCACTGGTACTGAAAATAAAGATTATATACAAAACACTACAAAATCCAGTCAGACATTTTACAGTGCCAAAAATATGTATAAAAAATAATTTAAAAAAAAAAAAAGAAGAAAAGGAAAATACCTGGATTACAAGCCTCAATAAGCCATTTAACTTGAACCTGATTCTATGAATATTCACTAATGCCCTTTACTCATTTTTGCTCCCTTTTGTTAAAAAAAAAATATATATAATAAAAGTCTCACAAAAGAAACTGTTATAACAAAAGTCTGGAGAGACAATCAAAAAGCATTCATACACAGTGAATTAAAGTGGGAATGATATCTGAGAGTCTGCCACTGCATACAAAGTGACGAAGCCTCCAGGAGACGAGGAGAAGAGTTGCTGGAGGTTGGTCACCAAGTCTCCTTCAAGTCCTCTGCGAGTGGAGATGGCAGTGTTTTGGAATGCTGGGAGACCGACGTGGACGCCAACGCCGCCGGCTCCTTGGTGCTACAACAAGGCTTGAAGAGGCGAGGGTCAATAATTACCTCACCAAAGCGCCCTTTGTAGACAATGCCACAGCACACTTTCTGCCTGTGAATATTGGGAGTAGGTAAATAAAATCAATAATTCGCATTCTCTCTCTCTCAGCACATGGTATTTAGTACCTTTCGACTGATTTACACATTACCTTTTCCAGTAGGAGAGGTCAAGGAACGAGAAGCCGGCTGGGGTCGGGCGCCTTTGCTTGGTTTCGATGTCTGAGCCATCGTCAGACTGGTTGCTGTGGCTAGGAGACTGAGACGGAGACATACTGGATGTAGTGCTGTGGGCATCAGAGTCTAAGGAGTAAAATAGACCAAAAGAGGATATTAACCCAAATACATCTGGCAACAAAAATTAAGAGATTTTTACAGACCCATTGAGAAGTACACAGATATAAACCCACATGGAAAATATTCTCCAACATGTACATGTTAATAAAGGTTAGCTGGAACATTTTTAAGTATCCAGGCTTAATCCCCTTTTCACAAATGTTTGACAACACGAAGAGAAACAAAACATGCTTCACACACACACACACACACACACAGAGAAAGACCCACTTTGACGTTTAAGTTTATGGAGCTTCTTCAGTTTGTTCTTTTTCTTCCCATCAATGGTTTTCACTTTTTTGGGTTTTGTTAGCTTGAAGCCAGGTCCTGCTCTCGCATCCACCACCTTAAACATAAATTACTAATTAACCACAAGCTATTCATGTTAATCCAGTGTAAACCATGTTAATCCAGTTGTGGAAGCCTAACAGAATTGAATTTCACATACATGGCTCCAGTTCTTCTTTGATCCAAGTGGTAATTTTTTCCATCTTTTTACCAGAAGCACACAGGCATTGCAGATATCTCCAACTCTGTCCTCAGATAAACTGCCAATACATGAATACATTTAATATAATATAAATGCAATATAATATTATTTTTGACAACAGAGCAAAGGGGTGGGAATTCTGTGGGAGTCGCTTCATATTCAGATGTACTGCGCTTCTCACCCAAAACAAAGTCGGAAGTTTTCCTCATATCTGCTGCTGTCCGTAAACCGTGAACTGGAGGACTTGGTTTTGCAAATACAGCAACCTTCGTGACTGCGATAAATCTTGGATTTATGAAATCCAAACATCTCTTGTTCATTCTATATGATGATTGAAACAAACAAGAAACGACAAAGGTTTAAATGCACTTTATCAATATGCTGTGTTTAGGCAGGTAATGAAGGGGGTTATTCTAGTTTACAAAGCACTTGTTCGGTCACAACGGCGCAGAACATACACGTGTTCCTATATGGAAACCATGCCACGAATGTACAAGCAATTATGACCTACTTTTGATTTTTTTTAATAACATACAAAGGTTTCTTAAAATAACATGCACCCAGTTCATCAAAAGATTGCGCTGAAGTCATTTGACTGGAGAAGCGAGGCGCTCAATTTAACAAGCCAGGTAAAATGAACCTAGGTCAACTAAATGGGTTTGCTGGCGCTTGAATTTTAAAATCGAAAGTGCTCGGAGACGACACATTTTAAACGTTTCAGGAGTAAATACGCCAAATTAACCAGACACAGACTTCCGACGGTGCTTATTCATAACATCAAACCAAACGCGCGCAGCCTTGTAGCGAACACGTCCATCTCTCCGACTCGGAGGCGGGAGTCACAGCAAGCCCACCACAGCCGAGCCAGTTGCAATCGCAACGCTTCGGTTCTCAGACAGAAAGCAAAGTTAAGAAGTTCTGACTCGGGTCTGGCGTGTTAAGTTTAGATTAACGCAAACGTGAAGCAATGCTGAGCGCCGTCCTGATGGACCAGAATCGATAGGTGTTCAGGGGCTCGGCACAGAAAACGGGGTGGGAGGTCCCGTTTCTTTAACAAACATTTACCAGCACGTTCTCTTTTACAGGTTTTTACAAATAATTTCCGTCGCACCTAATTTAAGTAAACAACTGAAATATTCACATCAAAAGACCGCGTTTCCCCCATTTATTCAAACTTTCGCCCGTGGAGAGCGCCAAATCGCTTTTCTCGAACGAACTCGGCTATTGTTACGGAGTAGCTTAGCGCGTTAGCTTAGCACGTTAGCTTAGCGTGCTACCATGCCACGCTCTTACATGCACAATCCGGACCATTGTCGAAGGTAAATAACATTTACACGCGTGTGCGATCAACGTCCTTTTGCACGCCGACACGTAGAAGTGTTTACCCGTGCACACCACGTCCATTACATGTATGTCGCGGCAATTAATTACGAGTTTGCGCCAACAATAACAAAGACCTTACCGTCGGAAACTTTGAATTCCGTCCGTTTTATTCCTCGGTACTGCGCATGTCCTACTACGACTACACAGATGAATGGCGAGGACTCATTAGCATACAAATACTAGAGGAAAATGGTGCGTCGCGTCGCAGGAAGTCCATATAAGGAAATAAGCGCCATGTTTTGAAAATAAAGTCAACCAATCGACGAATTGTCGTTTGCCATTTAAGAAGGTTGCATTCTGGGAAGCGTAGGAAACGTGCGCTCGTATCCAGGTTACATAGCGTCGACACGCTCGATCCTAGACGTTGCTCAATTACTCATTTTCCCAGACTGCAATGCCTTATAACGCCAGTGTCGTGTTTGTTTTGTTTGCCTTTCCAAAGAGCGCGAACTGCACACAAAACTGGGTTATGGTACTGAAATGGGGACGCTTTTGAAGCGAAGCTGTTGTTTGGAGTTAATCGTAGCAATTTGAGGACTTTCGAAAGTACTTAAAGCATTGGTTGAGACTATGGCGTCTTCTTAAAACTCGTAATAAGCTATGAAAGCAATATTTAGGTGACACGAGAAACCACTGACCCATAAAACTCTATCTAAATCGTTTGTTTTCTCTACTTCTTAAAAAAACTCAAACTACGCTGGCCCGAAGGACTAAAGTAGTGGTATTTGAGCAAATTGATTTAACCAAAATAAAGAAATAATTGCCTGTTATCCCCACTGCGCTTTTAAAACATTACCATGGCCAAATTAGCCCAGACTAAAATTAGTTCAAAGCTGTATTTAAAGTAAGTTACATATAAACTAACCTCTTTAGGCTAATTTATCAATTTAGAAGGTTACGTTAGCTATGCTAGCTACTGTATTTTGACAAACTAAGGTCGCCATGCACTGCGCGCGTTTCTGTGCTGCTTGGGCCCGTCCTCACGCCTTCTCGCACGCCCTGCACGTAACTCTTAGTCCCGTTGTTCTGGACTGGTTAAAATATAGGGAACAGCTTAATACAGAGCTAAAATTAAATAGCAATATATATTGTCTGAAGGCAATTCCCGCTGGTCCTGTACGGTCCTGTAAATCTAATATGTTAAGCGTTATGTTGCGTGTGGCCCCGAACCTTCGCCCTACTATAATGACGACGCTTTACACTTTTATGGAACTATCACTTTAATACATTTTATACACTGTACACTGTTGCTCACCTATTTTAGCACATTACAGTTTGCTATAAACGTATCAAGAAACAATGTTCATGCCAACTGTGTCGAGATCGGTGACATTGGCTTCCAGAAATCTTACTGATATTGGCACGTGAATGATAATCTGTAATGAGCTTGTTCGTCGTTCTGACTATATTATATGCTACAATTTAAAACAGTTGGAGAAAGTCTGTTTTGTCAATATATTCTAAATCAGTGGTGTTATTTGAAATGTAAATATTGCATAGCAGAAACAAATGAACTGAGCTGGGGGTTTCGCAGAAGCCAACAAACAGCGTGCTGCTTCGAAATGTCCCTGGGCTGTTTCCACTGGCTAGCGTGCAAACCTGAGGGGTAGACAGACGAGGAATGTAGCATTGTGGCATACATAAGTTAGAGGTATTCATGGGGGTCCAAGAAAAATTCTGGCTAGAAAAATGCTTGGGTAATAATAGAAAGTTCTCTAAAGTGGTTACAGAGAGAAATGTAATTTTCTTTTTTTTTGTTTTACTTCGTTCATAAAATACATCTGTGCATTACTTAATGCATCCTATCAATATAGTGGACCATATTCTACTGTCAGCATGTGCTAGTGGATATTTGCATACTACTTTTGGGGAATGACAAGGTCCCCTGCCAATGTTTTAAAAACAAGAGCTTATTTCTTGTTTTTTTGTTTTTTAATTAAAACATGACTTTCCCATGAGTTATACTTATAAAGCATACTTCTGCATCAATTGCTTTAAACTCTGCATTGTGACAGTATGGATTAGATAGACCACAGAGCAAGCAACCTGACAGACATATCAAAATAATACTGTTCTTTGAAAATATATTACCACTTTTTCATCCTTGTTCTTCTTTTAAATATAGCCATTGTCAGCAGTTCACAATAACAATGAAAATATTGAGCTTTCAATAAAACGGTATAGCACAGGTGGGTTGTTTACAGGTGCACAGGTGGGTTGTTTACACCTTTTGTGAAAAGTATGGATCAAAATACAAAACATTTTTAAATGTCTAACAGCAACATCGTCAAGGATAAAAATAATGACACATTTTGAAAAGGCTCATTGCACTTAATATATGGCAAACGTGACAGTAGCTTTAATGTAAGCCAGGTTCAAGTCTCCCCGTGTAAAAAAACAAACGGTCCATGGTCCCCTTGGCTGAGTTCGGTCCGTTTCATCAGATTAGGGGGGGGGGGTCTTAAATTCCAATCCCTTTGACTAGAGAGGCCTCCAGAGTAATGTTAAATTCTTGCAAAGTCTGTAACACTCTAATCAAAGAGTTCACCAAAGAATGGTCTTTTAGTAACGCTGTATCTTCATACATCTGTGCTGTGATTGGACAGTCTGTCAGTAGTGCTATCCAGTGATGTAACAGGTGATCTCTGCAAGAAATACCCAGGGAAAGATGGGTTTTTATTTAGTAATTGAAATATCAAACATATTTGATATTTTAAAAAAACAAATTAAAGTGCACTCTCACTGGCATATACGCACATACTGACATATATCACTAACATTCGTAAGTGGAAAATGGACAAGAACCGGTGGCTATGTTAGCCAGTAAAGAAAATATTTTTCTGCTGGTAAATTATTGTCTGTTATTAATTATTAAAACGGGTCGTACCATTTCTTTTAGAAGCGTTCGTTGTGAGACATTTTGTCTTTAGATACCATATTGCTGGTCTGATGAAATTGCCTGCGTAAAATACGACCTCTGACATACCTGGCTCCAAGGCACACGAGCATCTGGAACTTTCCATCTTTGCCAATGTTCCTGGAGGTGCTGCTGATGGCACGCATGAAGCGGCAGAAATGGCGCACCCTCGTCTGATAGTTTTCTTCCTGAGTCGCCTGGCTCTGCTCAGCACTCTCAAAGTAAACTTGTGCCTTTTCTGACAGGACAGGAGAACATGAAAAAATTATACACTTTTTGTATAAGAGATAATGCGGCTTTACAGAGCCGTAAAGCAACTTTGGCTGGAATTTGCATTCTTTAGATTACCCAGAAAATCCCAAATGAAGACATTCTTGAAGAGGCGAGGTGACTTAAAGCCATGCTGAAACACCTGCTCCAGAGCCCAAACAAGACCATATTCTCCACAGAGTAGCAAAGTCAGGCTGCCCCTCTGAGATCAAAGAGATGGAGAAATTCAATAGTTGTCCTCTCTTGTACTGCGATACTTGTGAGGACAATGGCTGGAGGAATCAATCTCCTTACCTCTTTCTCTGGCTTGTGGAAGTGTTTCACAATGCCATTGATCGCCTCTCCCACTCCTTCTTGGATCTGGCCTGTGTTCAGCTCTGGTGAAGGAACGGAACAAAACACTCAGCCTGAAGATCCCAGTGTGGGATGCAGCACAGTCGCAGCTGATGTCTCTGGGCGCACCTGAACCGTGAAGCCCCCTCCCCCCATAATCCCCCATAATCCCGTCTTCTTCGGACGGCCCCCCTGGTGCGGAGGTTTACTCACTCGGTTTGCTGTTGGGCGAGATGGCGACGAGACGCCGCATCATTCCCGGCGACTGCTGCATGGGCGGCGTGCGGCACATTCTCTCCTCGCTCTCCGAGCCCGTCACCAGCTCTCCCACCAAAACCCTCTCCAGGCTTCCATCGTCCACTCCCTTCCCCAGCCAGCGGCCGCACAGGAACCTGCGGGGAACCGCAGAGGGATCTCACCCTTTCCTGGAGATCATCTTCCAGGACATTTTCAGTAATGATCTAGCTGGTTTGACATGCACTAACACGTCCCTCTCTGTGGCCTGCAGTTTTTTGCCTGCTGACAAATCTATAGACTGAATGTACATAAATGTACAATTTGCATACTTTTACATACGAACATGTACTATTCAAAGTTAGAGTTGAATCTGCTGCCACTTATCAGTTTAATACACCACTTTGGCCCACTCACTGGTAATAAACGAAGCCTTTAACGAGTCTAATCACATCCATTATAATACTCTTGTCCATAAACAGATCATATTTGGACATTAATATGATCTTGCACATAATAGAGAGTCTGCTGACATAATAGAGATTCTCCGCTGACAATAGGATAATAGGAGAATGCAGAAATAATGTTCCTGGAGAGGACTTTTCAGGACATTTAACTTTTTTCCTCTTATTTTCAGTGTTTTTCATGACTGGAAAAACTGTCAACTGATCTTCCACGACAATAACCAAGATGACATGCAACTCCGGTACTTTGCACTCACTTGTAAGTGTGTCCTGTGATTCCATTTCGGACCATAACGCACTCGACCAGCCATTTGGCATACAGACCTGAGTTATCGTGACCTATCTGCACCGTGGTCAGTTTGCCCAGGTTCTGGCACTGGAGAGGAGGCACAGTAAACAACCAACAACAACAACAACAACAAAATCAACACACCTCTTTCCAAGATAATCGTTACTTACTTCAAAAGTGATTTCCAAAGTGTTCTTAGGTACTTGGAGTATCCCGGTCTCAGCCAGCTCTCCAGAGACGCACACCCAGGGGTTGGCTGTGAACATGGACCCTCCCAGCTTCTTACTGGGAATGACCACCACATGGTAGGGCATCACTGCAGCGGTGGGAGGAGAGAGGGATGAGGAAGACACACGCAGGACTCCCTCGGGCATTTGGTGCGTGTGTATCTGGTGCTCGTGCCGAGTGTGGCTGCTACTCACTGATGGTGGTGAAGACGTTGGTGAAGCAGAAGTAGTCGACAGCGTTGAAGGACAGGAGGTGATAGAGGAACTGCTCCTTCTCGTCATCGCAGCGTAGGAAAGCGTAGCGCTTGTACAGTTTCCTGCAGGAGGGGGAATGGGAGAGGACGCTGAGGACATGCTCTGAAGAGAGGACGCTGAGGACATGCTCTGAAGAGAGGACGCTGGGGACACGTTCTCAAGAGAAGATGTTGAGGACACGTTCTGAAGAAAGGACGCTGAGGACATGCTCTGAAGAGAGGACGCTGAGGACACGTTCTGAAGAGAGGACGCTGGGGACATGTTCTGAAGAGAGGACGCTGAGGACACGTTCTGAAGAAAGGACGCTGGGGACATGTTCTGAAGAGAAGATGTTGAGTACACGTTCTCAAGAGAAGATGTTGAGGACACACTCTGAAGAGTGGATGCTGGGGACACGTTCTGAAGAGAGAGCGCTGAGGACACGTTCTGAAGAGAGGACGCTGAGGACACGTTCTGAAGAGTGGACGAGCGCATGGCATGTTCTCGCAGGCTTGCTGAAATGCCCAGGTTGATGCTCTCAGGCTTAAAGAGCTCCGGAGCAGAATGCCACCATGACTGTGACCCAGTTTACCTTGATGCTCTCATCAATAATTCAACACTCGATGAGACACACATTTTTAAAAATAAACCGCTGCGTTGAAAGATGATACATGCAGTACGTTCGTTCATTATAGAAACGTGTCTTGAGTTGCCTGATTTAAATTAAAACTGAATATATATTAAAATGTCATCAGTCAAAAATAATGGAAAAACACCCCTCCTTAGATTGTCACGGTAACAAAGGAACCAGACGGTTTAGTACTAGATGTAAACAGCATGCGCAGAGGTGCAGCATGTCTTACTTGGTGAGCTCCTGGTCGGACAGGACCTGCTTGAGGTGACGGGACAGCAGTTTCTTCTCCATGGAGAGCCGCACCCAGGCTCTGGCCCTGCCAACGTCTGTCTTAATCTCACTGATGTTCTGGATGTGCCTGAGCAGAGGAAGGCTGTGGTCAGGTGGTGCGGACACACACACTCCGCCTCTTTCTCAGCTGCAACATTCCGGGAGTCTCTTACTGAACAAATGTCAATTTCTATGAGAGTCAGAATCATCTTGTGAAAACTCTCACAGTTGACTCTGGAATTGTGTTACATATGGCCTCCTTAATACAGAAGGTGCTAACGATCTAACACAATGTTGATTATTCCGGTGGAGTCGTTAATGCGGATAACACGACTATAAAAGGTATGTTGTAATTTCTCAATTCTCATAAGGCCACCAATTCATACCCAAGGCTGGACAGTTTTCCCCCTATTGGCCACAAGATGGCAGCAATCTTCCAAATTCCAGAATTTCCCCCTGCTTCTATGTAAATGACAGTAGCTGCTGTTGATGTCAAGACAACGAACCCACATGCAACATTTGCGCTCCTCACTCTGCTTCAGAAACCTCCACACACTTCATTACACTGACCTCATGTCCTGTATGAGGGAAACTTTGAGAGGGGCCATCGCACAGCCAGCGTCCGACTTCCGCCTCTCTGTGTCATGGATGAATCCTGAGAGACAGAGAAGAGACCCAGACCAGCTGACAGTTCAGTCACCAACATCCAGGAACCGCCAAGGAGCATGAAAGGCCTTGTGAATTGTCTCCTGAAGAAAACTCATCAGAGCCTTACCAGGAGGCCCCAAACCTGCCGGCGTTCCGTCCTTCTTCTGTTTGCTCTCCTGGTAGTGTAACAGGTGCGACCACAACGCCGACTTTCCCTAGCGGGGCACAAACACAAGACAGCCGCTCACACAACGTCCAGTCCGCTGTGGGCGTGCGGGCGGCGCCGCTGCGCTACACATGGGTCCGTTCCGGCGTGTTGGCGCGCCCACCTGTTTGACCTGCAGGCCGTGACTCCAGATCCTCTCCAGCAGGTCGCAGAGGCTGGCGATGAGTGTGTTCTCCTCCACGCCCGTGATGCTCACCTCGCCGTGCCCCAGCTCCACCGCCTCTCTGCCCATCTTCTCCACGAGCATGCGCTTGGTCTGAGATGGGCGCAACCACAGGCCGCTTAGGACTACGCAGGAGCCTCCAAAGCAACTTAAAAACCTTAAATAAACCCCACACTGCCCCTTAAACAGCTTCACCTAACCACAGTCACTACCCCTTAACACCTTAACCTAACCACAGCTTAACAAATCCACAGTCATTAATTACCCCTTAACACCTTAATCTAACCACATCTTAACAAAACCACAGTCATTAATTACCCCTTAACACCTTAATCTAACCACAGCTTAACCTAAACACAGTCATTAATTACCCCATAACACCTTAATAAATATTGGAGAAACGTTTTTTCGGGACAACGGCCGATTGCAAGGTTCTTCACTTTTCTGCGTACCAAACTAGTACACATACTTTGTTCCTGCACTCCTTCAACAGGCCCTCGACGAACTTCCAGTTGGTCTGTGCGATGACCGAGGGTGAGAGGTTGGAGAGCTTGGGCTGCCGGATGGTGGTGCCCAGGTTCCTGGCCTCCTGGATGTACTTCTGTGAAGGCAGAGCGATGCTTTGAGACCACAGTGTTCATAATGTCGTACAGTGCAGAAGACACTGCACAACACGTTGTGCTTCCCTAGTACAGTGCGGGTTGGCATATTTCTGATTTATTAACAGCTGGTGAGTAAATATTTCTTTAAAGGGGACCTGTTATGTTTATTTTTTCTGTTTTCTCCCTTTGTTTTAACACACGGTGTAGCTTCTCGTGAATGTTAACGATCTGCAAACACCCCAAACGAAGCGCCAAATACATATGAACAACCACTTTTTTCAGCTGCCCAAATCAGGGCATCACAATTTCCACCGTTGTGTTTGTTACAAGTTGATGCAATCTGTCATATTGGCCACCTACTGGCACGCCCGGGACACCCTCACACAACGCATAGCAAGTACTGGAGACCTGGAAGAATTCATTGAGCTTTTCAGGCCTGTGGAGAAGACACTGTGTTCTGTGCAGTGAGGGAAAATCTCCTTTGTGTTCCTGTAAGACTAAAGACGCCAGTTACTGAAATTCACACTTTCCCACGTTTCCCTCCACTGTTCCAATCATTTTAGTGTGTGCTCAGCACTTCACGGAGGACTGTTTCAAAAACCATAAACAGTTTAATTCTGGATTTCTCCATCTCTTTCTCCTCCTGAAGGATGAATTTGTGTTGCCCAAAGTCGAAACCAGCTCATGGCTTCACACTGCAAGTATGTACTGCTATTTATGCCAAACAAAGTAGTTTGAGCGTTGAAGGGGATGTTACAATCTGTGATGTTTACAGCCCCAATCCACAGTCCTAATCCACAATCACAGGGAAAAATACAAGTGAAAGTGAACTTACGTAAGGGGTGTGACAGCGTCTTACACAAGCGTAGCCACTACTGATGATGTCCTCTGGCTTAAACTATGAACCAACTCCACATTTGTAAATTCAAAATTCAAACTGTGAACTGTGTTTCATCAACACTTCAGATTAAAACTGTGCAGCGGAAACACGGCATTTAACATATTAAAAAACACTAACAAGCATTAAAAATGCTGACCCTAGCCAAGTGTGCCGATTGGGTAATTCATCTGTCAGCAGAATCACTGAGATGTGTGCAAGTGCTTACAAATGTGAAACCAGTGAGTGGGAAGGGCGGGACTAAAGCAGGAGAAGCTCTGAAGTCATATCAGGACACATCAGGGCGTGAGCATAACCAGCACATACCGCGTCCACCTGCACAGGCTTTAAACAGGGCCTGAACGACTGTGGGAACCAATAGTAGTCCAGAGACAGCAGCAACTGGAGCCCATGGAACAGATACTCCAGATGCTGAGTGTGTGTGTGTGTGTGTGTGTGTGTGTGTGTGGGGGGGGGGGAGGGGGTGTTTCACATCAGGTCCATGCAAGAAAGAAAGATGACGTAAGAGAATTGGCAGTGAATAGTGGAAAACAAACATAATGAATCTCGCAATACCGAACGGTGAGACAACCAAAACAAGAACAGAGATCACACTGCAAAACGTGAGAAAACCGCACTGTGAAACCAAAACCACGTGCACCGGCGGGCCGAGGGACACCAGCGTGGCGGAGCTGAAGGCGTCGGGGCGGGGGGGGGGAGGGGTGGCCTTGCCTCTCGCTGGTCGTTGTCCAGGTAGAGGTGCTCGGCGTGCTGCTTCTGTCTGTCCTTCCTCCTCCACTGCGCCGGCGCACTACGCTTCGTCCACCTAACACGGCGGAACCAAGCGGACACGTGAGAAACCGGCACGACTGTCCCCCGCAAATGCAGCGAAGAGACAACGAGGGGACTTCAACAAACAAGACTGAAGATAATACGCTTACTATCATTAATATAACAGTCTTTACTGTTTTCAGAGCTGTTTGAGCTTAATACTGTCTTAAATGACTTTTATTGATGCGCTTTTATTGTGGAGGGTTTAGTGGTGCGGGTTTCGGTCTTACTTGTTGCTGGTGGGCCCTGCGGAGAGGACGTCGGACTGCAGGCGTGGGAAGAACCCGGGCTCGTAGCGTCCCTGGCCGATCTTCATGTCCAGCAGGTGCGGGTGCAGGGCCGTGTGGTCGATCTTGGACAGACGCACCTCGATGGCCTTCTCTGGAGGGGGGGACACAGAGCATGAGCGGAGGCCGGAGGCCGGCAAGGACGTGGGCACCATGAAGGGAAGCGCGAGAAAGTGAAAGAAAGGCTCTCGCAGCCGCTGACTCTCGCCCACACACCCAGCTATGAGCAAGCGTTACACAATCCACCGCCTCCTCTCCCTGCTCATCAAAGGCTCTCGCGCCTCACGCCACAACCATGTGGGTTCACACTGTTAACATTTTACCTTTTATCAATGGTTAGTATATGAAATGCCCTCAACACAAAGCTATTGCCGTGCACTGCTTTACGGGGAGGAGCCACAGAGACCTCTGAACATGATAACCTCACTAATAATATGCAGCAGAAGATCAGGGCCGAGTAACAGCTCACGGCTGTTACGTCTCCTTCCGTAATGATGTTCTTAACCTTCAGCACAATGTGCGAGACGCAGAACTGCTGTTTCTCGCAGCCGCCTTAACAGGATTAATTGAGGATGCGGGAGAGGTTACTGATGTCAGACAATAATCTGCATAATTTCCGCACTTTACCAAAAACGCAGGAACAGGAGCTAAACACAACGGTCCTGGGTTGCTAAAGAGAAGCTTGGGCTCCTGACAAACCCGGGTGGGGTGGCAATTCACCAGCCAACCTCAAGTGTCTCTGAAAGCAGAGAAAAGCCTTAACTATCGTCAGATATCCCTCGGTCTGCGTCATGCGCTACCTCAAACAACGAGCATTGCCTGTTTGTCACGCACTAACACAAACGTGCTCGGGAGTCGTGCGGAGCCGGCGTCTCTGACCTGCGTCGTCCATGTTGGTGCATTTCTGGTACATGGAGGTCCGCAGGGTGGGCGTGCGCACGTTCAGCAGACGGATCTTGTCCACGCGGGCGTCAAACACCCGCAGTGTGTGCTCCTTGTCCTCGTCGTCGTGGTACAGGATCTTGCTGTCGATGAAGGAGGCGAACATCTGCGTCTCCAGGAAGCGAGAGAGAAAGGGCAGGTAGGGCTCCGGCTGGTCCGACAGGAAGGAGGCCTGAGAAGGACAAAATTCGTCAACGTCAATTGTTTTACTTTCTGCTTTCTGCTAAGGTGATGGAAAATATGGTGAAGATGGAAAAGAAATGGCCAGAAATGCCAGCACCTTGTCAAAGTTCTGCATCTGGTCCCGGTTGCTGAACCAGGACTCTTTGTCCTGACTGGGCTGGATGACGAAGACCTCGTAGTCGGCGAACATCTGCGTGAAGCGGTTGGCGAAGACCTCTCGCACCTGAATGTTGAGCTGGTTCATCTTCAGCTCCTCCACTTCACACTGCACCTTCACGTCTTTGTTGGTACTCGTGTCCTCTTTTGCGTCCAGCTGTCGGAGACGAATCGTGCAATCGTGAACGGAGATGAGGAAGCAGCGGCTGGAAACAATACTCGCGGTCTTCTCCTGAACTGAGACGAGGGTGTGTGTGTGTGTGTGTGTGTGTGTGTGTGTCCGTCCTCGAAAGCAAATCAGAGTAAACAGAAAAGGAAGAAGGATCCTTGGAACCCCACGAAGCATCGCTGTCAGTATGGAGTCCTTCTCCTTACCCTCCCGTCCCTGGGACACGGGCTGTGAGGACACGGGAACATTCGGGCGGGGAGACATTACAGAGACGGAGGACAGACGGGCGTGAAAGTCACGGCTGCGTTTAGTCAGCAAGCTAGTGGTCTCCTTGGTGAACACCCTGTCTGAGGGTTATGGGAGCCTGGGGAAGGGCAGTGAAGCATGTTCCCCTGGGCCTGCCCGTGACGTTGAGCGCAACACTGCCCCAGCTGATCACCAGGGCTGGCTCACCGTAGGCAGGGCTGCGCTCACTGGGGCACGACCGAGTCCTGCTCTCCCTGTTCTTACGAGCTCGCCGTGCACTCTGAATCGCAGACTGAAACCAGGCGACGCGCACTCTCGCTGACCTTCTCACTGACCTTCTCGCTGACCTTCTGACCAGGCTATTTTTGGAGCACAGGCTCATTCCTTCCCCTTTCTAATGCTGCTAGAACGTAAGCTGCTTACGCCGAAGCAGAAATGGACCACCGCCTGCTAAGAATCGGTTTATCAAGCATTATCAAGCGTTAACAACTATATCACAAAAATTTACTTCCAGCCAATTCCAAGTCCTGAACAGCCGTGTTGGCCCACCTGGCAGCAGAGCTCGGTGATGGTTGTGTGTGTCCTACTGTGCATGAGGAGCCGTCTGTCTTTGTTAGTGCTCTGGCCATTACTCTGGGAGCGCTAACGGCACTCTACATCACGTTTAACACAGAAACGGGATACAGTTCATTTCCCACTGAGTAAATCTGTGGTCTTCTAGAATGGGCCATCTTCTCTAAATGACCCTAGGAACCTCTCTCTGAGCTTCAGATAAGGGGCAGCAAATTTGCTTTTAAGCACAATCAAACATCTCAACCCTACTGAAACTGAAGCGGATAGAAATTAGCATCCTTTTTTAAAACCACCGGGCGAAAAACTATCTGACTGGCCCCTGCAGGCTGTATAGAACCACTTTCACACTTCCAGGACTTTTAACAAGCGACTTGCTGCATGTCGTTCATTTACGGGAAACACTGCACCGTTTGTCTTAGACCGGGTGGGGTTGAGGGTGGAGGGGGTGGTGGGGGGGCTGATGTGAGCTAGGCAGACGTGCTGCGCGACGTTCTCCGAGCGGAGCGGCAGACGCACCTTCTCCAGGCTCACGCCCGTCCTCTTCGCCAGGGCCTGCAGGCGTGCGATGGTCTGGTTCTCCCGCAGGAGGTAGGAGTTCAGGGGCGAGCCGGCCAGGTTGCCGTTGCGCTTGTCAGAGGCCACGTCAGCCGCGCGGAAGCCCTTCGGTTTGGTGGGACCGTCACTGCTGGGCACGTTCCCCTCCGGTGACACACCGAACGCAAGCAGCACTTCCGAGATCTCCTGGATGAACTCCAGCTTGTTGGGGAACTGTGGCAGATCCTCGGGCAGCTCGATGAAATGGTTGTCAATGTCGACGAAGCACAGATTGGCCTGATGGGGGGGGGGTTTCAATATCATTTGTCATTACAGACAACATGACATGCTGCTTCTGGCCACTAGGTGGCTACTCATGTTCCGTTAACTGCAGTCACTTTATTACATTTGGTTAAATTATCTTTTAGGCGTGTTTTATCAAATCTGGACCTCGAATACCTGACCCTTAATTTTGTAATCATGTAAACTGGATTTGTAATTATGTAAACGACTGAGATTTGAAAACCTCTGCTCTGGTCTGTTTTTGTTAACCAGGTTTCATTTGTGCGGTGGGCCGTTATTAACGCTCATTTCCACCGTAATTGCAATGGCCTGATAGGGGATGCTGCACTAGCATGAGTGTATGAAGCACAGTAGTGTTGCTGGAGTTCTCGTGTGTGTATGTGTCAGTGCTGGATTGAGGCCCACGATGGTAAAACACCTACAGCTGTAGAGAACCTGACCACTGATGCAGGAGGCTGGAAGCGACCACATCTCCTAATCTACACAGTTTCTCTAATACATAAATGTTTGTAATGACGTTGCCGGTGAGCGTCTGTTACGCTGCTAAGCTGAAGCAGACGAGATCACAGACAAATAAACAAAATTAACATTAATGTTCAGTCATATCTGTTCAAATAAATGTCTAATGAATGAACACCGTAAATGGCAAACTGTGCTTTTCTTTCACAATCAAATCTAATAAGCATTAAAACTGTCAGTCAAGGTTTTACATTTAAACAAGTAATTAGAAAATGGGATGACTAATTAATAGAGACATTTCACCGTTAAAATGATTAATCTCAGATTTGGCATCTCTCGCTGGATACACACCAGGTGCAAAACCGGCACGCGTGCAAATTCACGTGAACTTCCAGAGGAACATGTGACTAGTCCAGTGTATTACATAATGAGAAGCTTTTGCTTCTCAAAAAAGTGACGTCCCTTTCCAGAGACGCTCCAATGAGCCTGAGAGTGATTATCTGTCCTTACTTTGGACTACCCACAGTTCTCCACTGAGGGTCCTTTTTACTTCACGCCTCCTCCCAACCTATTCCTCACCCTGTGTGTGAGGAATGACATACCTACATACCTCTGGCTCACGTGACACCACACACACACACACACACACACACCCCTCACATCCCGCTACGGTGTATCCTCACAGCAAGCAGCTCCCTCACAACACGTGCCGCTAGTCCGGCATCACTGTGACCCCTCCCCCTCCCGTAGCCACGCCCACCCTCCTCATTTTCGGACCCACGAATGCCGTTGCGGCCCACTGACCTCCTGCGGCAGCTCCAGCTTGGTGCGGTCGCCCTGGCCGTTGGAGTGCAGGCCCATGAGGTACGGCACGGGCGCATCCAGGAAGTGCAGCAGTGACGCGGGCAGGATGGGCACGTACACATGCTGCCACTGGAAGGGGAACATCAAGGCCGTGATGCTCTCGGCCACCGTCATCAGCCGCTGGTAATCTGCTCGGCACGCGCAGGGGGACAGACGTCGTGAGGTTCACAAGCCCTCGGCTCTTATTCCACACACATTAGATAACAAGACTATGTTTGTTTTTCAGCACTCAGTTTTCAGACTAAACAAATCAGCCTAAACAAAATTCCAGGGCCTTTCAACAGAGCCAACATAATTCAGCATGTCCATATATACAATACTCCAACATGCTCGCTTAGCCACATCCGATGTAAAAGGCGTCTTTTTAAGGGAGGAACACCTAAGACTATGTCTCAAGTGAAGGACATGTTCTATTAATACATATGGTGAAACTCACCCAGTAACAACAACATGTGTTCCAGATAATGTATAACTTTTAAGGTATGAAAGCTGGGTTTGTAGTTCTAGTCTGTTCTCTACAGTAAGGCTCTCTCACCCTCCTGATCTCTGTCACGCACCTTGGGGCAGTTTTATCCTCAGGAAAGAGGCAGTGTCTAAGAGACAGGAATACTAATCTATCTACAGAGCTCTGACTCTGTGGACCAACAAAAGGCCTATTCACACACACACACACACACACACACTTCACTAATTCATCTGCGGTGATTTAAGGAAATGGCACATCTTAGAGATCATTTGTCACTTCGTCATCATGTGACTTAAGCCCACTACCATAAGTCCTTCACTGTCCTCCATGTTTGCTACAGTGAATTCGTTCATCCGGTTCTGTCTGAGCGCTCGACATCAGGAGGGGAGCTACAGTACGGAACGCTGGTAAGAGACACGGACGACACGTCTGCATTGATCCAGCTGCAGTGTGGTGAAAAAAACAACAGACAGTTGACTACAGGACGTGTGTGGGGAAGGATACGCTTTCCAGTCTAAGCTACGAATTAGCCTGCTATTTTTACACCAGCCCTAAGAGCCATCTCCTTTTTTGTAGAGATGGCTGTTTGTGTTAAGCATGTGTGTGTGTATGTGTGTGTGTGTGTGTTTGTGTGTGTGTTCTTCAACTAATGACACGCTTTTCGTTTGGAATATCACACTTGTCACACGTTCTGCTGCACCAATGAGCCTCTTGGAAAAAAGGGGGATGATGTCATTTCTATCCAATCATATTTCTGCTGCATCACCACCATCCTCCTCGACCAGGGGGAAGGTTGCTAGGCAACACCCCACCAATGTGTCCCAGCAGCCCCTGCTAACGTTTTGTCGAGCGATTGCCCTTCTGAGTTGGTGTAATAGATACGGTCGCCACTTCCCCTGCTGAATTCTTAAACTGCTACACTGCATCTCTCTCCGAAGCTACACATAAAAGAGCATTACAATATTATTTATTACATCTCACGGGTGGGCTAAACCAACTACACCCGTTAGAATAAAGCTTTAAAGAGTTTCAGAAAAAAACTGCTTAGCGTCCGACTGCAAAAGACACAGTAGAGAGCAGAACAGGATCCAAACGAGCTGAAATCAAATTAAATGTGTTACATGTAAAAGAGATTATGTGCAACTCGTTTATATTAATCCTCTCGAGTGGGGCTTGGGTCAGAGTGTGCCATGTCTCTGTAGGTTAGGTGTGGGCCCAGAAGACAAAGCAGAGAACAAAGCATTGACAATCACAGAGAGAGTGAGAGTGGGAGACAGACAGGAAGTGAGCTCTTCACAACACACCGCTGAATAATTCTGTTTACCCCTTCGGCTCATTTCAGAGAGCTGGATGATTAGTAGAAACCAACAGTTCAGGACATCCACTGAGAGTGAATGAGAGAGTTTAACTACCTGTAAACATCTTTCATTAAACTAGTTATTTGACCCTTAGACAATATTAAACACTACGACAGCTATTTGGTCAAGTTATTAAAGACTTTGAAACCCTTTTGGTCTTTCTTTTAAGTTTCAGTTACACGTTTGCTTCGCAGGTCACAGTATGACAGCACTGAGCACCAGAGTTTCAGAGAGACTCAGCTAAGGGATGATGAACTCACGCTGGGAGTAGAGCAGGATCTGGATCTCCAGCAGGGCGCAGGTGAAGAGCTGCAGCACGTTCTCCACGCCGAGCAGCTCGAACATGTCGCGCATGGGGAAGTCGAAGAGGGGCAGCTCGGCCGTGCTGGGTCGCTGGCACACCACGGGGCCGTACACGCCGAAGAACTTGAGGGAGCGGGCGGCGGGCGGCTGCGGCACCTCGTACAGCACGTTGTAGACGTAGCTCTCCAGCGGCAGGGGCGGAGGCTGTGGCGAGGTGACGGCGCGGTGGAGCTGCTCCAGCACCTTACGGCAGGCCTGTGCGAAGGCCATGGGAGCCATCAGGCAGATGCACTTGGACACGTAGAGCGTGTCGCGGCTGATGTCGTAGGAGTTGAAGCGCTGCAGGCGCGAGAGCGACGGGGCGGCACGCAGCAACCCCCCGCACGACGAAGAGGAGGAGGACGACGAGAAGGAGGAGGAGCAGGCGGCCACAGGGGCGGGGAGGGGCGGAGTCCGAGCGGCGGTGGGCGTGCCCGTCGTGTGCAGGATGTCGTACTGCTCTGCGTTGTGCATGTGGTACAGCGTCTGCATGGCGCTGCAGATCTGCTTGCTGGTCACCTCCTCGAAGAAGGTCAGGGCGAAGCCGTAGGTGCGCGAGCCGTCCTCACGCGTGATGATGAAGGAGTGGAAGTCGGGATCCCGCGTGTCCGCCTGCGTCCTGAAGGACAGGCCCTTTGGCATGCAGAGCTGTGGGAGGGGCCGAGAGGGCAGGACATGGGCTCAGGACCACAGAGCAAAGGAGTTCAATGTTGTGGATAAAATGTACAAAATCCTGTTTGCTTACCATGCCCACAGCGTCCTGATCAAATGGACTCCACTCCACATTCTCAGGGTAGTGCGCCAGAACTTTGGATTTGAAAGTTCTTCGCAGTGGACTCTGCTCAAAATTCTCACCTGCAGGTCAGAGGAGAGAGAGAGACAGAGAGAGAGGGAGGGAAGTAGACAGACAGAGAAAAAAAGAGGGACCATCAAGATCAGGGAAGGGGAAAAGCAGAAGCATGATGGGAACCCATGACATCACAGCATGTTTTGTTAAAATGTGCAAAAAAAAACAAATGTTGCATCACAGGAAACTCCCACTTCATTGCATTCTTGGTAATTCGGAAATTAAAGATGAAAAAGCAATAAAAAGTGACAGGAAGCAAAAGATTAAATCATTTAATAGGTTTCAGTGTATGAAAGCTGCCTTAATGTTTTTAGGCATCTACCATGTAGACTTTCAGACATTTGGGTTGCACTGAAAGCACATTCGTGTATTAACTCTTTTGCCAGAAATTTTCGGAAAGGGACAGCAGAACTGGCAAAGCAAGATAAAGGGAACCATCAAATCATAGCAGGTGCAGAGGGAGGCAGACGTGGAGTAGACATGGCCGACAAACTCATTCCGAGTGAAAGAGGGTGGACACGGTGCAGTTCACAGTGACCAAGCAGACACCAGAGGCTCTGGCTACAGGTCTGGAGTCAGTAGGACAGAAGGAGGCAGTGATAGTCAAACAGTTCATCCATAGTAGCTGCAAGGATTGGAGTGGGAGGGTCGATGATGGGGGGGGGGGGGTCAGGGGCCGGCTCAGAATTCCCTTCACCCGAGCACAGAAACGTAGCGCTGTGAAAGAAGCACGCGTGAGGGCAAAGGTTAAAGGTCAGACGGAACGAGCAGAGACGGAGTTGTTTGTGACAGGAACGCTTGAGGTGGAGGGGAGGAAATGGATGTTGGGGGGGGGGGGGGGGGGGGGGGGGTTACCTTCTTGAGCAATCATCAGCTTTCCTTGGGCACCATCTCTGAACTTAGTAGCCTGTATATACTGGCATAATGCTACACAACAGATAAAACAACAATACAGTTAATCACACAGGCTGCAGGGAGGACGTTTGTACCCATGTACAATCAGTTGGTACAGTTAGTAATGCTGTAATGCTACACAGAAGGATGATATGCCATAAAATACATGAAAGGAGGAATAAAATCAGAACACGATGTGCTTTGTTACACGTTGACGTTAGCACAGTAAGGCGTGCTGGCTGTGTTTTCTGTTCTGGTCGACTCCTGTGTTGATCACCAGAGGCTTAAGTCACTCCGATAGCATGAAGGATCATTCTCCTTGCACAAATGTTGCACACACACAAGACACCCAGGCAATCCAACCCCTTGTTCCACAGCTTATATGAGCAGTATTGCTGCTTGCATTGTCTCCAGCAAGGCTAATGAACACGGGGATGCCGTGGAGAAGGCCACGCATGGCCCTGAGTGTGCGGAGATGACACGTGACCAGACACGTGACCAAGGCCAGAACATGTACCACGCACACTCTGAATCCCAGCAGACCGAACTGCTGGAGGCCCAGAGACACAGATCTGCTAGGCATCAGCCAACACCAAACACAGAGTGTCTGGGGGAGGGGATTCTTTTGCCTCTTTGCCTCTGCCTGTTTGTTATAAGTGGTTTGATCCACTCCCTCCCCCACTTCTGTCCCTGTGGAGGTCTCGGCACCTGCTCTGGGCTGGGGGGAGGTCTTTGTTCCCCTCCCAGGGATTCTGCTGACTCATCCTGTGTAGCTCTGTGTAGTTTTGGCCTTTGAGGACACAGCACACTGTAGATCCTGACAAAGTAAAGTAGCATCGCGACTGCATGCCAAGGCCATCAGCGAAGTGCACAGGCTGAACCGTGCAACAAAAAGCCAGCTTGCTTACGTGGTTAAACTTTAAAAAGCTGCTGTATGCCATTTTCTAGGCTCTGTGCAAGGCTGTGCCGGAAGTCGTGAAACCAGCACTGGCTTACATGACTTTCACGAGTTTAATTTGAAGCTGACCAGCCAGGTCTCGGAGCTGAGTTTAGAATCTAGGTCAGGAATGTGTGGAATTAGGCAGCCTGAATAGTGTGCTCAAATCCAAACACAGGCAAAGCCAACAGGCCCCTGGAAAAGTGACAACACCAGTCACCTCTGGAGGGCCATGACTACAATCCCAAGTATGTGCAATGGAAAAATACCACTGAATCCATATCTTGGCAACATGTCGTTATCATGGAGTGGCAGTGTGAAATAGCGGATGCCTCATTTGTATCAGGTCAGACACAAATCTAGTCACCTAGGAAATTACAAAAGTATTCCAGTCACAAACAAATGATTAAGAATTACTAAAATTGGTTTTTAAAGGCTTGTTCAAACAAATATATCAATTATATACTTATTTTAACTTTGATAAATTGCTACTAAGACATGGTGTTATTGCATACAAAAAGTGAATCTGATAGCTGATAGCCATCTTTTTTATTCAGCTAACAGTCCCCATCCATAAATGAAAGTCTCATGTTTATGGTCCCTGCTTGACTGGGGTTTACGACGGAATAAATGGATATGCAACGGCTTTAAAGGCCAGAAGACATGAGAGCGTGAGAGGATCCTAAAAAGAGGATATAAATGTCTTTTAAAAAAATGTCCAGTCATCAGACTCTGGGGCCGGTTTGTCAACAGCTGCTCTGTGTAGAGGCTTCGACCGTCCTCTGTAATGACCTCTGCACGGAGAGCGCGGGGGCTTTCCACAAAAACGGCAGAGGTCAGAGTGCATGCACACACCACTCTGCAGCCGGGGCTGATGAGCGCCTTCACGGCACTGAAAGGGTTACGTCTCGCCTTTGTCTGCTCTTTTCATTTTGTGCCAGCACCACACACGCAATTAGCGTCTGCAATTAGCGTCTGCCACGGAGTCTGTGCTCCACAGGGCCACACTGCTCTCTTAGCACGACTTGTGAGGATGATTCAGCGTGAGACCTGAGGGGGAAGAAAACCCCTCCTCTTCTTAATCTTCTCAGTAGCCATCAACCTTTATCACTACTCACAAATGGATCACTGGGCCCAGGGGTATAAATGCTAGACCTGTAAACAAGCAGCCCCTTACACAAGGGCTATATATATATATATATATATATATATATATATATATATATATATATATATATATATATATATATATATATATATATATAGCCGAGTTCTGTCACAGAAACTGTGTGTGTGTGTGTGTATATGTATATATATATGACCTCTGACCTCACCCAAAGTACCTAAAGACCATTATTAAAAACCCACAGTGACAAGTAGGTGATGTGAACAGTGATGTCTTGAGCACACATGGACCGTGGGAGTGAGAGTGTGTCACGTTTCCACTTTCTGAACTTCCCACGTTCCCCTGCTCTGTGCCAAAGTGCCTCAAACTGAGATGCCCAGTGCAGTGCCTGGCGTCCACCAGCCCCTCTGATGTGTGTGGGTCCTCAGAACAAACCCAGACCCAGAAAGGCCCGTGCGGCACCATGGTTATGCAAAGCCGATCAATTAAAAAGTGCACGTGAAACCGCTCAAACTTATACACTGTTTTTAATTCAGTGTGTGGTTATTCAATAATCATTCACATTGTTCAGTAGACATATGTAATAATATATAGCCAGCTATAGACAGCTACGGAAGGGGACAGTATTAAATCAATCATGAAGATTCAGTGTCACAGATCATCTGCTGTATTTAGCTGTATTGCTCCTGCTGTAATTAAACATGTTTAGAATGCCACTTACAGAAAATGAGTATATGAGGAATTAAAAGAAAAGGGCCTACCAACCCCCCACAGTGCCAAAACCGTGGCAAGCCCACATCTTGTCTTTAACCACACAGGAGTTGTCCCAGATGGCTTCACGCCTTTCCTGCCCAGTACCAAAATACTTTTGAGTTAAAGCCCTGACAGAGTCACTGATGGTGAGCTGGAGGAATGTATATGAATGTTCTTTGATTATTTACCTACAAATCACGTGTTTTGTATATTGTTAATTCATAGCCAATGTCAATATCCTGACCAACATGTTATTTGTTCGATACCAAAAATGTGTTACAATATCACAAGTAAATGCAAGTTATGTCTAGGCAGAAATTACACATATGTGGACAAATTATGACCCAGATGTTTATTGCAAGGAGTGAGAACCTTGCATGTCCTTACTGCTTTAGATTACAAGCATCCCGTCTTGGCATGCATTCTCTGAAAGTGGGCTAATGAATGTGGTTGTTTAAAAATGAAACAGAGTGAATACAGTGCTTTCTGTCTCTTCTTCGTACACATCTTCTCTTAGTTTTGTGCACCAGAGATGGTCAATACGAGTTTCTACGAGTGACTAGAAAAATTACACAAAACAACTTTAAACCTAAACGTTCCATGTTTACTATTTGTGACTGCAAACTCGCTGGATGAATTTATTGGACGACTCGTGAAAAATCTGCATACGACACGCCCACATACACGCTCCCACCGTCATTATAGCAACTACACAGAGTAATCGCCACTATAGGAACGCACAGCCATCACTAGAAAAACTTGCTCTTTTAGTATTTGTCTAGCAGAGCCCTAAAATTCTTAGGACTCCTAACGTTTGGTTTGAAAAATAGACATCACTGCGCATTACAGCTCTTTACAGCGGATCTCGCACTTTCTTTGAGCTGGCGCACAAACTTTGAAATTTGTGCTGAAATCTCAATTCCTGTTCCTCCTGCCTGTATGGGTGCTAAAGCAACAGCGTTTGTGTCTTGTGACTGGCTGTATCCTGCTGTTCACGACGGGAATGCAGTCGGCGGCTTAGGACAGTGGGGCACAACGATGTGAACAGTAAAAGAACCGACTCAAGACGCTGCTCCCTGCGTTCTTACACCAAGGAACCTTATTGGTCAGGAACATAACATCACTTCTGATGTTTTGTTCTAATAATAATGTTCTATCAACTATTAATACCTGTTAGTCAAATGATAAAACGAAGTCTTAATTTGCCGTTTTTCTTTCTTCAAATTGTGCTTTAAGAAACGGTATATCGTGCATATCTGACATAAGGTGTTTTAACTTATTCATTGGACGAATCATGCGAAATCTGCATATGCCACGCCCACATGTTTCACATTTCCACCGTCAGTGTAGCAACTGTACAGAACATTCACCATCACAGTAAAGCACTTACGGCGATAGGAAATTTTGCTCTTTTAGTATTTGTCAAGTAGAGTCCTACAACATTTAGGACTCCTATCTGTTGGTTAAAAATATAACACTGTTTGAATCAAAACCGAATAATTCTTCGGACAAATATGGTAATAGCTGCGCGTGACACGCCCACAACTTCACGCCACAGTGAGGAGCGTCTATTTGGGCTGGCTGGGGGCTCAGTGAGTGTGCCTTAAGGATTGGGAGGACCGTGGGCCCGGCTACGTGGTGAATATGGTCTGAGCGACGTCTCAGTCCAAGAGCAGCATCGCTTTCAGTCACCACCCGAAACTGCTCCTGTCTGATAAGGTCAGGACTGCAGCCTCCGCACCTGTAGAACTGAGCCGATAAATCACCTTTTGATTCTTAGTGGCACTGTGTACATGATTGGCCGAAGAATGAAGCTCACCTTGTGTGCGGGGTTGGGTTTTTACGGGGCTTTTCAGCGTTTAAGAAAGACGGTGTTGTTGATTTTGAAAAAAGGAAAACTTGAGTTCTGACTTCACAATAAATATGTATGATATTCTAAGTCGCTTGAATTCATATAATTGAGTGTTTCAGCTTAAACAATCATTTATTGAAACCACATAATGGCTTTTAGTTGCTTAGTAAAAATGCTCTTTTGAATATGATTCAGACTGGAAGTGGTGATCACTGATAAACGTCTTAACGATTTCAGGCTCAGTGTTTAGCCTTTTGTCCTTTATAACAAGGTGATGGGGAATCCCAAGAACATTAAGACCTTAAGGTGCTCCTTGTAAGATGATCTGTACTTAAACAACATTTTAATAGTTTAATGAACTATTATTCTTTTAGCAGAATGTTACATTGCTATAGTATAAATAATGCTCCTCATGAAGCTGTTTTTAATATGATCTTTCTAAAAATATGTAACAGTAGATATTTTCCCCCTGTATTTGTAGAATAATAGAAGCTGATGGCTATAATGTCCAGTAAGTTAGCGTTAGGGTTAGAGAGATAGACACAGAGGAACGATGAATGAGAGAACAGAAAACACATTCTTATAGGTTTCCTGTAATAATGGGCCACGTTGGCAAACATGCAACAGCTGTAAAAAAAAAAAAAGTCCTTTCTGTCTTCTGTTTAATGGCCACAAATCTGTATTCATCTCTATATTTAATTTAAAATCTTCAGGCTACAGCCTACCACCACAGACCAGATGCACTGTTCAATACTTGTGTAAATGTAAGTCCGAGTAATCTGAGGTGACTAGCCTTGTAGCGCATCTGCAGCGGTAATAATCGCTGCCTCACGATTCTGTCATAACGGAGTGGCGTGAGACCTCCTGTGCCAACACGCCATGTTTCTGAGAACACGAGTCCCCCCGGGAGATTTTACTCAAAGCATAAGCAGAGGTGACAGAGATGGCCTGCGTGTGTGAGAGGCAACAGTTCGAAAAAGGCAGAGGCAGAACTCTTTCTCTGATCTCACGGCATACGGAGAGAGATCAAGAGGTTTCATTTCTCCTGGGGAAACTAGGGGCGCGAGGTGAGGCACAGGTTCGTCAGGGAACAGCGACCGAAAGCCAAATCGCCACACTCATTATCGGCCACGTGCAAACTATCCAAAAAAATCAGTCCAGTCTGCTCGCTTCAGTGCGTTGCAATAACAGCGAAACAACATTCGCAGCCTAAGAAATAAATTCTGCCACCTGTCCTTCCTTAATTGCTGTCTTAATTCACAGACATTCTTATCCAGAGAATGTTTAACATTTCTATGAAGAACATAAAATTAATGTTTCGCCTGTGAGCAAAACATCCACATACGCTAAATATTTTAATAGCCTGTGTGCTGTATGTGAGTATGTGTATGTGTGTGTATGTAAGCATCAGCAGATATTCTAGCCAATGCAGATTAAGCTCTGTTGTCATCAAGGCCTTATAAATATTAAATATTAAATATTCTCGTGTCATGCAGTATGGGGAGAGCGATTGCAGCGCCTGGATCTCACCAAATAATAATGGCGCGTGTCATCATGACGCGCCGGTGGCGTCAACGCAGGTCTGACAAAAAAAGATGCGGCACGCACCGTACCAAACAAGACAGCGCTGTCTGCACAGTGCCACGCTCAGTCAAAAGGCCCATTTCCACCTGCGCCCGTCTGACGGTTTATCATTCAGAAGGTACAGATGTGGAGTGGATGATCTTTTATCCAACAATGCTTGGTCACACATGCAGGCCATGAATAAAATTCTGCATACATTCACATTGCCAATCTGAAGTGGCTCCAATGTGATTTTTTTTCAGGGCTGTTTTTTTAATAACACAACGAGCTGAGTCATCTCACACGCGCTACCCTTTTTGTTGTTGGTGACACAGGTAACTTTTGCAAAAACATTCAAGTGTGCATGCAAGACAAATGTGTTCACATTACAGTTGGATGAAAGTCAATTATTGTTAATGTGAACCACTAAGATAGGCAAATCCAATCTTGGCAAAAAAATCTGAATTGAACAATGTGGCTTGTAATGTGAACATAACCTAACTGACATTTTATATGTTTTTTTGGTTTGTTTTGGAGCAAGCATGATGGCAAACTTCGCAACTGCAATAGTTACAGTACAGGAACGGAAGGTGTCTTGTTTCAGCAGTATCTCAAAATGCCACAAACCTTTACAACAGGAACCGCAAACTTAGATGTCAGAGGGGAATAAACTACACACAGATGTGTACTGAGGAGAATTATATATTTTATACATCAGCTCGGCAACAATGCAGTTCCTGTCTTGATGAAAATGATAAATTCTTGACATTAGTATGTAACTGTCAGTTCTCAGTGTACCACTGGTCTTATGACTGAGCTCAGACAATCACTGGTCTTTTGGTGTGGATCATTAATATGTATGGTTTCATTTACATGTCAGTTTTAATTAGCTCTCACCTGGCACATGTGAATTTAACACAACAGTCTTAAGTTGATACGGCCAATTATCACCACAAGTTAATTAATAGGAATTACATATTGTGTTGCATATATTTGCATGTGTTCATGTGTGTTGCTCATGTCTGAGAGCCAAAGCCTTGTCCTTATTGTTGCTAGCACCACACTTTGCCTGCACGATATTAGCAGCCACAGGAACCTCGTTTATCAATTACAATTCAATTGCCCGGCAGCGGTGAAAAGGTGGTGGGGAGCCAGTGTTGGGGAGCCAGTGTTGGGGAGCCAGTGTTGGTTCACCAGCGTCATTGCAGTCACACACGCAAATCTGCCAATCTGGTTTCGGAAGCGAGGCTTCCTAGAAACAGGCACTTTATTCGACCCTGAAGCCCTATTGGTTTGTGGTTGACCCTTCACCCCCGCTGGGTCGGCCGTGAAGGTCAGGCTGTAGGAACAGAGATACAGGGGAAACTGAGATGAGTGATGTCAGTGCTTTTCCTCACCCACCCATCACGCCACAAAAAATCCCTAGTATATATTTGCTTCGGTACAGGATTACCAGGATTAACAGGATTACCAATAGTGCATATCACAGGTAAAAGTGAGGACAACCCCACTGTACTACACCATCTGTTCACCATGAGATGAGAAACAGTTCTATCAAGCTGACTCACACTATGAGGGTTAAGATATGTGAGGTCTAAAATGCTGTTCTGGAGGTCGGTTACTGCCTGTCTAAGTGAATAAAATCCAATTTATATATGTCTATAAGTGGTTATTTTAGAATAGAATGAAGCTTAACATCTTTGGTCAAATGCCCTATATAAAAGACTTCATAGATGTGTTAAGAACTTCCTGAATGTTTCTTCAGTGTACGCATGAATAATTGACCAGCAGGGAAAGTGAGGAGATTTCTCTTTCTCTTTCAAAGTGATGTCATTGAGAAAAAGATTAGGAGAGTGGGGTGCATGGGAACCTCCAGGGGGGTCAGCATTTAAATGTATGTGTGTGTGTGTGTGTGTGTATCTAGAGCCCAGCTGCCAGTCTCCAATGTACTAAGGGACTGGTGGTACAAACAGGCAGTTAGCCAGCCAATCACAGCCTACTGGCAGGAGGCCCCCACTTCATACATATGCTAATGAAGTCCTCACCCTGTGCCTTGTCATTGCGAATAAATGGGGGTTTTGTCACTAAGTTTGAAACATTCTGTCTCCTTCTGTTATTTAATGGACATTAAATTACTCATCATTAAAAAGATGCTTGGGTTAGGTTACTGGTGTAAAACCATGTTGGTGTAAGTGTTATAAAATGAAAAACCGCAACTGAAGTACAAGAAACCTGAAATCCAGCCCAAAAGCTTTGTTTTAGCCATATGTAACATAAACAAACTGCCACCGATGCGAGACATTCCTCCTAAGCATAGCAGGAATTTACCATCTTATTGCTCTCAGACGACCTCTAACATAGCTGATGTAGAGCACCTAGGAGGAGCCCTAGTTTAACAGGTCTTGATGAGAAAATGAATTAAAAATCACGGAAACGATGACAGTGGGATGATGATAACTTCTCGGCTTTGTGCTAAGGACAGAAGTCACACAGAACAAAGACGCAAGACGAGATATGGGAGTCCAGGCTCTCCACTCCGGAGTCCCAGCTCCGAATCTCCACAATGTGATAACGATCAGAGCATGAGCATATAAGTTACTCAACCATGGGGTGCCCAAACCTTTATCACTGACCACCAAAACACGTGTGACATTTGTGTTTACACTACAGCAAACCCAGGAAAGTACGCGATGATTCACAATTTGAAAGACTCAAAAGAGGAACAACCAAAACAGTCCCGCACTGAGATTAAGATCGGCACTGTTGGGCAATGCCAACGCCCACAGTTAAAGAAAAGCCCTCACCTCCTCCCTGCATTTACCACCGCATCTCAGCATTACTAGGCTGTGTGGAAAAAAAAACAAGGATCGAACCGATCTGTGGATCAGAGCAACATATGGATTCATCCGCAATCACGCTGTAAGGATCCTGCATCATTACGGCCTCGCGGTTTTTACGCAATCGCAGAGATAGTGAAATGTCAAACTGTCCGGAGGTTTCACCTTCGGTGTTTACCCAACACAGGAGACGAGCAGTCCCTCGCCAGTGGAATAATGGAGTGGAGGAAAGCATGAGCCCTTCTCTACATCACCCTGCTCGTGCTGTTCTGCATTCTACCTGAGTGTCCTTGTGTCCCAGGCCAATACCGCGCACACGCCTACACCACGCACACGCCTACACCGCCTGCACAGTGTACACGCCAACGCTGTGCACATACCGACACCACGGACATGCCAGCTCCGTGCAAATGCCAATGTGCACATGCCAACAGTGCGCATGCCGACACCGTCCACACACCGACGTGACACCACAGGCTTAATCAGCACACGGAGCAACTGCCCTCCTCCGGCTTGCGAAGTGCTTCCATAAAAATCTCAGTTTGCTCACTGCCAGAGAATATTCTCTGGATGGTTGGGGCAGACAGAAACACACCGCTCCCCGTCCTCCGCCCGTAAGACGAGAGAGATCCCCCCCACAGGAGAACCAGCACCAGGGTGAGGAGACAGGCCGGCCAGAGCTGCAGAGGCAGCACCTGAGCCCGGGCGTGTGTGCGGCAGAGCTGAGCCACACCAGCGGGGTGGGGTGGGGAACAGTGCCTCCTGGTCACAGCTACACACCACGGGGACAAATAGGAGACAGGAAGCGTGGTTGCATAATATGGACAGAGAGAGAGAGAGAGAGAGAGAGAGAGAGAGAGGTCATGTGTACGACTCTTCCGTCGCGGCTCTGGTCAGCTCTTTGAGCATTTTTCTAGCCACAAACCTGAGGCAGGCTGTGTATAGATACAGAGCAAAGCTCTGGGTTTCTTTTTGCGTACAAGAGCCGCCAACTTGGAGTCAAAATCTGATCCTGGATCAGACTCTGGCTGTTTTTGTGTGGATGCTGGTCAACCTGATTCACTAAAACGCCACTGTAGTGGCCCAAAGGGGCATACGCACAGCATCAACGGTCAGGAAGTGGTTTGTATCAGGCGTAGGGCTCCACCCAGCTATGGAGACACACGTGGGCCCACTTCAAAGCTCAGGTTTATCAACGTGACAAGATTTTACCAAATAACTATGCGTTTGTTTGTGAGTAAAGTGCGTGTATGTGTATACTCACACTAACCTACAAAACCAGCAATGTGATGCAGTGAAAGTCTTCTAGCAAGACATAAAAGCCAAGATATACATGTAGTGAATGTGAGGATGTCATTCACACACTACCACACACTATATGGTCTCAAACTGCAAACATTTTAGAACCATTTGTAAGCAGCGCTGTAAGCTCCACCCGTAATGTAAATGCAACATCCGCATTAACTGATGCACATTTTCATTGCAGCAGGAGACCCAGATTGTGAATTTATGCGTAACATTTACCACAAAAGGTTGGGCTGCGAGGCTCGACAGCTTGCGCTGTTGCTACCTTACTGTACTTGACAACAGCCAAAAGACACGTGGCATTCCCAGCGACGTCCACAGGGGATCACAGACAGCGTGTGGTAAATGACGGGAGATCCATTTTGAGCTGCTTGGAGCACCGTGACATGACACAGAGTCATGAGAAGATCACAGTCACCTTATCAGGGCTGATGAGATACTCGGAGAATAAATCAGTCTCGTGTGCCGCCTCTGTGGCAGAACACCGCTAGAACACTGAGAGACATTCTAATCTGCGAAGGGATGTGTCAAACGGTAGAAGAAAATGAAAACGAGCGAATAAAGGGAAGGGCGTGTTGTGGTGTGACCACACAGTGGGACACACACCACCAAATGACCCAGTGCTGTCTGACCCCTCGGGGCAGAGCCCAGGATGCAGCCACCTCATTTTCATCAGCCATGGCTGATTTTGCATGATTATGTGTCTTCCTGTATTAGATTCAAATAAGCAAAAACTAGAACTGGAATATATTAATCACAACAAATACAGCTGTATGCAGAAACACTGGATATTAATGAATTTATTTTTCAAACTAAGTTACTGAGTGGTCACTTAATAGCTAAAAATATGAAGATTTCTGCATTATAGCACTCCTATAATTACTGCTTTAATTAGCTACTTTTCCTATATTCAGAATACAATTTAGGAAACATGTTAAAGCTACAATCACTGAAAATCGTACCCTATACTAGGTTGATTAAATCGCACTTGAAGGAAACAATGTTCAAGAGGTATCCCACATCAGTTGTAACAATGAGTCGTACAGAGCAAGTCAACAACCCCCGAGCAGACACAGTCTCATGAAGGCTCTTGTGGAGTAAACCTACGGGGAGGGGGGATGACTTGGGCATCTCGTGGGGTTTGACCTGCCACGTTCTTCAAACCTAGCCAGATCAGACGCTTTTGTCCACTTTGACACAGAGAAAACATGATGTTGAAAAAATTGTCTTCTCTGAAAGTTCAAGAAGAGCAGACTGGGGGCTAAACAGAGATCAAATGCTATTCTTTCTGCATTCTGAGGCAGGATCACAACAACACAAGAAAAATGTTGACTGACTTGTGCCCCTATTGAAACTGCCTGCCATTTCAAAAGTAGTTTCGGTGTCATGTTGAGTCATTTGTCAAAACCATAAAGAAATTCCATAATGAATGCAAAATATGTCAGTCAGATAATCCAAAACAAACAAGATCAGTTTGGGTTTTTTTTTTCTGGGGAGGGGGGGCATTGATCCATTATTCTTTCTCTACCTCATCTCCTCTCATGTGATAAACAGCTTATCAGTGGATTTTCCTGCACGCAGGGAAGACCAAATCTAACTAACTACCTTTTTAAAAATTCCATAATTAATAAGTAATTACACAATTTAAAACTGCTAATGTACAGGACGGCGCTTTATATAGTGAGATACTATGTCAGCAGCACATTCAGTGAGAGCTAGAAGAAGTCATGCTGATAAAATCAAAAGTAGATGATGAAGAGCTACTGAATGGTTCCTCCTTTCACACAGACAATCGAGTTTAAGTATCTCAAAGAAACTACTTGGGTTTAAAAACCTCACAAAGCAGATTTTGGTTTCAATGTAAAAAGGGGAAGTACTTAACCACAGGAAACATACCCTTCCAACTCTGGTTTTAAGACATATGTAGGAGAGAGTGTACAGTCTCGTCAAAAACACTTTCTTCACAAACATGACAACATACTTTTAGTTCTAACATAACCCACTGGGCACTGACATAAATTTGGTAATTGCACGTTGTGTTAATTGGACAGCAAGAGTAAAATCAGAGAAAATATCTAAGCGGTTCCGATTGGCATCTCTATTGAAGAGCAGAACCGAATCGAACCGTAGAAAGCTCAGGGAATTACAAACCCGCTTCTCAGTGTTTTGGGACAAGATTCAAAAAGTCATGCAACATTTTCGAGCAAATTCTTGTCCTGGGTGTTACATCGCGACTTGCATTCTTCAGTAGGAAGACATTCAATTGTAATGGCATATTATGGCACATAACATACACAACCAAAATGATGTTATTTACAATACAGACGCCCAGTATACGACATATCAGACAACAAACATAATAGAACATTAATTTCCATCTTTAAAAATGCTGGGATTATTTATTTATTTTTTACCGGACAGCTCGTCTGGTTCCAGCCCGCTTTCGGTGTCGAGCCCGCAGATAACGAAGTAATCTGCGAATCGGCAGGAGTTCGAGCTGAATCCGGTGGTCATTTTGAGACTGGTCCGGTTGTGCTCTTCGGTGTCCTACTGAGGTGCATAGTACAGAATCTGAGGCTCATTTTGCGCAGCCATTGCGGATGCGCTCGTCTCCCTAAAATCAGTGAACAAGCCCGTGAAAGCAGTCGAATTGCATTCTGGGCCCTGGTACAGCTGTTTTCGACTGCTTCTCGCTAGAAATGTTACTGCGCTTGCGCGCTCCACTGTTACCGATTACGTTATGTGATTAACCCTTCATCACGTATGGCCGCCTCAACTAAGGCGATTGGTCAGCTGTTAGTTTGAGGCGTACCTCGCCTACAGCAATAAATCTAACGGAACACAACTAACGGTTTACACGTTTTAATAAACGGGCGGTAAATTATTTTAAAAAAAACAGGCGGTTTAACAATAGGGTGCATGGAAGCACACTCTAAGACTGCGAACCATGCGAACCTCTCTATCTATCTATCTATATATATCTATCTATCTATATATCTATATATATATATATATATATATATATATATATATATATATATATATATATATATATATATATATATATATCAATCTGAAGAAGATTTGAGGTAACGGTAAATGTTAAAATCAGAACATTCATTCTAAGGTTCCATTCTGGGGTTCTAAGGTTCCAGTAGTTTCTTTTTCTTTCAGTGGTGCTCCAATCAATTCTTTTTCTTTGAATTTCCTAATTTCATTACTGCCATATCAACAACTGGCAATGCAAACAGATATGTCATTAATACAATGTATAATTATGTGTGTATAAAATAATTAACAAACATAAGATTTATGAAATGAAGTTTATATAGTCTAGAAATTAATCGAGTGACTGCCCTCTTCTGTCTGACGGTAGAAACGCATCTGCTTACAGAAAAGTAAGCCAATGCAAATCCGTGAAATGCACATTCACACCATTTATTCCACCATATGCCATATGTGCGCTCACATTTCCCCCAGAACACAAAATTAGTCTTTCAGCGATGGTTTACTTTTTCTATTAATAGTGTAATAAAAATAACATTAGCCTTTGGCTTTAAAGAGTCTTTTATATGAAACCATTTGTATACTATCTGTAATATTATATAGACTACATAAAGAGAAAATGGACAGTTCATGAACAGCATCTGTGAAATTTGCCGTGCGTAGCTTCTTGAGGAACTGTCTCACTTGTCTTTATCGATGACACAGCAGGAAAAATTTTGAAATTTAGATAAACACCCAATTCACACTATGCAAATGCAGTTTTTTTCTGGGCAAGAAGTGGCTTATTGACTGGCAAAGTCAGTCACCTGACCTCAGCCAAATCGAGTATGCATTTCACTTGAAGACAAAACTGTAACAAACAGGAGACTCACCATAGGCCTGTGTGATCATAAGCAGGTGCAACCCAGTATTTGGTACTGACTTTGGGTTGGAGACAGCAGTTGCAAATGAAACATGTTTGAATGAAATGATTGTTTTCCCAATTACTTATGATATGTTTGTAAATGTAAAGCAGAGGTGTGATGAAGGCCGAAGGAACCACCCTACCTCAAATCTGACAGTACCACAGAGCCAGTGTATGGCGTAGCAGCCAGAGCTCCCATTTAACCGCCCAGCTCCGTCACAAGAGCATTTATCCACTTATCTTATAGATGTTAATTTTACACTCAGGGTGTTGGAATATATAGACATAAGTACAAAAATTAAGTCACTGTTCAATGTATTTGTTTTCCAATATAGAATCACTATAGTACTGCATTCTGTTCAGTTCCATCTTTTTATTTGCTTATTTCTCTCCAATACATGTGTATATTCATTTCTGTTAAAATGAGCATGTGTATATTCATTTCTGTTCTCTCCAATACATGTGCATATTCATTTCTGTTCTCTCCAATACATGTGTATATTCATTTCTGTTCTCTCCAATACATGTGCATATTCATTTCTGTTCTCTCCAATACATGTGTATATTCATTTCTGTTCTCTCCAATACATGTGCATATTCATTTCTATATATTCATTTAATTAAAATAAGTCAAGGAAATGTTTTAATCTTGTTTAGTCGTTTAATTATAAATATCTTTGTTATATAACATTTTCTCATGGCATTCAGAAGAACAGTTTATTAACAGGATCTACATATGAAGAACATACTGCAACACACCAATTCAGTGTAATACTGTGACTGCAGAAACGAGCCAGATCATAAGACTCAGTGGAGAAGATTAAGCCCGGAGCATAACTTAAGCATAACTTAAGCATAACTTAAGCATAACGTAAGACCATGTGTCATACACTGAAATCTACCAGTCATATTCCAGTCAACCGATTGGATGAGCTTTAAAACTGTTACAGAGAACCATTATACATCATGTGTTCACATTCCATACCCAGTTTACAGTTAAGATGTCTCTGAGGTGTGGACAACAGTCACACTGACAAAGATGGCGATGGCTGGGCTAAAGGTTAGCATGAACAGTGAGGGGATGAACAAGGACTCAACCTTGTGATATGAAATTTGCGCGAATTAAGTATTCAGTTTGTACTCATTCTGAGTATCTAACGTCCTTCACAGCACACCCTTACAAGAAGAAATTCAGTGCAAACAAGAGACTGTGAATCCGAGAGACACTACTCATCATTTTGTACACGCGCATAAGAAACTAAACAAAGTGATGGCAAAATGAAATATAGCTAATGGGACCAAATAATTTGCATACACAGAGGATTATTGGGCTACAGTATAAAAAAACTGTTCTTCAGTCTAACTGATCCAATTACGACTACACGAGAGGATAATTTAACTCAAAACTCTAAACTCACTCTTTGTAAATTTGAGTAAATCAAACCCAACCCTAATGCCCAATCTTTCCTACAGGTTTGCTTGGGTGTATAAACTATTAATATATCCTACATATTCCAGGAATTTTTCCACTACTTAAGTCAAAACAAATAAACAAAACCAAGCTAAAAATGTTCCTAACTTCAATACGTATAAGGTGTTGTCATAAATACAAATCATCAGTATCTGAAATCACGTTTTTTTTGGACAATGTGTGTGGCAGTGAAGATACTTTTCAAAGAGGAACCAAGAGCATTAGCGCCTCCTACATGTCACCGGCAGCAGTACATAGGGCACCAGCAGCAGATCACCAGGGATCTGTACCGTTTGAGCTGACATAGCAAGAGACCTGGTGTGGAGTTCATCATCTCAGCCTTCCTCGGACCTAGAAAGGCCAAGATCATCCTTTCTCCTCGCACCAGTCTTCAAAACAAACCTGCACCTCTGAGTAGAACAGCCAAGCTGGAGTGAGAACTAACATGCTGATGGCACATTTGTTTTAGAAATGACGTTGGGGGGGGGGGGACGTATTTGTTCTGTCTAAATTTTACAGGCGTATCACACAAAGAAAAGGAAACGTAAAAACATCTGAAGTATTGCTTTACAGTTACAGGAAAAACGGGGGAGATTATGGAAAGACAGAAAGCAATAATGGTAACATGATAGGAACATAAATTAATACTCATTCTTATTAAAAACATATGAAAAAAAAACAGCCTGATCATGGTTTGAAATGTTCATTCTGTGTGGATGGGGAAATAAGCCAAGGGAAACAAACAGAATGGGCCAGAAACAGGTCCAGTTTCAGGCCCCTGTTCATCCACCACATGGGCTTGCCCTGCAAAAATATGGAGCAGTAGGGAGAAAGCTGAACCACACCTCCTTGCACAGGGTAGGTTGACTGTGGTGGGCGGAGCAAGGCAAGGTGGGCGGAGCAAGGCAAGGTGGGCGGAGCAAGGCAGCACTCTAATCCAGCTTCTGCTGCAGCTTTTTCTGGAAGCAGACCGGAAGGATTGAGAGCACAGCTAGAACAGCCAGTACGAGCAGCGAGTTCCAGGACACGGCCTCCCCGGCCGTCGTCAGCTTGTACAGCGTCGTGCCGGCGTTGATCGCCACGAAGGACGGGGGTGCTACTCCTGTCGGAGAGAGTGTAGGGGACAATGGGGTCTGCCTGATCAACTGCGTGCCACTAATTACAGCTGAATAAAAGTCTGATGTATGACGAATGAAACATAAAATGTCAGAGTATGAAACCTTAATCAGAGAGGGGGACATAAAATGTTATAAGTATGTAGTTTTGTCTTACCAAAGAATGTGCCAAGGAAGAAGACCCCTAGAGGTACATTAATCACAGGGGACGTTATGTTGATAAACCAGTTTGGGAGAAAGGGGGTAATTCTCAGAAAGATTATGTAGTTGATTAGATGTTCCCGGTGCTTATCGACCTGTGGATAAAGGGAAGAAAACACATCAGCATCTAGTGGATTTACAAAATAAAATAAAAACAAGGCATCACAAACAAATATACATACACGACTTACACTTGGAGAACCGATTTCAAAACCAGGACAGGATCAGCCCTCCATACATGTAGCCATATGGGTATCTTACCTGTTGAGACCATTTCTGGGCTCTCTCTGTGAGGTACTTGTAAACCACAGGTCTGCCGACTAAGTAGGACAACATGTAGCAGAATGAGGCTCCCAGACCTGAGCACTGAGAGTCAAACAATAGCGACGTTACTCAACAGTTACGCTTGAGGCTAAAGAGACATCCACACAGTCTCCTAAAACATGCGTTAATTTAAATCACAATCCGTCATGTACGCTATTGACTTATGAAAAAATAAAGATCATTTACACCTACCAAACAGACCAAGAACAAGGCCAGGGGGAAGGGATAGAGATAGCCCGACAGGATACTGAGGAAAATAGACCCAGGAATGGCAAAGGTCTGAAGGCTGAGGAGGTGCCATCAAGGTCCACAACATATTTATGTGTGTGTGTGTGTGTGTGTATTATATTGTTGTGCTTGATCACAAAGGTAAAATTTACAAATCAACTCATGCAACAAGAGTGCTAGACAAACCTGAGAAACAGGTTTTACCCCAGACACTGTGATCTCTCCGAGAACATCTGTCTTTGTGGTTTACTCTCAAGAATCCCTACTTGGTTAAAATATTAAGCAGGGTTCACTTGGCAAACATCCACCTGGCTGAGCACACACACTGTACTCAGTAAAGCACACCGTATCACATTTCTACGTTTGGGGAAATGCTCCTACATTGTATACTGCTGATGACAGGTCCCACGGAAAGCAATTAAGCCCCTAATTGTACCTAATAATGGAGCTGGTGAAGACAAAGTGTGTAAAACTATCAAGTAATTACCCTTAATGAGGGTATGAACTTGCTATGGATATTCAGACAGAACTTGTTCTGAAGTTTATGAAGAATGGGGAAACTGTAATACTGCACTTAAATTTCTAATAACTAAAAGCAGAAAGTCTTGCATGGCCTTTGAATATTATTTCTTTTTTTAGACTTCTAAAAAGAA
Source organism: Brachyhypopomus occidentalis (assembly GCA_020368025.1). Lineage (NCBI taxonomy): Eukaryota > Metazoa > Chordata > Actinopteri > Gymnotiformes > Hypopomidae > Brachyhypopomus > Brachyhypopomus occidentalis. Next base: position 6,688,436 of record JAGXOD010000022.1, read on the forward strand.
TGAATCCATAAATAAGAAAATAGATTTACTTCTAGTGGTATACATTCAGTCAATGCCTACACATGCCCTTATGAAGTACAAAAGACTTGTAGTGTAAAAAAAAAAACTACAGCCAACTTTGGTATGTCAGTACAGCACTGAAAAACTGCTCTACAGTTAAAAGCTCATTAAAAGCATACCAAAATGCCATCAGTCCCCTGTGATCAGCCAATAACGTGCTCATGTCAAAAACATTGCTTTGGCAAAATAAGGGGGTGGTACATAATTCTGAAATGGCTTCTTAGCTGTGATGCAAAGGATACAAGACATAAGTAGTGAAATAGGCTATAAGCACTTGGCTATAGTAGGTGTCCTTGTATTTGGAGAGCACCGTGCCCAGTGCCTTAGCGTCATCCATGTCTTTAGGGATCTTTATCTTTTCCCTCTCATCTCTGGGGAAAACACAAGCAATGGCTGATCACAGACAGGCACACGAACATCAAAACGCCCGGTATTTAACTAAAAGAAAAACACTCTACTTACTCACTCAGCTCAGGAAAATTCCTATAAACCAGGTACATTACTGATGCAGAACAAGCAAAGATTGAAACCAGGATGAGAAGGGACACACGGGCAGATCCCCCTCCAGAGTACGGGGTTGCTGTGGAAGGAGGGGAGCGTTTAACACTATTTAATACATAAAATGTTTAAGTCTTCCAGGATAAGAAGCAATTTATTGCTCAGCTTTGCGTCATCTGTTACAAACTCCCCAGAGGCAGACAGACACACGGGAGAGGCATCGCCTTCATGTAAAACAGCAAGGCAGCAAGACAACTAACCTAGCTGTTATACATAAATCGAATAGCTAACTAACTTAGCTGACAAACCAAATATATCAGATTACTGGGGTATGAAGGACAACTGTCAAAAGTTCATCTACTAAACTAGTAACCTGGCTAGTATCCTAAACTAGAATCCCTGGCTATTTATACACAGTCAAGAAATAAATGACATGACAATGTATATAAATAAGTAAAATGCAAGTTAGCTAGCTATGCTATTTCATTGGAATATTTTACTTTAATTGCCGGCGAAACAATTAAATAAACCTAACTGTTTCCTGGAAATTAGTTCAGCCCAATACCGGTGTAGCTAAGATGAGTATAGCTAGCGAGCTACGACACCTAGCCAGCAAACTAGCTATCTATGTTAGCGAAGTTGTCGGTTACCTTTAAGGCACAGAGTTTCTTTTATCAGTTCGTCCTCTGGCAGGGTTGTGCCTCCTGTTTCACGGACTCCGCTTCTCTTTCTAGCCATTTTAATGTATTTAAAAAAAATGCTAAAATCCGTCTGCGGTCTCTCTAGGTGTTGTTCATTTAGGTCATCCACAGCTCACTGCAAAATCACCCGGTAATTTCCTGACTACGGCAACAGATCACCAGTGACCTTTGACCTTGCTCTCGTTCGACGGCTGCGGAATTGTTGAATGGGTGAGCAATAGCGCCCTCTAATGTTATGTTATTTTTTGCTTAGACGGCAATGGATGGATGGATGGATATATAGATAGATGGAAAAAACTAAGGACCTTGTGGCTTTTCGGACGTCTTTATTTTACAGCCTTTATTGTATTTTAGTGAATGTATGTATAAATTACATAGAAATTGGATGTAGATGTGCTACATGTAAATATATTAACAAATCCACTAAAATAACAGACAGGAAAGGATCAATTGTCATCAAACATTCATCCTCGTGCATTACAATGGGAGGTGTCTACTGCATTACTTGCAAGAGATGTAATCAGCTTTATACTGGAGAAACCAAGAGAAGACTTGCTGATCAGTTTGTTGAGCACCTTCGGACCATCAGGATTAAAGATATGCAATTTCCAGTTGCAAGGCAATGTACGTTGTATTAATGACATATCTGTTTACATAGCCAGTTGTTACTTTGGCAGCAAGGAAATTAGGAGTTTCATTAGAAGTTTTCGCCATTCTTTTCTCATTAGCAACAAAAAACTACATCGCCCAGAACGCACGTTACGACAAGCGGAAGTTCGCTAGGGAAAAATTGGCGCTGATCTATCCGGCCCGTCCAGACCCTTCTTCCTTTCGCGCCGGTAGCTGGAGAACCGTGCGTCCATGTGCGCATTGCCTAGGACTTCATAGATCGCTGAGCCTTACAAATCCGAACCCTACCAGAACCTTTGTTATGGATCCCAACTCTTTGATTGAAGCCCTCCGGGGCACCATGGACCCAAATTTGCGTGAGGCCGCGGAGAGACAGCTGAATGAGGTAAAGAGCATACTTCTGTGGTAGTAATGGTGGCGGTGGTGGCGTTGGGCCTTGCTCAGCAGGATGGCATGGAGTCCTGTGTATGACCACTGGTCCTGCGGCAGCGTCGGCTGGTTTATGGCCAAATCGTGTACTTGGACCATTCAAGAAGGGGCCGGTCATGGTTACTTTAACTGAGGCGAGATGAGTTTATAAGCACGTTGTGGATTCAGAGTGCTGTTTTCAACCCACCTCGGTCCCTGGGTTTTTAAACGCGAGCTAGCCTAGCGAGGATAAGTCGGCTCATGCTCGTTTTTCCTCTGCATCTCTGACGGAGACAGCACGCACGGCTGCCGTTGTGCTTGCCAGTTGATTTATTAATCGTATGTCGAGTCACGTTGGGTGAAGCCGTGAGAGTTGTGGCGTCTAAGCGCGGTGTTCCGTCACCTAGATAGCCGCCCGTTGGCCGTTCTGTTAGCGGTACGTGTAAGCCCAGACCTGCGTGCTCCCGTTAGCCGAGCCGTTAGCAGTCACACGGGTACAGCCGCAGATATACTGAGGTAACTCGGCTGGTTTCCCGTGTCATGTGCGTGGTCAGTGTTGTCGCCGTTCTTCGGGGCCCGGGAAGAGTTTCCGTTATTCAAACAACCCCTATAACGATTCGTTAAATTGGGCATCGTGCAGTTTTTGAACAGTATGTAAGCCGACAAAAACAATTTTGGCAAAGATTTGAAACTGCAAAAAAAATAAATGTTATTAGCTAGCTAACCTTAGCCACGACCGCTTTGGGCCGATAGGTATACCAGCTAGTTGGCTTTAGCTAATGTAACTAACGCGGCTAGCGTAGCTTAGCTCAGTCAAACTCCATCAGTGCCCCTAAACTCGCGGGCCAGCGAGCTCATATCTACTTCATCACTACTGTCGGCCAGCTGGCAGATTCGTTTTTAAACCGCCACTTCGGATCCCATGTTTTTAAAAAAAATGTCCTTTTTAGGCAACAATCGTTTAGCTAAAGCTAAGCTAAGCTTGGTCTCTTGATTACCCCAGCTGCCTCTCTAGCTAGCTGGCTAGGCTACGTTAGCCTAGCATGACGTCGTTCCGTAGTTTAAGTCGCCTCGTCAGCTCGCGAGGGAGCGGACGCCGGTCGTTTTAACTTAACGTACTCAAAAATTACTGTATTCGCCGTTTTTAGGAGTGTTTAGGAGTTTGGTTAGCTGTCTTTTTTCTTCTTCCTAAGTTCATATTGTCAAACTTTGCGGCGGACCTGAAACATCTGTTCAGAGCCAGTCAAACGTGTATATTTGTTTACATTTTACCACAGTTGGCAGACACTAATAACGATCTAACTACGTCTGTTTGTGTTGTTAACTCGTACACTTTTTTGTTTGTTTTTAGAGTAGCCGATTTCTTTATAAACTTGTATGAATTTAATTTGACATGGAATCTGTGTTGTCTCGTGTGATATTGTTTGGAAATCAAAATAAAACAAATTACCGTGCTTTATTTTTTCCTCCCCTTCATTCTGCTCAAATGAATTCTTTCCTTAATGGAGCAAGTCAGGACTCAGGAATATAGCATGAAGGTCCTGAGTCGTAGGTGAGTCATGTTGTGTCCATGGAGAGGTTACAGGGTGCGTGTGTCACTGCAGGGAGTAAGAGAGAGGCTCTCCTAGCGGCCTATAATACTTATAAATGCAGCATTTGTGTTGGTTCAGCTCAAATAGTAGCACAAAGGTGTTAAAGACAATCACTATTGGTTAAAAAAAACACCTTTATTCGCTGAGTATTGTAGTCTTCTGATTTATTTTTAAAGATGGAACACCCTAGCAAATGAACCCAGATCCAATCTGGATAGAGCCATGGACTGATGCCTGCAGCAGTCTCCAGTGACAGAGCCACCATGCTGGCCTGCTTCCAGACAACCCGTGCGGACAACAGGCTTGAGTTTCTGGGTGCTGACATGTTCTCAGCAGAGAGGGAGGGCGAGAACACACAGCACCCGTGACGGGGCACTTCGGTTTGAGGCCTTCCATGTACAACACTGGCTGGGGCATCACTAAGGAAACATTTTCTGAATAAAATTAAACAAAAGCCAGGATATAGGAACCTCTGTAAAACTTGACCAGTTCTGTGAAACTAAAGCAATTTATTAGGCTGTAATAGGTGATGGTGTAAGTTGTGTTTACGTGGAGGTCTGCTACGTTGGTGTTGCCTGTGCGGTTAAATTAAGCGTTTACTTGAGCTGACAATAGCAGCTTCAAACTTGGTGGCAGACGAATGTGTGTGGTGTCTTCTCCTTCTTAATGAAACTTGGCATCAGATCACTGCATTTGAAACAGTTCTATAATCCGCAAATATTACAAATGTGCGAACGGTTTAGTCCCTGTGCATAAAAATGAACAGTTCCATGTTTGAAAGAGGCGTTCTGCTGAAGGTCGTTTGGTGAGGTGTTGGGCTAAGCCCAGGTCCATTAGAGGAGTTGCACTCACGTGTCACAGAATACTGACATGACATGAGCTCAACTGATTTTTTTGAGTACTGATTTTTTTTCAGTACTTGAGTACTGAAGTGAAGCTCCTGGACCCTCAGTAAGAGTTACATGGTCATGGCCTGGAATGTCGGCATGCAAAAGTAACTGCGCAAATATGTTGTTTACCAAAACAGGCACCATGTTTTACGAGAAATCACTGTCATAATTTCCTAGAAATTCTTTGTTTTTTTTCTAGTATATAGAAAACCAGGAATTTCTTTTGTATTGTTACCTGATGAAACTGATAGACTCCTGTTATACACACACACACACACACACGTTCTCTTTCTGTTATTGCTATAACAAGTGCTCTTTATGCGTTCCATTGCAGGGCCATGCCCAGGTGAACTTCACGTCCACGCTGCTGCAGGTCACCATGTCCGAACAGCTGGATTTGCCAGTGCGGCAAGCAGGTACGAGCGTCTACCGACACGCAGGCGTAGCCTTACGTCAGCCCTCTGCCCGCGTGTGACGAGTATCCCGCTGGTGTAGTTTAATGTGCCCGCGATGGGCACGTTAGCCGTGCTGTGGCCGTCCCTGCTTCTCCTTCAGGAGTCTGACCCTTATTGTACAGTGACAACAGGCCGGCGTGTCCTGTCTCTGTCTTTACATGGCAAATTTACATGTCCCTTTTCATTTCCTGGGGACGGGGACACACACACACGGGTAGACAGAGCATTGGCACCAAGGTATTGAAGTCTGGCTGTAAAAGGCTTCATGGCAACGGGCGAGATCCTGGGTTGTTTTTGTGTGTATATTTACCTTTATTTCATTTTTGGCCTGCGTGAAGCCTTAATGGTGACCTCACACGTTCGGTATTTTCCATGCAGTGGATTCTCTGAAACCCTCCTCGCCTACTCGCGTTAGTCCTCTGCCCTCTCGTGAAGCTCGCGTGCTCCGTAGGTTTGTTTCAGCGGACACGGTGTCCAAACTGTGTCGAGTCAAGTGTTGGGAGCTGTTGGAGTACATTCCTCACATGGTTTGCATGGAGTGTGCTGGTTGCGCTGAGTGATTACTTTAAGGCAGGCTGGGTGTGCGTTTGCACTGAAGGACTTGACTCGTCTGTTAACCCACGATTGTCCCCCACATCATTTTGTAATTTATCAACACGTCATCACCGATGAGTAATTCTTGCATCTGTTAGCTCTGAGCTGTCGCACTGCATAATGCTCTACTGTTCTTGGGATTAAGGACAAAGGATTAATGTTGTAGATCTTTATTAAATCGGCAGACATTTCTTTGTTTGTGTGTGTGTGTTTTTTTTTTTTTTCCTCTTCCTCTTGGTGTGAGGCGACTCTGAGCGAGAGACGCTTCTCCCCGGCGTTTCACTGCGCCGGCAGGCGTCCCGTGACCGCGTGGCCTGTCACTGAGGCACCAGTGCGTGGCCTGTGACTTTGGCTCCAGCTCGTCATTAGCGCAGCCACCTGTGGCCTCTGATGGCGGCTGTGGTGGCAACAGCACCTGAGCGCTTGTTGGGTGGAGGTGGGCTGGGGCCACGCAGAGCAGATTCACAACCCGTATCGCATGGTCCGTCCACATTTAGCATCGCTGCAAGCCCTTTGCCACCCGGCCCGGAGCTCACACCCCACACACGGAGGAGACCCTGTGGTTGGGTGGCCGTGTCGGATTACGGGCGACGAATGCGCGATTGCGCGGGGGGTGTGCACAAGACCTCACGTGAGAGCTCGGATTATAAACCTGTTAGATGAAGTGTCGCATGGCTACGTAGGTTTAAAACTTGGGCTGTTTCCATGGACGTCAGCCTGTCCGACCAGAATATTGCCACTGTTCATCCTTGGCAAGAACCCTGTTGTCGACAGACCGGTGTTCCTGCCATCTCTTAATTTGGAATGTTAAAATAGAATTACACATTATTGCATGAAGGCCCACTGTGTTTCTCACTATGAATGCTTTAGTGTCCAGCGTTAATATCTGGGTTAGGATTTTCCTCATCCTGCTTCACTTACATAAGTAGATTGAGTCTCACGCGCCGGCGTGTGATTGGTCCTCGTGCAGGCGTCATCTATTTGAAGAACATGGTCACGCAGTTCTGGAGTGAAGGCGACAACGCGAACAACGAGCCGCCTGCCATCAACATCCCCGAATCGGACCGCCAGTTCATCCGAGACAACATAGTGGAGGCCATCATCCACTCCCCGGAGCGCATCAGGTACCGCGCCGACCACAGACGAGGCGGGTCCGCCCGCCGACGCCCATCTCGCCCCCTTGTGCTCCCTTATGCCCCCTTGTGCCCCCTGACCCATTTTTTTCTTCCCCTCCATCCAGAGTCCAGCTCACCACCTGCATTCACCACATGATCAAGCATGACTACCCCGGCAAATGGACGGCCATCGTGGACAAGATCGGCTTCTACCTGCAGTCCGACAACAGTGCCTGCTGGCTGGGCATCTTGCTGTGCCTCTACCAGCTGGTGAAGAACTATGAGTAAGGCGGCAGCCAGGCGGGGGGCTTGAGGGGGCAGCTGGGGGTGGGGCTTAAGGCGGCAGCCCAGTCCGACTCTCCTCGCTGACTGTGTGCGTGTGCACGTCACAGGTACAAGAAACCGGACGAGCGTCAGCCTCTGATCGCCGCCATGCAGATCTTCATGCCGATGCTGAAGGAACGCTTCATCCAGCTCCTGCAAGACCCCTCCAGCGACTCCGTGCTGGTGCAGAAACAGATCTTCAAGATCCTCTACGCCCTCTTTCAGGTACTCCGTCCGAGTTAGGGAGTCTGCTTTGAAAGTGCGTTGAAATGAGGCTGACGTACAATGCTGCAAGTGGAGATGCGGTTTGAATCAGTGCTGTAACCTTCTGTCCTCCCAGTATAATCTTCCTTTGGAGCTGATCAACAAGCAGAACCTGACTGAGTGGATGGAGATCCTGAAGACCGTGGTGGACAGGGACGTTCCTCCGGTAAGGACGTGGGGCTGGCGTCCCGGGGCTGTCCGGATCAGAGTCTGTGGGGTTATGTGTTGCTGGCTGTGGGCAGGCGGTGTGCGCGGTGTCCGTCTGCGTTCAGTGCCGTCTCCAGCTTGTGTCTTACAGGCTGGTGTCTGTGCTCACACCACACCTGCAGCCACAGAGCCACCGGAGATCATAGTACTGGCCTAGTGAGGTCTCGTGAGACCACCCACCACTGGCCAGCCTCCAAACTCTCCTACAAAAAAATTTGTGCTAGTGGATCTGAAATCCAGTGTTGAAAATCTGGATGGCACGCAAAGGGCTCTGGCCCTGCGGAGTGCATGTCTGACGTTATTAAAACAGAACAGATAATTAAACGAGTTGAGGTCGTAGATTAAAAACAGATCTGAAGTGAAGAATAAGATCTTTGGTCTGTGTGGTGTCCCGTATCGCGTCTGCCTGAACTCCTGAAGGGTTGCAGTGCCACGATCGTTCAAAATCCCACCGGGGGAACCACCATTCTGTCTTGTGTGGGTGTAGGCGCGTGTTTATGTTGGCTGGTGAGAGGGTGTTTGTGGGTATTGAAAAGCACTGGAGACGTAAGTCAGTCCAGCACGTATCGTCTGCCTCACCGTGCCTCTGTGCTGTTATCCAGGAGACACTGCAGGTGGACGAGGATGAAAGACCTGAGCTGCCATGGTGGAAGTGTAAGAAGTGGGCCCTCCACATCCTGGCCCGCCTGTTCGAGCGGTAAGACACGCCCCCTTCGCGCGCCCCCCCCCCCCCTTGCCTTTTATACAGCAGATACACACAACCCTTATCGCTCCCGTCTCTTAGATACGGAAGCCCCGGCAACACGACCAAAGAGTACACGGAGTTCGCCGAGCTCTTCCTCAAGGGTTACGCAGTAGCTGCTCAGCAGGTAGGGGTTTGCCGCGCGGACGCCCCGTCCGTCCCGACGAGGCGCGGCCGTGCCGACGCTCACACCTCCCTCCCGTGCCCCGTAGGTCCTGCTGAAGGTCTTGTATCAGTATAAGGAGAGGCAGTACGTGGCTCCCAGGGTCCTGCAGCAGGCCGTGAACTACATTAACCAGGGCATAGCTCACGCCATCACCTGGAAGAACCTGAAACCTCACATCCAGGTAAGGGCACTTCAGTGTGCACTAGCCCTAGTTAGCAAGACTTGCTATGCTTCCTACTTCCTTTAGGTTTGTTTTTTGTAGCTGCAGGCATGTAATGGGTTTGCAGACCTGATGCAGTGTGTGTGTGTGTGTGTGTGTGTGTGTGTGTGTGTGTGTGTGTGTGTGTGTGTGTGTGTGTGTGTGTGTGTGTGTGTGTGTGTGTGTGTGTGTGTGTGTGTGTGTGTGTGTGTGTGTGTGTGTGTGTGTTTGGGAATGGTAGACACCTTTCTTGCTATCAAACGCTTGGTTGAATGCACGGGTGCATATGACGCCCTCCCGCTTCTTGTAATGGGACGCGACTGCGCGTGCGTTGGACAGATTGATTGATTCAACCCGTGTTGAACCTGTGGTCGCAGGGCATCATTCAGGACGTGGTCTTTCCCCTCATGTGCTACACGGACAGCGACGAGGAGCTGTGGCAGGAGGATCCGTACGAGTACATCCGCATGAAGTTCGGTGAGAGCGCCGCACCTCGGCCCGAACGCGAAGTACAAATTTGGGTAATTCCGTTCCTCCGTACGGCAGCGGGAGACGAAGGCTCCTCACGGTTGTCTCGTTTTTCCCCGCGCAGACGTGTTCGAGGACTTCATCTCTCCCACCACGGCCGCCCAGACCCTCCTCTTCACCGCCTGCAACAAGCGGAAAGAGGTGAGCGTTCGTCACGGCGACGTCTGGGACGGGGTCGCGTGTGTCCCGCCGCGCGTCCGCATTCCCACACGCAGACGCGTCCAGTCACCGTCCTTCTGCTCCTGGAGAGTCGCTGCTGGGCTTCTGCCTGGCCGGACTGAGCCGGATCATAAACGAGTCGGTCAGAGGACAGGATGTCGTGTTTCACTCAAATGGGTTTTCAATGAGGGAAACTGTGTTTGTTTATAGGTATGTTTGTCTGTTTAGAGGTCCTTGGTTAGTGTTCACGGTTCAGTGCTGGTGTGTCGCTGGCTGTGGGCAGGCGGTGTGCGCGGTGTCCGTCTGCGTTCAGTGCCGTCTCCAGCTTGTGTCTTACAGGCTGGTGTCTGTGCTCACACCACACCTGCAGCCACAGAGCCACCGGAGATCATAGTACTGGCCTAGTGAGGTCTCGTGAGACCACCCACCACTGGCCAGCCTCCAAACTCTCCCACAAAACATTTGTGCTAGTGGATCTGAAATCCAGTGTTGAATATCTGGATGTCGAACACGGCATCATGGAAAGGGCTTCAGTGGCTGAAGTTTGCGGCCGTGTCTTTGGTTCTGTCTGGGTTTGTCTGGCCACGTTTCCTTGACGCCGTCTCCCCTGTTGCAGGTGTTGCAGAAGACGATGGGCTTCTGTTATCAGATCCTGACCGAGCTCACCTCCGACCCCCGCAAGAAGGACGGTGCACTGCACATGATTGGCTCCCTGGCAGAGATCCTGCTCAAGGTCTCACAGCATCTCCTTCCCTCCCTCCTCCTCTCTCTCCCTCTCCCTCTCTCTCCCTCTCTCTCTCTCTCTCTCTCTCTCTCTCTCTCTCTCTCTCTCTCTCTCTCTCTCTCTCTCTCTCTCTCTCTCTCTCTCTCTCTCTCTCTCTCTCTCTCTCTCTCTCTCTCTCTCTCTCTCTCTCTCTCTCTCTCTCTCTCTCTCTCTTCCTCTCTCTCTCTCTTTTTCTCTCTCTCTCCCTCCCTCCCTCCCCCCACATAAAGCAGTGAACACTCGTCCCGTAGTGCTTCATGTGCTACTTTGAGTACAGAAATGGCTCAGGCTGAAAATCCGCATCGCGTTCTGTAACTTGGATCCTTTTTTTTTTTTTTTATTGATTTATATTCCCTTTTTTTTTTTCATTTCTCCGTTTTATAGAAAAAGATTTACAAAGACCAGATGGAGGTGATGCTCCAGAGTCACGTGTTCCCGCTCTTCCGCAGTGAGCTCGGCTACATGAGAGCGCGGGTGAGATCTTGGCCAAAATGCAACCCAACACACAACATCCAGATTTCTACCGTAACTAAGAAGTTATTTGTTCTTTGGATCCTACACCGATGTCCAGGTAGCGGTTTTTGGAACGCATCGGCGTTTTCCCGTACACCCAGAATGTTACGTTAACCGTTTCTGAACGTAGATGGAACTGGCGTTCCCTTTTGGACGGCGGATGTAGCTCGTCCTGTTCGGTGCGTGCGGTCTAGTGCGTTTGAATGCGGCCCTGAGGCTCTCTGTACCCACGCCTGCTCATCACAGGCCTGCTGGGTCCTGCACTACTTCTGCGAGGTGAAGTTCAAGAGCGACCAGAACCTGCAGACGGCCCTGGAGCTCACTCGCCTGTGCCTCATCAGCGACAACGAGATGCCCGTGAAGGTGGAGGCTGCCATCGCCCTGCAGGTCCTCATAAGCAACCAGGAGAAAGGTGGGCTGAACCCCCCCACCCCCCGTCCCAGCGCTTACAGGGCGGCTGCGCAAATGTCTGTTGTGATCGCCGAGCGTTTGTTTCTCTCTCTCCTACAGCCAAAGAGTACATCACCCCCTTCATCCGGCCGGTGATGCAGGCCCTCCTCCACATTGTGCGAGAGACGGAGAACGACGACCTCACCAACGTCATCCAGAAGATGATCTGCGAGTACAGCGAGGAGGTGACCCCCATCGCTGTGGAGATGACCCAGCACCTGGTAAGCCCACGTCCCAGGACCCCAGGACCCCCCCCCCCGGAAGTCTCGGGGATAGACGAGGACCTTCATGTCCCTGTCCCCTTCCCCTCCAGGCCATGACCTTCAACCAGGTGATCCAGACGGGCCCCGACGAGGAAGGCGGAGACGACAAGGCCGTGACTGCCATGGGCATCCTCAACACCATCGACACCCTGCTCAGCGTCGTGGAGGACCACAAGGAGGTTAGTGCAACACACACACACCCCAGTTCGCATCGCGGCGCTGACGCACTCTCAGCTGCCCACGAGATCCAGGGGGGGGGGGGGCGCGTGCTGTTCTCCAGACCTCTCACACCATCCTCCTGCGTGAGAACGTGCGCTCAGAATAAATCTGGCGTCCAGCGCAGCGATCCGGTGCGCAGCCGAACACCTCCTTACGCTCGACGGCTAGTTTATTAAAAGGCGCGAGAAATAGGGAGCTGTATTGTGTAGTGTGTGTAATGCCGAGCGTTTCCTGCCAGTGCTTTACATCGACGTGCTATTGTTGGGAAGGGAGGGTGTTTCCTGTGGCGGGGCAGTCGCACCTATTTGTTTTGGTGGGCGGGGCAATCGGCAGCCAGCGTCGGTGACAGTATGTGATCTCGGTGACCCGATTGTGGGATCTTTTCAGATCACGCAGCAGTTGGAGGGGATCTGTCTGCAGGTGATCGGCACGGTTCTACAGCAACATGTTCTAGGTGAGTGCCGCCCCTTCCGCGTGGGGTTCGGCGCCACTGCGGTCACCGCTGGCGTTGTGCGGAGGATCCATATTTGCCCCGGTCAGGCGGCTTACTGTGTGTGCGACCGTTCCACAGAGTTCTATGAGGAGATCCTGTCCCTGGCCCACAGTCTGACGTGTCAGCAAGTGTCCCCACAGATGTGGCAGCTCCTGCCCCTCGTCTTCGAGGTCTTCCAACAGGACGGCTTCGACTACTTCACAGGTCATTTGTTTCGCTTGTTTGACACGGAACTGCTTACGTTTCTGTAGCCCCCACCCACCCCCCCACCATGAAGGAGACTTTTGCTTTTGAAATGAAGCCCCGACTACCTTCTTGGTGCTCATGTGTGCCGACTGCGTTTATTTCAGACATGATGCCACTTCTGCACAACTACGTCACAGTCGACACGGACACTCTTCTGTCCGACACAAAGTACCTTGAAATCATCTACAGCATGTGCAAAAAGGTGACGTTTCGCCCACATGGTGTACACGGTGCGTTTGGACGTTGTCAGACCCGGTTAAGCGCTAACCGATTAACCGCTAAGAGTCCATCCTTCAGGTTTTGACGGGCGACCCTGGGGAGGACCCGGAGTGTCATGCAGCCAAGCTATTGGAAGTCATCATCCTGCAGTGCAAAGGGCGGGGCATAGACCAGGTACCTCCCCTTAATCCAACCCCACCCCCCTATGAACCCATGCTTCTACACCCCAGACCTGGGACTGTGCGTGACGCCCCACCCACTACTGCCTTGCAGGTGGTGCCTCTGTTTGTGACCACGGCCCTGGAGCGCCTGACGCGGGAGGTGAAGACCAGCGAGCTAAGGACCATGTGCCTGCAGGTGGCCATAGCCGCACTCTACTACAGTCCCCCACTGCTGCTCAACACACTGGAGAACCTGCGTTTCCCCAATAACACGGAGCCCATCACCAACCACTTCATCTCCCAGTGGCTCAAGGACATCGACTGTTTCCTCGGGTACCCGCCCGGCTTACGCCTCTTCCTCTACCAGTGTCTGAAATGTTCTAGCTCCAAGCATATGGTTTGGTTGATGGTGTAACTGATGGTGTGGTGATCCTCCTCCTCCTCCTCCCTGCAGTCTCCACGACAGGAAGATGTGTGTGCTGGGGCTGTGTGCCCTGATGGACCTGGACCAGAGACCTCAAGCCGTGGGTCAGGTGGCCGGCCAGCTCCTCCCCGCCGCCATCCTGCTGTTCAGCGGCCTGAAGAGGGCGTACGCCTGCAGGGCCGAGCACGAGAACGATGACGACGACGACGAGGACGGAGAGGAGGAAGACGACAACGGTAATTGGCGTGAAGAGCATGTCAAAGTACACAGAGCGGATGTGGCGTCTGTGGATGAATTTGTAGTACTGTCAGTTCTGCTTTGTGGGGTTTTTTTTTTTTACTAGAAACTAGTCAAGTGCTCAGATTGAGTGTATTGTACAAATTGGATTCAAACTGACGGAAGGGTAAACGTGCGTACACGTGTTCTCTCCGTCTTCGGCTCTAGCCGAACTTGGAAGCGACGAAGATGACATTGACGAGGAAGGCCAGGAATACCTCGAAATGCTCGCCAAGCAAGCCGGAGAGGACGGCGATGACGAGGACTGGGAGGAGGACGATGCGGAGGAGACCGCGCTCGAAGGCTACACCACCTCAGTCGATGACGAGGAGAATCCTGTCGACGAGTACCAGATTTTTAAAGCCATATTACAGAGTAAGAAGCTTTGATTTATCATTAAAAACAGGAACCCGTCAGACGTGAGGAGTTTAAATACACCTTGCTGACTCGATGGACTTTTGCCTCCGTAGATATCCAGTCCCGCGACCCAACATGGTACCAGGCGCTCACCCAGTGTCTGGACGAAGAACAGGGCAAACAGCTTCATGACATCGGCACGCTCGCAGATCAGAGACGAGCAGCACACGGTATGCCCCGAAATCCTGCTAGTAAAATTCTGTAAACATTTTTCCCGCCAACAAGGAACGGGTTAGTTTCTGTGTTCGCACTCCTGAGAACTTTGGTGTTCTCAGAGAACCAGCCCGCGTTTGCGCTGGTTCGTGTCGTATCATCGGCCGACTGTGACACGGGGGAACTAGACGGGAGTAACACGATGGCTTACTAGCAAGCGTTTTTGCATGTTTTTGTTTTTGTTTTTGTTGTTTATCTTGTTGTTCATACAGTTTTATCTGAAACTTCTAAATAGCACAATTGTAGCATTTTGAAAGGACTGTGTAATCGTTCAGATTTGTTCCTCTTTATTTTAGTTTGTTTGCTACCACGTTTCTTCTCTGTTTCCAGAATCAAAGATGATCGAGAAGCATGGAGGATACAAGTTCACAGTTCCAGTGGTGCCGACTAATTTCAACTTTGGTGGCAGTGCTCCTGGGATGAACTGAGCGCTCCCTCTTCTCCTCTTTCTTACTCTGTGACTGATTGTAGTGAAGTGCAAACGGCTTGTGTTATTCCCTCACGTAGTGGTTCCAGAACTGGTTCTTCTCACTCAATCTTCAAATCTGACTATCAAACTGGACAGCACCAGAAGACATGGGAAGGAAACCAATTGCAACCAATGGCTGGGGAAAAAAACGAACCAAGAACTTGCAAGTGAAAAAAAAAGAAGCTTTGAACAATGACGCTGCCTTATGGAATCCAGAAACACGAGATACCATAACTACAGCTCCCCCACCCAAACCCCACCCACACGCATTGGGGCCTATAAATAATCGAAATTGATAATGGGACTAAATCTCATCATTTTCACTGTTCCGGCCAAAGGGCCTCTATACGATTATACCTCTGGCAGTAGTGTCAACCTTTTCTGCATAAAAAAAATCAAAACAAAAAACTAAAAAAACTCATGTTATTGTATATACAAGCCAAGGCTCTTGATTTTTAAGTAGCCTGGTAAGACAACCAGAGGCATTTGAAAGGTGTCAAACGTGTATTCAAATGTAGCATATTGGATACTTGTCATAGCACTATGTGGTGCCTGAAATCTGTAAATGAATGACTAGCACTTTCATATTGTTCAGGTCTCTTAGCCTTCTGTATCAGACTGCAAAATTTTTTTAAAACTCGATTGAAGCTATTTAAAACGGAGTAACATTTGTTACTTGGCAACGTGCCCCATACTGTCTGGTTGTCAGATGAATTACAGTAAACTAAGTGACAGAGCTCTGCAGATCGCAGTGGGAATGTTTAAAGTTCCGACAGAATTGAAGCAAGCGAGCTCTTGGTGTCGACTCTGGACACGTTGTTGCAAGCACTGAAAGCTGTTTGAATAATTCATTGGAGCATGTACAATTGGGCTGGATTGTGAAGGTCTCAAGCTTTTGGTTGATGTATGGATGAACCATCTATATATATTAAAATGAAAAATAACTTCATTCAGCTTCTTCCATGATTTGATGGCATTTCTGTGTTGAGAGTCAGGATGTCTCCCAGTGCGGTAGGGGTTCCTCATCTGATTGTGACCTTGGGTGAGTGGGAGGAAGATTTATAGGCAAATGATATTTTTTGGAATGCAAAAAAGGACCTTGTGATTTTTGTTAAATTGTGTGGTTTTTTTTTGTTTGTTTGTTTGTTTGTTTTTTAATGTGACACTTCCCTAACGATCTCACAGGACTGTAGATCTGTGACTCTGGTCCACCTAGATGGACACATACTGACACTTCGGGAAGTGAAGAGATTGAGATCATGTTTTCATGCAGAGAGTCATTTTTTTTAAAGCACAAATGATGCTCCAGACAGAAGGTTGCAGGTTGCATAACTATTATTCAGGTACATCTCAGACTTCAAGCAGTGAACACAACTTTGACAAATGCCAATGTCTGCATGGAGGTGAGCATAGAGTCAGTTCTGTGCTCCACAGTAAGAATGTAATTAAGAACTGACATAAGAAGCCTCTTAAGTCTAATTGCAGCATTTTGCATGTAGATATTTATAGTACTACCATTTTCAAAGGTAAAAAGAACACATCAAAGCCTCCATTATCCATATAAATCTGCAATAAAACGTCGTGTGCCTACGATACGACGGAAGGTTGTGTGTTGGAGGCTGCAAGATGGTTTGGTTTAATGTCTGTCAGTTTGTTCTTGACCTTGATCCCAAAAAGATTACATATCTTCATTAGCATCAGGTCCACAATTTCCTCTTCTTCAGATGGCTGTAAGGTAGAGAGATGTGGACTTGTACATGGTTTGTTTCATTTGTGAATTTAAAATGCTGTTGATTATAGCCTTAAGATGTGTACCTGGTGATGTAACTGCTCTTGAGTGAATGCCACCAGGATGACCGATATGAAGAGGTTCAGTACCACAAATGTCATGAAAATGATGCACGAACCAATGACAAATGCACCAAGAACAGGGTTGTAATCCAAAACCTGTAGTCAAAATGAGAATCAGACATTATGGAGTCATCAAACCATATAGCAATTTTAACACCATAATGCACTCTGGTGATTCCAACATTGCCGTGGCTCACTTCTTCATAGTTGAAGATGCCCAGCTGTAAGCTGACCATGGTCTGGGCAGCGTGGAGAAGAGTCCTGTATGAATACAGCTTCCAGCCGTACATCAGGTTACACTGTGGAAGGGCAAATCAAAAGGGAAATGGTACGAATGGTCATTGTGAAGTTCGAACATTTGCACTGATGTCTTTACTCACAGCAGTGGAGTAGGCCAGGAGCATGATGGTTATGACTACAATGAAGCCAGAGATGTCGTTCCACGCCCTCCGCAGCGTGGCGGTGATCATGTTCAGTTTGGGGTTGAGACGCAGCAGATGCCACAGTTTGATTGTGGCCAGCAGGACCAGGAAAGCTATAAGGTACCCAAGAACCGCATCTGTGGTGGCGGTTTCATGGAAACTCGCATACCTGGCAGAGAACCAAAGTGTTTACTGTACAGGCCAACAGGAAGTCTGATAGACAACACTAAAGTGGTAAATGAATATTTTATTAAGGGGTTTCCATAGTATTAAGAACATTTAGAAATGACAGATATGATGAATGTCTTAATGTCAACATTCATCAGAGTATAAATGAACGTGGTAAATCCATGGCTAAATATTCACTTACTGGTCTTTGTGGTTTTGATAGTACTCAATGTCCCGGTTACCCAGAAGTGTCCTCTTGATAAAAACAGATAATGCACTCCAGCTTAGAATAATGATGGCCAGTTCCAAAACGTTCCACTTGCTGCTGAAGTACCCCCATTTCTGGCTCCTCATTAGCTTGCCCTGTGAAAACCAATGCATCCCTCTATTTTACCACAAGTTATCACCTATATTAGCACCACCATGAGTGATAATATGTGAAAGGACTGACCTGCTGAAACATGTAATACAGGATAAAGAGAAAATAGATTGCCTCAGAGGCCATCACAAATATATGGAGACCACCTGTGGACTGATAAAGACGGACACTCTGTAGTTCGCTGCGATACTGGAACGCTCCTAGGAAATATAAAACAAAAAACATTGTGTGGACTTCATTTAAACTGAAAAAGCTTAGAAGATGTAAGAAAACTGTTCTTACCCACTGCTGTGGTCTCAAGCATCAAGGTGACAATACAGAAGAGGTTGACATTGGCATTATAAACTGTGAACTCCACGAAAATAGCACGAGTGTATACATCGAGCCAAGTGTTCTTGAAAAGGTACTGAAGCAAACTGCAAAAGGGAAATGCAGTGGTTTGCCATTTAACAAACTCCTATTTCTGAATTCAACGACGTTAACAGTGAAATTATTCTTTCACAGCACTTGCTACCTGAATATTATAGAAGCGACTACTTTAAAACCTCCATAAGTTTGAGAGCACAGGAACAGGTGAGCTCTATCCAATACTCCGCACTGCCCACGAAGTAGATGAAAAGATACCTGCTTGCGTTTTGCAGGTCAGAGCCCAGGTCAAGCACAAAGCCTCCACCTCTGTACAGAGCCACACTTCCCCACACAGGATGAGCCCTGAGACGAGACTGGCTTTGGTACTGCCAGGGTGTCAGCCAGCTCTCAGCCCCACTGCTGTAGGTAGAGCGGCTCCAGCCCGGGCCGTAGGAGCCCGTGTCCTCCGCCTCCCAGGAGTACGGGGCGTTGCAGTCGGGAACGGAGCTGCGCATGCGGCCGGCAGTCCGACAGGAGCCCTTCTGAACTCTGACCTGCCGCAGACGAGCGCTACCCACCAGCTTGGACTTCCCGTCGGTGATGAACCCTGACAGAGTGACCACAGCATGTGACATGTCATCGTTTAGCTCAAGATGGCGGCGGCGGTCCTGCTTCAAAGGAGATACCTGGTTGTCGTCCAAAGAGATTTTTCAAGAGCGTGGTGTTCGTCCAAGTGAACACGTCTTTGTGGCCCATGCTGGGGGAGATGCCGCTGCCGAAGCTCTGCTGAATGTGCTGAGTGAGGAAGTAAGCGTTCGGATCACGTTGACCATACGCTACCAACAGCAACATCCACAGGAAGCCCACATAGACTGTAAAACAAACAGATCTCTTGTATCACCTGCTGCTGTCCACTAGTTAACCAATAACACACAAGGGAATATTTTCTTACTGAGAATCTCCCTGATTAATGCAAAGACTTTCTGTTCTTTGATCATGTTGTCCCTCATCTTTTGAACATCAGACTTGGGAGGGGGCTGGTAGAAGCTGCATGTACTGTCCCTCCTAGCAATGTGTATACCGTCAGGGTCCCCTGTGGGTAGGAGAATTATTTTAGACAGCCTTTACATATCATGACCGCTGTGGAAGAGACTGGTGGAGGAGAAAACTGAGAAGAACAGAATGAGTTTTCTTCTCTTCTGTGCCAAACCAAAGGTAGTCCTTTGGTCTGGTGGTCCGAGCACAAGTTTTCTATCTGTACGGAAAACCCTTTGTTTCAAATGGGAAAGTGTGGTTAGAGGAACCTCCCTTTCTCCGAGAGGATAAATGTGAGGGTGTATAAAATGAATGTTTGGGGCTCTGCTGTGGAAAAGTGATGTATGTGGCTCTTTGGTCTGGTAGTCAAAGCACACATTTATCACCTAGAAGAGTTTGTTTGGATTTATTGTGCAAAACTAAGCATTATAAGGGAAGCCATTGTGGAGGCCTTTATTTAAAGCTTTAACAAATTACACAGTATTTTTTAAAACCCAGTGTACCTGAAGTTGAAAAAGTGCTATCGATTGGAATGTCCCCAAATTCTTCCTGATCTACTGTCTTCATCACCAGAGCAAAGAAGACAGCAAATCCCAGCACCTGAAGTAAAAACACACGCAACAATATCAATGTCAGTAAAAATGGATTCATCTATTGTTTTTGTGTTATAGTGAATTGCTGAATGTCTTACCTTTATAGGCTGAGTAATGAAGAGACTCTCAAAAAAAGACACAACCATAGAAATGAGCCAGCTAATGGAGCGATCTTTCCCATAAGTCAGCCCATACATCATGGTGAAGTATGCAGACACTCCGCTAGTGGCTACAACAAGGATCCAGCCCACAATCACACACCACCAGGGCAGGCCCCTCTCACAGCACTTCTTCCCCCCTCCTCCACTGTCCTCGGCTGGGCTGGAGCTGCAGGCCAACTGGTCCTTCATGGAGCTGGAGGGGAGGTGGGGCTCTAGAAGTCCCTTCATACCCCTGACCTGCTGCACGGCCCGACTGTAGTCCTCTGAACTGGAGAACCGTGAGGGACCCAGCAGTCTCAGTTCTTTTTCCACGTTCTGGAGCTGCTTGTAGAGGTAATGCTGGTAGACGCTGTGCTTATCATTTGGCATTCGCTCAGGACTCCGCTCTGTGGAAACACAACCCGGAAATTAGACAGTGACAATGTATAAGACAAAAACACAAAAGATAGGCGTTTCAGTTGCGTGTCCAAACCTTGCAGATTCACAGCCCTCAGGGAGACAGCAAGCTCTTTTTTGGAGTCGTGGCAATAGAACTCGCAACCTATACAGTTTTGCTGCCGAATTATATCTTCAACCAGTGACAGCAGAGCATTGATGTCCATTTTACCACAGTCGATGCTTGGCATGGGGCTCCTCAAAGCTTTAGAGAGTGACTGAGCTATCCGTTTGATATCCTACGATATTACAATGTTACAAATGTTAGACACATTGTACAGATATTCCTATATGTATTTATTAAACATCGAAAATCTGACTATTTTATAATTAGAATAAGGGGCACCTTGTTTTTTATTGGCCAGGAATTACCAGATGAATGATAACTGTGCTTTCATATACCTTAATTACTGCATCTGGTGTGATCTCCCTATGATCATTCTTTGGAGATGGAGGTTGAGTTGGTGTCACACGTCCTGTCTTAGATGGTGTTTCTGACCTTTGTTCCCTTGGACGGGCGTTCCTGAAGATGCTGACGATGAGAAGGTTGATGGGGAACATAATGATGGAGCTCTGGATACCAATCATGACCTGCTGCCAGGTGAACTCGATCTTACCTTTGACCAGAGGTAGACGAGCTGTTACTCTTGGCTTAAGTTTAAAGAACTTCAATCTGTCATGACAAACCTAGTAATGAAAATACAGGTGTTGGTGCAAAAGAACATGTGCATTACCCAGGTCCATGGTCTGCTCGGAGGGGTCTGTAGGAATACCCCAGAACATGATACTGGTCAGCATGGTGCAGAGTAGCAGGGAGAAACAGCAGGAAACTCTCTGCACTCGAGTGAAGTTACTACTGGGGGGGCGGCTAACCACAGAGTACCAGATGTGACCATCTCGGAAATCCTTTGCTGTCTTCATGAAGAACAGATTGCTGTAGAAACATCGGGTGTATCTGTTACATTGGATGTATGGCCAGGAATGTAAAAAATGAGACCTTTTTTGTGGAGATATTTTTCATTTTAACTGCCAGAGTTACTCACCTAAACCCTTTTAAGTCCTTCTCTGTTGCCAGAGTTACTCACCTAAACCCTTTTAAGTCCTTCTCTGTTGCCAGCGTTACTCACCTAAACCCTTTTAAGTCCTTCTCTGTTGCCAGAGTTACTCACCTAAACCCTTTTAAGTCCTTCTCTGTTGCTACAGGAAACACTTTATCCAGCGTACATTCTCCTATATCAATGGCCAGCCACGAACTACACAGGAAATGCCACTTCTGTCCAATCTCCAGGTCCTGCACCATCAC
This sequence comes from Brachyhypopomus occidentalis, assembly GCA_020368025.1. Classification (NCBI taxonomy): domain Eukaryota; kingdom Metazoa; phylum Chordata; class Actinopteri; order Gymnotiformes; family Hypopomidae; genus Brachyhypopomus; species Brachyhypopomus occidentalis. The sequence continues at coordinate 6,709,789 of JAGXOD010000022.1, forward strand.
CTTGTTCACATACCTGAAGGCCACACATCGAAGGTGCTCACACTACTCCAAAACTGACAGCCAGTTTAGAATCACAGGCTGTAGGAATGCAGAAAAGATTTAATTTCCTTACCAAGCAGGATGTTTTCCAGAGTTGTCATGCCACAGCCTGATGCTCTGAAGCTCTCCGAGAGAGAACGGAGTGGTGAGGAGGAACATGTCCACCCCTCCCCTCTCAAACACTGGCTTGTCTGGGTCTGTCAAATGGTGGGGCTCACTCTCCCCATCTGAGCCAACTAGGGTGACTGCGACCTGTGGTGGCATTGGTTGTTATTTAACCTATCGACTTTATTCCTAAAATGGCTGTTTTAAGCAACGGTAGATTCCCTGACCTGAGAGGAAGTGGAAGCTCCTCGTCGATGCCCCGTGCAAATGGTCACCAGATACCGATATTCAGCTAAAGGGTCGTTGTCTCCTAAAACTGTGACTTTCACCTTTTGGATCACACCATATTTTAACACAAGAGTTACAGAAGGGAATCATATATATATATATATATATATATATATATATATATATATATATATATAAAAGATAAAAAATAGTTTATGAAAAATGCAGCATAATCAAAACTGACATATCACTGGCACTCAATTCTTGGTCTCAGAGAGGAGAAGCACTAATGAGGGCTACACTGCAGACCTTGGCTGTGTCCTGGATGTCTTTTCTTCGGGCCCAAACCACTGCAGCAAGATAGACCAGGAATACAGCACCGACAAAACACACCACCACGGGGTTGTTGACGAACGTGGCGAAGAGCTCGGCTGTGCGGGACACGTCCACCACGTTGGGCATCACAAAGAAGGAGCTCCCAAAAAACGTCAGATGTGTGCAGAGGCACTGAGTGACCGACGCTGAGGTGCGAGGACCAACCTGCAAACACACATTCCTGTAACCCACCTTAAGATTAAACAGCATTGCGAGGACTTGACCTCAACCACTTCTGACAAAGAGTATTAATTGCCAGTTGATAATAAGAAAACTTGAATTACAATCACTGTTGAAGGAACCTCAGATTCCTAAATGAGGGCACTTAAATGTCACTCACCCTACAGCCATAGTCACTCCAGTTGGTCGTAGTTTCATCCCAGTACAAGCATTGGGCAGCGATAGATGTGACAAGCACTGAAGCATTTGAGGAGTTCACACCTGCTCCTACGACTGGCCTCACTAGAAGATAGTAAACCCCTTCTTCTAGTGCCATATCCCTGGGGCCCAGAACCCATGTGTACCTCTCCTCTGTGACACACATCAAGTATTTATTACTTCATGTTACTTTTGAGTAGTAATTAATATTATTCCACAGAATCAGTTGATGAATCACCTGAAGAGTTTCCTGTTTGAGGGAGATGAACTTGGGCCTTGTAGTTGGTGTCATTTGGGTAATGCTGAAATCCCAGTAGTAACTGTAACGGTGTCTCTTCTGTGGGGTCCAGTTTCAAGACCAGAGATATGTTGGGTGTGGTCACATTGATGACAAGTGTACTATAGTTTCCCAAGTCCAGAAATGTGCTGTTTAATTCTACCACCTCTGGTCTTGGTAAGAGAATCTATGGATGAAATGTATACAGGGTGAACATACGTGCTAACTTTGTATATCAGGTAGACATTTTAAAGCAGTGTTTTTCACACTTATGCATGACTCATATGTAGAACAACAATATTGTTCTGAATTGTTTTAATGGCTAAGGGTTTGTACCTCAATCTCCTCAGTCAGGTCAGAAACTGGGATGACTGAGCCGTTCTCACTGGTGAGAGAGAGAGACCCCACCGCTCCACTGATAGGCGGACCTTTGCTCCAGGAGAAGGGATTCTGCCACAAACTTAACATCTGTAAACCAGAAAAAAACATCAACAAACATTTCATCCCCACAACACTTCTCATACATTTAAATGCAACTCAGAGTTGATAGTAAAGACTGCACATGTGCAAGATCACCAAGCTATACAGAGATATGTAGATATGCAGAGTGTCATGAACCAGCAGCTTGAAGCTCGCACCCGAACGTCCACCGGTCCCTCAAAAGACAGACCATCAGACTGCAACGCTGGAAGCAGGAAGCTGACAGAGCTGCCGTTCTCAACGCTGAAGGACTGTTTCCGGAGTTCTCCAGGTGACATTCTGGACACCATAAAGTGTTGGTCAGTAATGTTTAAATGACTGTAGACCATACAAGGTGTCCCAGTGGTACACCAAGCTTCAACATGGTCCTTGACAGTAAAGACAGTAGTCTAGAAAGACTATGTTGTGTACAAGAAAGCCAGAAGAGCTTCATCCTACCTGTTTACATACACACTGATCTCGGGGGTGCTGACAATAATAGCCTCTTGGTCGGCACTTCTGCCCGACAGCAAAGCGCTCTGCACATTGTCTACTATGGTCAGTAAATGTTTGGACATCACTTCCTATAGCACAGGGAAAGGCATCAAAAGAAGCATGCAGTGTCATGCTTTAGCAGGCGAGATCCTCCTGAGGTTCAGTTGGACTGCAGTACCTCTTGATCTGTGTCAGCAGGAACCTTGAAGATGTTACCAGCAGCCTGAATGATGGGTGTGGCTGCCTGCATCATCAGTTCTTTGTCCTCTCCCTCAGAGGGCGCGAGAGTGGCCAAGGACTTGCTGAGATTCGACAGAAGAAAGCCAGCGTGCAACTGCAGAGGAGAGAAAGACGAATTATGCTGAAAATGGATAAGAGAGGTGCGGGGCCTCCATGTTGTCCAGCGGACGATACCTGGGCTGTGGAGGTTAGCTCCTCGGCCTGCCTTGTGATCCCCACCACAGCGCCTGCGGTCAGCTGCACTTCTGAAGGGTTCCTGAGAGATCCAGCATTCACGGCGGTGCCCAGATCCTGCAGCATCTGCTCCCGTAGCTTAATTAATTAATTAATTAATTAATTAAATATTTATTTTTCATGGTTATATTTAAAACAAAAGATGAATGTCTTGCCATGATTGGATAATACAATTTCACTCTATTCTATTATGCAAAATAAGCATGAAATGAATAAGACGTCATTCCATCCACAGTGGAGATAAAGGATATGTAAAATAAAATAAAGGATATGTAAAATAACATAAAGGATATGTAAAATAGGGGAGTCTATATAGTTTGTACCTTCCTTTTGGCATCTTGATCTTGGACTGCAGCTGAGTCCTCATTCAGTGTGTTGGACACAGACTGGTACATCTGTGCTAGCGCCGGCACCATGAGCTTCCCATGTTGCTGCAGACGGTCTGTGTGCCCAGACACGAGGGCCTCCAGGTCATGCACCGTGGACCCGGTGTTAACATCGTTCACCTGAGAGTGTGAAATATCAGGGCGCGGATTAATAAGAAACAAACTTATCAGATCAGTTTTATTTGACGGTGGTCTAGTTGTGAGCCGACCTGGGCGGACAGAGTAGACGTGATCTTCTGCCCTGCCCCATTCTCAACAGTGACCACCACCAGCAGGATGTGGTTACTGCCAACTCCTGCAGGCAGGAAGAGGGACTCCACCACATGCTCATGGCCACAGTGCAAGTAGTCACCTGGGGTGGAGGTGTAGGACGTGCATCAACGAATGGTGCTCACATTTGTGGACAATGACTTTAATTCAAGTGTTCTGTGGAAACGTACAAAACAAAATCATGTACCAGAAGATGTTCTGAAGCAATATGTGCATAGTGGGGCTTTGCAGAATGTTGGGGCCACGGTGCATGTGATGTTAAAAGGGGAGAGGACACTCCCCACGCTGGGTCTAAGCATACAGGAGGGCGGACTGTGATTGGCCGGTTGAGACACAGATGGCAGTGTGGGAACTGTGGTTGGAGAGCGAACACGAGCACTGGTCATGATGGTCTCTGAAGTTGGCTGCTCTGTTGAGGCTTGGGAGGCAGGCGGTGATGTGGAGGAGGCACTGAAGATTGGAATGGTGAATTGGGCGAATCCAGATAAACCATCCTTCACGCCTGGGGCATGGAGACAGAATGCGCGCAGACCTCACTACCAATTAACATAAACGTGTTCATACATAAAATCACAAATGTATATAAGATATATATACAGTATATTATTATTTTTCATACTGAGCAAAGTAAATGTCCATACCAATTTAATTCTCAATGAAGGATCTGGGTTTATTTTAAGTGCTTAGTGTAGTATAACTGCTTTTAATCCCAAACCCAAATTCCATATTTAGGAGGGGATGATACCCACCGTAAGCCACTACAGTAAGATTGTGCTGTGCAGTGCTCAGAGCTGCAGAGTCGACTGTAAGAGAGCTGTCACCTTCCTTCTGCTTTATCAGTGGCTTCTGCCCACTGTTAGAATAGCAGGAACTCAGCCAACCCTAAAGGTAGTATACAGTATTGGATGGATATACACTCATATACCATATAGTCCTTTACACATCACAGGGGTCAGATGTAACAGCCAATTAAATATGTCCACCCTGCAGATGTTGGAGAGCACGAGACTTACAGACTCTGGGTGTGTGTCCTCAAAGTACCAGACCATTTGCTGACAACCTTCACACTGCAACTGCAAATGAACGCTGGCACTTTTATTAACTGGGCTGCAGTTGGAACATCTGAAAGGTTGTGAGAAGAAGGTGGTCGTGGTAGAACATGTCAGCCAAATTAGCATCAGGAGTTATGGAAACGGTGGTTTTTGAACAGGGAAATAACACATTTTACACATCATAGAAGCTGAAAGGCAAAAAGGTCTTAATGCCTGAAACTGGAGAGTGAGATGAAATGCAATGAAATGCAACCAGTTCCTCTCTTGTGTCTGTTATAGCTCGGCACTGCAGTGGACCTTGGTCTCTACGTAGAAAACCTTGGGTGATAACTGAATGTCAGGATATTACCCACTTCAAATTATTGATCGCTTAGATTGATGCCATTACTCTATACAATGTTATCTTTAACACATTTCCCCCAGGACACATTAGATCCTTTTACTTTCCATTTGGTTTGAATGAGTTATGGTTTATGACTGGATGCGAGGAAAGGAGTCGAGCACTTACGTGATGACTGGGATAAAATCGGTCCCTGGGGTGACAGAGACACATCTTGTTGCTGTTAGTGGTTGGGCAGGTCCTGTTATCTTCGTAGCAGTCACAGAGTAGACTGAGAAACTGTAGGGTGGAGGGAGACACGCCATACTTATCTCATGTGTTTCTGTCTCAGTGCTGACATTGCATGGACATGTTCCATCTGTAAGCAACAGAAATAGCAACAGATTCAAACATCAGGAATACTTGAAGTGCTGCTTATATACGAATGTCAAAAAGCACCATGTGAAGCTTGAGTGAAGTGTCATCACTTACTGCAACTCCAGGAAAATGTATAAACTTTAGAATCTCCATTTAGTCTCTCGACTCCCAGTACGACACTGCCCGCGCCAATGATCGGCTTCTCTGGGTTCGCAGTGATCACCAGGCTATCGTCTCCTGGGACTCTTGCGTGTTCTTCCATCTGAGAAGGATACTCCTAGTAAGAACACTTATTCTGGGGTGTGATGTTTCAACGGCACGAATAAATGATCCTGAACTGTTTTCCTCATTGTGAACCGTTCTTGTGTTTCACGTACTGCGTTTTCGCCCTGCGCAGGGTCTTCCTGGCAGTCCAGTGTTGTGTTCCCAGCATCCGCTTCCGTTACCGAGAACAAGTTCCATGCCCTGACTACTACCTTTAATGTGCCTGTAATGCGTCATCATAATTTTATATTTTATTTGAGAAAAAAAATCAATTAAAAAGTAGTTCAAAGTAAAATATAATGTGAATAAATTGAAGAAAGTGAAGAAATGCTTCTCAGTGAAATAAAAATATATGATTAATGCAGGATTTATGGCACCTTTTATGTTGCTGGAGATGTTGAAGGTCTGTACGCTGTCACTGAGCACCTGATGGGTCTCCGAGAAGCTTCCGTTAGCAGCAGACAGAAGGAAGAGCAACTCCGCTGGAGCACCTTGAGCCAGAGAGACGTTAACGTGCAGGACTGAGTCCCAGCAAGACACCTGCACTGGTGCCACAGATACAACTAGGCCTTCCACCGGCTCCACCAAACACAGCTCCAGAGCAGTGGACACATCTTTATCTGTTACCCCATTTGAAGCCAGGAGAATCAGCTCATGGCACCCTGTGCCCAAGCTCTCTAGTGTTTCTGGAAGCAAGGTGATATTGTGGGGAATTATGCCTCTGACTACAGAGGAGGAGGCAAGTTCAGTAGCCCCATGGTGGATTTTGTAAGAGACGTTGGTTCCTGGTGGAATATGAAGAAGCCATTCTTGTTATCTATGTCATGTTAAAGAACATCCATACATACTTCACCACATGCGATGATGAGCATGACTGTAGGTGGTGTACATTACCTGCATCCAGCTCCACTTGGATCTTCAGTGGTTGGTGGGAGAGACCTGTGCAGTTCTCAGTATTCATTGAGCGGTTGGTGCAGTAGCACCTTATTATACCAAATTTGCCAAGTGGCTCCTGAACGGTGATGGTTTTGTGAGCTGTCACATGCCAGTCACTGGTACTGCACTCCACAGTGACAGTGTACACTCCAGCACGCTGGTACTTATGCACCAACATACCCTGCGAGCTAGAAACAGTGGCGTAAGGTTTAATAGCAATGTGTACATTAACAGTGTATTCTGGGAACTCAAGAGGATTTTCTTTATGTGAAAGGGAACGGTAATTCACTTCTCAGGCCTGTAGGGGTCAATAGTGTGTCCGTCTCCAGCACTCAGAGCGCAAGTGAGGTTGCCACGGTAAGGGTGAAGAAGCCACTTTACCGTCACGGTGACGTTCTCAAATACAGCGGCTCGACGATTCACCATTAGATGAAGACCTGTTAGCAAAACATCCATTATCCAAATATTATCTATAGTGAAAGTCTATTAAGACCTTCAAAATCTTTAAACTATTAAATCATTCCTCCAGATCAAAAAGGCTTTCTAATGTCTAATATCTAAAAAAGGCTGGGAGTTCATTTATTTCCAATTTCTTGACCTTTAGCCATTTATTTTCTTTGAGCAAACAACAGTAAACATATGGTTGTTGTGCAACAGATAAGAACTATACCTAAACCATGTCATGGGACACGTATTAGATCCATAAACAGCAATTAAAGGCACTGACATTGTTTCAAACATAAAAAAATTAAGATTTGTGTGGCCAGATTTGGCGGCCCTTTAGATAATTTCCATGTATAATTGTTATCTAAATTCAAAAAATGGACCTGTTATCTAAATGCAGTAATGACATGTGTAAAATGTATTGAGCCTGTTGGATGCTATCTAGATCAGATAACGGAGAAACTGGTAGTCTGACCGTCCTTGCAGTGGTACTCCACTAACAGGTAGCTTCCCAGTCCAGGACAAGGCTCCCCAACAGATATGACATCAGTGGCAGCCTGGCATACCTGGAGCCCACGGCAATGCTCTGTGATTGGATGGTGACAGTGATGGCGTTATAATGAAATCATAACATAATAAATAGCATAATGTCATCTCTTTATCATGTACAGAGTAACAGTAAAACTATGCTACATGTGACACAATTCTGATTATATTTCATTTTTTCATTTTTTTGTAAATAATACAATCCCTTACTAGCATTTCCATAATATTTCTGTTGCTGTAATTTTAGATGGGAGGGCATGATAATATTTGTACTTCCTTGTTTAAACATTCAGCTAGGTAGCTTTTTTGCCCAGAATTATGGGTCACGCACTGTGCTTGGGTAATCTAGTGTTCACATCCCATTGTAAATATTTAATTTGTGTTAGTTTGGACATCATTCATCTTAAAGGCTTTCAAAGCACTGAATCTGATAGGGGTCTTGTGTGGCTCAGCTTTTAAATCAAAGTTCAAAAACGTTTTATTCTGCATGCTTTTCAGGTACAGATTTAGTATGTGACAACAGACCTTGTGTACACAACAAAGATGAGCATTTAAACGATTCAAAACTGGGACAACACAGTGACTATATTCACTTCTGTGCAGAGTTCACTCACCAGTGCAGATTTTTCTGTGTAATGCATCTTTGCTTGTTTGCATCTTTGCATCCTTGATACAGATGTGAAGGATCTTTTATTTTTTAGTATTCTTAAAGCCCCCTTTGCTTGGATATACTGCAGTGGACAAACACTGTGTGTCCCAGATGTGGTTGTTCTCAGTACAGATCTGCAGCTGGGAGCAACTCTGATAGTCACCCTACCATTTCATATGTGACTTTCACGTCCTACTGCTCCTTATGGTAAATGTCCTGTTTTTTAAAGGACGACTACTAGTTTTCTACAACAACAGAAACCCTCAAAGATCTGGACACATACAGCCTGTAAGTAAATTGTGCTACTTTCTCATTGCTTCATTCGTCTCACCACTGACTCACAGGGTTGTCTGGTCCTTTCATACCTGAAACGGACCGTTCCACATCCACCCAGCTGCATTCCGCCTCCGTGGGGGGGGTCGGGGGAGAGTGTCCGGCCCTGCAGTAGTGCCGTGTCTTCCTGCCGTAGAAGCTGTCGTCAACCTCGATCACCTGACCGGAGCCACACTGCAGTGTAGCGTTGTGGCCCATACAGGCTAGGGATCGTCCCACCTCTAAAACAACAGGATAAAATGGTGGCGGTGGTGATGTTGGGGTCACTGAGTAGCACATGTCACAGGAATTGGACTCAGTTGCCTTATTAGGGCAGCAAGGAAGACCAACCAAACTGGCAGATGAAGTAGAGTTCCTGGCTGCAGTGGGTCGTCGTCACCCACTGAAATCCAGATGCTGAAATGTAGCCACAGTCTGCATCTGGTACTGGATCACCCAGCCAGTTAGAATAACTCACATCGGAGCCGTCCAGCCAAGACAAGGGAGCTGCAGAAGTGACAGTCAAAGAGGAATATACATAATTATGTCCCCAGACATCAAAGATCATTCCAATAAGTCATGTAGAATCTCTATAAACTGGGGACCACAATGGAAATAAGCTTCAGAGCTGTGTTTTCATCCTTGATGATTTGAAGTGTATTGAAATATATACTACAGATTTAATCGCCGCCTATTCAGCTCCACAAAAATTCAGCATGAGTTTTAAAGTCATCACTCATTAATAGAACTGAAATAAAATGAAATCAGCAGTGTAAAGATGCAACACAGCAGAGGTGTACACAGCTCTGGTAGGGCCACAATGATTTAAGCAGCTGCTTTGTTGCCAGTAACAAAAGGTTCTGTGTAAGCCATAGAAGCCGGTCCGTTTATGGCCTCTGTGAATGAACAAAGCCTCATATCAGACCCATAAACCAGTTGCTGCCCCGTAGAGATAATTAGGAAAAGCAACGTGCTGTAATTTAATCGTCAGTAATGAGTTAAGTTATCGGTGAAAAGCGCGCTGATAGGAGAGAGGCGTGTTCGCGGACTGTGTGCTTTGTGCCGGCTGTGCTGAGGTGAACCTGGATGATAAGGTCAACAAATTGTGCAGTTTGTGTTGGCACATTGAAAATGTGTGAAGAAAATCACACTACAACTTAACATGTAATTAATGTGTGATTGGTGCATTAAGTGAGATTTTCGGTGCTAGTTTTCCTGGACACGTTCAAAAAGAGCTTTTGAAGTTGAAACACATATCAGTTCCATACGCACTTGGCTTAAAACATTTGAAAGCAAGTCTGTAACAGTACCTGTGTTGTTCCTGTGACACCATTTAACAGAGGGATGTAATTAGTCCTGAAGAACAAAGCACTTACTCTCGGTGACAGCAGAGTCCAGCGACAGGTTGAAGGACGCAGGCGCCAGTCCCAACCACCAGTTCTGCTCGGGCTGCAGACGACTCTGCAGGAACTGCTGTGTCTCGTCGTTCTGGATGAAGGCCAGGTGTCCCCCGCCGCGCTCACACCAGCTCTGAGAACTGAGGAAGCCCCGCTGCAGGTGCACAAACTCGTAGCAGGAGCCCTGGAAGTCCTGCTGGTGCTCAGGGCAGGACAGGCCCTCTGGGTCCCCTTCACCGCACACTGCAGTGGCACTGACAACCAACCCAAACAGCAGCGTGGTGAGACTGACCATCTTCACTACTGCTCATCCACACACTACAGCTAGCTGTCTGGTCCCTCCATATTTAAAGGCAGTTGACGTCAGCCTCCCAAATGAAGGTTTAATCACCACCAATAGGCCCGGCTTCCAGGGCATTGTGCTGTTCTATTAGACGCATCGTTCCCAAGCCCCAGGGTATGTGGTCCATTACGGCCCCTCTTACTTATACATAAACAACGAAGGGTGTTCGTCACCTTTTGTAGGGAGCTATTGATGTCTCAATACACACCCTGCACAGTGAGAGATAAGTAAGGGATCAATCACTAACAACAGTCCTGTGGCATGTGATCATCAATTAGAAGATCAAAGATTTCACATTTGGTATGTTTGTCTGATTCAGGATTGTTTTTTTATGTCATGAATAGAACATGAAATAAATCTAAAGGATTAAACCTGTGAAAATGCGAAGGCACCAAATTACTTTGTTTACAGTGTGTTGTGTAGTATTGTCTATTGTGTATCGTCTGTTGTGGAGATTTTATGAAATAAAAACTGAAAAATAAAATAAAAAGAAACCAGCTGCACAAGATTTAGTGTATTGTGTGTGTGTGTGTGTGTGTGTAAGTATTTAAGTATGTACTGTATATTTAATATATGTTACAAAGATACAGATCCATATTAACAAGTGCATACAACAACTGAAATTACAGCACAGCAGTAATTTCACATCTGCTAATTTTCATTGTTAATGACTAACTAAGAAATCACACCTTGATCACCATTAGATAATCAATTCACCCATCAGGTTCACTCATGCTGTTCAAAGTCTAAAGTGAAGATGTATACATGTGGTAAAAACAGTATCATGGTTATATGAGTATTTGCTGTTAAGACTGTCAATTTCTGTGCTGAACTGCATTTCCGCAGTTATGGGCCACAGAATACAACATATGGCATACAAGAGATGTGATTTACCATCTTGCATGACAAATGTAAAACTTCCAAAATGGATTGTTTTGTATCCAGACTACACATTGATATTAACAGATTAATTACTGTTAATCTGTAAAAAAGTAAATAAGCACCATCCTGAGGAGATTTTATTCAGTTACCTGTTCATAATAGTTATTGACACATCTATTGTGTGGTTACATGGTTTCATAATCTGTTTTTATCATAATTGTTGATATTCTTGTTAAGACAATCATATGTAGTGTTTGCATAGCACTTACAGACTGATAAGGTATCTGTTTCTTCTCTGAATTCACCCAGATTTATAAATTGGAAGCTGAAATGTGCAGTAGAAAGGAAGTATCTAGTCTGCTGAAGAAATAGCCTGTTTGAGCGCTGACCCTGAAAGTTGGATGTAACTCCATTACTTCACTAAAAGTATAAAACTCTTTTTATCGTTTTCGTGCTGTGTCAGGATTTATCTTTTTCTCATTATGTCTTTTTGCTGCAAACTTCTTCAGTTTGTACATAAATGGTGTCCCAGTGGCCTTGTGCTATAGACACAGTAGAATTTAGTCAAACAAATAAATAAATACTGATATAGATATACTTATGCAAAGCAATGTATTTGTAAGTCACATAGCCATTGCAGTGTCACTCTCTTAATATGGTTATTGTCCAGGTCATAAGAAAGCGTCTTTGGCAGAAGGGTCCTGCGACTGACCAAACCTCTATCCCCTGAGACGTGCCAGAGACTTGTCAGCTGTCACCTGAGAATATCGGAAGGCCGAATGGGTCCACGATGTAAAATGATTTAATATTACACAATCGAATGGGTCCACGATGTAAAATGATTTAATATTACACAATGTGTAAAACGTCTCTGAAGTACTTCAGTGTTACAAGATTATGTACAGAATTATGACTCACTTCCGTTAGAGCTACTTTCCGTTTATAAATACGCAAGATCTGGATGCATAGCAGGCCAGTCGTGAAACAACAATCTCGTGATTACGTGAAAAAGCATGCTTACTGACTTATCTCTTAGGTAATGACGGTTTAAAAGACCGACAGGGTTAAAACGAGGCAGTGCACTTAGACGCTTTAGCAAAGACGCATGGCGGAATCAACTCAAAACATGGAAGCGATATTTTGCAGAAATGGAAAGGAGACGGCGGAACCCGTCAAAGCGCAGTTGTCGGGTAGGCGCACTATTTCACTCATCTTTCCGTGAACACTTTGTTGTTTCAGTTTTTGTAATCGTTCATTTATTTCTCCGTGCGAACGTCTGTGATGAATCTCATGTCTGCATGTACAGAAACGGGTTGTTGCATGTTTCATTAGTGATACTAAAAGGCGAAATTATTAGATGATGAAAAACATAAATACATTTTGTTACACCAGAGTAAATTACCGGTGATATTTTACAGGTAATATTCATACAATTATTTAAGCAACCAATAATTCACAGAGAATGCATTCAACAATTTCTAATTCACTGCGGACCTTTCTGTATAGTTCGATGGCATAATAAACGTTCATTATTTAGGGCACTAATGGGTGGCTGGGGTAAAAGTGCAGAAGAGGTGTGGCAGTTAGTGCAGTTTCAGCATGAAACTGTGAAGGTGAGAGCACGAAGCCTTGTGAATGAATACTGAGGACCCAGGTGCATATACTGTGGGTCAGGAAGTTAAAATCCGTTTACAGATGGACTCATCAGCTTCCACTAGTTACATTATACTGCCTTAACATTTTTTTTCAGGTGCTAATGGGGATAATCCCTGTGATGCAGTTAAGGAGGCTTCTAAAAACATTTTCTGAAGGACATGAATGATCTGTTTGTTGACATCTAGGGAATGACATGTACTTCGTGGTGGTGTGTGTGGTGTTAGTGTTTCAATGTATTGTACTGTATGGTGTATCTTTGCAGGCACCATCCCATCGTGGCTTCAGGGGACACTACTGCGCAATGGGCCAGGGCTTTTCTACATTGGAGAGTCTTCTTACAACCACTGGTTTGATGGAATGGCCCTCCTCCATAGCTTCACATTTAAGGATGGTAGGTGGTAGGATCTGCTGAGGCCATTAGGGGTTCAAATGCAAATATATATATACACATACGCACACTCACACACATACACAGACACATATACACACAGCGGGTCTCAAAAGTAAGGAAACCAACACCCATAAAAAAAGAAATAAAAATAAATATACTTTGTGAAGATAAGGAATGTTGCTCATCTTAAAGACAGAGTTCTTGCTGCTTGCGTAAGCGTTCACATTCAGCCAGATCTTTTGGTGAAAGTTCATGAGGAATGAGAGAAAAGGAAAACACCCGTCACTCGCCTGCATGGATCATCATGCGTTTCATGAGTGGAATCAATGAGCAGTGGATTTATTTAGTGCTTTCCAGAGCCTCCTGGTGGTTTTATGCTGAAAGAACCGAAAAGACAAATAACTGCTGAAGGAAGTAAACAGTACTTTCTCCATTTTGTCAGGTGAGGTGCATTACCAGAGCAAATTCCTGAGGAGTGACACATACAAGAAAAACACTACTGCCAACAGGATTGTGGTGACAGAATTTGGGACCTTGGCCTATCCTGAACCTTCAAAGAACATATTCTCAAAGTAATGAAACCTTCATTTAAAGACTCTGTTCTTCTTTATTTATTCCTTTATTGTTCTTTTTCCTGGAAAAAAATGATGTTCTTTAAACACTTTTCTAGGGCCTTCACCTACCTGATAAATACCATCCCAGATTTCACAGACAATAATATTATAAACATTGTAAAATATGGAGAAGAATACTATGCCTCATCAGAGATAAACTACATCAATCAAATTAATCCATCAACTCTTGACACTATAGGAAGAGTAAGTTCAAATACATTAATGTTTTAATTTTTCAGTTCAGCATTTGATTATAAACATTACGATATTCGGCTTATACAGCTTGGCTCCTGTTTCAGATTAATTACAGGAACTATATTCCCCTGAACCTGGCTACAGCGCACCCTCACTATGATGATGGGAACACCTATAACATGGGCACTGCTATTATGGCACTAACTGGACCAAAATACGTCATTTTCAGGGTACCAGCCAGTGCATCAGGTATACGACGACCTGTGCTTTGAGTCAGATATACGGTTCCTTTTAAAGGTGTTTTCAGTAATTTCCTAAATGAAAACCTGAGAAACAATGACACTATTAATGCTTCTGAAAAAGAATCTTTTTTTTAAGATTGTCTTCAATTAGGTTGTTATTTAAGAATGTGTAAAATTTTATTATTCCTATCATAAATTTTTTAATCTATTACTTTTTTTCTCATTGTAGATTAATCTATATATTTCTCCTCTGTCTCCTGTGATTGGATTTGTGTGTTTAATTCGATGATTTATGAAGCTGCTCTGTTAATATTTGAATATGGCTTAAATCTTTCACTATTTTCCTTGCTACTTTGACTTGACATGAGATGTTTGAGAAGTGTTTGACTTGGGAGTGTGTAAAACCTGGCTGGTACTTGAGAATATTATTAGGTTGTGTTTCTCCTTGAAGACAAAGAGAAGAAAAGGCCTGCCCTGCGTAAAGTGGAACAGATTTGCTCCATTCCCTGCCGCTCCACCTTTTACCCCAGCTACATTCATAGCTTTGGGATGTCCGAAAACTACATCATCTTCGTGGAGCAGGCCTTGAAGCTGGACATCATCCGCCTGACCACAGCTTACATCAAAGGAGTTTCCTGGGGCAAGTGCCTGAGATATGACAAAAATGACACAGTAAGCGAACTGCACTCAGTCCTTGGACCTGCACCAGTGCCGACGGGCTGCCCGATGCTCACCCCTTTTCTCCTGCTCGGGTTTTGCGTGCTGCCCCACAGACGCTGTTCCACGTGATCGACAGGAGGACAGGGAAGGCGGCGAGAACCAAGTTCTACAGCGACGCGTTCGTGATGTTCCACCACATCAACGCCTACGAGGAGGACGGCCACGTCGTGTTTGACCTCATCACGTACGAAGACAACAGCCTGTATGACATGTTCTACCTACAGAACCTGAGACAGGACATCGAGGAATTTTGCAGGACCAACGAGGTCTTGTCTCTGCCAGTCTGCCAGCGATTTGTCCTCCCCTTAGACGTTGACCTCAAGGTTGGTGGTTTGAATGGAGTTGTGTTTGTTTTTTTTTTTGTCTTTGTTGGCAACAACGCTGCTGTTTCTGCATTGGGGATTTGTTTGCACTTGTAGGACACTCCGTCAGGCACCAACCATGTTAAGCTGGAGGACACATCAGCTACCGCTGTGCTCCAGAGTGACGGGTCTATGTACTGTACGCCTGAGACACTGCATCATGGTTAGGCTACCTTCTGTTCTTCATCATCTTCTTCTTCATCAGTTCAGAATCACAGCACTGGTAACGGTAATCCTAGTAACCATCCATTGTAGTTTGGAAGTAAGATATACTCACTCCAGCATCTGGCGTCTGCAGGTTTGGAGTTACCTGGGATAAACTACAAGTATAATGGAAAGAAGTACAGATTCTTCTATGGCTCCAGGATGAAGTGGTCACCTCCCTCAAAAAATGTAAAATGCAATCTGCAGAAAAATATCCTAAATCCTGTATTCTGTAACTAACTGACTAAATGTACTCTGCTAACTAATTAACTGTTAATGTCATCACATCAGGTGGAGTAAAATATGCATTAGGTTAATTAGTTAATTAGTGGGTGGTGGAATGGAACTGGTCAATTTAAAAGTATTTGCAAGTACGCAACACTGGACATGTGATTGAACGTCTACACACAGAGCTCACATATCTTGGTACTGAAACAGATCACAAAAGTGGACACGATTACCAAGACACACATAGAATGGATGGAAGAAGAGTACTACCCGTCAGAACCGGTGTTTGTGGCTTCTCCAAGTGCCGTGGACGAAGACGATGGTGAGCTTCTTGAATTCAGTGCAAACACACATTATAGCGACATATGAAGGTATATCAGTGAGGAGCATTCTCTGGGCTCAGAGCTCACTGCAGAACTTCAGAATGTTCCTGGTTTTGATCTTGCAGGTATTATTCTGTCATCTGTCATCTCGTTCAATCCCAAGAAACCACCGTTCATGTTGGTCCTGGATGCGAAGACCTTAAAAGAGATTGCTCGTGCCTCTTTAGACACAACAGTTCACATGGACCTGCATGGACTTTTTATCCGCCAGTAGTGTTAACTGAAACAACCTGGATATATTTGTGCCATTCACATTTGCCACATCAGATGGTTTTGTTTATTAAATTCCTATCTCATTGATTTTTAAATATAGATCATATTGTCATGCCATCTAAAAAAAACAAATCTGTTTAGATATATTGATATATTTGATATTTGTATTTTCTTTGGTTCCTTAAATTGTTAGAAACATTTAAATGTTAATCAGTATAAATAGATTTACTTAAATAACTGGTTATGAAATCAGCCTTACTGTAATAATGTACATATTTTTGATGACTCCTAAAAATACAGCTTCTATGAACGCCATGTTTGAATGTCATACATTATGGAGAGAGGTGAGTGACAAGTCTGACTAATCAGACCAGACCGTAGTATCAGTAATTCAAACCTGTTATGTAAGTTTTGAACAAGGATCGGAGAAACGTCTGAGCAATGTCCAATGTGCAGTTCTAGTTATCTAGTAATCTTTTTGCATCTCAAATAGAAGAGACCCATGCAATTGCATATTAACTCATTCATTCAAATTCAGAATTTCAGAAAGAATTCATTTCTTTTCCATTCTACTGATCATGTGAAAGGATTCTTCATTGTTTGTATGACATTACTGAGTAACATTGACTTTTATGACTTAAGAGGCCTTTACAATTCTTAAAGTTCAAAATGTAGCATTCTGGCATTCAATCAATTAACTAGTAAATGAATTTGAGCCAGTTTTCAATATTGCACCTTAATGCAATTCATTAAAAAGTTCGAAAATGTAGCAGTGTTTTCTGGCATTCAATCAATTAACTAGTAAATGAATTTGAGCCAGTTTTCACTGGGGTTCCCAAGCACCATTGCACCTTTAATGCAGATTCTTCTTGCAATGAAAATATCCACTCTCAACAGTAATCTAGGGGGAACATGTTAAGTCATTTTGTTGGACTGTCTGTGGTGTTTCAAACTGCGAACTTTTTAAAATGACCCCAAATAAAAATAACGTTAAACAAAATTTCATTTTATTAATTTGCTTTCATAGCATTCTTTATCTTCTTCCATTAATCCAAAAGCAATTTGATGTCTTCCAGCTTTAATCCACAAACAGTGCCATGCAAACCACCCTAAGACCTCTGCAGAATGTTATCATAAGGTTGGTGAATGTTACCTTTTTAGGAACATTTGTAAGCCGGTTCTGACTAGAGCAAACACAGCAACGAGAGCGTGAGATAAGGTGTGTCAATGTCGAGGGGCGGAGAGATCTCTCTGAATATATATCACGGGAGCCCAGTCTCCTCTCCATTGAGTCATTCACCAAGGAGGATACCATATGCAGTCTTGAGTCTGGGGATATTCCTTGCTTTAGAAGAGATGCATTATGATTATGGAAAAAACAGGAGTGAATGCCCTGAACCTAGAAAAGCAGAGGTAAAAGGTATGTAAAGAAATAAAGCACTTGCAGCAAAGCTTGTGTGCTCTGCATATTTACAATAGGCACTTTATTATTATAAGTTATATTATTATAAGTTATGGAATTTTTTCCTTGAGGTTTATTGTTGCCTTTAGTTTAACAGTTCGGGGAGATTCTTGGGATGTGATATATTTTACTGTCAGGCTTGCTTTAACATAGTGTCTGCCTCCCTTACACTCTTCAGCATGGTGGATGAGTTGAATAGTTGAATCCTCTGGTGTTTCTCCAGGCTCTCTCCCTGACTGGCTACAGGGTACTCTTGTGCGAAATGGACCAGGACTTTTCTCAGTTGGGGAATCTTCTTACAACCATTGGTTTGATGGAATGGCCCTCTTACACAGCTTCACAATCAAACATGGTAATCGTTCACTCCTTATGCCATCCAAGAGGGACTGGAGTGGTCTAGCATTAATATGAAATGACCAATCAATAAAGTTAAATGTATTTAACATTCCTTTATTCACTTAAGTAGTTTGACAGCAGAGCTGGAATACAGTCTATAGTCAAGCCTACAGTCACTTTAAGCATATATTATCTTAATTAGTTCTGAAATTAGTCTAAATCTCAGTTTACGTCTGACTATTTGTGGTCTTGACCGTAAAGCCAAAACAAACAAACATGATGCTTCGATGACTGTTCCTCTTTCTTCATGTGATTCCCCCTGCATATGCTCACATACACATCCTGCTTTAAACATCTCCTTGCCTGCATGTGCTCACATACACATCCTGCTTTAAACATCTCCTTGCCTGAAGAAAAGTCACTTTTCTTGGACGTGACTTCCGCATATGATGCAGTTTTGAAGGAATGTTACTGACGAACATTATATTAATTTATAGCATTCCTGAGTTTTTTTTTCATTTCGACAGGAGAGGTTACCTATAGGAGCAAGTATTTAAGAAGTGACACCTACAACAGCAACATGAAAGCCAATAGAATAGTTGTGTCAGAGATGGGGACCATGGCCTACCCAGATCCGTCCAAAAGCATGTTCTCCAAGTAACTAACAAAATCCACTTACTTTATCAGTACAAGTACAATTACAGTACCAAGGATCTTTGAGAGAGAGCCAGAAAGTCAATTAAATTCTTTTTATCTCCAGAGTGGTCACGTTTCTTAACCATACCATCCCAGACTTTACAGACAACTGTCCAGGTAACATAATTAAATATGGACATGACTATTATGCCACATCTGAAACCAACTACATTCGTAAAATTGATCCAGTGACCTTGGAGACTCAAGACAAGGTAACGCAGTCCTTTAAAGTCATTGTCACATGTTCTTCATGACCTGCAAGACTTTAAGGACATCGTTCTTTTTTTTTCAGGTGGACTACCAGAAATACCTTCCTGTCAACCTTGTAATATCACACCCCCATTATGACAAAGAAGGAAACACCTTCAACATGGGAACAATGATAGCAGACAAAGGCAAGACGAAATATGTGATTTTCAAGGTTCCCGCAGCAGATGAAGGTAATTCAAAAGGCTGAAATGAACCTACCTTTGAAATCCGTGTCCAGGAATAATTATACACCAGTTGCTTTCAGCTTGGACACAGTTTCAGAAATATTCCAGTGTGCTCGAACCCTTTAGGTGACTCAGAGAGACCTCCCGCCCTGAAGAGGGTAGAAACCATCTGCACTCTGCCCTGCCGCTCTGTCTTTAGCCCGAGCTACTATCACAGCTTTGGCATGACAGAGAACTATATCATCTTTATTG
This sequence comes from Brachyhypopomus occidentalis, assembly GCA_020368025.1. Taxonomy (NCBI): domain Eukaryota; kingdom Metazoa; phylum Chordata; class Actinopteri; order Gymnotiformes; family Hypopomidae; genus Brachyhypopomus; species Brachyhypopomus occidentalis. The sequence continues at coordinate 6,729,185 of JAGXOD010000022.1, forward strand.
AACAGCCCTTAAAGCTGGACATTCTCAGAATGACCACAGCCTACCTGAGAGGTGTGAACTGGGCCAGCTGCCTCAAGTTCCATCCAGAGGACGATGTAAGCATGATCTCACTCGGGTAGTTGTGGCTGTCGGTCAAGTGAGATTCTTCTAACTCTGTGTTCAAAGTGACTTTGTTTTTCACTTCTGCAAAAGACCCTGATTCACATCATCGACCGAAAGAAAAAGAAAGAAGTTGGCATCAGATACTACACGGGTGCTATGGTGGTGTATCATCATGTCAATGCTTTCGAGGAGGATGGCCACGTGGTGTTTGATGTGATCGCCTACAACGACAGCAGCCTGTATGACATGTTCTACCTGGAAAAGTTCAAACAGCAAGCTACGTCTGCCACATCTAGCATCCCTATCAAGCCTTCATACAAGCGATTTGTGCTGCCACTCGCAGACAAGGTACTCTGGTTTCCTAATCCTAGTGCCTGAATGGAAAACATCACGGTGGACTGTGACCTGTAACACGTTTGCGTTTTATATGTAGGATGCCGAGACTGGAACAGACCTGGTCACGCTGAACTACACAACAGCAAGTGCTGTGAAAGAAAAGGAAGGGAAACTGCTCTGCCAGCCAGAGGTGCTCAGCGAAGGTACTTTGACATTGTTACTGTCATTTAAATAAATTGTACATAAATGCGGCCCTTGTTTTCATTTTACCTGATTCTGTTTGAATCTTACCAGGTGTGGAAGTCCCCAGGATCAACTACAACTACAATGGACAGAAACACAGATATGTGTATCTTAATGTTGTGGGCATGTGTTCACTAGCCACAAAGGTAAGAAAGCAGACTCCACCAACATGTATGTGGGGTAACATGTTGTATCCTGTAATGCTGGAAATGTGGTTAACTATTTGCGCAGATCACAAAGCTGGATGTACAGACAAAAGAGCAGGTGGAATGGACCTCGGAGAACTGCGCATTCACTGAGGCTGTGTTTGTGCCCAGGCCAGACGCATGTGAGGAAGACGATGGTAAGCTGTGAATGAGGTTTCTGGAATGCCTTCGTAGGCTGACCTAGTGTGTTGATGAAAAGTCACTGCTTTAAAAAGGGGGAACGGTTCTATAGCCATTAGTTGTTTTTTTATTAACTATATCCATAATGGGTAGACATGATACTGATATTGTTTACTTGTGACAACTGTTTGTTTAGGTGTTGTCCTAACATCAGTCATAAATGGCAGTCCTGGAGAGTCTGACTTTCTTCTGGTGCTCGACGGAAAGTCATTCAAAGAAATGGCACGGGTGTATGTGAATGCGGAGCTGCACATAGACATGCATGGCATCTTCTTACCACAACACCACGAGGCCTGAGGGATCAGACCTCAACCAAAGGCGAACCAGGACCATGTCATGATGATAAGATCTGGACTGGATTATGCTGATTAAGCTTTAGTGATTTGAAAATGTGATACATTGGTTGATGACTGAAATGGGGATAAGTGTGGGTGTGTGTTTGGATGGATGGAACATTGTATGCATTGTGTGTGTGCTCAAGAGAAAGTATTTGAGTTCTTTATATATATATTTGAGTTGTGACAATGGAAGCTATTTTGTAATGTAATCTAAAACCCTTTGTAAAAAAATACAACAGTGTCTATGATGAATTAAGCTTTTAAAAATACATACATACTAACACAAATAATACTTCCCTACTTCTCCTGATCTCCAACGGCCTAATGCTCTTCAAAGTGTTACAAAATAAGAGCAGATTACGCCCTTTCATACGTGTTCAAAACTGGTTTTGTTTAAACTTTAAAGTATTCAACTCACAATGAAGCCCTCCAGCAAGCTCCGCTGATATTATGAATACTGACAGTTTTCTAAACATCGTTAAGTTGATTTTCATTGACTTTGACAACTAAATTAATTTTCTGTGCTAGCTATGGTTATGACAGATGGCGCAAATACTCATGTGAGGGGACGGCGATCCAATAAACATACGAAGGAAGATTGCGTCATATTATTGCGACAATAATCACTCGGGCATGACTTTTACCATCAAGTTATGATTAAGCCTTCTGAAGCTTGTATTTGTGAAACACTGCAGCTCGACATAGTGATTTAATTCAACGATGTCTCTTCCTGGACTACTAAGATGCAAAGTAACTGTTATGGGAGCTGATTTTTATTAGCATGACAATTAAATTAAGGGGTGTTCTGTTGCTAGTTAGCAATGATGCTAGCTGCTACTTCGCCCAGTGACTAGATGAGACGCTTGCATCTCTAAGCTTGTTCGCTAATAAAGCTTTTTTTTCATTTACAGTTATAGGTAGTAGTTCTATTTGTAAATGTGCAATAATATGCAGATGGTATTGGGTTTGGTTGTGTTTCTTAAATATCGCCTATTGTGGACAAATGTTTATTCGCTTTTCATTTTCGCCTGCAGACCCTGCTGTCTTTACCGTGTAGACAAACGTTAAGGACGTTTTCCAATAAGACGGATGGGGAAGTGCGGGTTGCAAAAATATTGAAAGAGAAGTTCCCGCTCGCGTCGTCGCTCAAAGTTGTGGACATATCTGGTGAGCACTGGCGCATAAATAAAATACTTTTTTTGTCCGCCTGCTGGAACGCTTATTCTCTGATGTTTTCTGTACGGACTCGTATCTGTTTATTTTAGGGGGCTGCGGTGCCATGTATGAAATACACATCGAATCAGATGAGTTCAGAGGGAAAAGAACAGTGCAACAGCATCAGTTAGTAAATCAAGTACGTGCAGCACATTGACATCGCCCTGGCGCAAAAGCCTCTTGCTGGGGTGGCAAGTTGGTCCTGGAGATGCACACCATTGTAGAGTTTAGTTTCAACTCTAATCTATTAGTAATATTAGTAGTAATATAAATAGTAATAATAATTAATATTATTAGTAATATTAATATTACGGAAGAAATCGATCAATTGGATCAGAAGTGATTGCCAGGACCAGACTTGGGTTCCCAAAATAAACTAATGAAGTTATGTCTCTAAACATGATTTCATTACGATGGTACACTACCGTAAGATAAACCTGCACATTTTTTTCTTAGCTTTGAGCACAAACATTTAAAACAATATATTGAAATGCACTTTGATGCCTTGGGTCAAGGCTATGTGTAAGTGGTTACAGTATACAGCCATACTGCTTTGTAAGAATAATAACATATTATTTTTGCAATCTCACAGGCACTCAAGGAAGAGATTAAAGCAATGCATGGACTGCGCATTTTCACTGATATTCCAAAAAATTAGAATCTACTGTCATAGGAACCAGTTGCAAACTTCACCAGTTTTATGAACATCAGATGTCGGAGGAGAATATAGCAGTGATTTCTTTTAAATGTTTCAATTACATTGTATGTGAAGAAATGTGAAGGAAACCTTTTAGGTGTGATGTGTAACATGCAATATTGCTATTTACTGGGTTTTCTTCAGTTGTTCTTGATTATAAATGTTACAGTACGCACAAAATGTGGCTCGTGATTGCTGTAATACGCACAAAATGTTACAATAGCAAAAGGGACTCTGTTGTAGGATGAGTAAATGAGGACCTGCATGCAGCTATTCCTGGTTGCAGGACTGACTATAAGTGACACTGAGTGTTGTCTGTAATGCATTTATATGTGACAGACTTTGTCCGTATTTTGAAGGCGATCTACTGCTATTGATATTTCCAAGATTACTTTTTTTGTGATGATTAGAAATTGAAAGCCATTAAATTGCATACCACTTATTGCTTTGTCTTTATCATCTATATGAAATTATTTTTTTGTGTGAGTTTCATCCCAATACAATAATGTATCATTTGGAGTGCCAGATGAATATCATGAATATATATGGAGTAGTCAATGAATATTAGAACATATGTAGTAAGAGAGAGTAGGTGGTTGTACTGATCATTGAACCAACTTTGTGTCATGTGACATGAAAGTCCTGTAAAATAGGACATAAAATTGTTAGCCACCAGATGGCAGGTTGTTCTTACTGAGTATATAATATTTCATGTGTAATAGCACAAAACATTTTTATAAGCATATTCTTTAAAATATTCATTTACAGGGGTGCACAAAAATATAATGGTGTACAAATCTATGTAAACCATTATATCAATCATGGTTACACATCTTTGCTTTTAACACACCCATTTCACTAGATTAGCATCTAGCAGGAACATTTACATTTACATTTACGGCATTTAGCAGACGCCCTTATCCAGAGCGACTTACAAAGGAACGAGCCCTAATTTTCGGTACTACAACAATATAAAGCATTCTTTTTCAAGAGTTACCTATTTTTGAAAGGCTGTGATTTTGTATCTGAAACAGGTCTTACTATTTTGTGGTTTTGTGTGTAAACATCATGCCTGCATGTTTTATATATAGTGTTTGAGTAAGTTAAACTCTTTCAAAATTAAGGCAATGTTTGAATTCAGAACGGGTAGAAACATTACAGATTATATTGGGATCTTCCCATTTGTACTAGAGTAGACTAGAGGTTTCTGAGTCAAATTTAATAGTGTTATAGTTTACTCATAAACTACATCATTTCTTTTGCTTGCGAGTGCTGTCCGAGATCATTTAGTTGAAATACCCCACTGAACCGTGTAGCAGTGATATCAAGTAGCGCATCAACATGCCACTCAAGATCCAATTCCTCGTGATGCATAAGAAGAATACCATATGCTATATTCCAGCCATGCCAACTATCCTTACCGTGGAGACCTGGACGACACCTGAGAGAAAAGACTGAAAACGAGCGTTACTTGGGTGGAATAAAATCCTGATTTGCGTCTAATTTCACTGCTCTGGAAATATTATAAATGATGATGAGGTTGTTAAATCAAATTGTTGTTAATGCACTTTAAGTTGACAAAATGTGGGCGAGTTTGCTGTATTAAAATTGTGCATGAAAATATTGTTTAAAAGTTCTTGTAAGTGGGGAAATTCTGGAATATCGTGTTATTTTTGAAGATTCATTCAAAAAGTTGAAAAAAAAAGCAAAATCTTTAATAACAGCGCTCTGTACGCGTTTTGTGCCAGTTTTACGGCATTTGGTAAGTCTACCGTAAGTCTCCCTATAGTTCGCCTTCCCATGTTTCGTGTAGAAACCTGCTGCTCCCGGGGGGAGAGCGAGGGACCGAACTAAAGCCAGACTTGGTAGAGAAGGGTCGGAAAAATACCGTTAGATCGTGGATATCTTTTGGCCAGCGCATGAAACCAACAAATATGGAAAAGGAGGGGACGGAGATGATAGAGGAAACTGAACAGATGATAGTGAAGAATGGTGCAAAGGAGCCGACGGAGAATGCAGTTTCTGCAACGGATTCAAAAGAAATGCGGGCTGTGGTACTGACAGGATTTGGAGGTCTAAACAAACTCAAAGTAACCAAGAAACCAATGCCTGAACCCCAAGAAGGAGAGGTCAAAATTCGCGTTAAAGCATGGTACATCTTTCATTATTCAGCTTAAAGTGTCTTTCCTTTTTAAGCGTATATCTAGAATTTGTTTGGTGATGTGAAATGGCATCGGGACCATGTGCAACTGGTACTGGGTCTCAATAGCAACACGTTGCAGCAGGGTAACTGGGTAAACTGCTGGCTTGCGTAAGGGTGAAATGTTTTGGATGTAATTTTTTGAGCGTGCCACATAAGTTTAACAAACGTCATGCTAAGAAGTGTACTTCATCGCCTTTATTTTTTTACAGGCTGTTGTCTGGAGTACTAACGTGGAAAACTACGTTTTAACAATAGTCCCTCAGGAGCAGCTACCACTTCCAGTGCGGCATTTTACGCATACTCATTTAGCTGGTGTCATTGAAAAGCGGATGTTAATTATCCTGCCGCGGCTCGTGTTTGGTGTGCGTCACGAGCCTAAGCCGTAAATGCTGATCACGGCTCTCGCGGGTTTGACCACCACATCACTATAATTGTGTTTTTAATGAATATTTCCAGATTTATCTATGGACCGTTAGCGTTTAATAACATGCGTGTTTCAATCCAAGTTCAGGGATTTAGAAACCGCCGGATTCCTTTGGGACATCTTAACTTTCCGAATAAGTATCTTTAATAAAAGAGAGGGTAAAAATGACTCATCAGAAAATTAGTTCTAAAAAAAATTCCACTTGACGGCAAAATAATGATTTAACTTTTTTGTAATGTTTTTGCTATGACACATAAGCCGCACGAGAACCTTTAACTTAAAGTTATTGCGTATGCGTAGTACAAAAGCAAATTAGGTGATCGGCGTTTTTCTGATGTAAAAGGAAACAAATGAAGATGAACATGATCGTAACGGCGAGTTTACACTGACGTCACTGATTCTCAGATCAAGACCCTGGCATTTTGTTTTACAGCGGGCTGAATTTCCTTGATCTTATGGTGCGTCAAGGGAATATTGATAACCCTCCCAAAACACCTCTTGTGCCTGGATTCGAATGTTCTGGAATAGTAGAATCAATGGGAGAAAACACGACAGGGTTTGAGGTATGTGACATTGTATATTCATGTATTTAAGTGAGTAATCTATTCCCTCCTGCTTTACTGCATTATATTAAATCACATTTAATTGATGTAATTTGCTTTCAGTTAAAGTTGAATTACCACGACCAACTGGTGTGTTCATTCACTCTTTGTTACAATAATAAATTAACAAAAACGCAGTTCAAGCAAATTGTTACATTCTGAACAGATATCCAGGCACATAGCCATAGGAAGTGTGTGATGTACACAGTGAAACGCATTCGTAAGCACTATGATGTGTTTGATAGGAGTCTGCCATTATGAGGACAAAATACAAAAAAATTTGATCTGTACAGGCTGTTTTTAATGTTTAACGGCTTAATGTACCTAACAATGATCGACAATGCTAAACAGTGTTTGCTTTCTGTTTTACTTTAAGGTTTGTGTAACATGTTCAAAGTGTGACATGTCTGGCCTGCTTTCAGATCGGGGACCGGGTGATGGCTTTTGTGAACTACAGTGCCTGGGCGGAGGTGGTGTGTACGCCGGTGGACTGGGTGTACAAGATACCTGACGAGATGACGTTCCCCGAGGCTGCTGCCTTCTGTGTCAACTTCGTGGCTGCTTACATGATGTTATTTGAGGTGGCCAACCTGCGTGAGGGAATGTCTGTTCTGGTGCACTCAGCAGGAGGTGGTGTGGTAAGCTTCAGGGGCCCAGGGGAACAGATATAGGGATGCGTTAAAGTTGCACCTTATCGTTGTATTTTGGACTCGCTTTAGACATTATTTTAAAAATGTCAAAACGGGTATTTATTATGAATGCAAAGTTGAGCTGATATGCAAATGAGAGTAGGGAAATAGTATAATGTACAACAGTCAGAAGGGTGGCTTGGTAATCCTCAGTGGTTCCAGTTGTCCTTTGAAACAAGCAGCTGACCTTTGATGAAAGGGAAGACACTGCCTGTGTGTTACAATAACCGATGATGGGTGAACTGCTCAATTGATTGTTTCACATACACCCCATGATCATGGCTCGTAATTGCCATGAAGAAAATGTCAGTTATGATATCATTTTGGAGCAGAAGAGCTTCCTATCTTGAATTAGACTGCTTCATGTGACATGTCATGTTTTCACGTGTGTTATTTTGGCCCCCCAGGGTCATGCCATCACCCAGCTGTGTTCCACAGTTCCCAACGTGACCGTTTTTGGCACAGCCTCTCCCTTCAAGCACGACGCTATTCGACACTCCGTCACTCACCTGCTGGACAGAAATGCTGACCATGTTGCAGAAGTCAGGAAGTAAGTGCTCGACTCTCTGAGGACTCTCCGTCTGCGGCCTCTTTCAAACCGGGCTAATATTGCACCGTCACTGTACATGGTCACCGTTACTGTGGTTACTGTAAGCACGGCCGTTTTTTCCTGCTCGTCGGCGAGCAGAGGGAACCGTTTCTGTGACCGCGAGATATTCTGCTCCACTGAGCGCGTTCACACGGGGCTGAGCGGGTCGTGTGCCCCGGTCCTGGTCCCGAGAGGGACGTCCAGCATCCCATGAGGGAGCATTGATGATGAGGATGTGATGGTATGAGTCACGCTGGCCTGAGGATGCAGACGTCACCAGTTACCTTCTCTGGAACCGCGCGGCTATGGTCCCCATGGCAACACAGAGCTAGGCAACTAGTGGCTTAATGGAGGGAGGTGCACAAGAATGCTCCACCAGGCTCACGCAGAGGGGACATGGAGGCGTAGGGTGGGGGGAGCGCTGGAGTTGAGCAGTTCACCCCCCTCTAATGTGATTTCAGATTAGAGAAGAATATCATTATGTGGGGAGAATCATTAGGCAGTGTATCTTCTGCAGAGCAATGCTTGCTTTTCCTTTGTGACTTTATTGCCATCATATTGCTAGTGGCTTCTGCTTGATTATATAACCGATTATATTTTTTCCTCCATGTTTCTGAATTTTCCCTTGTAGTTTCCCTTGTGGTGTTCGTGGCAGACACCAGCCTTGTAATGATGCAATCCAGTGTTAGTACTTCACGCAATCAATATTAAAAGACTTGAGCTACAAGCTAAGCCTTGTTGACGCCGATGTGCTGATTGATACAGCTCGAATGCAACCCTAGTGCATATCAGACTGCTAATAAATAGAAGTAAAATGAGCAGGACAGGGGAGATTAATACTTCTTTCATCTACATGGCCCCACATTCCTTTCGGGATCAGGAGGAAAGCAAAATTAAATTGCTCTCAAGTCAGTCCCTTTACAATGGGCGAGACTCTGGGTGCCACAAGACCACTATGCAGGCGCTCCATGCAGCACAATGGAAAGGAAGGCATTAGGAACACTTGATCTTAATGAAGCGGTTCCCAACTCACTCTCACTTCTCCTTGTTTGCACGGCACACCGTTGAAAATGCACTCAGCATTAATCATGTACCATTTCTGATTCTTTGCTTACTAAACAGTTCCACCTGAGCGACGGCAATTTTCATTGGCTGATAAACTGGCTGATAACTGAGCATGAATCTGAAGTATAGTTAAGTGGAGACTTTGGATTAGAAATGACAGACTGGGGAACAAGGGGTAGGATAGTTCATATATATAGGATATATTCATTCATTCGTTCATTCATTTAATGACATCTCTTTCCTGTAGGATTTCTCCAGAAGGAGTGGACATTGTCCTGGACTGTCTTTGTGGAGAGAACACGGGGAAAAGCTTGGCTCTGCTGAAACCCCTGGGCACATACGTCCTCTATGGTTGGTAGTTTTACCACAAATCAATGCTGAGACACAGAGCAAACAAAGTGTTTATTCTCTATGTAGATGGTAGTAAACATCTATTGACATTTTTAATTTCAGGCATGTGAAAGAATCCATTAGACAGGGTCTGGTAAGTCTCGTTATGATAGGTGTTGAAGTTCAGGCATAAAGGCACTGCAGATGGGCCTCCTCCTTAAACCATAGCAGGCATTAATGAGGCTCAATCTTTGACCTTTCGTTCCCTATTTGAAATCAGTCATGTGTATCTGTTAAGTACAGAACAGAGGTTAATTCACGTAAATGATGACACACTGGTTTGTGAAACTATAATACCTTGTAATACCCTTAACTTCCCTTTCCGTTAGGGATTTTTTAATTGGGTGGAGCCTCTAAGGGTTGTAAAAAGCTATAATACGAGCACATAATGAGTCAATTAATCATTGTAATGCAGGCTGAAGTCCACTAATGTAAGTCAGTGTGTTAATTTGCACGACTTTGTAATTTCATTATGCACGGCACAAGCCAGCACTTTTCTTCAAACTTCTTAAGTGTAAGTTTGAAATGCTAAGACTGCTGTTGCATATCTGCAGGTTCATCGAACATGGTGACTGGAGAGACGAAGAGTTTCTTCAGTTTTGCCAAATCTGTAAGTCATCTTTGAACTTTCTTTTGCATGCTATATAACATTACATTACCTATACCAATTACCTTAAAACCGTACATCACTTCTCTTAAATAGCGTCCTGGTTGGTTCATCATGCTGTTGTATCTGACTTCTTCCTTTGCAGTGGTGGCAAGTGGAGAAGATCAATCCCATCAAACTCTACGAAGAAAACAAAGTCGTGGCTGGATTCTCGCTGCTCAGCTTGCTCTTTAAGCAGGGGGGCTGTAACCAAGTGAAGACCACCGTACAGAGTCTCCTCAACCTTTACAAGCACAAGAAGATCAAACCTTTAGTGGATTCTCTCTGGGCCTTGGAGGAGGTAAGAGCTCTCCCGTTCCACAGGGCAGTCAGGTGGCGTCACCAGAAGCCCCAACTCATCCAGCGACAGGTGGGCTGTCCGGTTCTGCTCCCTCTCCGTCTCTGATAGATGCCGTTTGTGTTGTTGCCTGCCTACGCACTCTGTAACCAGCCGTCTCCCCATTATTCTCTGTTAAGGCTAACGGGCCTGCACAGCCTGGGGAACAGTAGTCCATGACCAATTATGCTTTTAAGAACTGTCTGTAACATTTGTTGTCTTTGGCATTCTGGTGTTGTCAGTTGCATGATAGGGCCTCGATATGTGAGCAAGCATTTCAAGGAAGGAGATTTTGCTTTTATACCCAGTTCAGTGAACCCAGATGCAGTTCTCTTTTTCTTTTGTTATTTTCAGCTTGTCTGAAATCCCTGATGTTGAATAAACTCTTTCAGTGGCATTTGTGTCCACACTGACTTGTATGGACATTGTAGATGTGAAATAATGTAGCACTTGATGGTTCAAGTTCACTTATGCTTTGCTTTAGGTATCATGTCGTGTTCCCTCTAAGCCTAGGAACAGGCTGACCCGATTATTAGCTGTTCGACGTCAGACCGTTACACGGCCTCTGTTCTCCATACCTTTTGGCTCTAGTGTCTCCTTGTCAGCACTGTCTCAGCCAATCGTGCAATTGCGTGTAAGTGCATACAGACAACAACAGACAACAGGGAGCCAATGGAAAGCGATTGTCAGTTGCCATGTGATTGTCTGTCATGAGGTGATTGGCTGTCGTCAGGCGGTCGTCAGTTGCTGCCAGTTATTTGGGCAGTGTCAGCGCGGTGCGTCTGTAGCTTTACATCTGCACACGTCCTTGCACTCTTCGGCGTTTTCTCACAGCCGGCTGGAAACGGAGCCAGCAGCCCTCTGCTTTATTGCATCAGCCGTAGATGTTTGTGAGAGCGTCGAGAATGTGAATGATGGCCTGTCAGCTGTCTTCATGCAGCATGCTTTGAGTTCAGCTTGTGTGTTTTTGTGCCATTCCACCAGACAGTTGCAGCCGGTGAATATCCAAATCCTCAGACATCTTTATGTTTCTTTCCTGTCAGTGCTCTCAGTGCCTTGGTGTGGACAGGACAAGATGAGTAGTTGTATAGCTGTATAGATGTTTGTGCTGAGGAACGTTCCTGATGTCTGGTCTCTGTATCTTAAACATAGATGTCCTTTGCATAAAAGGCATTTGGATACAGATCATGTAAAATTGAATCTTTGGAACAGTTTGTATTCTGTATATTTCATAACTAATATATGCATTTTATGTTTTGTTTTCATCAGGGTACATTATAAAAAATCTTGTTAGATCCTTTGCACTCGTTTGTGGGAACATTTAAGTCAAGGTGCACAAGTTTAATATCACTTGAATATCTTCACAAATGCTGTTCATGACTACAACTGTCACTTGGAATTTGCTTGGAGGCTTCTACACGATTGATGCTCCCTAAACGTAACCCTAGACACAGGCGCTCTGATTGAGGGGATGAAACCCCAAGTCTGGGGTGAGTTTGTGGTGCAGTGTTTCTGAGGCTAGTGTACAGGGACCTTTATGTGGTGCACTTGTATTGTTCTGTGTCAGAAAGAAATAAAAAAAATACCAAGAGATCTCAAAAATGCCAAAGAGCCGCTGCAGTGGAACTGGTAGATGGGACAGAACGAACATGTCTGGGAGACCCTGTGGATTGGGAAGCTCTGCATTGTGCATATACTTGAGTTGTCTTGGTAAATGCTCCCTATTCCCTATTCTGTCTCTGTTCTCTTTATTCTTCTCAAACAGAATGGTTTTTTAAGCAGAAACCTTGGTCCTGTACCCAAAGGACTGGTCATCTTATCAGATTCAACTGCTGACCCTTAACGCAAAACTGCATTTTATGCTGCTGACACTTGTCTGTCTAACCCTTCTGACACTTGTCTGTCTAACCCTTCATCCAAGACAACACCCACTGAGTTTCACACATACTGAAACTTCACTTAAAGATTCACCTGATCCAAAGCTCTTAACTCTACTTCATGTTTAACAGCTGTTGTCTAACACTGCAAATCTTTTCTTGCATCTTTATATCCTCCCAGACAAATCCAATGATTTTTACACTTCTTGAACTATCAAGCTTTAGTCATCAAACTAAATATTCAGATTATGATTCATATCTACCCTTTCTAACTTGGAAAGGCAATTTAGAGTTAGTTTCTAGTTAAAAAAAGAAATCCGACACCATTTAATAAACAACAATATTTTATTGATTTTCAAGTATGCATAAGCACAAAGACACACTCACACTTACATACGCATACATAAATCTTTTTAAAAAAGGAAACACTGCACATTAAAGGGGGGTGCAAGGAAAAGCTTTGTGGAACACCGATTATCCATATATACACAAAGGGGAACATGTGGAAGTTTTAACGAGTGACCACAAACACATGTCTCACTCACTCTAGGAGGAGACGGATTGATTCCACACAAATGACTGATGTTCATTTAAAATAAGGCCTGTGACTTCATCAGCTAGAGTGTGAAAGAAGCGTCTGCCACTCCTGTAGATGTTCCACTGTCCTTAAGATGAGCGCAAGAACAAGTCTGTGCATTTAGTGCCGTTTTATTAAGTCGTGCAGTGTAATAATTATATAGGAGATGACCAAAAGCCAATGTCCAGAAATATTTGCAAATGAGGTCCAGGTTAGGTCCAGGGACAGGTTTTGCAGCTTATCTTACAAATTTGTATGCGATCTAATAAAAGCATTCCTATGAATTATAATTCCTTTGAATCCTTAGTGACATTTTCTAAACAGTCTGAGTACACAAGCACCTGTAGCATATATTGGAATACCTGGAATATATTGGTAATGTTCCAATATTTGCAATGTTCCATTCTCCTATGGGAGAAGTACCCAGATTTGTGTATGTACCTCTGTCCATTCAACCAGTGTCCGGTCGCCAGAAATCTTTCCTTGCCATGCACAAAAGGCCTGATGTGTGGGCTTAATCACCTGACTCTAACGAGGCTTTCCCTAGAGAGCAGAGTCTCACCTCTCTTCCTGTTATCGCAAAGTGGTGGGGTGGGGGAAGAGAGACGCAGACCGAGGGAGGGAGAGGAAGATCTTGCTTGTGAAAATCTGAGAGAAAGGAAGAGATGGGCAATAAATGTGTTGTTAGGAGGCCAGCAGACTGCGGGCGGTAATGTTCTCAGCAGGAGAGGCTGGGATCTCATTACCGGTGTCCAGTGCAGCTGTTTCTACCCCCTTCTCCCCCTGTGAAGACATTTATCTGAATGCTAAATGGAATATTAAGAGTCCCCAGAATCTTTTCTCAGGCAACATTCAGTCGTGCTTTGGTGACACTGATGGACATACTGGCTGGCACAGAGGTCCCTCGGGGACTTTAAGGGAAGGGTAAAGTTTGAAGGGAACTCCAGAGTAATTGATTCGTGTGGCTTGTACATACTTGATGATGATAGGGTTAGGGTAAGTGTTAGGCTTTTTATCTGCCATTTTGGGTTAGGGTTAGGGTTAGGCTTTTTATCTGCCATTTTGCATTTGGCTGTGCTTGTGACTTGCATATGCAATTTCTATAAGACACTGATGTGCACTATGACATCTGCAGTGAATGCTCCATATCCAAATATCTTGGCCACTAGTCACACCCCTGTATCGCATTTGCACTGATTCCTTTTGCAGACGTATGGTCCAGTTCCTCATTGATTCAGCGTGTCAGGCACTTGCTGTGCAAGTCTACGTCAGTGGCAGCTACGTGGCTCACAGTGGTCGTAGCAGTTGCCATGCTAACCTGAGAGCAGCAGTTACTCCCAGGTCTGGTGACTTAGGAGAGCTTCTCTTCACACTCACTCTGTCAGACCCAGACACGGTCAGAGAGAGAACTGATGATAAGTGCAGCTAAAACCATGAAGCAGATTTTGGTCTTAAAGGGCTTTTTATTAGTTTGTGTTTGGAGAGAATTGGTGATTTATCTCATTATCAGCATTTATTATGCAAGCTTTCCTAACATAAAGGTGTACAGATATGATATGTAATTTCTGCATGATGTGAAATGCCATAATGTGATAACGTTATGTGGCGTATAATACAATGAGATTTGAAGCGAAATTAAATAAGATATGGTTATTACTCATGTAATTATTAGTACATTTTAACATGTTGCATGTCTCCTGGTCATCTGCTTCCTCTGTGTCCTTGTGCAGTAAATTATATTTTATAAATCCTATCCAACTTGGCCAGAGATTCAATTGTTCATTTAATTACTTCCCACCTAGGTAAAACTGGCAAATATTCAGCAGTCACAACCCCAAAGGCAGGCAGCATTAGCTAACATTATATTTAATTATGGCAGTGCAGAGTGCATTAGTGACATGTCTGTTTGTAGCTGAACTATTGCTTATGTGTGTCAAGGACACTTTTGCTTACAGAATTGTCTGGGATAAAACTCAGTGCTGCTAAAGCAATCTGGTGGGGTGTAAAAGTGTCAGTGGCTGCATGATCACAGCAGTCCAATACGGCTTCATTTCGATTTTCCTAACTGACATCGTCTCGCTCCTGAGCTTGATACATATGACGGTATCACTCCTTTCTAAGATCCATGAGCCTGAGTTTCATTTCACAGATCCCGACTGTGGAACAAAAACTGCTGTGTTAAATGGCTAGTAGCGAATGAGACTGCTAGAACAAATACAGCGTGTAATAAGCTAGTGGTCCTGACATTTTTAGCACCCTTCAATCAGTGTAAAAGACTAGATCATACACCAGAGAGGAATCAGAGAAAATGATATACCACTTCTGAGATGTTATTAGTTATAGAGACAATTTCCTGTTTCTGGATAGGATTTGTATGAAATTCTCTACAGTCCACACTTTTCCTGAGACATGTCTCCTGTGCTGCCTTTAATAGTACTGGTTTTTGTCTCATTGGCTGAAGGACGATCCACTGGATCTGTGCAGTAACAGGTCAGGTCCCTCCTCATTCTCCCATTTAATCATGTAATTAGTCAAGTAGTTAAATGGGTGGATTACACCAATATAAATAATAATGAAGAATTATTATTTTCACTGTCGTTAGGTAGTAGCTTTCGTGATGTTAATAATTATGAGGATTACTATTATTAGTTCATCATGTTCCACTTTGCTCAGTATACAAATCCTGACTAGAACTGCTAGCAAGTAAGCAGCCATATATATTTTGTAGTTGGGTATCTATGCAGCATAGTTAAAAGATTAGTCACATTTTTATCAAACTGATCATTTCTTCGAAAATGCTAATACAGTATAAAGGAGACTTGCAAATTCTCTTAACCCTGTGTTTTACTGAAAACACCACACTGAAGTAACTGTTTTGCTTTAAAAAAAATTCTCCGATATTCCATTTCAAATCTGATGACTGCAACACACAGGTTTCTTTCCAGGTGGTGTTTAATAGCACATGTTAAGTGTTTGGGCATTGAACACCAGTTCATTATGTTCAGTAAAAGTCATCTCCTCTCATTCTGCCATCATTCCAATTCAGCTGCACAGTTGTATGGGGCCTTTGTTACCATATGCTGTGCTCGAATGTGCCGCACATTCTCAGTTGGAGACAGGTCAGAACTGCAGGCAGGCATATCCAGCGCTCTCTGCTTATGCAGTCATGCGCTTGTAATCCAGACACAATGTCGTTTGGCATCTTCCTGTTTAAAAAATGCAGGGATGTCCCTGCGTGATGTGCGCATGACAGCCTACATGGGTCCGAAATGTATATTTATCCGTTTGCATCTGTCTGCATTAATGGTGCCCTCACAGATATGCTGGTTAGTCACACCTTGGGCAGTGACACCATGGTCCAATGACAGACGCCGGCACAGGTTGGGTGGTCCTTGTCCCCATTGGCTGGATGACCATGATGGCCGGAATGATTACTCGGTGGACCACAAGGAAGCCTTGTGCTGTACCGCTGTCCATCTTAAATGGGACTGAGTGTAGAGATACTGGAGGCACTTTTGTGATGTGTTGAGAGATGGCTTGTTCTTTGTGTGTATTACAGTCTAAAAGAGGACACGAAAAATGGAAAGATTCACTATTTCATTGCTTTTGCACGTGCATATGCGTGTCCGGTAGTTTCCGACCGACCCACATACTGTGAAATAAGACAACCTGTTTTTGTGGGCTGCCAATATCAGAGCTAAAACCAGCCATTCAGATCTGGATCCTCTTCATACATCTGCTGCAGGCTCCTAGAATTATACCATCCCCATCTAAGTATCTCCACCCATGACTTGAGAACTACATTTGCAAATGTGGGCCATTTTGTCTCTGATGCACCAGGCCCCCTTGCATTGTGTCAAAGCTAAGAGCCAATCACGAGGCACAAATCGACCCCCAGCCCCAGAGGACGGGCGAGCTGAGTAGATGTACTTTTGATGGCCAAGTCTCAGCTACAGTTGGCACAAACCTGCATGTGTGCTAACTGCTTCATGTCTAACTGCTCTCCCAAATTGTCAGTGTAGCACACAGCTGACGGTGACTTTTTGCCATCACTTTTACTAAAAGAGGGATTAACACTAAACGTCTGTAACATTTTTTTTTAAATTATTATGCAATGTGTTTTTCTTTTTCGTTTTGGCTCTTTAATACTAGCTATAGTATTTTCTGTTATCTATGCTTCTGTTATTTTATAGAAAGATTTTGCTGTAACTTGCTGAAGAATCTACTATAATATTAAGACTGATAGTTAAATGCGTTTAAGATTAACTTCATCTTATCGGTACATGAATGACATGAGAGTTAATTGAGGGAATGGGTGTAGATATTGAATCAATAGCTATGGACTGACTGCATCACAGTCACCACAGTCAGCAAGACCACATAACCGTAGCCAACCTTTTTATTTATAATGTTTATTTCTTTCTTTATTTGAATTTGTCTGGCAGCCTCTTCTAGCTTAGGTTTTGA
Organism: Brachyhypopomus occidentalis; assembly: GCA_020368025.1. Taxonomy (NCBI): domain Eukaryota; kingdom Metazoa; phylum Chordata; class Actinopteri; order Gymnotiformes; family Hypopomidae; genus Brachyhypopomus; species Brachyhypopomus occidentalis. The sequence continues at coordinate 6,746,368 of JAGXOD010000022.1, forward strand.
CTCAGAGAAAACAGTGGTGCATCCATAAATGTTTGAACCAGACAGCCATGTTTCTCCCAGGGTTCAGGTTCACACTCAACAGTTGCCATAGTAGCACAAAGCTGTACTAGCTCATTAGCATTTAAAGGAACAGGCACTCAAACCGGCCATTCAGAACAGGGCTGTTTAGACAGGATGGGAAGCTGTTGTGGTCTTGACCCTTGTGGTATTTTGACCAAAACTTATCACAGACTTTTTAGTAAGACCGCAGGGAACTTGTGTTAACTCGTGAAAACGGGGTATTATAGGTCCCCTGTAACTTCCATGTGAGCATGCAGTGGTTGAATGGTGCTGACTGACCAATGTTTGCTTAAGTATTCCTGCGCCCATAACAGAGCATCCAAAAGGCATCACTTTTAATTTAAATGTATGTCTTAGAAAACAATGAGTTGATGAAGTGTTACATTAAGACTTTGTATTACATTGTAAATATTCTATAGAAAATACATACAAAATTCATGCTTTGAATTCATGTATTCTTCTTCTTAATATTATTATAAATAATTATTTCATTTGAATTTAATAATTAATTATTAAATTCTTTGTTTATTTTGGAATTTGGGTGTATGCATTCCCATTACTGAAATGCAAACAAGAATCCAGGGTTCTTCATGTATAACACTTATGGTTAGCTATGGCTGTAATTAAATATTGCAGAATGGACTACCTAATGATGTAGAAGACAGCATGGAAGATAGCTGGACTCTATGAACCAAGGCATCTTTCTCTACTGTAAGACACACAAGATTCCTTTTGAGATTTTTTTTCAGATGTCATACTGCTGACACTTGTGTGAAACATACTGTGCAGTGCATGGTGATATGTTGAAGCTAGGCTTGCTTTGTTCTCCTCCATGATGTGCCCAGAAAATGCTAGAGCAGAACCAATAAGATCTGGGTTTATATCCCAGATGCAAATAATTGTGTTCTCATTGGATGAAAAGAAGAAAGGCTGTGCCCATGTGAAGCAATCAAAACTCTCCATGACGGAAATAGTGCCTGTTTATTACTTACTTTAAGCACTAGTTAAATTGCACTATGTAATAGTTACAATATTGACAGACAGGGAATTGGCCAACTCAGTCCATTGAGAAATAATAAAACACTGAAATGCTTGACCACAATCAGCTTAACTCGGGATTGATTCACATGTCTCCTAAATCCTCTACGTATGGCTTGAGATCCCTTAAATCCTCTACGTATGGCTTGAGATCCCTTAAATCCTCTACGTATGGCTTGAGATCCCTTAAATCCTCTACGTATGGCTTGAGATCCCTTAAATCCTCTACGTATGGCTTGAGATCCCTTAGGTACTCTTTCTGCAAAAAACACTGGATAAATGGCAGGCAGTTTTTCAGGAACACTAGCTTTATCCCTTGACTATAATCTTGGTAGCTTTGCGAAGTTCAGTAAAACAAAACAACAACAAGAAAGAAACAACTCGTTTTGTCAGTGTGGGATATTGGGCTCAAACAAACACATTTCTCACCATAAAGAGATGAATGGTGTTCTGAAGTGGAAGGACCTGTGAACATTTTAATGTGCTCTCACTCCTCCACCACCACCGCCCCCTCCCTCACGGACTACGTACACCTCCTCTGTGGTGATGTCAGGCTGGATCAGGGTTCATCCTCAGCTGCTTGTGCCCAAGTCAGTGTGAGAACCTGACAGGTGCACTGAGATAACTCTAATTAAGGGTCTGTTTGAAGGAATGGTGGGATATAAGAGGTGACAAAAGTGCCATGTGTGGGTGTGGGTGACATTCTGGAACATTGCAGCAAAGCATGCTGGGAGGCAGCAGCGCAAGGCTAAGGATTCATGGGTTGTGTAATTTTGAAAAAAGATTCAAATGTGATTTGATTCTCTGGATTTCTCTGTTATCATTGTATGTCTCTGAGGCAAAGATTTGAATGCAACTCATCCAACCATTACTGGACCTAAATATTCACCCACAGAGCAGAATATTTCAGAACCTGCCTGGCATATCATGTGAAGGAAATGCAGCCATTTGCTCTTCTACATTAAGGACTTATTGAAAACCCATATTAGTGTGACCAGCCAAAAAATGTCGGAGGGCATAACATGCCTGATAATGTGTCTTGCAAGAAGCTAATGACCCTCACAAGCTGTTGGAAGGCCAATAGCAAGCTGGAAGATCACGCCAGGGAGTGTATTGATGCAGAACTCTCTGTTTCAAGTTTGAAAATAGCATTTGGAAGCAGTTTCTTGGTTACAGAATGTGCTGAGTTGAAATTCAGCATCTTGCTAATTCTTGTTAATGTACTTTTGTAAAAGTACATATTGCTGATGTGCCTATTTCAACTAGGTATGTATGCCAATCTTTAAATATTTAGATAGTGGAGGCTTAGCATACCTGTGATGAATGCAGACATGGTTAAAATCAAGTCAGATTCTATTCAGAAAAGTTCTCCTCTGGTTTGCCATTAGAATTTGCCTTTGGACAGATTTGAGCACATTTGAAAGCCCAGGCAGTGTGGTGGTTTCATTGGAGACTGGGTCGAGTGCCTGGGCCCTGGTCTCCAGCAACATCAGTGCGTGGGAGGAAGATTCCGGAATGTTCAGGGCAGGCCGGAGCTGACCCTTCACTCAACCGTGCTGAGCCTCTTTGACGTAGGCTATCCATTTTTGAGATGAGTTGTCACCAATTTTCTTTTCTCGCCATTATTGATTACAGTTAGGGTTTTTTTTTTGGCCTGGCAGTGTTTGCTTTGATTGATGTGTGTGGTGTTGGTGGAGTATAGATGGAGGTGATCCAAAAGAGCAACACCCTTGAGAACGCTGAGAAGGGTTGGCAGGCCTTCTCTCAGCGGACGGAATGAGCATTATGGATGGACAACTGTAATGTGTGGGAGAGGTCTGTGATTGGAGAAAGACTCCAGAAGCAGTGAGCAAAGCCAGAACTGGCAGATTCATGCTCGTGTTTTTCTCCATGTGCTGACCTTTAGTTTCCGGCCTTATTAAGCATAGCTGTGCACCTTCACCGTCTGAGTGGGCATCATACTGTGAGTCTCATGCTACCATCTCCCTCACTGCTTCTTCAGTTGGATTTGCTTACATTTAAATGCAGCTCACACATTCGAAAAACCAAAATATAGGACTCAGCAGAAGGGGTTAGATACAGTCGCGCTTAGAGTTCATCTAGCAATACACATGCATAATTATTAGCACTGTTTTATGACCTTGGCAAGGAAAGAGTCCTCAGTGCAGAGAGTAAACACTCGTTCTGATTGCTAAGGAGTGAAACAGTTTTGAAAATGCATGAGAACTAGTTGGACCTGACGGTCTGAATTTTGAGCTTTATTCATGAGTTGTTTGTGCTGCTTCACGCTTCTGAAAAGATTCAAAGTCCAAATCTACTTTAGCAAGAGATTAGAAATGCAAGGGCTCAGATCTGAAGAGGTAGAGAAGGATTAAAGCCTGCATGAATCAAAGTGCTCCATTGTGGATTGAACAAGCTCTTCCCATTATTTTTGTTGTGTCACCTCAGTGATGGACTGCTAAGCTATCTTGGAAGCTCATTTGTGCACAGGTCAGTATGGGGTTTCAAATTGCAATTTATGAACAAAGAGAATACATTTGTCTTGTCTTTCGGAGTATTGCCATTCTGGTGAATCACTGTACCAGCGTATATAGAAAAAAATGTCACTTGAAATCAATAAGTCTGATCTGAGTTTTCTGCAGCAATGGTGCTAAAATAAAGGTTATTTTTAATACTCTGCTCCAAGTGAGGCTTTGTATTACTCACATTTAGCAACTATTTCTGCTGTGCTTTTAAAAGGTGTTTAAAAATGTTTTCATATTTGGAATCTCTTTTTCATCTCCAGTCTTCATCCCTCATCTTTGAATATGGAGAATGTTGTTAGGAAGTGTGGATTCACTTCAGAAATTTGACTTTTGTCTTTGTTGTGTGCACAAGTAGTGTAGAGACATCTGACTAAACTCTGGTCACGAAGAATGATTCAGAGTCAAATAATGAGTCATGATTCTGATTTGGAGAATAAGAGGGCCTAATAGCCTTTCCTATTAGGTGCCTAAAGTAGATATGACTCAGTGCTTCTTTTTTTTAACCAAATCAACATGCTCTGTTAAAGAGCATGAATAATTGTCACCATTAAACATAAGGTTTGTGGGTCCTGTTTATTGCATATGTCTGTGTACCTGACTGTCAGTCTGTCTGTCGTCCTGTCCGTCTCTCTGTGTATCTGCTTGACTATCTATGCACTTTTATATCTGTCTATTGGAGATCATATGAGATAATTGGCAGTGAAACCTACAGAAGAGAATGCAGAGAATTTGGGCAGTGTGTCCTTTGGAGCTTTGGAGCTGATGGTCCCTCACTTTCCTGGGCCATGGACGGTGATCTCATTCATAAGCAATCAAATCCGTCCCTATATTTGTAGAACCTTTTGAGAACAAACTGAATTTGTGCATCATGGGTAGCAGCTGGTAGTTTAAGGGGCCAGTGCTATTCTAGGGGCATGCTGATTGGTGGGGGTGGGTGAGGAGGGAGGAGCTAATGTACCCAAGGCTGGAGTTCCTCCGGCAGACGGGGATCCGTGTCGAATGGGACCGCGGTGACGCGCCCTGACCTGCCATCAAAGCAGGTCTGTCATGGCCTGACATACAGCGTGTCTGGGCCTTTAATGCTGAGTCAAGTACTGAATGGAAGGTCACAGAGAGAAAGGAAGCAGCATTTAAAAGAAAAAAATTGCATTTAAAAGAGGAAAAAATGCGGAAATGCAGGATGTGATTTGAAACAGTTGTGTATGTTTATAACATCCACGTGGCAGACAGAAAGTGTTTTGTTTGTGCATTAGCTTATTCCTGGATCATTTCTGTTTGTTATAGGAAAATGTTTTACTCCAGGAATGCCATCAGTATGGATTAACAGTGGGGGTTTTCAGGTCATAAACATCATAAACAACCTTTGCTTCCAGCATGATTGAAAAGGATTCTTAGATCTGACACTGGTATATTGATATGTCGATAACAAATTTTGAAAGAAAGTGTAAGTGTTGATGTGTTTGAAGTCTTCCGTGCATGGGAAAGAGTATACAAAGTTGTTTACAATAACAGTTAAATGTAAATACTTGTACTTTAGTCTTATTCGGTCTTATCCTAGCTTGGATCAACATTAAACTTCTGGGAATTATGGGATGATTTCCTGTAACCTGTATTTGATCATGTCTTTGTTTTTTAATGATTGTAAAACTCTGTTAGCCTTAAGTCCAGAGTTTTTCTCTGCACATTTGGCTATTAGCTTGAAGCAATTGTGAGAGTTTATGCCGTAGGATAAAGTCTTATGTAAGGATCCAGCGTTAGAGTCTGTCTGACCTGGTACCATCAGTAAAGCTACAACACCGCAGTCATAGCAAATTTGTGGATGTGAATCATTATTCTAGTGCACAAGCTCAGAGAAGCAGCTCTAAATGGCAGGGGTCAGATAATGATAATAGGACATACTTGTCAGATCAGTTATTTTTCTGACGCAAACACAGTGTAAAGTTTTTCAGTGTTCATCAGTCGTGTTCTCTGCTCATAAAAAAGATTTCGCTTTTTGACTGACAGTCTCTTTAATCCCCCCAAAAGCACTGAAAAGAGAACGCTCAGGAGAAACCCCATATGCCTTCTGTATCTTCTGCCTGGAATACGCTGACCTTTACTGCCACCTGCAGTGCATTTGGGGTACTGCAGGAACTAATTAGTATTTCTTGTTTACAAGACCTGAGCGAAGCCGTTTAGGGCATTAGTATGGAGCAGTTCGCTAAACGTGTGGGTGGATTTGCCAGATTGTTGTGTTCTTTAACCTCAGGTTAAGGAGGCAATGCAGAGAATCCATGACCGAGGAAACATAGGAAAGCTGATTCTGGATATGGAAAAATCTCCCACTCCTTTGGTAAGTCACATGAAAACTCTTAAATAAAATTAAATTTAAAAAAAGAATTAAATAAATTATATATATATATATATATATATATATATATATATATATATATATATATATATACACACACACACACACACACACACATAAAACATATATGTTTAATTTGGTCTACTGACAACACTATTGAACCACAATGTGCTCTATCTATGCATACAAGAGATACAAGAACTGGTTGCCATGTTGTCTCTAAGGAACACTTATCAACACCTGTTTCAGCTGATGAGTGCAAAAAAAAAATAAATAAATAAAGATTGGTGATGGTGTCTGAGAATCACAAGACAGCGTTGCCATGGATGCGTCACTACGACGCTGAGAGATTATGCAGAAATAAGACAATTCCTGTGACGTATGCATTCCTTCTCCACTACCACGACCCCTTTCCTGACTGCTAACTGACGTCTGGAGCAGACACACGGGGGAGCGGAGTGATCAAAACTGAGCAGCGTATTAGAACTGCTTTGCCTGAACAACTGCACTTCCTCAAAGGGGGGTGGGGTCGGGGGGTAGGACCTTCCATGCTTGCAAGGCTGATGTGATGAATGTGTCCACTTCTGCTCCAGATGGCCAGCGACAGCACGGAGACCAGCGAGGCGGGTGAGGAAGAGGAGGAGCAAGAAGGGGACAATGATAACAAGGAAAGAATGCCCTTCATCCAGTAGGCCACTCGCCTTGGCCCAGTTGTAGACAACCCCCCCCCCCACTCTCACACACACACACACATACACACACACCCCGTAGACTGAGAGACTGTCACAGGACCGGCACAGTCCGTGTGACCCCATCCTGTCGTGAAGTATTTGACTGTGCATCCCTTGTTCATCTCTGACCCGTGATGTGTTTTGAAAGTCAAACTCCCTCATTGCCAATCATCCAACTTAAGTGCCGTTCTGTGTCTAGTGTTGAAATGCTGTAGTGTTTGCTCCAAAGTGTTGATTGAGGACTCATGGTCTTGTATGCAACTTTTTTCTTTTGAGTATCATATGGCTGAATGGTGAGGGAGACAGTGCCATGATGTAATGTGTTTAGTGTTATGCTACTGTATTAGTGGCAAAGGAAAGAATTACAACATTTGCACATATATAAAATGTTCAGCTGCTTTCAGGTAGGCGTGTGTTTGAGTTGTCACTCCCATTGATTTATCACAGCTATTTGCTGCAACTTGGTAAACTATTCCAGTGGCCACACCTCCTTCACCCTGTGGCCACACCTCCTTCACCCTGTGGCCACACTGCAAATACTTTAGAGCATTTTCTTATTCACACATAGTTTGTGAAGTATTTCTGTAAGATGTTTTAAGTCACTCCGGTAAGCGAAAACCCAGTAGATCTGAGCTTCTAAACTGGTTTCATTTGTAACTCTGCATGTGTGTGAAGTATTGTGATTACCTTATTGTGCCTGCTTTGGCTTATTGACTTTTGACTCAAGTTTGAAGTGTGCAGAGAGTTTCCTAGTAGTATCCGATACCACACCACATCATATAAAAGAACTCAACTTAATTCTCATGTGCCTATATACTGTTCTTGGAAATAAATTGTGATTTTGTGTGTATGTACATGCATAGTACATGTCTGATAATACATGATTGTGGTTTATTGACAAAGGACAGAAATACATTTTAAACTCTACCTGGTACTATTATTAGTACAATAGTATGACAAGCTGATTTTCCATCTTTCCTTTGGCCTTGTTGATGTTCCTATGGTGACCTTCATTAATAGGCAGTGGAAGTGAAGATTTGAGATATGAATGAGACAATCTGACCCTACCAATCTATTGATCTTACACACTGATGTGCAATTGAATCTTTCCTACTGTTGTTTAAAACGTGGAGAAATGTCTGCAGTGTGTTGTAATTGTACAAAAAAAAATCTTGATATTATGATCTCGTTTGACAATGTTTTCTGTGTTCATTTAGGTCTATACTCTCTAGATGATCCTACAGTAGATAAAACTGCAACAGATTGCCTTAAAAGAGTCAACACTAAAAGCTTGATGTGTCTGGTGTAGTTACGGGCAGACATCTGTGTATTGTTTCGCTGTAGCAGTTGATGATGGTACTTATACTATGTTGTGTATGGATGTTCTGTTACGTAAATAAAAAAAAACTTGAAATGCTTTCATGACCTTTTCCTGTGTTGGCTTTAAAGGCGGAGTCCAACTGCACTGTGCTGAATTCACTTACACGACCTTTGAGATTCCGGAGGAGTAGGAGAACAGATTGAAGCTTTGATTGGGGAGATGTAAAGGGAATGTATTTTAACTTTTTTTTTTCCCTCACCAATAAACCCCACAGTCATGATGGGAAATGACTGTACCATCATTTTTTAAACAAAGCCCTTTCTGCCTACAGAGGGCCCGTGGCAGTTTACAGCGTTCTCTATGAAAGGAACAAAAATATGACTAAAGCGTATATGGCTGCTTTTATTTTGACTTGCTACGCTTTCTCAGTCCAATAGTTGAGGCCTCTCAACCCCTTAATGCCTGAAAACACACTGCAATTTGCCTGAAACACATACTTAGAACATGCCTGATGTTTAACATGTCTTAACTGAGGCTGACCGTGCTGTAAGCAATTCAGAATCAATTTGATCTCCATTTCAACAGCAAGGACTGTGTAATTCCCATTTAAAGTCAGTGTAATGCATTTCAAGTGTCGTTCTTTCACTGGGAACTCAAGCCCTTAAGTGTGTAAGGGTTTATAGGCAAACGCTTTAGTCCGTTTTAAGGGCTTGGTGTTTGAGACCGTTCATGGGAACCCTCTTTTCTCTTTCAAAACATCAGTCTTTTTATTCTCCTCTCCCCTCCCTCCAGTTGGCTCACAGCATTATGGGATAAAAATAGCACCATCAGAGCACAGCACACTGAACTGCACACCCTCACCACCAGCCTCACTGACTCCCAAATACAAACAAATACAGAAATGTGTACTGTGTGCTCCAGAACTGCCTGGGTTATAAATGACTTCGTTACCTTTGCAAATAAACAAACAAATGGAAAAAAAATAATGACAAGAAACAAAAAGCTATGGGCTTTATATAATGCTGCATATGTCTGATTTTCTAAAATAAAAATTCCGAAGTCTAATTCGCTGAAAATAGCGGCAAAATCGCTACGTTGCCAATACTGCTGCTTTATTGCCATTCACAAAATGATGTGTCTCGCGTCTCATTTAGGGGCCGTAGGGGGGGCCAAGGATATTGTGGCAGGGGCACTGGGCCCCCTGACTCCCCTCTAGAACCACCAAACTCCAAAGTGTGACAACGTGGCTTCTGTGGTTGATACTCATCTAATTTGAATTGCTTTTGAAACAGCTACTGTTTAAGATAAATGTAAGGCCAATTTTTTTACCATCAAATGTCATGTTTCACCATTTACTGAAAATTTAATATCACAAGAAATAATGTGGAAATGTACTCTAAACTCCATCCATCTGAAAGTTTACATTTTGCAAGGAATGCCCCTTTGCCTTAAAATACACGTACACCTGATCAAGCTGGAATTGTCTTCTAGGTCTTGAATCTTTTCAGTTCACTTTAGGTTCAACGGGTTGCGTAGCAATTTTGCGGCATTGATTTTGTAACACAGTAAACAGAAAATGTCAAAAATAAATTCATTAGTGCAGAATATACAGTTACACTAAGTCAGTCACTGCATGTCTGGCTTACTGACCAATGATCAGGAAAAATAAATGCCATCCGCTGGCAGGTAAATATTTATGAAAGGGGAACAGTGGATTGGTTGTTGTCAGCTCTGTCCGTGGCATTCCCATCCCCTAGATTTTTGTAGCACACAAACTCTGCACTTTCAGCCAATAGGCATAGAGGATGCCTGAATGGAGCGGCTGCTCTGTCGTGCCCCTTCCGTCGGTATAAAAGTTGCCCCCGCGAGCATGTGGTGGCTCTCCACACCAGCCATGACGCCCTCCTGCCTTCCTGCCCTCCTACTGGTCTGCTGTGCACTACTGCCCCACGGAACAGGCCTGCCGTCCCAGCCCAGGGAAGAAGCTGTTACTCGACAGAGAGGTACCACGTTGTACAGTATAGGCACAAGGCACATGCTTGTGTGTCCGAGTGTGAAATATGTAATATAGCATTTGGAATGTGTTTATTATTTGAATTCGGGGGCACCCTTGTGGAGACTTATTGTGCATCCTTTATCATGTTGACTCTGTTTCTTTCACAACTGTTTGTCGATTGAGACACAGCGGCGGAAGATGATGACATGAAGGTGCAGATTGGGAAACTATGGCAGGAGGTGAACTCCTTGAAGGAGATGCAAGCATTGCAGACAGGTAATCTACAACCAAAAGGTTTTTTACATTACCGACATACAGCTATTCACAACAGTGTGTTCAAGGTTTCTAAGGAGTTTGCAAGAAAGTTGCCTTTCAGAGCTTTTTATCTTTAAGAAATTTTAGAAAGTAGTATAATATTATATGAAGTGCATTAACTTGCTTTAGCGTTGAGATATTTCAACCATTCAACAGGTGGCAGCAAATCTCCCACGTTCCACAGGCCTGTATCTAAGTAAACAGTGTTACCTGAGAACTTGGTTGGCTTTACAGAGACCCAGAGACCACAGTGTTTGTTTACTCATTTAAACAGTGAACTTGTGTGCATGCAGTTACACTCAAAATAGCTCAGTGTTTTCCTCTGAAATCTAAAATGTAGACTAAAACCTTACTTGTCTTATGATAAATATTTATACAGATTGAAAATAGCACCAACTTCAGAGTGTTTGAAATTGATATGGGAAAATAATTAAGCAAATGTTAAGCTAAAAGATCAAAGATGAAATCTTCAAAAAAACAAAAAGAAAGACACACACACACACACACACACACACTCAAACACAAACAACCCTGTTTTTTCTCCAAATGATCTTTGCTTTAATTTCCTACTTATGCCAGAGTTCAGCTCAAACCGCTGTGTTCAAATCTTTTGCACAGTACTCTTCTCATGTTAGAAGACTACCCCACAGTGAAATAATCACGACTTAACCACAGTGAATCTGAAATTGTTTATTTTCAGTTTGTCTTCGCGGTATCAAAGCCCACAGGAAGTGTTACCTGGCCATTGAGGAGCCGAAGCACTATCATGAAGCCAATGAGGACTGTATTGCACAAGGTGGGACACTAGCCACTCCGCAGAACCTGAAGGAAAACAGCGACCTAAAAGACTATGTCAGACACAGCTCTCCAGGATCTAAGGAATTCTGGATCGGTGTGACCGATATTGTCAAAGAAGGCCAGTATGTTGACGTAAATAGCATGCCCATCACTTATTTCAATTGGGATCGTGCCAAGAAAGAACCAACAGGAGGGAAACGAGAAAGCTGTGTTGTCCTCTCCCTCATAGCAAAGGGCAAGTGGCACGATGAGGTCTGTCTTACTCAGAAGAAGTACATTTGTGAATATCTCATTCCTTAACATGGAATGATATGCAGTCTGATGACAAGGATTTGATGACACACCTTTATTTACCCATTTTAAGTGAGCCATCTGATACAGCATTAAGTGATGATGCCTTATGTTTGTAAATGATTTGGGAGTCGATAGGATATTCACCTTCTTATTAGTTGAAATTTTTCAGACACCGCAATTCATCACCTACTGCTTTATAAATTGGATAGGAAATGGGATTTGTATGTTTTGATGCAATAAACAAAAAGATTGAAAGAGTATTGATCCGTTTGATTTAATTCCCACATTATCAGCATCGTCATCATCATCGTCGTCATCATCATCATCATGTCAAAATAACTGGTCAAGAGTGTTTAGGAAATGACGCAAAGATTCGGCTGAAATCTCGCGAAACTGAGAGGCGGCCATTTTTACCCCCATTGATTGCTGTTTGTGGTTGCAGTATAACAGAAAGAAAGTATCTGCGATTACTTTGATAACAAGTTTTTAGCCGCGCAGTATAGCTTCGATATATAACTGGATTGGCTAAAACATAAATGATGTTCGTCCACGCCGCCGTAAAGAGTTGCTGTTGACATCAGAGCCCGGGTAGATGTCCGCTTAACTGTCGCCCAAATGGAAATGGTGCCCAGCGAAGAAAACCAGCTTGTACCCAAAGAGGTGAGAGATAATCACTCACAGGGAGACCGGGTTTTTGACACTGACAGGCCTTAAGTTCATCCTTGGTAAAGCCTGCTTTACTGACGAAATGTCATCAGTAAAAGTACATGTTGTTTGTTTGGATGTCTTTTAGCTAAGTAGTGGAGAAAACACAAAAAATACGTTGTGTTTCCTGCTGACAAGGTCTCGCGTCAATCACAATACTTAGCTAGCTAGCTAGCGATGCTCGAGCCTACGTTAGCCTGGAAGTACGCAAGAGAGCGCGAGCTAGCTAGTTAGCTTAGCTTAGCTGACTGGCTTTCACCAGCTAGCTAGCTGAATGGCTAATGTTGGCTGTTAGCAAGGCAGGATGAAGCTAGCCAATCGGGCTAGCTGCCCTGTGTATTATGGTTGATAAACAACATGAAGACATTAGGTTTTTATCATCATAAGGGTACTTGTGGATTAGGAACAGAAATGATCGTGGTTTAACGAAGGTTGCCTTTAAATTGTCAACTTCGTAGTTGGCTAGCTAGAGAATTAGCCATCGATAATTGTAGCAACAGATTCTCTCAAAAAAAGAAGTTTCCTGAGGATTGACTGGCTAACTTAGCTAGCTAGCGAGCACTGCTAACTGGACCAAGAGCTAATTGGAAGCTAAGCAAGCAGGGTTCTCCCTATGCAAATGAAACTTTGGTTTTAGTTTCGAACTAACAAAAACATGTATTGTGCGAATAGATGAAAGACATTAGCATTAATCAATTAAAACTTTTGAAAAATGATTACTTTGCTAACTAGTGGTTAGCTAGCAGTTTTTTTCTAAGCTAAGATAGCTAGTTAGCTATTTGAGATCTCATGTAGCTAGCAAGTGTTTACATCTGATGAGAATATCACCTGCTAGATATGTTTGGGGTGAAATACAAGTTTAAATATTGTTAGCTAGATTGTTTGGGCTTCACTGTTGAATATAGTTGATAGCTAATGCAAGAATTTATTTTTTAATTATTGCTGTAAACATGAGGTGCATGAGTGAAAACGTGTTTTAAATGCTTAAAGTATGTTGGTATTTATTTTGTCTTAATGTCTATAGGAAACGTTAGTGCGGCAATACAAGCAGACTTTTGTATGCTTTATTTTGGCGATATTTTGCTGACACATGCGACGTTGTTTACTAGCTAACGAAGGTTAGTTTTTGTGACGTCCTTTTTACCAGATGATATCAGTGTGCTAAAATTGATCATGACGGAATCACGTTTGTTAGCATATTTAGTGTTTCGTTGTTTGCATGAAACAGAAAACACGTTTACATCGATGACCTAATTGTAATGGCTTATGGTATTACGAGTCATATACATTGTAATGTATACCAAAGAGCATAGGACCTCATTGAATGGGGAATTGACATATGTTTCTTTTACCTATTTAAAAATAAGATCTCAATATACTATTCTGGAAACCAATAACCAAAAGATAGTCATATATAAATTGAGGTTTGCAGTTAATCATGTGTTAAGTATAGCCTTCCTTAAATTGAAAACCTCAGTTTGTTTTATAGTCTTAATTAACTTTAAAATTTCATCAGCTGAAATGAAAAGTTATTTCTTGTTTTTTTTTACTTCAGTTTTAATGTCACAAAGTAATTTCATTTTGCTTTAAATCTTCATAATAAATTACAATAAACAATAGCTATGTAATCCTATGGTCCCATAAACAACAGTTTTTTTGTTGCCCAGGGTTACCCATTGTACAGTGAGCAGTGGTCTCGCAAATTTCCATGTAAATGAATATGCTACCTTCCATCATAGATGGTCTCCTTTGTATAGGGCTAACCTTTGTAGGGGTCAGTGTCCTTTTGTATATGCATAGCCCTTTTTCAAGATTGTTTGGCCAACTGAAAAGGCAATGCTAGCTGGTTGACTCGGGTCAAATAGCTTTACAGCCCGTTTCTCTTCAGAACAACCCCACATGCGGTTTCTAGAGAACTCGACCACACACTCAGCCTGCCTGTCTTTTGGTGTAAGACGGATAGATCAAGACATCTAAAGGCATTTCTCTCATCTCTTTAAGGCTGGTTGTTAAGTGCACGCTGTGGACGGGGCTGGTGCGCTGCTCATCCTGCAAACCCTTTCTTTATTCCCTCTACATTACATCATCCGAAGTAGAAATCTGCTCAGGACGGTCTCTGTAGTCAGGTCTGTTTGGGCATGGTGGAAGCTGACCTAGCTTTCTGCTGAGCTTCCTGCTCTTCTCTAAACGATGGCCTTGGGTTTGTTGTTCTCCCCCAGCAGACATGCCCCCCCCCAGGGCCCTATGTGGTGAAGGTGGTTTAGCAGGGTGGGAGCCCTTTATTCTTCTTATTAGTTGAAATCCTCACGAGCTTCCCAGGAACTTAATTGTTGTGCTTGTGGTGCATTTACGCAGACGTGTGCGTGTTTGTGTGAGTGAAGCCGTTAGGTTTGTAATATTAGACTGCACTTTCACAGCATAAAAACTAACTGTGCTAATTGATCTGTTAATGGTTTTATTATTCATTAAAATTAGTAGGCGTTGTCAGGATTACCTGGTAGACCTACATTTTACTGCTAGCTTGAATAGAAAGTTACGGAGGAACCGAAGAAGTAGAAGTTGCTGTAATCTGTGCCTCAATGGCTGTATCCTCAAAAACACACAGTTCTTGATCCTTCATCAGTTCTGCTTCTGTCTGGTAAACCGCGTCCTCGTTGTTTCTCGGATGAGTGCAAAGGGAACAAGTGTTGCGCGTAACTCTGTGAACAGCATTAGTCACATTAGTCTCCACGGTCTCCTGTTACAGCCGCGTGCCGCTCGTTGAAGGCTGTGGACTCGTGCAGCGGTGGGATCAGAGAGGTTTTCATTGAGTTATTCCGATGGTCCTCAAGAGTGCTTGGAAATGCTGAGAAGGGCATGTCAGGCCCGTGGCTTGGTGTGTCTGCCTCCCGCCGCGGGCCAGCTGAGAATGTTTGCCGGGTGCTGCGCTTGATGTAGCCAGCGCTCCGCCATTCGCCTTTTGATTTTTCCTTCACATGCACAATCGCCGATCCCCATCGCCACAGCACCTGTGGTCTACGTGACGGTCTGACGCTTGGCGTTAACGTCTCCGCCCCCTTGTCGTTTGGCGGGCCGTAGTTTCAGCAGCCGGCAGGTTCTCTTCCCAGGCGATGGCCGTTTGCCAGGTTTATTGGCGTCTGAGCCTGGTCTAGCCTACTTCAGGTCAGCACGTAGCGATGTTATCCGTGATAAAAATACCTCTTAATCTTATAATACCCCAGCGCATGTTGATATCCGTGGGTCCTTTTGAGTAGCGTTCTAGTGTTGGTCTATTACCCAGGAGCCACTGCTTTTCCTCACCTGATGGCCTAAACCATCAGGAGTACCATGGAAGTGAAAGGCTCAGCATGTTGGACTGCACTCTGGGTGGCGTATTCGTCCTGCTCTCCTGCGCCAAACCATTTCACTCCCCTGCCCTCCGTGCTTTTCCATCAGGGTGTGTTTTGGAGTTGCAGACAGAGTATTTTGGAGGAAATGAAGAAGAGGTTCTCTCAGGTAGATCTGGCATGAGGGTTTGGGACGTGCGTGTCTGTGTGTGAGCAGCATGAAGTGTGAATTTGGACTGATTCCTTAAA
This sequence comes from Brachyhypopomus occidentalis, assembly GCA_020368025.1. NCBI lineage: Eukaryota > Metazoa > Chordata > Actinopteri > Gymnotiformes > Hypopomidae > Brachyhypopomus > Brachyhypopomus occidentalis. The sequence continues at coordinate 6,762,076 of JAGXOD010000022.1, forward strand.
TAAGCAAAATGATACTAACTCAAAACTAATATGTGGGTGAGATGGTTAGGATGAGGGGAAGTAACTAATTCCTGACTAGTTAAATTTGCATTGTTGTCTATACTTGTGAACATGGTCCTGGTCTGACAAATGGCCAGGAAATGGATCACTCGTGTGTGTGTTTCGGAGGCCCTGGCACAGAGCTTGTGGTAACATGAGCAGAGTGGTAGTGGAGAACAGACTGAAGGAACAGAGGGACTATGTGAAAAGAAAGTAGCTCTGTCTTTGTCAACAGAGCCTGTGATTTTCAGCGAGCAGACATTATGCTCTCGACTGCGTATTCAGCGGTGTGATTCTTTACGTGGTTACGCTGTTTTCTCATGTTGCTTGACCCGAAGTTCCAAGCAGTTGTGGTATGATGAGAAATTTCCCAGTTCACTGGAAGTCATTCTCTCTCACTCTCTCACTCTCACTCTCACACTCTCTCAATCTCTCTATCTCCCCCCCTCGTGCACGTCTTGGTCCAACCGGCTCAAACCGTGTGTCTGCTATCCCTGACATCACCGCAAGCTTTAACGACTTCATGGGAAGATTCTTGCGGTGTTGATGAGGGCTGTAAATTGAGGTGCAGGGCATGTTTCCTGGTGTGCTAATAAGCTGCCTGCCTCCCCACATAAGCTGTGTTTCCAGAGAGCTTAATGTATAGCGTGGCATGAGTAGGTCCCATCAGCGCTGCTCCACCCTTCTCTGCTCCACCCTTCTCTGCTCCACCCTTCTCTGCTCCACCCTCCTCTGCTCCACGCTTCTCTGCTCCACCCTTCTCTGCTCCACCCTTCTCTGCTCCACGCTCCTCTGCTCCACCCTTCTCTGCTCCACCCTTCTCTGCTCCACCCTCCTCTGCTCCACCCTTCTCTGCTCCACCCTTCTCTGCTCCACCCTTCTCTGCTCCACGCTCCTCCCCGTCACGCAGTGGCTTGGACCCAGGGACTTTCTCACCAGCTGGCTGTTGACTGAACCCCTTTGCTCGAGCCCTCCCAGAATGACCCAATGTCTGTTGAGCAGGAGCGGAGCCTGTCGCGCCGGGTGGGCGTGGCCGTGACTCAGCCCGGCAGGCCTCTCCAGCTAACGTGGAAGCTGTGTTTTCCTGTGGTGCAGATAGAGAGCGCTGCTGAGGAACCTCGAGTGCTGTGTATAGTCCAGGACACCACCAACGCCAAGACAGTCAACGAGAGGCTGACCCTCAACCTCCCGGCATCCACCACCCTCGCCAAGCTCTACGAGGATGTAGCGCACAAGGCTGGCTATGTGAACGGCACTTTTGAACTGGCATGGGGCAACGTGGTGGAGATGGTGAGCCGATCCTCTCCGTGGGAGTGTCACTCCGGGACTCGTTCCTGCTGCTGCTTAATATATTGTGCCTCATATAGCAGTAACATAGTAGCTGGCAGCTGCGTAGTGTTCTGTTCCTTTCATAGATGTTGGGTGGGAGGTTTGTCCTGTGAGGGGGGTGTGTTTGTACACACACACACACACACACACACACGTTCTGCAGCTGACCCACGGCACAGGGGCTGGGCTGGGTAGGTGGCAAGGTTGGGCGATATATATATATATATATATATATATATATATATATATATATATATATATATATATATATATATATATATATATGTGTGTAGAGAGAGAGAGAGAGAGAGAGAGAGACACATGCACATATGCCATTCGTTTATGAGATTTAGAAACAAATCCTCTGGTAAATCGGGGGGAATGGAAAGCCATCAGTCTGTATGTCTGTCTGTCTGTCTGTCTGTCTGTCTGTCTCTCTGACTGTCTCCCCCTTCTCCACAGGCTCCTTTGGAGCACGCCAGTCAGCTATCGCTGGTGGAGTCCGGATTCGAGCCGGGAAAAAGGAACTTCCTGCAGCTCACAGACAAGGATGGCGAGCAGCCTCAGATAGCTTCTGTGAGTGTGTCTGAGGGCGCTGGGCTGTGGTGCAGATGCACAGTTGTCAGTATGCGTAAGCGTGCTTCTGCACTGACTGGGGGGGGTTATCTGTTCCAACAGCTGCTTCCTACGGGGCAAAAGCTGAGAGCAGCGCAGCACGTTTAGCTCCTTAACCAAAAGTACTGCAGACGGAGTTTGTTTTTATGGGGAAACATCCCATAAACCATTTAATTTACACGAACAGCTTCCAGGTTATCACCAGCGCTCTGAGATATAGGCTGATGAGGCTATATGCAGAAGGTTTATGTGTGTGTAGTTTCTTACGCGTGTGTGCGCTCTCTCGCACACAGGATGAGTCCGGCACCGCAGACAGCAGTGGCCTGGACGACAGCTCCCAGGAGCGCTTCATTGGGCCTTTGCCCCGGGACGGTACTGTGGGCTGCAGCAGTGACTACAGCAGCCCCAGCTACTCCTACTCCTCCATACTCAACAAGTCGGACACAGGTAGGGGCCCCTCGATGCAGCACGGCCCTCCCGCTCTCCGCCTCCCTCTCGCCCGCTCAGCTCTCCCGCTTCCCCCTGTCTGTCTGTCTGTCTGCTGTAGGGTACGTGGGGCTGGTCAACCAGGCCATGACCTGTTACCTGAACAGCTTACTGCAGACCCTGTTCATGACGCCAGAGTTCAGGAATGCACTGTACAAGTAAGTGACCCGCGCGCATTTTTGTTAACCTCCCCGGGAGACACGGATCCGTGTTCTGATCTGTGTTGTGTCCTCTTTAAGTTGGGAGTTTGAGGAGTCCGAGGAGGATCCGGTCACCAGTATCCCCTACCAGCTGCAGAGGCTGTTTGTGCTGCTTCAGACCAGTAAGAAACGCGCTATCGAGACCACGGATGTGACGCGCAGCTTTGGCTGGGACAGCAGCGAGGGTGAGTTCAGCCCCACAAACCCCACCTGTGTTGCTGCTAATTGCATCGACGCACCTGGCCGTGCTGGATTTTGTTTGCTGCTCTGCATTACTGTGAAACTGTTCGTCCGTGTGTGTCCGTATCTCCGTGTGTGTCCGTGTCCGTATCTCCGTGTGTGTCCGTGTCCGTATCTCCGTGTGTGTCCGTGTCCGTCTCTCCGTGTGTGTGTATGTCCGTATCTTCGTGTGTGTGTGTGTGTGTTTCAGCCTGGCAGCAGCATGATGTCCAGGAACTCTGCCGGGTCATGTTTGATGCCTTGGAGCAGAAGTGGAAACAAACAGAACAGGTACGGTCCACGGCTGAACCCGAAGCCCCTGCTGCCCCCACAGGTCTGAACAAAGAGCCCAGTGTGAGCAGGAAAGCCCCAGGGCGTTTTAAGTGCTTGTCTCCATGTCTGTTATGCTATCCAAGCTCCTCACTCCCTGCTGTGTTGGTGTATGAGGACGGGCTGCTACTAACATGCCCAAAGGCTGTTGAAGGGGTTCAGTGTCACTGGTGTGACCTGAGGCCACCTTGTTTGTGTTGGCCTTCAATATTAGTGCGAGACTTTCGCTCCGAAGGTTGACAGATTGGAGTTTTTTTGAGAACGATTGCAGCAAATCATCCCAAACGTGCGATTGCCAGTTTCTTTCAGGATGAGTGAGGGAATGTAGGGGTTGTTGATCTTACTCGCCGTTTGTGTTTGATCCTGCTTTGTGTATCCGGGCTCGTCAGGCGGACCTTATAAACCAGCTGTACCAGGGCAAGCTGAAGGACTACGTGCGCTGTCTGGAGTGCGGCTACGAGAGCTGGCGCATCGACACGTACCTGGACATCCCGCTGGTCATCAGGCCCTTCGGTGCCAGCCAGGCGTTTGGCAGTGTGGTGCGTACCTCCTCCCAACGCCGCCAGCGTCTGTGTCCCCCGTGTGTGAAGCGCCCTGTCAGGTGTCTTACTGTTGTTCTGCCGTCGTGCGTCCCAGGAGGAGGCGCTGCAGGCTTTCATCCAGCCTGAGACCCTGGACGGGCCCAACCAGTACTTCTGTGAGCGCTGCAAGAAGAAATGTGACGCTCGTAAAGTGAGTGGCAGCTCTCTGTGTCTCTCTCTGTGTCTCTCTCGCTCTCTGTGTCTCTCTCGCTCTCTGTGTCTCTCTCGCTCTCTGTGTCTCTCTCGCTCTCTGTGTCTCTCTCGCTCTCTGTGTCTCTCTCGCTCTCTGTGTCTCTCTCTCGCTCTCTGTGTCTCTCTCTCGCTCGCTCTCTGTGTCTCTCTCTCGCTCGCTCTCTGTGTCTCTCGCTCGCTCTCTGTGTCTCTCTCTCGCTCTCTCTCTGTCTCTCTCGCTCGCTCTCTGTGTCTCTCTCTCTCTCTCTCTCTCTCTCTCTCTCTGTGTCTCTCTCTCGCTCGCTCTCTGTGTCTCTCTCTCGCTCGCTCTCTGTCTCTCTCTCGCTCGCTCTCTGTCTCTCTCTCGCTCTCTCTCTCTCTCTCTCGCTCGCTCTCTGTCTCTCTCTCTCGCTCTGTGTCTCTCGCTCTGTGTCTCTCGCTCTGTGTCTCTCGCTCTGTGTCTCTCGCTCTGTGTCTCTCTCTCTGCGCACACACACACGTTCTCCTTCTCATGACCCAGGGCCTGAGGTTCCTGCACTTCCCGTATCTGCTGACTCTGCAGCTGAAGCGCTTCGACTTTGACTACACCACTATGCACCGCATTAAGCTCAACGACCGCATGAGCTTCCCCGAAGAGCTCGACATGAGCCCCTTCATGGACCTGGATGACGAGGTACGTCCACGCGCTCCGCCGCTTCCCTGAGCGTCTCCGCACTCGGTGCTGTCTGTAAGACACGGACCCGGGACTGACCGGCGTGTCTCCGGTTTTGCCGCCCGCCCCCGCAGAAGTCTCCCCAGACAGAGAGCTGCACCGACAGCGGTGCGGAGAACGAGGGCAGCTGCCACAGCGACCAGATGAGCAACGACTTCTCCACGGACGATGGCGTGGACGAAGGCATCTGCCTGGACAGCGCCGGCGCGGCCGAGCGGGTCCTGAAGCCGAAGGTACGTCCAGCGCCGGCCCAGCTGCCGTTGGCCGCAAGGCGCGTCCAGCCGCCTCATCTCACCAGCTGCCTCCCTCCTCAGCAGAGCTCGCTGATCTTTGAGCTGTTCTCTGTGATGGTGCATTCTGGGAGCGCCGCGGGCGGACACTACTACGCCTGCATCAAGTCGTTCAGCGATGGCCAGTGGTACAGCTTCAACGACCAGCACGTCAGCAAGGTCCCCGATTTCACTTCGCCCTCGTTCTGAGTGATTTTTAACGCGTTAACCTCGCAGCTTCGGCATAATTCCTTGCCTAGTTACGATGATGTGAGTGTGGCTCCGTGCGAGGGACTGAAGGCTTTGGCGGCTTTGTGTTCAGATCACGCAGGACGACATCAGGAAGACGTACGGCGGGACCTCAGGGAGCAGAGGCTATTACTCCAGCGCCTTTGCCAGGTCTGTAGAGTCGGCCGTGTCTTTGCAGCCACATGCGTCTGCGTCCGCCTGCTCCCTCACACACGCGTCTGCGTCCGCCTGCTCCCTCACACACGCGTCTGCGTCCGCCTGCTCCCTCACACACGCGTCTGCGTCCGCCTGCTCCCTCACACGCGTCTGCGTCCGCCTGCTCCCTCACACACGCGTCTGCGTCCGCCTCCTCCCTCACACGGCGTCTGCGTCCGCCTGCTCCCTCACTCACGGCGTCTGCGTCCGCCTGCTCCCCCTCACACGCGTCTGCGTCCGCCTGCTCCCTCACGCAGCGTCTGCGTCCGCCTGCTCCCTCACACACGCGTCTGCGTCCGCCTGCTCCCTCACACACGCGTCTGCGTCCGCCTGCTCCCTCACACACGCGTCTGCGTCCGCCTGCTCCCTCACACACGCGTCTGCGTCCGCCTGCTCCCTCACACACGCGTCTGCGTCCGCCTGCTCCCTCACACGCGTCTGCGTCCGCCTGCTCCCTCACACACGCGTCCTCCGCCTGCTCCCTCACACACGCGTCTGCGCCAGCCTGCTCCCTCACACACGCGTCTGCGCCAGCCTGCTCCCTCACACACGCGTCTGCGCCAGCCTGCTCCCTCACACACGCGTCTGCGTCCACCTCCTCCCTCGACTGCCTTCAAAGACGAGTGCTTGTGTGCGAGACTTTATTCATTAAACAACTAAATGACGTCTTTGCAGGATGAAAACAACAGAGTCTTTATTAGGCCCCTAACAAAGCCCCTGTTGAAGGCTGCCCCCCTGTCCTGCCCCCCTGTCCTGCCCTCCCGGTGTTCGTGGATGCTGTAGACGAGCCTACGAAACAGCATTTATACCTCACCGATAATATTTAGGCTGGAATGTCCCCCAAATACAACTCACGCTAACGGTCTCGTGTTTCAACAGCTCCACAAACGCCTACATGCTTATTTACCGACTGAAAGACCCTTCGAGGAATACAAGTAAGGGAACAGTTATGAGCTGACTTTGTTTTCGGGTGTTCTTATTATTTACCACAACACCAAAGCGCTATTAACGCACCTCTCAACACAATTTTTTTAAAATCCAATTGTGCGCGCAGAGTGCCTGGATGTGGAGGACTTCCCAGACCACATCAAGCGACTTGTGCAGAGAGAGAAGGAGTCTGAGGAGCAGGAGAAGAGACAGCGAGAGCTCGAACGCAACACGTGCAAGGTGCCCCCTCCCCCGAGCCCCCTCACCGACCGTCTCCCCAGGCCGTCCGTGCAGAGGCTGACTGCTTGGCCATCTCTCCCCTCACTTCTCAGATCAAGCTGTTCTGCATGCATCCCGTCAAGATGATGATGATGGAAAGCAAGCTGGAGGTGCACAAGGACAAAACCCTCAGAGAGGCCACTGAGACCGCCTACAAGGTAATCCTGGTCCATTTCATACGCAGTTCTGCTCAGGCAGTTTATTGACGCTTTGTTGACCAGTTTCAGTTATATCTGTGCAAACTGAGATCCATTTATTGGTGGTGTTTTGTCACGTTATTAATCCTTCCTGTGCGGTCCAAATATACGGTATCTCTCCAAATCTGCTCCTTTTGCGTTCCTCGCCCCTTCCCGCCCCCCCGGCGGACAGTTGATGGATCTTGAAGGCGTCGTCCCGCTGGACTGCTGCCGGCTGGTGAAGTACGATGAGTTCCACGAGTACCTGGAGCGCTCGTACGAGGGCGAGGAGGACATGCCCATGGGTCTGCTGCTCGGCGGGGTCAAGTCCTCCTACATGTTCGACCTGCTGCTGGAGACGCGCAGGGCCGACCAGGTGTTCCAGCCGTACAAACCCGGAGGTACGCCGGTGTCTGCGTCCGCTCGGTCCCTTACGCACGCCGACTTCCTGCCCTCTCGTTATTAATCAAGCTAAGAAGCGAGACTCAAACCACCTAACGCACCTGCTTGAATGTAGTTCCTTTTTTGACCACACGATGGCAGTGTTTTCTCACCTGTGTTTTTAGTGCCATTACACCTTAAGTTGTATTTAAGATTAAATGTAGGGCTCTCTCAGGATATCCAATGATTGACTTTGCTGTTAAATGATTTAGATCATCTTCTGCCTCTGTACTGTTGTTCTACCTCTTCCATTGTATCCTACACTTCAGCATTTCATCTTAAGTACAAAGTGTCATGCTTATCGCTTTGTTGCATGCTGAGGTTGGTCTCTTGACGGTTCTTGTGTTTGTGTGAATGTTTCTGCAGAGGTGATGGTGAAGGTCCACGTGGTGGATCTAAAGAGCGAGAGCATCGCTGCTCCCGTTAGCGTGCGGGCGTACCTCAACCAGACCATTATAGAGTTCAAGCAGCTCATTGCACAGGTGCGCAAACTGCACGATAACACATGATTCCCAGACCCCGCGCCCCACTCTTTAGCTAAGGCTTAAATCTTCCTCTTGTTGATCTTCCTGCCTTCCCCAGGCCACAGGGCTGTCTGCCGAAACCATGCGTGTCGTGCTGGAGCGCTGCTATAATGACCTCCGCCTTCTCTACGTGCCCAGCAAGACGCTTAAAGCAGATGGATTCTTCAGGAGTAACAAGGTTTGCTTTCTCAGTCCTGACCACCAAGTCAGATTGGGCAGTTACACTTGTGTGAGACTCTTTGTTTTAGCCCCCTAGCTGTTGCTCCAGTGTCTGAATTACTTGTTTTTCCTCTCGAGGTTTTTGTTGAGAGCTCTGACTCTGCAGACCACCAGGTCACGTTTACCGACTCCCTCTTGTGGAAGCTGTTGGACCGGCACGGGAACACGATCAGACTATTTGTGTCGCTCCCAGAGCAGTCGCCCGGCCCTCTGGCCCACAGAACTAGTTGCCCCAAGGTGAGCGGTGACTCCGAGGACTCGTTCGATGGGGCAAAGGGCGGAGGTCAGTCTGTGGAGGCCATCCTGGAGGAGAGCACGGAGAAGCTGAAGAACCTCTCCTTCCAGCAGCAGCAGCAGCAGACCTCCAGCACCAGCGACAGCCAGAAGAGCTCTGACCACAGCGACTTTGAGCACATCGAGTTCCCCGATCCCGTCCAGGAGGGCGGTCGGCCGGACGTCCGCGGCCGTCCGGCTGGGGCCTCCTCCGACCCGGAGAACCAGTTCGCCTCGGAGGAGCGCTCCGACTCGGACGCCAACAACGACCGCAGCACGAGCTCGGTGGACTCGGACATCCTGAGCTCCAGCCACAGCAGCGACACGCTGTGCAACGCCGACAGCGGACCCCTGCCGCTGGCCAATGGGCTCGACTCGCACAGCATCACCAGCAGCAGGCGGTCGAAGGCACACGAGGGCAAGAAGGAGACGTGGGACACGGCGGAGGAGGACTCTGGCACCGACAGCGAGTACGACGAGAACGGCAAGAGCAAAGCGGAGGTGCAGTACCTGTACTTCAGGGCGGAGCTCTTCTCACAGGAGGACGCTTCCGGGAACGGCCAGAAATGTGAGGACGAAGGGGATTAAGGGTCCTAATCTGTAATAACCCAGATTATGCCGATTTATTGGTCGTTTTGCTGTTGGTGAGATTTCCTGACCGTCGGCCACACTGTTTCCAGGTCTGCTCGTCCACGTCGATAAGAGAATCACGCTGGCGGCGTTCAAGCTGAACCTGGAGCCGTTTGTCGGTGTTGCTGCCACACAGTTCAAGGTGTTCCGAGTCTACGCCAACAACCAGGAGTTTGAGAGCGTGCGACTCAACGAGACTCTCTCCTCCTTCTCGGACGACAACAAGGTTCTGCTCGCCTCATCCTCGCCGGCGGCACGTGAATAAATGCATCCCTCCCTTGGTCTTTGGGACATGGATTAAGGCTCCTGGTCTTGTCTTTTACCACAGATCACCATTCGGTTAGGAAGGGCACTGAAGAAGGGTGAATACAGGGTGAAGGTGTACCAGCTACTAGTCAATGACCCTGAGGTAAGGTGGCCCTTAGCATGGCCTTACACACACCACACACACCACACACACTGGGGGTGTCCTGGCGACGCTTGTGCTGGTCTGGAGGTTGTGTTGTGTCTCCCTACAGCCCTGCAAGTTCCTGCTGGACACTGTGTTTGCTAAGGGCATGACAGTGAGGCAGTCTAAGGAGGAGCTGCTGCCCCAGCTCAGAGAACAGTGCAAGCTGGACCTCACCATAGACAGGTCAGCATCACACAGGGTCGCCTTCCCGGACCAATATATCGCATGCGAATCCAAGATAATTAAATGGAAAAAAAATGTGTGAATGACTAAAAGTGGTTGCATGTTAATTGGAGGCTTCTTGGGTGGGAATTTTTCCGTAGCCCGGAACATGCAACGGTGGCCAGAATTTGCACGTCTGTCTGTGCGTGCGGTTCTGTGAGTCATCACAGCAGCTGACCTTTCACAGGCCGGGGTCACTGCTGTGATTACTCTGCTGAATCCCCACATAATACGAATCATCTCTGTCCTTGTGTGTGTGTGCACACGCAGGTTTCGACTCAGGAAGAAGACCTGGAAAAACCCAGGCACCGTGTTTCTGGACTACCACGTCTACGAGGAGGACATCAATATCTCCAGTAACTGGGAAGTCTTCCTCGAAGCCCTTGAAGGTGAGAACTTTACAGGCAACAGCACCTTCATCAGATCCTCAGTCTAGATGTTTCATTATGTTTACAGACGGCCCTCTCCGGTTCCTGCGTGGTCCTAGTGGTGTCCTCTTATGATGCTTTTCGTTTGTTTTGTAGCTAGAGAGGTTGTGTGTGTGTGTGTGTGTGTGAGACAAACACGGCGGGCTCTGTGACCCTGTTGTGGCTGTGTGCCGCAGAGCCGGAGCGGATGAAGTCCATGTCTCAGCTGGCCGTGCTGACGCGTCGTTGGCGACCACGGGAGATGAAGCTGGAGCCCTTCTGCGAGGTGGTGCTGGAGAGCAGCAGCGTGGACGAGCTGAAGGAGAAGGCAAGCCTCCGCCCACCTCCACCTCCCCCAGCGGCCCGCCGGAGCATTTGTGTCTAATGCTGAATTGTTTTCTGTTTCCCTGCAGCTGAGTGAAATGAGTGGAATTCCTCTTGAGAACCTGGAATTTGCCAAGGTATGGCAGTCTGCTCATTTGACGAGTCCTGTTTTCTGAGGGTGGTGGGCCGTGTCTGCATAGCAGAGCATTTTCCCTGCACACCTGAGTCAGCTTAATAAGCTCTAGATTGTAGTTCTAATTCAGGTGTGGCAGAATGAGCATTTTGATGAAGTTTGGTGTACTGTCCACTCACCGATCAGCATCTGTTTGAGACGTCTCTCCTATCGTGGCGCTACGACATTAAACTTCATGTTTCCCCCTTTCTCCTGTAGGGAAGAGGAACGTTTCCGTGCGACATATCTGTGCTGGAGATCCATCAGGATTTGGACTGGAACCCTAAAGTTTCTACACTCAACGTGTGGCCGCTCTACATCTGCGACGATGGTGCGGTGGTCTTCTACAGGTAGCGCTTCCGCATTCACCACAGAGCCGCCATGTTGAACTGAGGGTTTTTCTCTGCCGTGTCCCGCTGGGGAGCGAGAGCCTCTGACGTTAGCGGGGGCCGTGTGCAGAGCGGACCCCTCCGCCCGTCTGATGCGTGTTGTCCTCTCGCTCCACAGGGACGGCACCGAGGAGCACATGGAGCTCTCCGAAGAGGAGCGCAACGATCTGATGAAGAAGGAGAGCAGCCGGCTCCTGAAAACGGGCCACCGGGTCAGCTACTCGCCCCGCAAAGAGAAAGCGCTGAAGATCTACCTGGACGGGGGCCCCAGTAAAGACCCGGGCCAGGACTGAGGGGGGAGGAGCCTGACAGCCCTGATCACAGAAATATATATTTTTTCTAGACGGCCTGCGCGCTGCCGTGTAGCGCAGGTACTCCTGGGACACCCGTTTGACGCCAGGGCCCCATGTCCAATCCAACGTCACCAGTGCTGTACGGCCGTCCCCCTCCCTGAGCATTGTGGGGGATGGGGGCGGGGGGAGGGGGTGGCAGGCTCAGAATGCTGTTGTGCACTATAGTTTATTGAACTGTAAAGTTTAAATGGGAAGTGCAAAGGCTGTTTTCAAAGGAAAAGGATTCCGAATATCATTGACAAATCAATCAGACGTGACCTAATAGATGTGGATGCACTTGTGGAGTAGGGTAGCGGACTCTGAGAGTGATTGGTAACTTTCTCTGGGCTGTGTCTATCCGAACTTCTCTCCACTGATGAACCTTTTTGGGGGGGGGGGGCTCCATTACTATGTCTCTTTCACTTACTCTGAGTGGTGATTTGAGCCCACCGTGTTATGCACACATGCCCATGATCCAGGCTCTGCTCATTTCATTAGGAACCCCCGTTTCCCACAGTGACTGCGAGGATGAACGTGTTCACTGTCAGATCATCTTTCATGTTTGAGATGCTCTGCTTTCTCAACCTGTAGTCTTATTGGTCTAAAACATCTCGGGTCTCCCTCGATCATTTAACGAGAACAGTAATAGGTGTGAATTAAATGCTTATTTTTCTGGCTGACGAGCCTCTTTCCCATCGTGCTTCCCTGCATGTGTGGGTGTGACTGGCCACACCTAAGCTCAGCCCATTGCATTGGGAGCCCCGTCCCACTCCCTTCACAACTGTTCTTGGGGCTACTGACACTGGTACATTTTAGTCTGCGAGCCTGTAAGACTAGGGCAATACAAATCAAGTAGAGTGCTGCCTTTACCTCTTCACCATGTTTTTGTTGATGTTGTAAATTATTTTCACCCCAGACTTGATGTTGGGTCTCGTGAGTGAATTCTGGTGCACATTTTAACGTTTTTGTTTCTCCACTTAGTCTTTTGGGTTTTGATTTTTGCCCCCCCCCCACGATTTTATTTCTGCACAATGTGAATGGAGCCTGGTTTGGTTCAGGCCTTGCGTGTGAGTGCGTGAATGTGTGACGAGCTGCTGTTTTGCGTAACCTGAGGGTGGATGCTCTAGATCCACTGAGGGGTGGATGCTCTAGAGCCACACTGGAGGAGCAGCATTCTGGACCTCAGCACCGCTGCGTGGAGCCGAACCGCCGCGGCTCCCCCAGGGTCCTAACGCCACAACGCTGTTCACCGTAGACATGCCAATATGGAAATAAAAAATTATCAATTTCTGTCTCTTTGCTTCCACCTTGAAAGTTGCACTGATTGTATTTTTTTTTATCTAAGGCAATGAAATTAACCCTGAGTGGAAATGAACCCTCTGTGTCCTTGGACCGCGGTATGTTAAAATGTCTCACAGTCTGTTAAAACGTGGGCTGAAATTGCAAGCCAGTCAATGCCAAACCTATTCCAGAGAAACGATAAAGTTTTCAAAGCAGGTAAAACATTTTTTTTTAAGATTTTTATTTAGTTTCTCAAATGAATAAACACACTTGCGGATGAGGGTTTATTTTCCTCGCCAACCTTCACTGATTTAGCTGTGCTGAGACATGTTTATATGAGCATGCTGGTTTTAATGGTAGGGATCATGTATGGCGGTCATAACTCAGAATATCTACAGAACTTTGCCATATTTTGCCTTACATACATTGTTAACCTCATTTGCATACACTTTTAACTGAAATCCCTACCTTGTGGGTTGACCATGTATAGTTTGAACCTCTAGACCTTAATCTGCGCTCAGTTCCCAACCACAGAAGGATCACAACAGTGTTGAGATGGTTATGCCGCCTGAATATGGGCTAAAGGATTGTTGATGAACTGTGTATAGTGGCTAACGGTCTACAGTGTGCTTACAAACTAAGTTTTATAGTTTCTAATAATGTCTGGTGAGTTCACCCCTTTAGTCTATATAATATACCTTAAATACTTTATGCCTTATTCATATAATTGTCTGCAATCCGAAACCTGGATGGGCTATAATACATTGTCCTGCTAAGATCTACTTTAGCCAAGTCTTGCATATGGATGTGAGAGAGCTGAACACTGCAGGAATAAGTATCACATGGAGATCAGACGGGTTACTGTGGCCAAACTAGGTCGAGTAGTTCAACGTGTATGATGCTCTGCTCAACACTTACAGGCAACAGAGGACTAGTCATACGCACTTAGCAAAGATAAACCAGACGACCGCTGTTGTCCAGCTGACCGTGCACATGACACCTGGACCCGAGCAGGTTTCCACTTCTGGGGTTAGACGATGTAGTCAATTTCAGAGTAGAGCGAGTCTGTCAGTTCTTCTTCACTGGAGCTCTGACCTTTCAGGCACAAGGAGCCACGACTGATGAAGGGAGCAGAGAGAGAGTTTAAACTCACGAGCGCCACAGGATGGAAGATTCCACACCAGCGGTCACATGCTTAAAACCTCAGCGTGGCTTAGGAGTGGGGAAGTGAGGAAGATCCAGAAAGTCCTAAATACCTCCCAGATCTGCTTCCAAGAACTCTCAGACTCTCATATTTGCTCAAAATGCTAATAAGCAAAAACGAGGGTTTTGCAGTCTGGATGGAATTACATTTTGTATGAACTCCTTTGATTGTAGATCAGGCCAGGATATGAAAGCGCTCATGGAGGACATGTTTGATATGGTAATAACCTTGATGTGGCTGTTTGGGTCTCATTACTGTGCTAGTTTTAATAATGTAATCTGTCGTCTTAGGAACACTGTATAATCTCGCTTCAGTGCCCAGGGTGCACGGTACTGTCACCATAGTGCAGTTTGTTTTGCAAATGCATACAACATAAACCATATCATCATCTAGCTGAGCAGGTATTCCACAGAGACATGTGTTTATGAATTTAAACCCATGCCTTAATGTTTTGGAGGAGGCTTCCTGTTTGTTTACTTTAGAATAAACAGCCAACACACCCCAACGCTTGTCCTGCTTTCTTACCCCAGATGTTGGCACTGCAGGTCTGCAGCACAGGGGCAGTGCTCTTTTGTCCCGACTCCCTCCATGTCCCACGATAACAGTTCCAGCAGATGATTGGCTGAGAGAACACAGCGCTCATGTTCCATTGGCTTGGAGCTGCACACTGGGAAGGCTGAGTGGGGAACGTGGGTGAAAGTTAAAAGCCTGTATGGGTAGCACAGGTCATATTACGAGCGATATCTTACATTTTTGATTTTGAACGCTTTCAAACTGCACACGTGCCTTTATTAACGCCTTCTGTCTAGTCTTTTAGCAGAACTGCTGTAGAGAAATTGCTGTAGTAATAAAATCTGAAACATGCTAGCGATACGATTCTGCTATGACTTAAGTTCCCCATTACTAATTTATTGCAATTTCTTCCTGGGCGTCATTTATACTTGGGGAAATAAGAACTGTTATTATTATCATTTTCATGTCTGAATTAATCAGAACCTTTGTGGACGGCACAACACAGGTCACTGTTGCAGTCACGTTGGAATTTGCAGATGGTGCCGGCGTCTCCTTTAGTGACGTTCTTAGCGCATTGACCCCAAACGCACAGTTCGCCCGCACTGCATTCCTCGTCCTTACTGCAGGTCTACAACACAACCAGAACACACGACACACACTCCCTCACAGGGTGGCTAATTTCCCCACTATCAACAATATCATATATGCACTGGGCTCTCAGCACTATATACTGTTAATGCTAATCAACAATTAGGCACATCAAACACTGTTTTTTTATATATACAGTGTGTACAGAGAGAGAGGGAGAGAGAGAGAGAGAGAGAGAGAGAGAGAGAGAGAGAGAGAGGGAGAGGGAGAGAGAGAGAGAGAGAGAGAGAGAGAGAGAGAGAGAGGGAGAGAGAGAGGGAGAGGGAGAGGGAGAGAGAGAGAGAGAGAGAGAGAGAGAGAGAGAGAGAGAGAGAGAGAGAGAGAGGGAGAGGGAGAGGGAGAGAGAGAGAGAGAGAGAGAGAGAGAGAGAGAGAGAGAGAGAGAGAGAGAGAGAGAGAGAGAGGGAGGGGGGGGGGGGGATGTCGGAGAGCTGTGATCACAGTCCCTCCCAAGACAACAGGACTCTGCTGCCTGAACAGATTAAAAAAGAAATGTAAAAAAAGAGATACAAAAAAAGAGATACTGAAAATCCATCGTGCCCAGAGGTCTTACATCGAGAGAGAGAGAGAGAGAGAGAGAGAGAGAGAGAGAGAGAGAGAGAGAGAGAGGGGGGGGCAGTGTAACACAAGGTATTGCAGTAAGGACAGAAGGAGGTCCTTTATGGAGGTCATTAAACTGGTTATGTTCTTAGAGCAGGTTTACCAACCACCTTTATTTGAAGTTGTTTGAGAAACAGTACTCCAAAGGGTTTGCAACTCAACTTTAATCCCAACAGCATCAAAATCATCATAAAAATGTAATATGTCACACTGTGGTCTGATAAAATAAACCTATAATTTCAAGCTTTCTTTTCCCTGGGACCTCAAATAAGAGATGAAGAGATCTGCTGTATATGGCCTCAACACCAAACCCTGGCCACCAGGAGAATGTAGGCAGGTGTTTGTGATAACCTTGCAGGTTTTGGACACAGACCAAGCTATATCTCTGGATGGGCTTCAGCCTAGATGCCAGCAGCACGTCGGGTTTCGAGCTGGACACCGGCGTCCTTTTCTGCTCTCTGCTCTGCGCCCTGTGTGCTGAGTGGAGCACAGCACACGCTCCGTTCAGCAAACGGTGCACTGTGATTTGAAACCTAAAGGAGGAACAGCTCCTTCGTATCAGCTTTCGCATGCCCTTGTGGGCTTTGCTGCAGTGCAGCTCCAATGCAGCCTCACCCGCGTCATGTTGGTGGGGATCAGGACGGTGTGTGCCCTAGAATGTGTAGGTCGTCTGCATTTGCAGGATATCTAGGTTGGGGAACTGGCCCGACGTCAAGTGCGGTACAGGGTTTTTTTTTTTTTTGGTGTAAACCCTGATATCCACAAGGTTCCTACTGCGTTGAGCTCCTGGCAAGCCAGACATTTGGATTGGTGTTTCTTCATACAGGCAGCACGTGCCCTTTAAACGGGTCTCATCAATGATACACTGCTGAGAAAGGAACGAAGAGAAGCAGGAACGGCCTTCCTGCACTGACCTACTCAGCTTCCCTTCCTAAGCCTCCTAATGCATGTCCGTGCACGTCCTGCATGTCCTAATGCATGTCCTGCATGTCCTAATGCATGTCCGTGCATGTCCTAATGCATGTCCTGCATGTCCTAATGCATGTCCGTGCACGTCCTGCATGTCCTAATGCATGTCCGTGCATGTCCTGCATGTCCTAATGCATGTCCGTGCACGTCCTGCATGTCCTAATGCATGTCCGTGCACGTCCTGCATGTCCTAATGCATGTCCGTGCATGTCCTGCATGTCCTAATGCATGTCCGTGCACGGCCGTCTGCTCTAAATCTAAATGGTGCATTAGTTTAAACGTCTTCGGTCCGTAAGCACGTGAGATGTGAGGGACCCGTGTGTCTGCATGGTGATCAGAGCGGTGCAGTGCAGGAGAGCATGTAGGGCTCCAAGGGACGTAGGACGTGCGGCTGACACATGATCTGTCCGGTATTTACATGAAAAGTGGACTTTTGGTGCTTTCATCGAAGTGCAGGACAAAAAGCTTTCTGTCCCCATGTACTAAAGTAAACAACCCAGTTCTGTCCTGCTGACTTTACATTGCTGAAATATTTCAGGCAAAAAAGAAGCTAGGCCACACCCCCCAGACTTCCTGCAAGGCAGGGTGTCCAAACATTTGATCATCTGAAAATTAAGACAAAGAGCTATAAACATGTTTATATATACAGTATATATAGTGTGTGTATACTATATACAGTGTGTATATATAACAGGTCATTAAGACACTATACATCTTTGTGATTACATTCACAGATATTTCTCATTTTCTGATCTAATGTCAGTAAGGCATGCAGACCAAAGTGTGCCTGGGAAATTTTACATTTGCCTTAGCAAGAATATTCTGAAACCCGTGGTGGCTCCGTTATCAGGCACTACCCTGCGTCTTCAGCACACGTGGTCCACACCTTCCTGATTGTGCTGCCTGAACCACTTACTCAGAGTGTCCTGAAAGCAGGTGTCAGAATCCCCGTAGCCAGCTAAGGGCCCTGGAGCTTTGAGCATGGATGCTTTTGGGAGACAGATGAGCTGCAGCGTTTAGGATGCATCTCTCATCGGCAGCATCAAAAGGTCTCGTGCAGAAGACCTCCAACAGCTGATGGAACTACATTATATCAAAGCAAGTGCTCATCTTGACTTGTGTCATGTGGTGGAGGTGGGAATTACTCACACGATCAATTTCGTTTTCATTGCCATTTGATTGGTCGGTGGTTTTGATGTTGCTCTCCTCGGTCGTATTGTCAGGCACCTGAAAGCAGAAATACACATGTAAATATGTTCTGCTTACACAGTGATTATTTTGCCTAGAGAGAGTTTAAGGCTACATGGACAGAAGCAGTCAGCTCGAGAATCTCTATGTGACTTCAATGCAAGATTACCTTATCGATCGTCCCTGCAGTCGGGATGGATTGATTTCCAGCCACGGTCTGTGAATCGCTTTCGCTGTAGTAATTTGCGGTGAGGTTCTGGACGTACCGGCTGGATTTAGCATTCTCACTGTCCATCTGTACAATTAAAAAAAATCACTTACTGCTCATAGATAAACCCCCCCTAACAATTACACTACTAACATGCTGATAATTAAAAACCTACGGAGGCACTGCAAGTTAGGAAATAAAGTTAAAACCCAAATAAAACCTTGTGTTAACCTGTACGATAAAACTTTACTTACGACTGTTTCTTACGCGTATTGTTAAAAAAAAACCCTATGTAATATAGGACCCAGAATAACGGTGATACCTCGTGCACGGCATCCTGCAATTTGTGCTGCGTGTCCTCCATTTGTTCTTTCACCTCCGTAAACATGTCGGTCAGTGTCGTTTGTTCATGTGATAAATTCATTTCCAGAGTTGCGTTGAAGTTCACATCGACAGCTGTCGGAGTTTC
Source organism: Brachyhypopomus occidentalis (assembly GCA_020368025.1). Taxonomy (NCBI): domain Eukaryota; kingdom Metazoa; phylum Chordata; class Actinopteri; order Gymnotiformes; family Hypopomidae; genus Brachyhypopomus; species Brachyhypopomus occidentalis. The sequence goes on from JAGXOD010000022.1 coordinate 6,780,316, forward strand.
AGGAACAATCCCGCTGGCAATGGACGCACACAGCGTTAGAGCTAGCAGCAGCATCTTTCCTGCGCTGTGCGCTGGGGACAGAGGGCCCTCTAAATGAATCAGCGCTGTCAAAGGGCGGTGGAGCAGAGCGCCTGCGGTGCCATCCGATGCTCTGTGTCTAGGGTAGAGACGACCGGACTTTGTGCACAGAATTGTGGGTACAGAACAGGGTTTCTGTGTGCGCGCACAAGCACGCGCAAGCCGGTCCAGCTGTATCATAGCCAATCACGGGATTTATCGGGGTGCCTTGTGTCATTCGTTTTGCCTCTGCAGCAGAACTGGTTCCGTAATAATAACCATCTCTTCTGTTCACAGACTATGAGCTCTCTAAAGATTAGGAGTATATATTATATAAATATATATATTTTTATTGTTTGTCATGTTTGTTTTCCCAATATCAGAGACTGATGGACTGCTGAAGTTAAATTTGTTGACGTGTTTCCGATAACAGACCTACCCCTGTAATTATCCTGGAGGCGAGTTATTGCGCTTTCGTCTCCACGTGGTCCAACTCACTAACATTAACAATCTAAACGTCCGCGTGTCCTTCTCTCTTGGTTTTCCAGCAGCCTAGTAAATCAGTAAAAATAACCACTAAGTGGCGCCACGTTCATATAAAGATGTTTTAATAACCTCAAGGCTGCTTGTGAAATTATTTGGAGTATTTACTTAAAAAAACTTCTAGTGTTGTAAGAAAATACACTACACTATATTTTGCTGACAGTTGGGAGGTCTTTTAGGCTACAATAAACAGACTACTCTGTGACCACTGTCACTTGAGTATTTGTATATGTTTTTGACATTGAGCGCACAAGTGAGTGAGGTACCAGTAGGCCAAATGCCAATGTGGTTTTCATTGTGTTTTTGTTCATTGCAACCTGTATAACGTTTCCATCTGACGCAGCATTGCTTGTCCTGCAGCGTAATATCCGCTTTAGGAAAAAAATTAAAGAAAGCGGATTTGCGCGCTCACAGCGAAGTTTGTTCACCGCCTTCAAAAACACTGGAGCAGCGGGCGCTCACACACGCTTCTCCGCCGGAGCGACTGGCGCGCAGCACGCCGTGCTCGCCCGCCCACCGACGCCTTTCACTTTCTAGAAAGTCTCTGACACTGACGAATACTACAGACAACGCACTTGTTCAGACTGTCGTGCCGCATCGGACAATAAGGTAAGTAGCACGTGGGCAATAACTGTATTTATATCGCACGTAATACACGCTGCACGTGATCGATGTGGGATTAAAAATATCCACATGACATACAGTGGAAAAGATTCACTATGTTTTTTGCTCGAACGAAACTGAATAAGTTTTTTTTTGTCGCGACGCGTAAGACCGGTACACAGACACAGTTACTTACACGGTTGCGCCTGTTCGTTTTGAAGTGACTATTTCCATTCCACTGTTGTTGGATTAACGAAGAGTAACGAAGAAAACCGTTAGTGGTTTTCCTCTGTGTTCAATATCACTCGTATTCAATTGCTCGATAAACCAAATTTGAGGTTGATAGAGGTATGAGGAGGCCAGTCTGTCACGGTATATTGACTAGTATGTAGGCTACGGCGCTGCTAACCTTCTCTGAATTACAGTTCAACTGCATATATTATCTGCATTAACTAATTATGTCAATAAGTATGTCTCAATGAGTTGTCTGATGGGAGAGGAGATCTTATAGCCCGCTTTTCACTCCACTTCTACTTATCATAAGATTTGATTATTGTGGCATAAGATGCACAAATATTTCTAGATTTGTATTTAATTTGTATGTAATTTCTAATTGTCATTCTCTTTTACATCACAAAGATATATTAATATATATGAATATTAATCATATGCAGATTTCCCCATGTACTGTGTAATAAGGGCCATAATAACAGTAGTCTATAATAAAAACAGTTATGAGGAGCTATGAACAGCTATAAGTAGTTAGTATAGCATGATGGTTATAAGGAGTTATACACCACTTCACTCCTGGGTCAGAAGTGTGCTTCATGTGTCTTTGGGTGTCTACAGGTGGATGACCCTCCGCTCTGGGTATGTGTGTGTTCACTCTGGATGGGTTAAATGCGTAGAGGAATTTCCCTAGGGGCATTAATAAAGATTGTTCTTCTTCAATCAGCTTTTCACACGTTAAGAGAAACTTCACGGCCTCTGTTCTTAGTTGTCTTACCTGGGAGAACTGAATCAAAGTTTTGGTTCTCTACATAAGACATTTCAAACGGATCAGAATTAATTATTAGTTTTAGGGGAAATTTGATGTTTGTTAAGATCTGGGAGTGAATGTCAGTCTCTCAAAGTGTGTGAGTTCACCTGAGTGAACAAATACAAGAGCATCCTGCAACATGGCATCTCTCTCTCTCTCTCCCTCCTTCTCTCTGCCTCCCTCTCTCTTCTTCCCTCTGTCTCTTTCTCTTCCTTTTTTCATGTTTCAGATGGTACAAAAGGTTTACTTTATTGGTGCATTTCCTCCACACACACACACACACTCATAGTCACTTACCCTTCTCTTAAAAGTCATGCGAAATCTTTTTTTTTTCTTTCATCCTTTCGTTTTGTTGTTGTTGCTTTTGGAATTTCTTCAGGAATGCTGGAATGGCGTGAGCGTGAAGACGAGCTTTAGGCTGGAGACTCCTACGTGCCACCTGGCTTTTCCACGGGGTCCTCTGCCCCCCTCACCTTTCACTTAGGTCATGTGTTGCTATTGATCGTGGAATTTGTATTCACTAGTACTGCCATGTTGATACAAGCACTGTTGCATTATCACTGAGAATTACTTTTGGCAGGAGATAAAAACTGCTCGTACATACTTAGACCGTTCTCTGTCATTTCAGAGGTTCATTTTCACAGACCGACTCTTTGGAAGTCTAGCTGAGTGATTCAGAGCCTTTGCTTGTGAATAATAAGAGCATGTTCTCACTAAAATGCTGTCAAAACACCTGCTTTTGTGAATTCAGTTATCATTTGTTAGATGGATGGAGATAATATACTGGAAAATAACCTCTGAGTGTTTTGTTTCGAGAGAGGAATTAGCCTATCAAATAGTATCGTTCAATACATTTCAGAGATCAGTAAGACTCATCATTACATTTTTTTTTACTTTCAGTAAACTTTTCTGATGCAATGTCAATAGCAGTTGAAGTCTGGTTCAACTTTTGAGTAAAAAACCAGCTGAATACCAGCGGCCCAGCCTACAATTAGTGGTTGAGCAAGACTTTGATTTAAACATATGGCTTGAGAAGCAAACGAAACCCCAGTGTTCTGCAGAGAGCTTCATCACACTCAGCAGTCTGACACACTGTATAAAAACCACCATCCCGGAATGAAAGGTCCATGTTCCTTACCATGAGCTCATCACCTCCCAACACAGCAGAGACTTTATACACGTCCGTGAATGCAATGTTGGGTTTCTAATGCAAACACATTTCAAATCAATTGAAAGCCAGACTATCCTGTCCGCATGTGTTACGGTGCTTTTGATGAGAACCATTAACTTTCCTTTTCCTTAGCTGGGTCATTTCCTCCTTAGTACTGTTTCCTGTTAGCTTGGCACAGGAAGCGGACGTTGATGGTCAAGAGGTCGTGCATGGCAGAGTGACTCACCTGCCTGGGCGGTGCGGATGTCCATTTGACGCCCTGAATCTTCCTCTGCACTCCCCTGTCTACACGCAGAAAGACTTAGTTTGATTGGTAGAAACAACTAAGGTTTTGTTGTGTTCTCGTGTTTAATGGCGACATTCTGTAGTGGACTATAGTTACCCTTCATTTCTGTTCCTCGTCAGACTCAAGGTATGAGAATTCATCAACTCCATTAGAAGGTTTTAATGACGGACCCTAGTATTTAGACCCCTAGTATTTAGACCCCTAGTATTTAGAACCCTAGTGTTTAGAACCCTAGTATTTAGAACCCTAGTATATAGAACCCTAGTGTTTACAACCCTAGTGTTTAGAACCCTAGTGTTTACAACCCTAGTGTTTAGAACCCTAGTATATAGAACCCTAGTATTTACAACCCTAGTGTTTAGAACCCTAGTATATAGAACCCTAGTGTTTAGAAACCTAGTATATAGAACCCTAGTATTTAGAACCCTAGTGTTTAGAACCCTAGTATATAGAACCCTAGTGTTTAGAAACCTAGTATATAGAACCCTAGTATTTAGAACCCTAGTGTTTAGAACCCTAGTATATAGAATCCTAGTATTTAGAAGACGTTAATCATGTGTGCTCAGAACATCTTCAGGGCCATGTGATTTTCTTTTTCTCCTGGAAGACGAGACTTGTCTATTCTGAGCATGTTGCCTCCTTTGCCCAATCTTCTGGCCAACTAGTTCTGCCCAGCAGCAGTAACGCAAGTCGATCCGCTAAGTCCATCGCAGGAGGTGTGAAACTCGAGCTATGCTTCTTCTCATCTTTGCCCTACACTACCTGACAATACAGAGTCAGCAGCACTTTACCGCACGCCATTGTGCCTTAGTACATGTTGTCAACATGTAGCGCTATATGGATCACATTTTAAGTCACAGTTTCAAGGTGTCAGACGAGTGTTACACATTAGCCTCACTGGGACACCGTCAAAAGTGATATTTGTTTCTGGCAGAGTGCTTTGTCAAACTTTAAAAAAGTGGACAATGTTATGCGTGTCAAGTGTGTGTGCGGAAATCTGGGCTTGGAGAAGAGTGTATGTACCACACACGGTTAAGGTCAGACAGACAGCTGGACGGCAGACAGCTGCTTGCCCTCCCGCCTCTCTCTTCTGTGTGAGCCAGTGATTTTTCTCCTCGCTGGGCTGACGATGTTGGCGATTACGTGTTGTTTGCTCTCTGGTTCGAGACTTTATTTTGGCTCCGGCGCAGGGAAAAAGCATCCAGCAGTTTGTACCGGACACTGGGAACGGCCGAGCATGGCTGGTGTCTGATGGAAACAGTGTTTTCCGCACGTTGGCGTGCTGATCGCAGGCCTGAGCCCAGTTATCGGAGGAGGGTTGGGGTGGGAGGTGGGGGGGTGGAGAGGGTTCCTTCCGGGTTTTCTTCGTAGCACTCTGCAATTAAGCACAAGGCATGAGACTCTCTGCTCTCTGCGTTCTCCCACTGACAACGTGCGTGGTCCGTGCAGGCGGTCAGAAGGTCTCTCCCACAGCAGGGCCACGAGATCTCCGCTAGGTGCTTCTGTGGGAACAGGCACAGAGGTCTCTGACGCTCGTCCAGGCTGTGGGGCGGTGGCTCCACGTGAGTTTGGACTCATTCATTTCCGCACCATTTCTTCATGCTGTCCCGAAGCCAAGATGGTTGTCAATGAACCGAGAGGAAAAGCAGCTCAAAATAGTCTGTGCAGGCGTAAGTCATTTAAATGTATTTTGTTAATAATTTGAAAGTATTTTGGTTCTGGACTATTTTTGTTGCTGTTTTCTAGTACTGGCTGTTCTCACCATGGGGGCCTGTGCCATTGACTCGTAAAAGTGCTCGTAATATTCATATGCCTGCCCTCTGATATCTGAGTGGATAGACTGTACATTTGCCCAGCCAATGATGTTCCCTATACTTACCTGTACAACAGAAACATGTTTAACATCACTGGAATTCTTGGACTCTGTGGAAAACTGATAGCACATGTTTTAATAGATGGAATATCATGGGCAGGAAAACAGATGGAGTAGCTACCCTTCCTGCAACTACTAGATGGAGCAGCCTTCCTGCTTCTACCCTTCCACTGAGTCAGTAATGATCGTTTGTGCTCCAGTAATTGTTTTCCATTACAGTCGTGATTGTCATGCAGGAAAATCAGTTTTTCTAAGAATAGGCACGTGTTACTGAAGACGTTTGCTCAATGTTTGCACTTTGACCTCCAGTGGAGTGAGCAGGTGTGGCGGGTTTTTAATCAGGGCTTTTCAAGTGATCCCAGTGTCTTTCTTTTAGACGCGGGAATGTTATCACTGCCACTCAGTGCTCTGCAGCCAGCTCTATCTTTGATGTTCACTCCCCCGTGTGACAGCGAGTGTGTGTGTGTGTGTGTGGGCTGGTACTGTCTGGCCACATGGGCTCTTTCCACTCTGTCAGCTGGTGAAGTCGTGGTATTTAAGCTTGGACAATAGCACCTCAGCTCAAAGAGTGAATGTAAAAACATAACCTGCTGCCTCTTCATAGGATGCATCTAATAGCTATTTTTTTACCATCAATACAAGCCAAGAATATCAACCCTGTGGTTATTATCAGTATTAACACCCTTTAGTTTAGACTTCCAGGTAAACACTATAGTTAGATAGAGGTTGAAAATGATTAAAATAACCACATATTGCAGTCAATTCCTAGTTTTGGGTTTTGACATGAAGGCTGTGTTTGTGGTAAACCAGCAGTGTGCCTGGTGGCTTAACAGGAATTTCTATTTTCACAGTCACTGCAGTGAGAGTGAGAGAGAGAGCACTTTGGAGAAACACTTGATTTGGCTTACAGCTGAACATCTGAATGCCATTTGTCACTGAACACGTAAATATTTTTAGCTCAGCGCTTATTGCAAAGTAGTCAACACTTCAGGTGTGTGTGCTTCTGGACGATGCATAACTGGCTAATTTAAGCGACGCCGACCTTTCTGCGTTTAACCTGTTATTAGTCGCGGTGTGAACACCTTCCGCATTTCAGCATAATAACACACTGCTTGCTAAAGGTTGCAGTAAGACCCTGGTGGGAGGGACAGTTCTCTGACTGACAACACTGCTTTTGGGCCCTGACCAATGAGAGTCAAGACAGCTTGTGTCCTGACGGTGAGCTGTGAGGGGTGTCTGGGTGCTGGAATGCAGTGCCTACCCCCCCTCACACACAAACACACACACACACACCTCCAGGCCAGGCCAGTCCAGGCCAGGCCGAAACCAGCCAGAACCTGAACCGTGCCATTGAGCCTGACCAGAGGTCGGCGGACTGCACGGCTCCCCTAGTCACCTGAAGACGTTTCTGGGACCGGAGTCATGTTACTGCTTGCGTGACGTGAGGTGTGGGTAGGAGGTACCCACTGGGGGGGAGGGGGGGGTTCCTTCAGCCTGAGGGGTGTGTCACCCTCAGTGGACCTTCTCCTTAGGGGGATAAACACCCCAGAGTGTGTGTGTGTGTGTGTAGTGTGTTGATGCGAGTGAGAGTGTGTGACCTGCAAGCTTTTGCTGCCCACATCCGAGCCTGTTGGACACGGCTCACTCTGTCTCACCCCAACATCAAAGAGATCTTCTTTCCAGAGTGATGGAGAAAAAATTCATTCTCCAGCAAAGTAAAAACACAATTTCCACAGACATTCCACATCTGCTTTAATGTGCTCATTCGATATTCCCACCTCCTCTTTGATATACAAATGAGAGTTAGGTGATCGTGTTGTGGTTTGCCAGTGTCATTTTGACAAAGGAGAACTTTGACAAACACCTCGTGTGATTCTACATGTGCAGAAGGAGCCAGAATCGGCAGGGACATCAGATCCCTCCACACACCCCGTCTGTCCTAGCATCAGTGTCTCCGTGCGGTGTCTCTGTTTAACGAGAATATGTATTCCCTTTAGGATGTAGAGAGGCTTTGAAATCCTAGAAGAGTTTGGACTAAAAGCACACGTGGACGTGCGCTGCCCACGTGGACGTGCGCTGCCCACGTGGGCCTGAAAGCTACTCTTCTGCTCTGCTCCTGTGCAGTGGGGAAAGGTTGCAAGACCAGCAGGTTTTCTTTTCACTGCAAGGCATGTGGAATGTGCGAGGCTGCATTCTGGGTAAATCAGGTGCTATCTGTAGTGATGTGGAAACTGACCAGGGCACAAACAGACTGAGCGTGTCTGTACTGGGAGGGGCCTTTACTGGCGACTGAAGATCAGACACACTCTGGCCCTGGACGGGGAAGTATTGCGAAACGCCTAATCTTGTGGTCTGAACTTGCTTTGAGAGTTCACGTGTGTAAAGGGGTTTTTCAGGGTTTATTGGATTGCTGTTGTGGTAATTACACACTATAAATGAATGTATTTTATATTTTAACAGATATATGAAAAGGAAAAAAGTAAACAAGTACCAATAAAAAACTTTCATGGACTTATTCTATTTAATTCTATATTGTGCAATTTTACAGAATTAAATTAAGCCCTACTAAATGCTCTTTTGTATACTGTTTATGACCATTTGAAATACTCTATTGTGTTCATGACCATTTGAAATGCTCTTTTGTCTTCTCTGAGAGAGAACAGTAGTTCTTTATTGACCAAAACATTAGGAATTCTTTTTCTTTAGTATCTTACTTGTAGATCTTGCTCTGCCTTCCACATCTCTAGAGTGAGAAGATCTTAAGTATGGTTTCTGCCCTCCTCACAGGACCAGACGGTGTGTCCAGCTCTTCCGGAATCTGCAGAAAACCGAGAGGACCTGAGAAGAAAGACTTCTCTGCAGGGAGGGAGTGTGTGAGGAGTGTGTGAGGAGTGTGTGAGGAGCGGGCGGCCGGACGTCCTCACTCCCCCGCGGACAAAGATGGGCGAGACGGAGGAGGACAAGGGCGGGGCGGCCAGACTCTTTGAGAACTTTGTCCAGGCGTCCACCTGCAAGAGCACCCTGCAGGCCTTCAATCTCATGTGCAGCGGCCTGGAGCTGGATCCCCTCCAGCACGACTCGTTCTACGATGGTCTGAAGAGGAGACTCACCTGCTGGAAGGCCAAGGCCCTGTGGAGCAAGCTGGACAAGCGCGCCGGGCACAAGGAGTACAAGAAATCCAGAGCCTGCGCAAGCATCAAGGCAAGTCTTAGCCACGCCCACGCTCGCACGCCTCTCGCCGCGAGCGCCCGGGGACCGTGGGCGGATTGAACTTCGGCAGGGTTGTCGCTCGAGTGAGTGCAAAGGTTAGGCGACTGTCTGTCTGTTTTTATCAGATACCTTTGGCATTAAAGGCGTACTCTGCCCCTGGCTATGACATTGAGGAAGTCTGACCTCATTTTGTGGTCAGGTGTGTCATATGGAATGACATCAGTAACCGAATGACGTTAGCGGCAGATGTAGCTCATTACACCGTCGCTCTGCGGGTGTCGGACCCGTCAGCAGAGCTGCACTCACGTTTCTTCTCTGGCTGAGTTAATGCCATGACGAAACAAAACGCTGACCACTTTTTTCTCACAGTTGCTGGGGCTGTTTAGCGTTTTTAGCGTCCTGCAACCCTAGAAACGTATCTTACTGTAAAAACACAAACTGCGGTTTTCTGAATGTAAATTTTTAATTTTTAATTTTTTAATCACTATTTTTAATGACAATACAGTATATCAATGTAATATACATGTGGACGGGATGTCTACTGCCTAGGGCATACCAAGCTGGTCATTCATGGCCTTCCACATCTGTGAAAAACACACACACACAGACACGCACACACACACACACATTCACATACCAGAACTATCTTGGACTCATATTTAAACTCTTTTTCTCACAGTCCCCTTCATCTCTCCGGCTGAGTGTGTTGATGTATCACATGGGCCCTCGGTGCTTTATCTCCAGAGACCGTAGCGTCGTCTCCACGCCACAGGCCGACAGCTTCACTCGCCAGTCAGGATTATTGGAGCTGGTCTGGCTGTAGGCATCATCGGTCTCACCCACACTGAGTAGGCTGTGTGGCCCTGGGCCCACATCATTATTTAAGAGTCTGAAGCGATGCAGAATGACTTTAACAAGTCTCCTTTGATACCTGCCATAAATGCTCCGGTGTCTTTCTTGCTGTGAATAAGAGCAATTATGCGGTTCTTTTGAAGGGTGCAGTTTACCTCTCACTGCTGTGGAGATAGTAATTAAAGTCAGTAGCACGTTCTCGAGTCTTTCTTGCTTTGATGAGATACAGCACAGCATACTTTAATAACACTTTGGCACAGACGGACCATTTGAGCTGTTACTGTACTTTGGATCACTTCCAGTATTTACAAAGAGATATGCAAAAGTTGGACGTGGAAGGAGGGTCGGAGCTACAGGATTCTTCTTAAAAAAAAAAAGGATATTTTACCATCCCGCGTGTATGACTTATTAAGTCTTTGCATGCAATATCTATTGAGCATGCAGTGATGAATGTTGGGCCAAGCGCTCAGAACAGCACCTGATAAAACATGTCGGCCCTGACGAACAGAGGACCATCTGCGTCTCCCCTTTCTGCGTGACTCGTCCTTGTTTGCGGAGGGGCCGTGACGTAAGTGGTGGGTTGCTGTGAAATGTAAAGTTGGGGGGGGGGCTTGTAAAAACTGGCATCACTCTTCAGTCAGCTTCCAAATGCGTGCTAGAACCCAATCTGCCTAGGATATGAGGTCATACGCACACGATCACCCTCCTCCGCTGCATGTAACAGCTTTGCCTCTTTATTCTGGTGGGGTTTTTTTTTTGTATTTTGCCTTTGTTAGTGTTGCTATGACTCCCAAATGAGAGAGGCATTAGTAGTTCATGGTGTTTGCTCCAAATACCAAGTATGGCAAAATAGTTTTTGTACTTGGGGAATTTTGAGATCGCTTTGTGTTTCTTGTGAGGAGGGAGTATATTTCAATGAGCTAGACAAAAAGAAAATATTTTTATCACTTTCTTAAGTGAAATCGGTGGTTTGTGAGTAGGTGGAAAATATTTGGAACTGATTTCCAGCTGAAATTTTGCATTTAACCCACACTGGAAACCAGGCGCTCTCTGTCAGGGTTAAAGTGTCATTTTCCACATTGGGAAAAGAATTTCTCTATTTCTTCTATTTCACTCTCTCTCTGTGTGAGTTTGTGTTTGTCTGCACACTTGCTGTACTGCCAGCACTGACTTTGTAAAGTGTTACTTCACGTTTTCATGCCGTTATGGTCTGAAGCTGCATTGTGGACCACATAACCGGAGGCATTCAGATCAGCCCAGTCCCAATACCAGCGCCAAGCTTTCTTCTCAGACCCTTCAACTCGGACAGGTCCCTGATCCGCCTCTGCCCGTCTGCGTCCCATGCAGGGCCAAATGTCTGGACTGGACTGGCCCGGTGTGGCCCGGTGTGGTGCTGTTGCTGTCCCGGTGGTCCGCCACATTTGATCGAGCGCCTTGTTCTGATGGTGTGATCCAGCGCCATGTGCAACTGCAGCTCTGGTTTACTTTTCAAGCGTTTAAATGTCTGGTGTGTGTGTGTGTGTGTGTGTGTTAGGGGGAGCTGTCCTACAGCGACCCATTTTCCTGTCACTGGATGCTTACCGATGTGTAAAGTGGTTCTGGGTGAAACAGACGTCAAAGGCTTCATCAGGAAACCACATCTGGAAGGTCATGCTAGTGCCTGTTGTGCAGACGTTTCCATGTGATAAGAGGCTTGAGGTGGGAGGGGGTGTCTCCCTGTCTCCCTGATGCTGGTCTGGCCGTAGCTGGTCTCCTCGTGGGCCCTCCATGAAGCCTCGCTCAGATAAGGCGGCCAATGAAGTCACAGGTGGAGGCTTACGGCAGACGTTTGCCATGACTGCTCGCTTTGTTTTCTTGCTCCTATGTTGGGTTCATGTGGGGTTCTCGCCCTCGCTGGTCTCACACCGCTGGTCTCACACTGCTGGTCTCACACCGCTGAGCTCACACCGCTGAGCTCACACCGCTGAGCTCCGACACAGCTGTCGCCATGGCCGTATCTGTGGCCACTGATAGGACGGCTCATTCGACGGCTCCGGCGCACCACAGCCAATGGCACGGCACCGGCGCACCACAGCCAATGGCACGGCTCCGGCGCACCACAGCCAATGGCACGGCGCCGGCGCACCACAGCCAATGGCACGGCTCCGCGCACCACGGCGCGTAATGAACGCCGGCTACAGCCATGAGAGACAGGACCTACCTGGCCTGCTACACCCGCGGGACTCTGCTGCTAACACCCCCGTCAGCTGTCATCACTGCAGGCAGAGTCTCCCAGCCACCTGCAGCCCTGCATTGGGAGCAGTTGAGGAACTGTCTCCCCTTCTCTCTATTAACCTCCTTCTCTGTCTCCATCTCTCTCTCTCTCTCTCTCTCTCTCTCTCTCTCTCGCCATATGCCTCCACCTCACCCCGTCTCGCTGTCTCTGTCTCTCTATCTCTCTATCTCATCCTCTCACTCTCTCTGCCCCTATCCATATCCCTCTTCCATGTCCTCTCTATGCCTCCTATCTATCAGTCTCCCTGGTTCTCTCTCTCCCTCCCTGCATCCCTCTCTTTCTCTGTCTCTCTGGCTGCCTGCCCATATTTCTTGTCGCTTTCACTTTGCTTGGCTTCCCCCCAAACCCCCCCCCACATTTGGATGCCATGCTTTTTTAATGGGCAGCTTGCAGTCTGCAGGCCTTTTTTGGCAGGGTCTGGGCAGCTGGATCCCAGGGATCTGGAAGCAGCCGTTGCAGACTGATCCGGGGGGACAGCCGGAACAAGCCTGCTCCACACGGGCCTACGCAAACACAACAAGACCCTGGGGTCTACAGGGAGCTACACCCGACTGGAGCACTATATTGATCTCAGTGATTGTAGCTGGGATGCCCTAAAGCCCCGAGGCTATAACACACACACACACTCACACACACACACACACACACACACATCCAGGCACTGTGACAGGATGCTGATCCTGCTGTTAAAATGTGCTTGTGGTCCTGCCTGCTGCAGCAAAGTCTTTGCTTTGAGGTTGATCCACAGTTCTGCTTGCCAGTGTGGGCAGTGACATTGGAGGAGAGGAACTGGAGGAGACGGTATGAGACAGATCAGGCCCGGCCCATCAGAACCTCTGAATGCTGGGTTAATCGCACACTTGGGGCTTGGATGGGTACGAGAAACAAGACGTCATGGTTGCCAGGACTCCACAGCAGGGTCTGCTAGGCCTGGAGATCGGGCCAGCCGGGTGATTCAGATGAGATGAGATGAAGATGAGAAGATCAGCATTATCCCCCCTCTAAGCTTTCATCTTTTCACTAGTGGGAATGATGTCATCCCCACAGAAGGCATTCTCAGACATGTTCTGTGACCAGAAAACCTGACCTCATGCATTCCTCTGTCTCTGATGCACCAAGCATGGAGTTCATATGACAGGACTGTAATTATGATTTAAAGAGGAAGTGAACACACATGCCTGTGGACTTCTGGCCTTTGGCCTGTATTTTTTGTCGTAGGATGGCGAGCAGCGAGATTGTCACACTTTTCTCAGAGCGTCCGAAGAGCCTCACGTTTTCTTCTGTCTGACCTTGAGAATCATGTGTTGGTATTTTTCTTCACTAGGCATTGGGTGGCAGGCAGATAACATACTCTTTACTAAAAGTCAGTTAGGGCTCTGTGCATGCCACCTAGTCAAAGAGTACTAGGTTTTCATTAAAGAAAAACAGCTTTAAACGCCACACAGTCAAAGTGCGAAAACAGTTCTCAAGGGCAATCAAAAGATATCGCAGCCTTTCAGGAACCAGCAAGGCCAAATCTCATTTTCACATTTACTAAAATCTGCTCAGGCAAAAACTAAGAAAACTGTTAAACCTTTTGACGTTATTAAGCTGTAAGACTTTGGATCGTCTTTCGTGAGCCGTGAGTCACCATCGCCTGTTAACGTTTGCAGTGTCTGATCGTTGGCGGAGGACCCTGCGGGTTACGGACCGCTATAGAGCTGGCCTTCCTCGGGGCCAAAGCCGTGGTGATCGAGAAGAGAGACACGTTCTCCAGGAACAACGTCCTGCACCTCTGGCCCTTTACCATCCACGACCTCAAGGGCTTGGGGGCGAAGAAGTTTTATGGCAAGTTCTGCGCTGGAGCCATAGACCACATCAGTGAGTACAGAGATATCTGTAGTTGCTGACATATTTGGCATGTCACAGCAGACGGCCGAGGGGAAGCAGCTCTCCTCTGTTCTGTTATGATTGTTCTGCTTTTTCAAACCCGTTTTCACAATGGCTTCAATCTTGAATTTCCTGTTTTTCTGTTCCCCCAAATGGTAAATATTAGATGGTAAATGTTAGTTTAAGACGGAGCCTCAGAAACGAAGCCGTGAGCCGTAGCGGGAATAGATGGGATGGGTTGGGTTGCTGTGCGAGGCATGGTGCAGCATGGGTATTACTCGGAGGGTTTGTCGTTCCAGGCATCCGCCAGCTCCAGCTTATGCTCCTGAAGGTCGCTCTGCTTTTAGGGGTCGAGTTCCACATCAATGTGGAGTTTGTGAAGCTTCTGGAACCGCCGGAAAACCAAGAGAATGAGGGTGAGGCAGCTTCAGACGTGCACAACCTCACTGGCTCCTGCCTGGGTTAACCCACACGTCAGTTGGCCCTTCATCCGATTGTTTACACACACACAAACCTACCAATTATTATCCATAATTATCTATTATATCTGGTATATCCATATGTATCTACAGTATTTTAACTAACCTGATTACTACTTCAGTGACAGATTTGCTTTAAAGGCCTTGGGTGTAGCTAAGCTCTCTAATGTTTCCATGAGTTCCAGTATCCAGGGATTTCCATTCCTCCCTCTGCACCTCACACTCCTCTCTAGGACAATGCTGAGTCCATACAGAGGACTTCCTGCCTCACTTCCACACTGCAGTGTCTATCACTATGACAACCAACTACAGTGGCCCTGTTAATGTCAATTTCTAATGCCCATGGAAAATGTCTCTAATTTGAGCCAGCGTTCTCTTCCCACACTCTGTAATCTGTATTTATTGTTTTATGACTACAGAGCATGTGCAGTGCATTCGCCAAGGGATCTTACCCTTTTTTGAGAACAAGAGACCATTGCGTCAGCTAAATAAAGAGCTGGTGATTATGAGCTGATCATTGTAATTAGAACCAGGTCTCAAAGGTCCACTTTAAACGTTCTGCCAGATGTGATCATATGTAGCTACCCTCTTAAACAGATCCTCCAGCACAGGAGACCGTACTCTCCACAGATGGTGGACTGGACTCCCGTGTTGAGGACATTAGCTGGCTATCTCTCCCTCTCTTCATCACACATCAGAGCACTGATAAAGCCAAGAGGGATTTCTAAATCTGGAGCATTTTGCTAGCATGACCTCGTCTTCCCTGTAGCGCGGGTTGCTCATATCACGTACCGTGTTCAACCTTTGATCATTAGACACAGACTTTATTTTGCCTTAAAATACTGTTCTACGAAGAACATGTGTGTCATCTGTGCTTGTGTGAACGTGCATGTGTGTGTGTGTGTGTGACAGGGCCTGGCTGGAGGGCGGAGCTTCGACCGGCAGATCACCCTGTGGCGAACTTAGATTTTGACGTCGTGGTGGGGGCTGATGGGAGACGGAACACTCTAGAAGGTTGGCACACTAGTGACCGTGACGCAGTTCTAGATTATTTCACTTTTTACAAGGTACCACATATTTACTAGGAATTCCTTGATCTAACTGCACTAAACACACATGGGATGATGTGTATTTACAAAATAACCAAGCAGCTATAATTATCATCAGTCTATAAATACACAGGAAATTTTCCCGGGGTAAATAAAACAGCTTAGAATTTGATACGGCAACACAAATAGCACGTCACACGGCCTTTCATGCCCCGAGGCCTGTTTTCTCCATTCACCACAAGTTGTGTAAACAACACTCTCTGACAAGCTCTAGAACATTCTGTGGAACCAGCCATGCCAAACAGGAACCCTGAAGAGCTCTCTGCCACACGTCTTATCAGCCGTGACCCTGGGTCACCCCATCTCGCTCACTTGGACTTTTGACCAGATTATCCAATGAAGTCGCACGACGCCAAACAATCAAGTCTCGTCCTGTAAGCCGATAGGCCGTGATGTCATCAGGCCGTGTGTGGTTGTGTATGAAATCATCAGCTCAGCGTGCGTTCCTAAAGAACGTTACGAAGAGAGAGATGCTGGCCAAGACTGGGCTGTTGCTACTTGGCTGTCGGAGTCCCCCCCCCCACACCCTTCGTTTTTCACCTATCCCCCAGCAGATGCTTATTCCAAATAAGGAGGTTCTCGGGCCGCTTCAAACGTTCAGCCGTTTGGCGCGTTTGCAAAGTCCCCAGTAACTTTAAGGTGGAAAAAAACACACACATACTTTCACAGTTATCCGGTGCACAGGAACGGGTGTGTTCCTGCCCGTCTGGTGGCCGGTAAATATATCCTCTTCTGAGAGCATGTGGCCGCACTCGTGGAGCACTGTGGCATTTGCAGCCAAGCACATGGGTGTGGGTAGGGGAGGGCCGACGTCCCACATTATTAACATGATGGTAATGGAACAGCTTGTCTCCCCAAGGCCAGCCTGAGACATACTGCTTCCTGCCTTATTTTGCGGGGCAGAAGGTGAGAGAAGACTTGTCCTCCTGTCTGTTCAGGTCTTCAGAACCACAATCTCCTCCTTAGGACATTAACTCAAGTCCTCGATATCTGTTGTAGCTGTTACTTCAGGCAACGTGTGTCTTGTGACTCTCAAAGTTCAGATAGATCCAGTGAGATGGTCGTGCACGTTGTGTAGCTACATGACTCATGGACTCATTAAGACAGATAGATCCAGTTAAGTAGTGCGTTCTGGGTAGTTTCAGGACTCATGACTTACCTTTGTGGTGAAACCAAGCTTGCATGAGCCCAAAATACCCACCCTGTGATTTAAGCAACAGATTTCTACTGGATTAGTGTGCCTCTGTCTGGCAGCAAGAGAAAAATACCACATCACTCACTTCTATTTACTCTCTCTCTCTTTCTCTCTCGCTCTCACTCTAACTCTTTTTCTCCTTCTTTCTCTCAACTCTGAACTTTGGCTTGCTCTATTTGCCACTTTCTTCATTGACTCTTATGTTCTCTCTAACTCAAGGCACTGGTTCTCTCTGGAACGTCAGAGTCTCCCTCAGGTCAACCATATTCCCTCGTGCATGACCTCCTCTCTCTCTCACGTCTCTTAGGGTTCAGGCGGAAGGAATTCCGTGGGAAACTGGCCATCGCAATCACGGCCAACTTCATTAACAGGAACACCACGGCCGAGGCCAAAGTGGAGGAAATTAGTGGAGTTGCCTTCATCTTCAACCAGAAGTTCTTCCAGGACCTCAGACAGGAGACGGGTGAGGGAAAGGAACACACGTGAAAACCAAGCGACTCCCAGAACCTGGAATCTCTCAATACTCTGACGAGTCTTACCACAATTCCCACTAGGCGTACCTCCCTGCATGGAGTATGTACATGTCGGCTAAGTCTCCCCCTCTCCATCCAAGCCACGATGAGCTTATAGGCCGGAAACATTATGTTGTTCTTAACTGAGCCACCTTTCAGTTCCACTTCCTTCTACTGCTATTAATCCACCAAACCGTTTATGCTTTCTCTGCAAGCTTTTACCATAGATAGAAAAAGATGAACTTTGTATACCTCATTTGACCAGTCCCCATTACTCCTTTGTGCCCCTTCATAATCCATTTTAAACTCCTGATTATCACAGCAAGAGTGTTGTTTTACATGTGGAATTATTTAAAAAAGCATTATACACAAAAAAAACCCTGCACGATGTGAAACAGGGATGTAATTTATTACATAGACTTGTAGACAGGTTCTCATTTCCTTTTGAACAACACGACGGTTGTGTGTGTGTGTGTGTGTGTGTGTGTGTGTGTGTGTGTGTGTGTTTGTGAGTGTGTGTGAGTGTATATGAGCACACTCATATTCTATGGTATCAAAACCAGGCTAATGCTGTGTAGCCTGGAACAGACAATACTGATTCACAGACTCATTGATTCACGGGCACCTGAGTAGGACATGTACTGACTGAGTGTGGACATATTAAAGCACTCGACTGTGTCTTGATTCATACATCAACCCCAACATTCAAAATACACTCATCATTCTTCTGAAACACCCACTTAAGAAACACCTTGTGTGTACAGGCAGAATTCCCAATGACATGGCGACTAACAGGTTGTGTATGTCTGCTGTTAAACTGCAATGTGTAACTGTGTACCTGCACAATCAATCTGTTACGTAGGTGACCTAACAAAGGGCATCGTCTCAAAAGTGTTAGTCGGTCTTGAAAAGTGATTGAAAAGTGACATCCCTCCTGAACAGAAAAACGAAAACACGACGACATGGTGTGTTGTGTTACCAGGACTACATAGACACGGAGGCCCTGCTGAGCAGCGCGAATGTGAACCAGGACGCCCTGCTGGCTTACGCTCGCGAGGCCGCTGACTTCGCCACCCATTACCAGCTGCCCGTGCTGGACTACGCCACGAACCACCTCGACCAGCCAGACGTAGCCATGTTCGACTTCACCTGCATGTACGCCTCGGAGAACGCCGCGCTGGTCAGGGAGAGGTTTGGCCATCACCTGCTGGTGGCGTTGGTGGGGGACAGTCTCCTGGAGGTGAGCTCGTCCAGCTGATCGTCCAGCTGTTTGTGTGCTGGTCAGGTGTTTTTGTTCACTTGATGACATGTCTTGGTGTTGATGTGTGTGTCTGTGTGTGTTGTAGCCTTTTTGGCCAATGGGCACCGGCTGTGCACGAGGGTTCTTGGCTGCTGTGGACACAGCGTGGATGGTGAGGAGCTGGGTGCAGGGTAAAGGGCCACTGGAAGTGCTGGCAGAGAGGTTAGTGCGGTTTGGAGAACCCATGTGCACACAAACACGTGAGCAGTATGCTACCTACACACCTACACTAGCTGAAAGGCCAGTTCGGTTTACTTTGTTTTCAAGGGCTCAACCTTTTCAAGTGTGTAAGTGCTCCAGCTAAGAGCTCAGGTCAGATTGTCTTGGATTTCTCTCGTCAGGGAGAGTCTGTACCGCTTGCTACCTCAGACAACGCCTGAAAACATCACCAAGAACTTCGAACAGTACACCATAGACCCTGGGACGCGATATCCCAATCTCAATTCCAGCTGTGTCAGACCGCACCAGGTGAGAGAACCTTCGCTTTCAAGAGGACTAATCGCATTTTGTTTGGCCAACACCACTCAGCCCTGCTCTCTCCCGCGCACAGGTGCGTAACTATTACATAAGCGGAGAGATGAAGCCTTGCTCTTTGGAACGATCTTCTACCATACGCCGCCCTGTGAACCTGGCACGACGAGGTCAGTCCAGTCGTCTGTCAGCCCTGATATCTGCGTGTTTGTGTACTCTGAACACGCTGTGTTTGTGGTGCATGCAAACCCGAGGTCTGTTTGACAAAGTGAGACCGTCAGGGGAGGCTGAAGGTGAAATCCCCAGGCTCGACTTTGACTTTAATGTTTCGGGAATTCCTGTCCCCAGTATATTCCTGCTAAGAAACACCATCTCAAAATAAGCCATCTCAAAATAAGCCTCCTCAGAACAGTGTCCAGAGAATGCTGGTTGCCTGTGTTGGAGTCTGAGGATTATGGTGGCATGGAGAATGACCTTTCTGGGGTCACCTGTACTAGTTGATGGTGTCTTTGAGAATAATAATAATAATAATAATAATAATCTTTATTTGTATAACACCTTTTATACATATATGCAACTCAAAGTGCTTTACAGAATAAATCACAGTCTCTTGGTAACCCCTGGAGGGTCATAGTAATTCATGGTTCAGTATTTTCCTGTATTTTTAAGTGTTCTATCAAATTACTAGGTGAGATGGTTTGATATTAATTTTATCTTAAAATTCCTAATAAATCCACAGCTTTCATGTCATTTCATGTAAATGGTGCTGTGGAAAAGTGTGAATCAGTTTTAAACAGCGATCGGTCTAGCAGTCTAAATGTGGGCCGCATTTCATTCACTTTAGTTATCTAAAATCATTCAATATGACTAAAATCTCACCAAAACCTAAAGAATATGGATGGATCAGGAGGGACATCAGGGAGATCTTTAGCAGGACGATAGACAGGACGATCGGCAGGACGATAGACAGGACGATCGGCAGGACGACAGACAGGACGATCGGCAGGACCACAGACAGGACGATAGACAGGACGATCGGCAGGACGACAGACAGGACGATCGGCAGGACGATCGGCAGGACGATAGACAGGACGATCGACAGGACGACAGACAGGACGATTGGCAGGACGATAGACAGGACGATCGACAGGACGATCGGCAGGACGATAGACAGGACGATTGGCAGGACGATCGGCAGGACGATCGGCAGGACGACAGACAGGACGATCGGCAGGACAAGCCCAACCTCTGCTGCTCCGCCACTGATTGTGATCATCCAGTAGCGCAGGGCGAATCCACAGGCTCACGGCTCGTTGTGTGTGTGTGTGTGTGTGCTCCAGAGTCTGAGGTGAGACCCAGCAGGCTGCTGACCTGGTGTCAGAAGCACACGGAGGGCTACAGGGGTGTGAGTGTGACTGACCTGAGCGCATCGTGGAGCACCGGCTTGGCCTTCTGCGCTCTCATCCACCGCTTCCGAGCACACCTCATGTACGTGAGCATGCCCTTCCACCTCTGCCCTTTAACCCCTAGAGGCACCCTCAGAGCAGGGTTATGACTACAAAATGACTCTACAATGTAGAGTGGATCCCTGTGTAACACAAGGCTCCTTTTATGTGACATTTTACGCAGTTATATATGACCTCATAAATGACACCTCGTGGGCTTTGCCTGCAGATGTCTAAGTCTTGCTGTGCTGTCGGCGGTTCTCGGCCCCCTTTATGAGCTCCTGTTCCACAGTGGGCTATTGTGCAAACCCAAACACAAGCAGGACATGGGAAAACGGATCTGACCTCTGCTGAGTCGGTCTTCCTGCACACCACCTCTGTTCCTCCCAGTAAGATCTCACACAGCGATGCGTGGCGAGAGCAAGGGGCAGAGTGGAGAGTGTAAACACACGCTACACTTCACACCTTTTCTCCCGGGACGGCTTTCGTGTGTCTCGCGGCCCGTCGAACGCTCCCGCGGTTTCTGTGCTTCTCGTGACTCGGGAGTCGTTTCACATTGCAACGCTTCATCTCAGCGCTACTTGTTTTGCAGTGATTACGATTCGCTAAACGAGGACGACCCTGCAGGGAACGCCCAGCTGGCATTTGACGTGACCGAGAGGGAGTTTGGCATCAAGCCATTCACCACGGGCAAAGAGCTGGCATCAGGCCAAGAGCCCGACAAGAACAGCATGGTTACCTACCTCTCCAAATTCTATGAACTCTTTAGGGGGACTCCTTTTCCACCATCAGGTAACCCACATTACCCCTCTATCCAATGCTTGCAGTTCTTGGCTTCCACTGTATAATATTAACATTCCTTCTCACTCGCATACACGTCTGAAAGGGAAGGGTGTGACCTTCATCCTGGAATGGGCAGAACATGAGCTGTGTGCGGATGTCTTACCATTGTCCTGAAATGGTCCTGAAAGCTGAGTCCTGACAGCTGTCAAAGGTGCCTGACACCAGCCCAAACCTGTTAGCAGCATTTCGTTTGTAACATCCCCTCACCTGGTTATAGTTTTCATAAGAAATGTCTTTCTGAATGAGCCCAGAGCTTTATGAAGTGTCTTTGAATAGACATGCAGCAACACATATCCTTTCAGTTATTATGCAGCTCTGTCAGTCTTGTGGTCTGGCATGAGGGGAATGTCCATATGCTCCAGCCCAGATTCCTTATTAAGATAGAGGAGATACAGTACCTGTGAAGAGGGCACAGTGCACTCCATTACAAGGCAGGATTATACATGGACTTCCCCTTCCATGGCCTCCACCGGCTTGTGAGACCTGCATGCTTGTAGGGTTAGTGACCCAGATGCAAGTCTGATAGTACATAACGTCATGTTAACTGTAGACATTCTTCTGACATGGTATCACTGAACATTTCCAGAAAACGGTTCCAGGAAAGAAAAATGACTTTATTTAGTAGTGGGCATTTGAGAAAAACAGATGTTGTGGTAGGCCATAAATTTGATTTCCCAAGCCAAGTTGTGAGGTTTAATTTGATTAGGAATTGCTCGGAGATGCGAAGAGTCACTTGAACGAGTCCGAGTCGAGCCTCGTGCGCCCGTGCTGCGAGGTCGAGTCAAGTTTCAAGTTTCCACGAAGAGCGAAAATGTAACGTGCATTAACGTGCATTCTCAGTCGCTACGGCATGGAGCAGTGCCTGAAACCTAATGTTGCCAAGAAAATGCCAACGGGAAAATCGAGCATTTACAAAAGCTAGAAACTGGTTATTATCGTAATTATTAAATTATCGCTGGTTAGCATACTTTTTATCCACACTACAGACTAGCTGTGCATACTAACCTGTTTTAATGGCTTATAAATCATGACGCCGGTTTGCCCGTGTTCTTTGTTTTTATGTTCCAATTTATCTGAATATTTGCAAAGGTAAATACATAAAATGCCAGCGATGTGACGTTTGTTGCAAGGGCATCGAAGCGCGCATCACTATTGCAAAGTTATGTGAACAATGTCGTCCGAAGCTTCAAACGTTACAGGACGAAGCGTGAATGTTTCGACAGGTTTGGCACTGTCCTATATAACATGCAGTCTAAGGTGTAGAACTCACTGCCACCTTTGTACGGCAAAATTAGACATGAGGAAAATACCGACGCAAGTAGAAGGGGAAACAACAAGGAAGAAACGTACAAACGTTTCAGAAAGTGCCGCTTCCATGCCTCCCAGTTGGCAACATTTTATTGTGCATTTTCATGCAAAAAGGAAAACAGTTATTTTTAGTAATTCAGAACTTTAATGACTAAACATGGTTATCATCACATTTTCTTTCTGAAACATGAAAAATGTGGGGTGTACAGTTTGCAGCCTGCGCAAATTTGAACCTCTGGCTGCTATAACTTCTGAAAACCACCAGGTGTCGCTGCTTTGGCTTCGGCTGTTAATGATTTAATGCTTCGAATCTTTTATCGGCACAAAGAAGCCCCAAAAGCTTCGTGAGGCTTTGTCTGCCCATCACTACAAAAATACTGTGTATGACTATCTTGAAACTGACAGGCAAGATGCTTGTCTGAAATTATATCAAAAGTTGTTTTTTTTTATTCAAACATTCAGTTACATTCTTGTTTTTAGATGTTCTTGCTTTCAGTGTGACTGAGTTGAATAACTGACTTGAATCGCCTTTGATTTTTCCCATTATTGCAAAGAATTGGAAGTATTTCAGGCTGCTGTTTTATTGCAGATTCGAGGAAAGAAATGGATAAAAACAAAGACGAATTCCGACCCATTTACAGGCCCCTGAGCTTAACGCAGCCTCGAAAACGGATCCCAAAGGTGGGGTGATTGTGTCCACACATGAGTTGTAGTTGTAGTTACAGCTCACCTCAGACACATTCGGTTCAAGTTTAGCTTGGACCAAGCTTCCGCGTACTGTCTCAGTCCAGCGTGCTTAACGTTTTGAAGCTACCTAAGCACTATTTATCATTTATTTATCAGTGTTTTCTCTTCCTCTTCATCTGTCAGGATGAGAAAAAGGTGGATGATGTTGATTCTTTTTACAAAAGAAGACGGAAGTTTTCCAATTATCAGGAAGAGGTTAGTTTAGCACTTCAGCACTTCAGTTTCACATTTTTGCACCATAGGTTTCATAATGGAGGACGAAATTGCTTTCAGCTTACTTTTGATTGGTCTACCTTTGTGACAGGCAACCAACCTCTCCAGTCAAAGCTCATCATTAGAATCTGAGGGGCGGGAGCTGAAAGAGAACAAGGTGAAGTTCATGGCCTCTCAGTTACTGGCGAAGTTTGAGCAGAGCTCCCCAAGCTGCACTGTCCGTCGGCAGGTAAACATCACCCAGCCTCTCTGTCACTCAGCCTCTGGGCCATTGTGGGTTGTCACAGCATTTACGCTCCTAATGGTCTGAAGAGCAGCGTCTGTACAGTTCTGCTGAACTCTGATCCTGTCCTGCCTTCTCTGGTTATTTATCTCCTGTTTTCTTCCTTTTTCCTGTCCTACTAACCCTCTCGGCTTTCTCTCTCTGATACTGCCGTTGGCCTCATGATCTCAGTCTGATTCGAATGTTGCGAGGCCCCTCAGACCCGCATCACTCGATATGACGGAGAGCTTGCGCTTCGGCAACCTTGAGAAGACTATCCCGCCGCCTCTGCCACCTGAGGTACAGCGCCCGACTGGACACAGTCCTGTCACACACGCGTACAGCCTCCCACACACAGCCACCCCCAGATGTACTGCCGCTTCGTGTAAAACGATACGGCAGGGCTCGTCGTAAATCACTTAGTTGGAGAGCCAGTGTTTTCCCAGCATGCCT
Source organism: Brachyhypopomus occidentalis (assembly GCA_020368025.1). Classification (NCBI taxonomy): domain Eukaryota; kingdom Metazoa; phylum Chordata; class Actinopteri; order Gymnotiformes; family Hypopomidae; genus Brachyhypopomus; species Brachyhypopomus occidentalis. The sequence goes on from JAGXOD010000022.1 coordinate 6,804,431, forward strand.
CAGTGTGAGGCCTGGTTCCCGCTCACATGCCGTGTGTTTGCGCTTCCAGCCGGCGGCTCACAGCAGACGTGCGGAGGAGCGGATTCCACTCCCTCCTCTCCTCCCTAACAGCGCTGCCTTCGTCTGTGGGAAACCCGACCGGCCAGCTCGCACCAACGCCCCACCTCACACGGAACCCACTGCCACACGCGTGCGGTCACACACACAGCCCGCTCACACACACACACCGTCACACACGCCGCCCCAGTCAGACGGGTCTGAGAGGTGGGAACACGACCCCTGCCCCTCTGCCATACGGGCTGTGGCTGCCATGCTCCAACGGCTGCAGAGGGTGGAGGAAGAGATCAGCCAGGTGATCCCCACCTCCTTCTGCACCACCTTCCTCCCTCCTTCTCTCTGTTCTGTCCTTTCTTCTCTGTCAATCAGTCGGTTTTACACAGAACCTAAAAAGGATAGAAGTGTTTGTACTCGAGGATGAAGGTTTTGGTCACTGTGTATTCAGTCCTCCATATCTTCTTTGCACCCCCCCCACACACACACATGCCCACCCACTGCTGTTCGCTGGCCTACTGCAGAAGAAAGCCCAGACTCGAAATGCCAGGGAGTTTCATAAAAAGAGCATAAAGGAGAAAGCGGTTCATTTGAGCTCGCTGTTCTCAGGAGACGCCCCTCCCCCTCCTCCTCAGGTGACTAAGCGATTCAGCGTTTGCATGCTGTGACTTTGATTTGCTAAAAGCTTTCAGCATGCTGCTTGTCTTTGCTGTTAGTAATTGATTGTGTCTCTAGTCGCTTGGAACACAACTGCTAATGCTGTGGAACTGCGGCCGTAACAGGGATGACATGTTTGGATGCGGCACGCGTGTTTGTGTTGGTTGAACGCCGTCGCATCTGCCTCTGTCCTATTAATAATCAAACTTTTAAGTACATTTTAAGTTGCCTGTTTCACTGGGACCAAAGCGTCACGCACATCTCGTCTCGGGTAACCCTTGCAGCAGTATCATACTAAAAACATGCTAGGCTTTAGATGTTTTTAAATGAAACCTTTGAAGCAAACGTGCTCTGTTTGCTCCGTTCCGTGGTTTATTGGGCCCCGGTGCGACAAATCTGGAGAATGTAACACAAACTCTCTCAGGGAACAGGGTGTAGCAATGCACTCCAGCCTGAGCATTCCGGAGTTTTCTGGGCTGTATGTAGGACGTCTCTGTGGGCGGCCGTACAGTTTCCACTCACTCTGCCATTGGGCTTCATTGTTTTATTGCACATACAAGCAGGTGCCGTCAGCCTCTTTAGAAGAGTGATATCCCTTATCAGAAGCAACACAGCACTGTGGAGTGACGGACGTCAACGGAGTGACTAACACAGAGAGTGACCTACCGCTGGAGTGTCAGGGCATCGTTTCAAAATGTTATATCAATAAATACAGATGACAAGATTTATGGCAAGTGGAAGTGGCAGCGTGGAGTCCTGCAGGAGAACCACAGAGTGATGCGTCCATGGTGTCCATGAGTCCATGGTGTGCATGAGTCCATGGTGCACCACTGGAACGCATTTGAAATGAATGTCTGCTGTCGTGCTACATTGTTGACAGATTCCATTAGGGTTATGCCTTTCTTTTGTTGTCTAGTCTTCTCGCTGACTGCTGTCTGGTTGTAGATGTGTGCTATTTGCTGAAGTGAGAAGAGCTATCCACGACTAGGTTACAGTTTTGTTTGTGTGTCTGAGAAGACTTAACATTTTAACATTTTAAGCTGGACACTTAATTTCCTGCCTGACACTAATTTCCTCCCCTGTCTCTCCTGGTCTTGGACAGACTTCCTCTTCCAATTCTACTTATACAATAACCCCACATCATCATCCCCCAGAATGCACTGCTACCACCTCTGATTCTTCTCCTCTCTCATCCTTATCATCCCTACTTCTGCGGCAGGTAATGGACACACTCTTTCATCTTCTTTAGCTAAAACCACACGTACTTTGACCATGCCATTATTAATATATGTCTGGAAGAACCTTCCCAAAACCACCATCTGTGTCCACCTTAATATTCCCAATTTCCCTTCTGCTGTCCTATCTGGCTTTGTGTCCTTGTGTCTAAAAGAATAAAAAGACAAGATGTCAGATTGGGCAATTAGACATGAAGCTCTGTGGAATCGAGTCCCAAAGGCAGTCGGTATGTAGGCCACGTATGGTAAGTGCCCAGGTCCCTGTTCACGCCGTGTGCCATGTGACACATTGTGACCATGGTAACATAAAGTGATACACTGGCGATTAAGTGACCCTTCAAAGTTCCAGTCACAGCAAAAGTGCAATTCTGTTCTTCAGGAAGAAATGCAGAAGCAACAGACAGAAGGTAGAAGAGTCTTGAAATCCTCCACCAAGGTATATGTTTACTCTCACAAAGGTTAGAGTTCTGTGCTGAAGGGGAATAATTAGAGGAATGACGAAACTCTACCCAGCCGAACCTTGAAGAAACTGAAGCTTGGCACATATTTCGAAAGAAAAAAAAATCTGTAGTTACACTTCTCGTGGGTCATGGGTCATGGGTCATGAGTGAGACTGCTGTTTAGCATCTCATGTTCAGTTACTGCCTGATATACTTAGAATATCTGTTGTTTGCTCAGATATAGTACACTGTGTCTGGTGTGACTTGGTGACTGGTTGGTGTATTTTTAACGTGCAGTAAAAGAACCATTGTGGGGAAGTGTAATGCAAATGCCTCGTAACTGTGTTGGTTTCAGATTAGCGGTGACAACAGGAGCAACATTCCTGTTCTGAAAGAAAACGAGATTCCTTTGCCAAAGGTGTTTAAAATCCTAAAGGTCTTCAAGAAGGTATTCAGATAGCAGTTACTAAAACCTGTCATCAAGTTTCAGTAAGGAAGCTGCAATGTAAAATGTACCCATTATCTTAGATTACACATCACTGGTATACAGTATCATGTTCCCTGTTACAGTTTAAGTAAGTTTAGTCTAGCTTTAGAAATGTTACATGTTACAGTTAATATAGTTATTTCATTAACATGTCTGCTATGGCTGTGTTATTATAACTACCCTGTCTGGACAAGAAATATTCATCTATGTGTTTCCTGTTGAATCAGTTTGAGTTATCGGTTGTCACACTAGGGTTAGTTATATTTGCCTACTTTTTGTGATCTGTCCAACAGAGTATTGTTAGCAGAGACACAGTACTGAAAAGCCTGTAATTTGTCTGGTATTATCATTGAATGCTCACATAAGCTAGCAATCAGTGTCCTCATTTGACCTGTTTGTGGAAAGGCTTCTGTACTACTGTAAATGTCCCTCCACCCTCATTACAGCATCTGTCCTCTTCCCTCTGCTCTGGACAGACTGATCTCTCCACCCTCCGTCTCCATCCCACTCCTCTCTTAACCCCAACACATTCTCTCCCAGAATGCACTGCTGCTCCCTCTCCTAACCTTTCTCCCTCTTCTTCATCTTCCTCGTCCTCTACGCCAAAAGAGGTAACGTCATCATCAGATTCCAAACCACTTTTAAGAAGCCGCTGATCTGATCTGTCCTGATCTGTTCTGATCAGTTCTGATCTGTCCTGATCTGTACTGATCTGTCCTGATCTGTTCTGATCTGTTTCCCTCTGCTTTCTGACCATCCTTTCTGATTGTTTTTCTCCACTGGCTTTAAACAAAATCCGTACGTCTCAGCTACGAGGGGCTGAGTCTTGTGAACAGGAGATGCAGAGAGACTCACTCAAAGGGCAACATATGGTGAGTTTCCCATGAGGGAAGCAGTGCTGTGTTTGACTAAATAATTACAGTGAGTATAGATTTAACACATGTATATGTTTACAGTCAGTACAGATTGCACAGGTATATAATTACAGTGTGAATAGGTTTAACGCAGGTATGTAATTAGAGTGAGTATAGATTTAACAGGTATATAATTACAGTGAGTATTGATAATCTGCAGCAGTAATCTGCCAACATAGAGCAGATCCACTTTACTTGGTACTGAGTTTCCACACTGTACATAATGATATTCAAGTATACTGGAACTGGGGGGAATAAAAACTATGGTTAATAGAGAAATTCTGAACACATTTGGATTCAGCGTGCAAAAATACATAATAAACAGGTCTATTTTTTTGCAGCAAACAAAGTGTTCCTTATGGCCGGGCCAGTGCACAGGCACTGCCCTTTGAACGTCTGTGATTGTCTGTGGTTGTCTGTGATTGTCTGTGATTGCAAGCACCTGAATGCTGCATCAGTGACTGTAGGAGAAGCAGCTGTAAACACACCGAATGGGGCTTTAATGGGGTGGTGTCAGTTAGGCGGAGGCGGCCGTGTTTTAGGAGCAGGTGTGAAGTAGTGGAAGCAGAAGCAGAAGCAGCCGCACCTGCAGGGAGGCGATCAGCCTCAGAATCAGCTGCACGTGTGTGTTGCCATCAGGTATAGATTAATGGCTTCTTAGAGAGTCGGAGCCTTCTGATGTCTTCTCTAAACTAAGAGCAACATTAAACCTCCTGTTTGCAGAGCACTCTTAAGATCCCAAACAGGAGTTTCACTCTACGGAAGCCCGGAGGTGTGGCGTGCAGGTGTGTGACGATGCTGTGCTAGTCACCTGCTCCCTTGCATCATCACCCAGTGTGTGTTTAGCTTCGCTCTGTCTAGCATGACAGACACGCTTGAGATGATCCTGTCTGGTCCTGCTCCTTCCTTGGCGTAGATCTGTATTCCACACCGTTCTCTCCTCCCTGACCAGATGTTGGACCTAAAACACTTTCCTTTTCTAAAATTGCTCATTATCCTTCTCAGCTAGCAGCGAGTCCTTTGGTTGCAGTACAAAATAACTCTGAGTAAAGAAAACTGCAGTAGAATATGTGAAATGCCTCAGGAATAAAAGATTAGCACCTACGTCGAACGGAGAGTATCTACCAAGCCAGAAAAGGGATTGCATCTCGTGTGGTGCGCCATGTCATCTGGGTGTATATTGTCTTTTACTCACATTTCCCCCCGAACATCTCAAGCAGCCCTAAATCTCTGCCCCTCCTCCCCTCTCACCATGCCTCTTCTTGCCCCACCCCACTCTGGGAATGACCCCTGTGGTGGTAGGGGTGCGGTTCTGGAAGCTGCTTCCCATCTATGAGTGCGACCTCAGGTCAAAGGCCACGTGCTCAGCCTCGCTGGTCAGTCCCAGGGCGTGGAACCAGGACTGTCTCTGTGGACTCTTCACTTCCATTAAGTGATGTGTGTCAGTACATGGATCCAGCACTACTGAAATGTTTATTTTGCCATTCAGTATTCAGTTTAGCACTGAATGCTGACTGTTCATAATATAGGTGACTACAATAAAGTAGACAAAATCAATTATTAAAACACTACCAGATTATATGCTGGTAGGATCCAGAAAGTCTGAAAGTGTTTTCAGCTTGGAATGGCTTGTTCCAAGAGTTTCAGCGTAACTTGTGGAGAGTTTCAGGGAGTCGTGGCTCTGTGATTACGTATGATGGTATGAAGGTATGAGCGGTATGTAGTGTGCATCGTGAAGCTGGATTTTTCCGACCTGACAGTGAATGTTTTTTCTGGTTCCAAGCATTCTGACAGGAAACCTCAGTGAAATTTTTATCAAATCACATATCGGTATTTCATTTCTTTTATGCTTTTTGAGGTGATTCACTGACATCTAATCTGCTTCAGCACAATCTGATCCACAACGATTCACACCATTGACTCCATTCAAAGGCAGCGTACAGATGGCTGCATATATTTCCACTGTGGCCCCTCTGACTGCCTTTTTTGTCCCTTTGCACCCAAGGGTTCTTCTCGGAGGGACCCTCCCCAGACGCTGGGTGACGCGTGTCATGTGTGTAAGAGGCGCGTGTATGCAGTAGAGTGCCTCAGCGCTGGGGGCCTGTTCTTCCACAGAGACTGTGTCCACCGTGACACCTGCAGCTCTCCGTCATGCCGTGGGGAGTACGCCTTCGACGCAGAGCAGGGTATGTCACGCCACCTTGTGGTCTCTGCGCTGCTTTAGCATTCGTCAAGACTCGGGAAGTGCGGGAATGTGACGTACACCCTCCCTGCCGGCCGTTAACTGCCTGTTTTTGCCGTCGTAGGGAAGCTGTACTGCAAGCTCCATTGCCCTCAAAAGAAATGTGCGGTGAAACGCGGGAGCGCTCTTAATCTGCGGAAGGTAAACCATCACCATGTCTGCTCTCTGCACAGCTGGTGAAGGACGTCTGTCTGAAATGTCCTGTTTCTGTGGAAGCTGTGTACTTCACTGCAGTTTTTAATCCCTCTCTCTACCCAGTTCCCCTCTTGCCAGGCGCCTGAAGGAACCGCCCACAGCAGCCTCAGCCGGTGTCCCGCCGGTGATGACAGCTCCCTGCGGCAGCCAGCAGGTACCCTGCGCGCGGTGCTGAGGCGGGGCATGCGCTGGCCGCTGCAGCTGGGCCGGGCCGTGTGCTCCACCCCCCGCCGCATGGCCCACTGGCTGGGCGCTGGGGCACGCGCCCTCCGCCTGCATGTCCGCGACAACGCTGAGGACTACGCCTACCTGTACGAGCTGCTGAGTGTGGGCGGGCCCCTGCTCGTCGCCCTGCACGAGCTCATGCAGCAGCTGTGGGTGGAGGCTGGTCCTCTACACCACCAACCCCTGCAGGAGTGGCTGGAGCAGCACCTGGGCTACTGGCTCCTCACGTAGCTGCTAAGAAAGAACCCCTGCCGGGTCTCGCCCAGGCTCCGCCCACGCTCCTCCTAGGCTCCGCCCACGCCCCTCCCAAGCTCCGCCTATGGTCTGCCTTCAGCTACCTAGTTATTAACCACTGACCTCCAATTGTGCAGCAAAAAATTGTTGAGAACGACTGTATTCTTAACTAGAATATGTTTATTTTTTTCATGATGAAAAATGCTGTATGAACTCAAAGTGGCTCCAGTTTGTCACATATTTTCTTTTCCCAAGAGTTCGGAAATTGAACAATTGGTCCTGGAACAATCCCAGCCATTGTGCACTGGCTTCTTCCAGGAACTGCAGTTCAGTTTCACTACAGTTTTTAAAAATATATAAAAAAGGAGGGGAAATTTTTAAAAATTGCTAAACACAACTTAAAGCACTTTAATAAATGGGCCACATGAGATCATGCTAATGTAGGACTTGAAGTGGTGTTTTAGGAGTGGTGTTTTACGAGTGGTGTTTTACGAGTGGTGTTTTATGTCTGCATGCTTTCTTTAGTAATTGTGAATTATTTTGCTTGGACACTTTACTTAACCAGACTGGGCTAGTGTTGAACAACATTACCTGTTCTGCTTACAGTCACATGCAGAGAAACTGTCAAATCAAACCGGGTGTTGTCATCCAGGACACACTCATGTCCCACTCACAAACATAAGTGTCTTAAGGTCCAGCAGAGACGTCTTTCTTTCTGGATATCTCTTCTTTCTACGTTCATGCTTTATGAACTTCAAAGTCAAATGTTTAACTGTTGATTATAGTTTGGTTAACAACCTATTCCTCCATGAAAGAAAACACGTTGATTTTAAGTATGTTAAGAGTCACAAAACTGTTATCTGGTAACATACTGGTGTCATGTGGTCCCAGTACATTGTGTTGACAGACTGGTGCAGACTCAGAGAATGTTGTCTGTGCACGTATTTAAGAGCATCATGCTGCATGAAGCCAGTAACGTAATTCCACTTCTCAGCGTACCACTTGTGCTGTGACACAACTGTCAAAGCTGATCAGACACACGCAGGACACACACTGTCACCATACGCACACCTCTATGTCTGGTGCTAAGAACTGTACGATGAAAGCAATACAAAAATAACACTGTAACGTGGAGAGCGTCCCTTCATCAAAGCCTCTGGACCTTTTTAGTCTGACTACCTATTGTCACATGCGGTGTCACTGAGCTGATTCAGAGTGCACTGCCGAACTACATTTGTCATGCCAGATTCCTCCAGGACGAGAGGGAACACGATCATGACTCGTACGACTGGTTTTATACTGAGAAAATGTATTTTGTATGCACTGGAATATTTATATTGTACTGTTCTCTCCATTGGCAATGTTCAGCTGTATACTTTTGTTTATTTTTTTCCATTTGAAGAATGAGCTCAGCTTCCTACCACGTGTACGCAAATAGAGGCGAACTGACTGAATGTGCACAGAACAGTGTATGTTTCTAATACGGCATGAAGTTTGAAGTTGCATTGCTGTGCGCCACTCTCTTCCGTAAGCCCGTGGTTTGGTCGGCTTTGTTATGTTATATATATACACACGCATTCATTTGTCTTCTCTTTCCTCTCATCGACTCGTAGTCTTCTCATCCCATTCTGCTGAGTCCACCCCCGAGCCGCTCTGAGTCCCGCCCCCCTCGAGGTGATTGGCTGCACGGTGTGCGTGAGGCGCTCACCTGCGTGAGCCCACGTTGCATGGTCGCACGCACCTGCTTTTTGAGCTCACGTCCCCCGCACTGCCGAAAAAAAAGGCAGCAGGCTTTGCGCGCATGGCGTAGCGACGGAGCCATCCTGAGACACTACGGAGATCGCCGTAGCACAGAGGACTGGCAGTACGCGGTCGGGTCACGCGGGTGGGTCGGGTCACGCGGGTCACGTTCCCTGTGACTCGGCATCTCTGCTGTGCAGCAGCACATGGTCCTGGGCGTGACGCTGCGTTTGATGTGTCACAGTGCCGGGAAAGGAATGCCGGGTGGTCCCTCCCTTTCGCCTGCTGCCTCGTCATGACTAACAGGAGTGCTGCTGTAGGTCTTTAACCCTCCTCTCCTGTGTGAACTCACCACAGGCTGTCGGTTCCACACTGTTCATGTTCTCTTCTCTGTTTCAGAGGCTGCTTGCATTGCCAAAACCCAGCCAGAGATTTTTCTTGTGCCCCTTTTAAAAATGGGATTCAGGCTCTGCTAAAACATTTAGCACATTTACAACAGCACCTTTTACCAGACATGTTGTAAAACTGTAAACAAAAATGATCAGCAGTAAATTCTATATCTTGTTTTTGTTTTATTTGTGTTAAGCCATATGCTTCATACATCTAATAAATGATATGAGCAAGATGAATTTCTTAGGATTTTTTATTCATAAATGCATAAACAGTTGTTTCCATTGTGAGACTACATAAACTGGCCATATAAGTGTAGCTCGGAGCTTGGTGTTGGATATAGGGCTTAACCCAAAGTGGGCTCTAAGCATTCTTTCCACTGTCAGATGGAGCCATTTTGTACTTCGACAGAGTCTGGCGTGAGGGGTAACGTTGGTGTTGAGTGGCTTCGTGTCTCGGGCTGTACTGATAAAGCCCAGAGTATTCCCCACATCTGAACCTTCTCCCGCACCTGGCAACACAGAGGAGGAGGCCATCTGTCTGCGTGGCAACAGCCAAACCACAGCCACCTCCTCTCTCAGAGTAATCTCGTCACATGAGTATTTCAGATCAGTGAGTCCACACAGAGCTTTGGTCATTCTTCTTTTATAGTGGCACAGAGCATGGGGATTCAGTGCCTGGTCAATATCACTCTTCTGCACCTTCACAAAAAGTCCATTTTACCTCCCTTACTGTCCTTGGACGGAAAATTATCTTTTGCTACGAAATGGTAAAGTAGTTCGAAAGAAGCGAGATCAAACCGAAGCGGTCTGGCATCTGGTTGTCAGGGTTCCTCATTCACTTATGATGACCACTTAAACGTGAAAAACATTTTGCCCTTCAGAGTAATTATTTAGGCTTCCTAATAATGTGATAAACCATTCCAGCATGGAACAGATATGTAAAGAATTCTGAACATGGAGCTGTGTTGTGAGTGTTGTGTGATGGGAACATTCACTGGCCTTCAGGGTCCTGTTATTGGGCCACTAGCTCAGATGTGTCATAAAGGTTCTCATTTCTCCATTAGGGTTTAAAGAATAGTCCATGTCGTAAAGGTTCTCATTTTTGCATTATGGTTTATAGAACATTTTGTGTCATAAAGGTTCTCATTTCTGCATTAGGGTTTAAAGAACACTCCGTGTCATAAAGGTTCTTATTTCTGCATTAGGGTTTAAAGAACACTCCGTGTCATAAAGGTTCTTATTTCTGCATTAGGGTTTAAAGAACACTCCGTGTCATAAAGGTTCTTATTTCTGCATTAGGGTTTAAAGAACACTCTGTGTCATAAAGGTTCTTATTTCTGCATTAGGGTTTAAAGAACACTCTGTGTCATAAAGGTTCTTATTTCTGCATTAGGGTTTAAAGAACACTCTGTGTCATAAAGGTTCTTATTTCTGCATTAGGGTTTAAAGAACACTCTGTGTCATAAAGGTTCTTATTTCTGCATTAGGGTTTAAAGAACACTCTGTGTCATAAAGGTTCTTATTTCTGCATTAGGGTTTAAAGAACACTCTGTGTCATAAAGGTTCTTATTTCTGCATTAGGGTTTAAAGAACACTCTGTGTCATAAAGGTTCTTATTTCTGCATTAGGGTTTAAAGAACACTCTGTGTCATAAAGGTTCTTATTTCTGCATTAGGGTTTAAAGAACACTCTGTGTCATAAAGGTTCTTATTTCTGCATTAGGGTTTAAAGAACACTCTGTGTCATAAAGGTTCTTATTTCTGCATTAGGGTTTAAAGAACACTCTGTGTCATAAAGGTTCTTATTTCTGCATTAGGGTTTAAAGAACACTCTGTGTCATAAAGGTTCTTATTTCTGCATTAGGGTTTAAAGAACACTCTGTGTCATAAAGGTTCTTATTTCTGCATTAGGGTTTAAAGAACACTCTGTGTCATAAAGGTTCTTATTTCTGCATTAGGGTTTAAAGAACACTCTGTGTCATAAAGGTTCTTATTTCTGCATTAGGGTTTAAAGAACACTCTGTGTCATAAAGGTTCTTATTTCTGCATTAGGGTTTAAAGAACACTCTGTGTCATAAAGGTTCTTATTTCTGCATTAGGGTTTAAAGAACACTCTGTGTCATAAAGGTTCTTATTTCTGCATTAGGGTTTAAAGAACACTCTGTGTCATAAAGGTTCTTATTTCTGCATTAGGGTTTAAAGAGCACTCCGTGTCATAAAGGTTCTCATTTCTGCATTAGGGTTTAAAGAACACTTTGTGTCATAAAGGTTGTAAAATGTAAAAAATGATTTTTTACATTAGGGTTTAAAGAGCTGCTTTTCACTCTCGGTCCTGGAGGGCTGCAATAACACAGTTCAGTTACTTTACATTGTTGTGTGTGCTCAACAGCCCAGCCAATTACCAACCCCTTTAAGGAGTCCTTAAACTACCCCTTCAGCTGCCCTGTCAGGAGCTGGGGTGGCGTTCGGGGGAGATATTGAAAGGTAGGAGCAAATGGCCAGTGCTGTCTCTCTCCTACTAGACCTACTAGAGTGCTCACTAAACATCTCCTCTCCCCATGGATTCAACCCGTCTGGGTTTGTCTCTTTCTCACTCAAGCATTAGGCTCCTCTGAAATGAGACCAAAGTCTCCCTGTCCCACACATGGACATGCCTGAGGGTACTTGACACTACTTTACCATTTAACCTTACACTGAATAAGAGGGCTCGATTTCCATGGTGCATTTAACATGTAAACACGTCATGTGTAAAATGGTTCATTTTGCTATGTTACTGGGTTTAGGTGGTGGGTTAGTCAGGCAATAGAGGTCTATGATGGAGTATGCACTCGTTTCATATAAGCAGTGACAGAAAGTGTAACATCAACTTGAATGTCAACATTCAGACCTCGCTATGTAATCAAGGCCAATCAACAGCTTTTGTCAAATTTGAGAGAATCTGCCTTAAAATGGGCAATTCAAGTAATAGACTCAGAGCTGTTGTTTCTCTGTGGTACTTGCAGTACATTCTGTAATAAAAACAATTAATAGAACATATTTTTGTCTTGATTAAACACTTCTCTGAAGTACCCTATTTTGCAGGTTTACCTTGATCAAATCAACTTAAGCTGTGGGAGAAATTACATTTATTCAGGTCTCTGAAATTAAATAGAAACAAAATTGGTGTGTAATGCCATCTACTGGCGGAATCATTACACAACTCCATTTGTTACTTGTGGATTTGGACATTAGGTAAACGGGTACGCGCTAACGCGGTACGCGCGTCTGACAGCCTTATTAACCCAAAATTGAAACATATAGTGCTTAATTTACTATTTACAGTGAAACTGCAATGCAGACTCAAGAAGTGACAGCTGCAGCTAATAATGAACGGTAATTGTCATTTTAGTGCTTCTGCTTATGATAATAAAATTGCTGTTCTTAGGTTTATAGTTAGATTTCGAAATCATATTTGGAATTTAAAACCATTATATTCACAGGTAGCCTAATAATTAGAATTCTGCTTAGAAATTGGTACATCTCTAGGTTCATTTCCATGCCAGTCATGAAAATTAACTACCTATAATACATTTAGTTGAAGTTTTAAATTAAAACGGCAGTTTGAAAGCTTGTTTATGACAAATTTTCTGGGCTTGTGAGTGAACGGTCTACTTATCAGGTTTCAATATTTTGCCACTAGAGGGCATTGGTCATACGAGCACACTAAAGCGCTTATTCTTCGTTTTGTTTCATGGTTAATATACTTCAGGTCATCTAGTTTCAAGCCATGGTTCAAACACCGATTAAATTAAAAATGTTTAAGGTTATGTACTATCACTTGTAAACTTTACCTATCCTCTGACTCAGGCATACTATTTTTCCTGATGTCAAAAGACTGCTGTGTTGAATAATAATTTAGAGGTTTTACATATATTTTACAACATTATATTTTCCAAATAGCTTGTTAATCTCTTGACACAGTACATATGTACATGTGTGCACCACAGCCCCCTAGTTATCACTAGTGTGTGTGTGTTCTGACTGCACAGATGGGTAAATGCGGAGGACAAATTTCGATTGGGGTGAAAATCACAATTGACAATGTGGCTTGACTTAACTTAACTTAACATAACATATTCCAAATAGCTTGTTTATCACTATGAATAACAAGAGAAACTAGTATTACTACTACTACTACTGCTACAACTACTACAACTACTACTAATAATAAATAGCTTAGAGAGGTATATTTCTGCCATTTTGTGTATTGCTGTCTCCATCGAAGAGATGAGTGGGGGAGGAGAGATGGTAGGAGACAGGGGAAAGGTGGAGGATGCTTATGAACATCTCGATCTCACATCACATCTGTCTAGCTGAAATAAACAGTGACCTTCAATAAAACTGGCTTGGGAGGGGGTGGGGGTCTGAGTTGGGAGACCACGCTTCATATGAGTTGGAGCTTTTCTGTTTCTTACTCATTTCTTCTTTAATCCTCCCTCCAATTCCGGCTGACCGGTTTAAACATTTCTATTATTTCCTGCATGTTGCGTATAGGTTATCTATGTATTAACTAACATGTGCCATTTACAATTGAATCATGTGGCAAGGGGTGAACATTAGAAAACCATTTAAAACAGCGCCCAGTCTTTGCTTACGCCATTCATGGAAACAGATATCCAGTTCCAAAGCATTTAGTTCAATCATGCTGGCCAGATGATCTCTTCTGCATTGGATTACTGGTGCGTCAGGAGTGCAGCATGTCAAGCCTGGAGAGAGACAAGGACAGCGAGATGGGAAGACCACCCACGCTGGTCAGCAGAGACACTGCACTCACAGCTCAGCTCTCCGTGTGCTGCACGTGTGCACGTGCACATGTGGGCCCGTGCACCGCCTGCGCTCCACGTCCATCCACGTGACCTTCCTTCCTGTGTGTTTCCTGAGGACGCAGCGCAGAGGTAAGCCTCCGTTTGGGTCCGTTTGGGTACCGTTTCGGTCCTGTTCTTATGCATGGGCCTTGTTTTGAGCCAGCTCCATGCTAGGAACATTCTGTGTCCACGAGAACACGGCGTTCTGCTGGCCCCGCCCACGAGGGGGTCGCTGTTCCAGGGTTTCGGCCGCGAGTCAGAGGGGTGACCTTGGGGGCCAGGCTGGTGCTGTCAGGTGCAGTGCTTTCACACAGCAGGGGTGGAGGGCACAGATCCAGGGAGAGAGAGAGAAAAGACCGTGAGGACTGACTGAAGAGGAGTGAAGTGTGTGTGTGTGTGTGGGGGGGGTTGTTTTCCGCATGTGACCCAGGCCGTGGTGACCTCGGCGGGGAGGCGCAGAGTAGCAACATGGAGGCCGGAAGCCCAGAGCTGGGGATGAGAGGAGCAACGAGGGGAGGAGAGGGGTAAAGGGGGGAGAGCGGGGGAGGGGGGGGGGCAACACACAGCTCTCCACCACGCTGCTCCGGCTCTGAAGCCCTGCAGATGCCGACTGAGCCGCAGAGGCAAAGCAGCAGATCAAACGCAGCTGAAAGGAGTCATGAAGGAGCAGACCGGCCTCTCCCACACACCACAGCCACCGGCTCACGCCAGGACGGAGGACGTTTTCAGCATTCTACACACCACAGGGCAGGCCTAGCGCAAGTGGAGGATTTGATATTAGCATAGTGAATAAAACCTGGGAAGGTCACATGTGGGAAATAAGACACCCGGAACCCACTTCATGTCTCTTACCCAAGTCTCGAGCATGTTCATGGTCTCTGTTAGCTGCTAATGAAACATCGCCTAAGGTGACATATAACTTTCAACGCATGTTTACATTTATAGCATTTAGTAAACATTATTAAGCATTTAGCCTTATCCAGAGTGACTTGTCTGTAACAATATGACAGAAGGTGCACTCCTCGGAAACTGACCCGAAGACTTTGGTGGTGCCTCTTGCTCATGCTTCCTCTTGATGACTCTACCAGAAAAGCAACAGCAGTACTGTTAAAAATAGAAATTATAATAAATATATATAATATATAAAATAAAACTACGACCATACGACCCCACGCAGCAGCCGCGGGTCCGGAAGTCAGCCGGGAGGGGAGACGGCGGGGTGTCGTTAGCTGGACGTGGCCCCGCCCTGCTTGCGACCCGCACGTCCTGTGCCGCTATGCTGTATTACGGAGGTAAATTGAACGCGTCGCCGTCTCGCTTTTCGCTCTGAATGGTCTTATCTCAGGTGGGGAAGTACTGCAATACACCTAAACGCTATTAGCATTCGAAACTGAATTGAGTTGAAAATTGCATTGTAATACATAGCAGAAAGTAACGAGGGTTAGAAATTAAGATGGGAAAGGAGCATATGAAATATGAAATTATCAGGTGGTACTGAGTGGGTTTTTTTTTCCTAATTAGCACTTGGATGCAAAACATCTCTTTTGTTTGAATTAGAAAACATTTTCCTTTTCAGAAACATGCTCACATGAACCCTAGTCATCATCTGTTACAATTCGTATTTCTCATTATGAAGCATCTCCTTCTTTGATGAAAGCACTATTCATATAGTAGTCAGCCACGCTAGAAGATCAGAAAAGCAGCACTCAGTGCACAGTTGTGTCCCTCAACGCCGTTGCCCAATCCACAAGAAGACCAGCCGAAGATCTTAGAATATAACTGAAAATGTCTACTTGAGTGCCTGTGGCAAAGCTATGGCCTGTACGCTGCTTGTTCACGTGGCTTTGGGGAGATAATTGTCTCAGATGCACAGAGAGGGATCTCAGAGGTTTTGTGGATCAGGTCCTTCGTCATAAAAAAGCAGTTCAAAGTAGACTAGCCTTGCAAGCGTAATGAAATGGTAATGAAAATGAAAAGGGCGAACAGTGACCATAACAGTTAATAAACTCAGTAAATGTGCATCTCCTCTGAGCTGCTGTAAACATTTTAGATATGATGGACTGCACAAACTGTATTGCTATTATTATTATTATTAGTAGTAGTAGTAGTTATAGTAGTAGCTGATCTAATTTTCCCTGTCAATAATATTTCCAATGTGTGTCAGCCATGCGTTTTGCAAAAGACAGATCTGATAATGGCTTGCATCACAGTATTGGTACCATCACAGCATCACTGTATTGGTGCCATCACAGCATCACAGTATTGGTGCCATCACAGCATCACAGTATTGGTGCCATCACATCATCACAGTATTGGTACCATAACAGCATCACTGTATTGGTGCCATCACAGCATCACAGTATTGGTGCCATCACAGCATCACAGTATTGGTACCAGCACAGCATCACAGTATTGGTGCCATCACATCATCACAGTATTGGTACCAGCACAGCATCACAGTATTGGTACCATCACAGCATCACAGTATTGGTACCATAACAGCATCACTGTATTGGTACCATCACAGCATCACAGTATTGGTACCATTACATCATCACAGTATTGGTACCATCACATCATCACAGTATTGGTACCATCACAGCATCACTGTATTGCTGCACCGGTAGCACCACTGAAAAACACCTTAAACATTGTTTTCTTATTTTTTGTCAAATTAATACTGAAATCCAGTAGTGATTATTTATATCAGCCTTTTTCCGTCTCTGTGAATAATTCCCTAGGGAAATGGGGATTTCTGAAAAAAAAAAGAAAAATAGCGTTTTAGAACAGATTAAAATCTTTCAAACAGATAAAGTAGTGCATGCAGTTCCAGTCTCTCAATTAATACACCACACTGGTACTAAAACTGCGTCTTAAATCCCAGGTATTGCAAATATGACTCGGGGTGCGCACTGAGGCCCGAAGGATAACGTGGTTACATTTTAGATTAGTAGCATTTATAATTAATTTGTATAAAATTAGATCTATCCTTTCAGTATCTCAAGCGTGTGGAAAAAACAAAAGAAGCATTTATGATACCCATTAAAATGTGCTTGGCTGTTCCACACAGCGTGGACTCCCCGAATCCGCGGACCTTTTCCTTTCTGGATTTAACCAACAGAAAAAGGGTGGGACTTGGTAACGAAAGGAAACACTACTGTGAGACGGAACCGAATATCTTGGAAGCCGAAAAGAAATACTGGGCATTCCATTTTACAAGGGCGATATAAAGACTTGGACGTTCACAACTTCTATTCTAGCCGAGAAGTCAGTTGTGAATAATCACCGATATGGCTTCATCGCCGCAGAAATCACCGTCCTCTCCAAAATCTCCGACCCCGAAATCGCCTCCCTCGAGGAAGAAGGACGACTCTTTTCTCGGGAAACTTGGAGGAACTTTGGCAAGACGAAAAAAAGCAAAGGAAGGTGTGAGCTACGGGTTTAGTCGCCATTATTCCTCCTGACAGGGCATTTACCTGGATTAACGGTCACCATAGTGAGGCGCTGGATTAGAACTCAGATGTTTAAATGTCAAATAAATTTAACGTCGCGTCAAACGGACGGATATTGGTGATTTTTGTTTAGCTTTGCAGGCCATGTCGTTTTCAGTTTTTGAAAATAACAGTTCAGTGTCATAATTTGTAAACACTGCGTTAAGGAAGGAATGTTTGCACATGAACCTTTGAGTACATAATAGGGTAAAACAAAAACGCTTTTATTATTCTAACTTATTGTATTGAGGATTTTGCAAGCTATGATAAAGAACATAGTCTTGGCATATTGTTGTTCACAGTTAGGATCTGGCCTGTTTGACCAGGCTGCTCAGTATTTAGCCTATGGTAAACTTTCTTCACTTTCTCTCAGCGCAGTGAGTGCGGGAGTTACCCCTCCAAGTGTTTACAAAACGCTCCAAGTCTCTGCCTTAACCATATATGGAAAATAGTTGCCTGCAGCATCACAAATGAAGCTTGTGGTTTAGGAAACAATCTTCCTCACGATCTGATTTACTGCTGAATGAAATGTTTCTACACTCTGCTTTTGAACGTTAAACACAAAGCCCTGGCCTAACGGTGGTCACGCTGGCCACATCATACATAAGTGAGTGACTAGGGTAAAGAGCATACATTTGTAATTTGCTGCCTGTATTTCCATTCTGTTAAAAAGATACTAATATTGAAGGAAAGTAATTTTATAGCAAAGCAGTTCTTGTCCCCCTCTGCTCTGCATACAGCTGAGCCCAAGCTAGGGCTGTGTCATGCGTGCGAACAGAAATTACTTGGTTTTATTTCATTCCATTCAGAGCTTGCTTGGTCCCATATGGTAGCAGCATATTTAGTTATGAACACTGCGACTTGCAGACAATCTTTCAGAGAGAAAGACACACAGGCATGAGACAGACCAATATGTCTTCACAGGCAGAGAGTGTCAGCAAAAATATCATGGGGCATTTGCGTTATACATTCAGGCTAATAGGTGTATGTGTGTCGCCGGACACGCTGACACATATGTATTGCTTTTTATTAACATTTGCTAGCACAGTTGAGCACAGTTCAGACAGATGATGTAATGGGAGTACTGATTAAAAACAGGATGTTGATGTCTCTTGGGATGTCAGCGTAGAGGTTTGCAGCCGTTTCCCATAGGCAGTAGCTCCTGAGGTTGGCCAGCGTGGATTAGATTGCGTAGTACACGGTGGAGCAAGGCAGTGTAGCAGGCCTCGCCGGTGTCCCGGGGTGTGGCATGCCAAGTGTTGCTTCACAGTGTGTGGGATGAGGATGTTCAGCGTAATATCACGAAGCAAAATCTGTAGGCATTCAGTACATTCAGAGCCATTTACAAACCAGGAACTGCTATACCGCACAGCCATAACTAGAACGTAATTACGTTCTAATATAATCAGTGCATGCGCATGTCTAAATGACATCTTACTAGTTCCGGTAAAGTTTGCAAATTATTTTTGAATTACAAAGCAAATTGTTCTCAAACTTTTGAAATCACAAAATGCTCCGAGTCATGTTTGGTCCCCTTTGAAAGTGAATATGGTGAGATGTGCATTGATCCAAGGGCCGAGTTGTAGCTCTTTTGTTAACCCAGACGTGTTTGGGCCTGAATGCATAACATTAGATGTGGCACTCGGAGACACCTCCCCCTGGTAAAACCAATAGTACATAACTGACCACTAATGATGAGAGGCACAGTCTGGTGCAAAACATACTGGTGATAAAGTGAGAGATTTTGTGTCTCCTCTTATTTGTCAGCTGCCCCAAATATATAGCAGTATCCTAATAAGTAGCCTAGTTTAGCATTTTTTAAAATCTGTTGAGTAACGGATTACTTGGGAAGCAATATGTCCATGTCCATAGATGAATAACAAAATGTGGTATCATTGATGCTTTTTGTAGTTTCCGAGCTCCAAGAAGAGGGTATGAACGCTATCAACCTGCCCCTGAGCCCCACCCCTTTTGAACTGGATCCTGAGGACACCATGCTGGGTAAAATTTGCATTGCATTGATGTTAAGGTTAAGTTAAAATCTCAGTTTTCAATCAGAGATTTCTCATGTGGTCTTTAAATTGCAATATGAACACTTTATCCCTAAAGAGGAGAATGAAGTCCGCACGATGGTTGATCCAAACTCCAGAAACGACCCCAAACTCCAAGAGCTGATGAAGGTATCTTTGCTCCATCGTCATGAATGAGCTTTAGACATACGAGTTAAATGTGTCATCCTCACCCAATAAATAAAGTGTTCAATAAGATGTAATGGTTCATTCCATCTGATAATCACAACTTTACTTCGAATACAGGTTCTTATTGATTGGATCAATGACGTTTTGGTAGGAGAAAGGATCATTGTAAAAGATCTGGCTGAAGATCTTTATGATGGACAAGTTCTTCAGAAGCTTTTTGGTAATGCCTTGTGCATCGCTCCTCAAATAAACAAAAACAACCGTCCATCCTACAGATTCATGTTACCTTCACATCTGTTTCATCTAAAAAAAAAAACGAAGTTGCTCATTTGTTATCGGATTTTAGAGAAGCTGGAAGGAGAGAAGCTTAATGTTGCTGAGGTCACGCAGTCTGAAATCGCCCAAAAACAGAAGCTTCAGACAGTGTTGGAGAAGATCAATGACACCCTTAAAGTGTCCACCAGGAACATCAAATGGAACATTGACTGTAAATGGCGTCCAAATCTTTTCTGATTGATTCCATTTGGAATATGTTTGTTCTATTTGGTTCTATTTATGTTGATTATTCAACAGTGAGTTTTTACAAAGTGATACCTGGTCCGGCAGCTCACTGACCCCTACTGTGTATTCCTCAGCTGTCCATGCTAAGAGCTTAGTGGCCATTCTTCACCTGCTGGTGGCCCTGTCTCAGCACTTCCGTGCTCCTATCCGTCTCCCAGACCATGTGTCCATACAAGTAGTTGTTGTTCAGGTATTCCATTTCCCCCAAGCTTCTTTCTCATATATGATTTGCATGTACTAACAACTTAGTGCTGCATGGGTATATTATAGAGTAAGATGATGCACGCTTCCCTGATGCTGTTTCTAATACCTATTTTTTGTCATTACTTGCTGATTTGTTTTGCCTTTTCCACAGAAACGTGAGGGTATTCTTCAGTCTCGGAGTATCCAGGAGGAAATTACAGGCAACACAGAGTATGTCATCACTGTTGTGATTCCCCCTTGTCAGTAACTGGTCACAGCTGTGAAAACAAAAATGGTTTTGCTAATATCTTTCCAAAGACAACATTAGATACCACTGAAAGTTAAAGTGAATGGCCAAATCCTGAATTCAAGTGACAGGTGGCTGATGCTGGCAGATGTATTGACACACTGCTGTGATATTTTTCAGAGAAATATTTATAGCCGAGTTCAGGAAAAGGTGAACATTTTAGAGCCCCCCCCCTTGCTGCAACCCCAAAGCTTCTCCAAACCTGCAAAGTGGGAAATGTGTGGTGATGAACCCACAGCGCTATGGGCCCGAGCACTGGGCCTGTCGTCCTGCCAGGTCTCCACTGCCGCCCCGCCCATCCCGATTATTAGCGCTCCAGCGGGCTCAAACCACCTCCCGAGATAAGGGAGCGCATGTGTGTGTGTGTGTGTGGGGGGGTTCTTGGCTGGCACAGGGGCGTGGGCAGCAGCTGCTGGGCCACGCCTCCACCGCGCCAGATTTGAGCGTGAAGCTGGTGGGCATATGTCCACCAGGCCAGAGTCCTAAAACCCAGCGCCGCTTGGTGGCCCAGCTCCGTATGGTGGCCCAGCTCTGTTTGGTGGCCCAGCTCCATATGGTGGCCCAGCTCTGTTTGGTGGCCCAGCTCCGTATGGTGGCCCAGCTCTGTTTGGTGGCCCAGCTCCGTATGGTGGCCCAGCTCTGTTTGGTGGCCCAGCTCCATATGGTGGCCCAGCTCTGTTTGGTGGCCCAGCTCCATATGGTGGCCCAGCGCTGCTTGGTGGCCCAGCTCCGTATGGTGGCCCAGCTCTGTTTGGTGGCCCATAGCTTTGCTGAGCAGCGCCGGCCGTCTCTCTCTGCTAATCTTTGGGTTTGCCTTTTGGGCTCCCTCGATTACAGCCACAGCTGTACATTAAGCCCCTATCACATACCGAACGTCCTTATATGTTTGTTTACATTTTCTTTCCTTTTTCTTATTTTACAGAGCACTTTCTGGACGACATGGTTTGTATTACACAAAAACCAAAATATAAATGTTTTAACAGCAAATGGAGAATAAATGAGTCATTGTTCACCGTTTGATCATTTTGCTTGCATGTGAAAATCACTCCTTCTTCACAGAGCGTGATGCCTTTGACACCTTGTTTGACCATGCTCCAGACAAGCTGAACGTGGTGAAAAAGGTGAGGGCCTCATTCATTCTAAGGCATTATGGGATGATACTCCTAAAGCCTGCCCCACACCATCTGATCATTGCTTTGCAGACTCTCATCACATTTGTGAACAAGCATTTAAACAAGCTGAACCTGGAGGTTTCGGAGCTGGACACACAGGTGACATATCACCAATTACCAATTACCATGCTGTGACCATTCATAGGTGTAGGTCTGGTTCCTGTTAAGCAAAAGTCTGTAAAATGACTGATTTCTGTTTGTTCCGTATCCTTTAGTTTGCTGATGGTGTGTACCTGGTCTTGCTGATGGGACTCCTGGAGGGATATTTTGTTCCTCTCTACAACTTTTTCCTTACACCAGAAAATTTTGATCATAAGGTACTGCTAAGTTTGTTTCATTGATCTGTCTTGCACACAATATATTAGTTTATTGGCTGGAGAAAAGCTTTGTTGATATGAACGAAATATGTGCCAGTTACTCTGTGATGCTCTCACTATTCCGTTATTTTTCATTGTTGACCCTGCTGTACTCTGGTTTGGGTGACTGAATGAAGGGGGAAATCAAAGGCTTTGTAAGACACAGAATATGTCGTCTTTCATGCAGTGTACCTTATTCAGTAGTGTGTGTTAGGAACCAAGGACATACACCTTCGTAAGGAACCCGAAGACAATATTGTCGACTACACACAATTACAATATTATCAACTCCAGAACCATTTCTGCTCTACACTTTCAGTCTTAGGGTGAAGGTTTTTCCCCATTGTTACATTGCTTACAACCTTCTGCTTTCTGTATTATAGGTGCACAATGTTTCATTTTCTTTTGAGCTGATGCAAGATGGCGGTTTGGAGAAACCTAAACCCAGACCCGAGGGTTAGTGTCGTTATGTTCTTATGACATAGTACTAATATTGTGCTGACGTACTGACATAGTGACTGACATAGTGACTGACATAGTACTGACATCATGCTGACACGGTGACTGACATAGTACTGACATATTGACTGACATAGTATTGACATGCTGACACAGTGACTGACATCGTACTGACATAGTGACTGACATAGTACTGATATCACGTTCACACAGTGACTGACAGTACTGACATCATATTGACACAGTGAATGACATAGTACTGACAAACTGACACAGTGACTGACATAGTACTGACATACTGACACAGTGACTGACAGTACTGACATCATACTGACACAGAGAATGACAGTACTCACAAATTGACTGACTTAGTCCTGGTACTGGGTTTAGAAGGTCTCCTTTGCTCAGAAATGCTAAGCCAATCTGCCTGATTACTACAACCAACCTTAGTTTATTCCAGTTAGCTGTAAGTATTGCCATGTGTGTGTGTCTCCAGTGCACATGGATTTCTATAATGTCGCTCTCATGCTGGACTGAATGTTAAGCTAATCACGACACAGACCCGCAGTTATTTGCACCTCACCAATGAGCTTTGATGCTAATGGTGATTGCGCGCTGAATTTAAAATGGCGCCGCAGTTTGACCTGCACTGCAAACGCTCGTACATAATCAGCGTGTGTAAAAAGCGCGTTTATGACGACTACGGTGAAGGAGTGTGAATTAGCCCAACGCATTACACGGCCAGCATGCTTAGCTTGGTGCCGAATGTAAAGATTGTATGTTTGCAATGCGGAGAGGGAATACATCACACGTCTGCTATAATACGTCTGCTGAGCTGATAGCAGCCTCGGTGCCCCTGATTACACTGTAGCCGGTTTTTCCCTCTCTGGCTTGATGCCAATACTGAACGGAACTTGTGTCCCCCTTGTCCTCGTAGACATTGTCAACTGTGATCTGAAGTCCACATTGCGAGTCCTCTACAACCTCTTCACTAAGTACAGGAATGTGGAATGAGCAGAAAGACTGACCAAAGAGAAACACCATTCTGTGCTTCCACACGCCTGAAACACTGCCGCTCTGAAGACCATTACACCCTTATCAGTATTAGCCAAAGATATGTTGAAGTATGCATTATCACTTTCAGTATTTTCATGATATTTCAGAGTATGTTCATTATTTATTCTGCATGCTATAACACCCGTTATTTTTGTTGTTGTAATTATGTCATTGTAAAACAATCAGCAATGAAGGAGCGACATTCATTTGAAGTGAATTGCTAATGCTAATTCGTTGCCTTCCTTTGCTGGTGTGCTCTGCAATAGGAATGCAACCGATTATTTTAAGATTATACATGTTAAATACACGACAATGTATTTTCAGCACAAGAGAGAACTTTCCAGAGGTAGTGTTGAGTTATATGCATCCAGGGCTGTTTTTCTTTTATAATTCCACTTGATCGAAAACTGTTCTGTAACTCCGTCGCTCATGTTTTAGTGTTAGAAATCGATAAGTTCCCTCACTGAAAGAAACATCTTGTGTTTTGGTGAATATGAAGTAAACGGACTAAATTAACTAGTTCAAACTTTGGTCTTTATACTGCTGAATAGAACTAGATGTTTTCTCGCTCGTATTAAACTTCTATATATTGGAAGCAAACAGACATGAATTTTTACCCCCCTCCCCTTACCCCCCCTCCCCAAGGGCATTCATTGAATTCAGACCATAATCTGAGCGTTGCCACTAGTTTGTAAGAATGTAATGTGGGCGTTCGAGGGGAAAATGGATTCCCTTGTGCTGTTTAATATGAAGGTCGCAGTAGTCGTTTGTTTCACTGTTACGTCTTGAATGTCGTCTGTGGGGTCCGCTGGGCCGAGGGAAAAGTGAATTCCTGTCTTTGAAAACGACTGTGCTCTCCTTATTAACCATTGATCATTTTATGCGACTGTTCTGT
Source organism: Brachyhypopomus occidentalis (assembly GCA_020368025.1). Taxonomy (NCBI): domain Eukaryota; kingdom Metazoa; phylum Chordata; class Actinopteri; order Gymnotiformes; family Hypopomidae; genus Brachyhypopomus; species Brachyhypopomus occidentalis. Next base: position 6,828,764 of record JAGXOD010000022.1, read on the forward strand.
GTGCGACTTTGAATGAGGACGCGAATGAGAAACGGTATAAATAAATTGATTTTGGTCTCTAAAGTTGCTGACAAAACAGTGCAATCATACTGAACAACTTTCGGAACGAAGTGGTATTTATTTAACCTCTTCAATAAAAGGCTTGTTAAAAGGCAGAGTCGTGTTTAATTTAACAGCACGGACGTGAGCGTTTTAGACGCCTAGTCCCCGATGAAATGTATGTTTAGTTGTGGTCAGCGCATTGGCTGAATGGTCTGTCTACAGGAAGTGTTTTTTGAATAGAGAGGTCCCATTTTTCGCGCCATGTAATGTCACAGCACTGCAGCGCGCAATTATACCTGCCAGGGTTGCAGTAGAGTCTTCATAGATAATTGAAAGTATAGCTCCGTGGATTTGTTTAGGTGGCGTTGTATTTGATCCCCTTGAAGGGCTCTGCGCCTCGTCATCCGTACATTTCTAATTTTCGAAACGTTTAAGTTTCGATTCCCGCGACTTACAGCAGACTTAATTAAGATGTGTATGCGCGTGCGTGTGTGTGCGTTTTACGGGTTTCCACTGTTTTAGAGTGCAGAGCCTCGTGTTACTCCGCTTTTGAGATTTGTGTGTGAATGCGAGCCCGGACGATTTGTAGGTTCTGTTGTGTTGATCAGCTTTTTTTGTGGTTTCAAATTGCACACTTTTTCGTATCGTGGAATAAAATAGACCATCAAATGTAGAGTTTCTGAAAAATAATACATTGTCTGTCATATTCTATAGGCGGCATTAAGGCCCGGTGTTAAATGTGAAACCTGCGCGTTCAGGGGAGTTGCTGACAATTGCCTTTCGATAAACCTTTGTTCTGACACATTTTCTGCCAGCCCATTATAACTGTAGCCGGAGGATTAAGAGACTAGCGCGACTTCATCAGAGTGCTCCCTTTGAGTGGTGAAATAACAGCGATGGCCACCTGTGTAATTGATCGTCCACTGCTAAGGTGTCCTGAATAGCAACGTTCCCTGCCATTAGCGGCCCTGGTGCAATTACCTCCCCTGTCCCTTCATGACATCAAACGGACCCAGAAACCCAAGCTCCATCTCTTCCCAGTCTCAACCGTTGTTTACTCACAAATACAAAGAGATGATGCTTTCCGCTGGAACAGCTGGTAAATGCTCGACTCGCGCCGTCGAAGCATCTTATCCGGGCTCGTATCGATTTGTACTAAAGATTCTGGTCATTACGAGTAATTGATTTCTCCGTCGTGTACTCTTAGTAGTGTCTTTAGAAGACTATTAACATGCCTCGCGCGTTCGTTTACACCAGAGAATGATTTCCCTGCATCGATTGCAACCTCCGCTATTAAAATCGTTAAGAATTTTTAAATGAATTTGTAATGTAGCCTGAACAAGAAAAAGTAGTTTACATGGAGGTGTTCATATTTTGGTATACGACTACACCAAACATTAGAAACACAAATGTAATATCTTCATTATCTTCACTGATTGCACTGATTACACTGATAATGTGGTTGTAGCAGTTATAGTACCTCGATATATATACTGTTGTGTGCTCAAATGAGGACACAGTTTTAAAGCAGTCAGTAAAACTCGCCATGTTTAAAACCCCTAATGTAATCAGCTCTAGCATCTGGTCTTAATCTCATTTAATGCATCTGTTATGCCAAAGTCTGTGTCTCACAATAAGATACCTTCGGCAGGCTCTGATTACTGAGTAAGAGTTTGACTTCTGGGTAAGTACAGTATATGTGATTCTTGAAATGCTTATTTAAAACAACGTTTCAAATTTGAGAAAAAAGGTGGTTATTAAAGGCCTCTGTGTACTGACATTTGAAGTCCTGTATAATCAAATTATTTCCTATATAATGATGCAGTATAAAGCTTTGCTAGGTGTGCATATGAATGTATATGCTTTCTAATAACACCTGGTATATGGCCTATGTGCTTTAAGAGGTTCTGCAGAATGTGACTGCTCATCGCCAGTGTTCTCCATCGTTGTCCAGCCGCAGCATTAGGCTTAAGCATGGGACCACTGTGACTTGTCCTGTTACAGACCATCAGAGCTTTCTCTTCCCGTCCTGTTACAGTGGAACAGTAGCAGTAGAATAAGCTTTATTTATAGCTAGTCTGTAGTGTGGGATCGTCCCTGTGACATGCCTCTAAGACCCAAGAGGCATCAAAGGCAGCAGATCCATATCTTCAAACACTGCATTACAGAATTGAATTAAAGAGACGTTTAGTGCACAAACATTTGGACATCAAAAACCTTGCCTGTTGCCTGGAGACTACTGCTCTTCCTGGTTTTCTGGCAAAACCCAGCAATGGATGGCTTTAGTAACCCTGTTATATTCTGATTTCTAAGAAAAATATGTATATTTTTAGAAATAATACTTGCATTTTCTGTTTGTGCTGCCAGGTCACAATGCTGTGGTTTCTTTATGTCTTTAATGTGTATTTCATGCTTAGTGGAAAGAGAAGACCTAGCACTGAGACTTCAGCTGTGATTCACAGTCATACAGCCCAGATATTACAATCAACTTTAATTAAATTTTGTTAACTGTACTGCTCCAGCACATTGGTGCCAGATTTGAGCCTTTTATCTTTCAGATGTTGAACAGAGGAATGTGATTAAAGGATCAGTGGAGAGGAGCATCAACAATGTCAGGCATCTAATCAACATTTTTCCCTAATGAATTCTTTGTTTAAGGTAACAGTATGAATACACTGCCTCCTGTTTTGCAGATGAAGCCTGTTCAGTATTTTTCTATGCCAAACATATTAATGTGCACATTTTAATGAGACGCTTTTTCCTCCTGGAATATTTGGCTTTATTATCCATTTAAATGGAACCAAAGTTGTATGACTTTGCATAGTTGATGATGAAGTTTGCAAAGTAAAGTTCACTCAAAAAAAACCCCCAAACAACAGATAATTTCAAAAAAGCCCCTCCCACTCACCACAAGAGGGCGACGTATATACTCGGTGTCATTCTTCATAAAACGTAGAGGTTCTTTAAGCATAAAGCACTCAGTACTTGTACATAATAATACACCATAAATGTGTTGCCAAACGTAATAAAAACCTCCTAAGGTATTTCCCAAAAGTCACAGCTCGTGTATGTGTGTGTGTGCACATATTGTATGTTTTATTTAATTTGAAGTACTTAATTTCAAAGTAATCACCACTACAGAGCTGTAGAAAAGGAATATAAATTTGATGAAAGGCCGCCCCCTGTGGTGGTTTTGGTTTCTGCCCCCCCCCCCCACACACACACACACACACATCCCCCTGCCCATTTAAAGTTCTGATTGAAATGAAGCTCTGTGTTTTTATCAGTGAGTGAGTGGTTCTGGTTGAGTTGCCTCTTATCTCTCCCTAAAGCCAATCAGTGCGCCTGTGTGAGCAGGCCAGGCAGTGTCCGCCAGCCAGCCATGCTCTGCACCTGGCCCCTTGATTAGGGAGAGGTCACCGGGCGACAACGGAGCAGTGAACGAAAGCGGCTCTGAGAGCACCTCCCCCCCCAACCTCCACCTCTGCCCCCTACAGCGAAGAGACTGGCGCTCCGGTCTTCAAAGCCCACACACACAAGGCCGTTGGGGCCATATCTGTCCACATCAGATTACACTGCTGATAATGGACATGGAAAAGACCCGCAGTGAAAGCTCAGTGAAAGCTCAGTGAGAGCCCTGCACTCGGGCCTCTGCACGCGTGTGGAAAAGAAGGACCATGTCTCTGCCGAAATGTATTTTTGGGGTTGTGCCTGTTTGCGTGCCTGCTTGTATGCTTGTGTATTTGTTTATTTTCTTTACTATTTGTGTATTTTGCTGTTTGTTTAACTAACTAAAATTCAGGCCCTAAATCTTTTCGTCCTCTCTAATGTGAATGGTGTGTTTTCTGTTTTGGGACTTTCCTGTTTAACACCCTGTTCACACCTGGGGGCTGGGGGCTGGGGGCTGGGGACTCCTCGCAAGAACACCTTGCTAGAAGGTTCCCCACCCTTCCAAACACTTTGCTAACACAAGCCCCTCTCAGGTTTCTGGCCTGCATTAACTGCTTTGTATTGAGGCCACACCCGGTGTTAAGCCAGGTGATCATGGTGTATGTCATTGGTGTATGTGTGTGCGTGCCTGTGTGTGTGTGTGTGTGTGTGTGTGTACACACGCTGGGCTCTTGCCTATCATTCTGCTGCGTTTGTAATGCCTCAGGATGTTGCTTTTTGAAAGAAGCTTCTACAAAAAAGACAGTCACGATGGATCTGAGTCTTTCTTTCTTTCCTTATTGTCTGTCTTTGTCGTCAGGGCCATACACTTTGTAATGTATATTCAACAATTTATATAAAAAGTTTGCTGATCTTTTGAAGCGGACTTTTTTCGAATGTTTCTCCTGTGTGGTCAAATAACAGTGTCATGCAAACTAAGTGTCCAGCAACGCTGGTGTGTGTTGCGATATTGTTTGTGATATGTCAAGTAGTATCAAACAGAATGCAAGGCTCGGTGCTTGACTGTGAAAATATTGCTGTACATTGTATGAAATTGATTGAATCAAACTACAGAATGGTGTCTGAATGTGGAGGGCTTATTGCTTTGGTGCTGGACCACTTTATCACCGTATCAGCTCCTTCACTCGTGAAAACCCTGATCTGCTACGTGCATTTTACGCCAGAAATGAAATGAAATGGTTTATGACATCGACTCAGCTTTGCTTTCGCTCTCAGGTTCCATCTATTATATTTTTCCAAAGTGTAAGAGGCGGAGCCCAAAATTAAGTGCGCTGCATTGTGTATGGATATCTTTTACATTCTTTTAAGTCTTATATCTTAGTCTTTCATGAAGTGCCCATCCTTGTGATGGTACTAGATCAAAAGGCGAAGATGTCAGCGCAAAGATGTGCTCCTGTTCCATTTAACTGCAGCTATTTCATATGGCATCGTTCCCTGCAAACTGCATTTCCACCTGAGTTCACAGGCACTGGGAGGTTTTCATATGGTCCCTCTCCCTGGATCCAATCTACCTTAGGCGCCTCCCGTCCGAGTGATCCATGAAAACGGGCTGCGGTGTAAGGCTATGAAGCCGTTTACACTGTGCTATTACGCAGGCACACTGCACAAAGACTTCCTGGATACGGCGAGCTAATGTTTAACAAGAAGCTTGTGAAAGCCTTTCGTCAGATGACCCATGGCGGCGAATGAATCAGGGCTGTCACTGTACGCAGGTGTTACGGATTCACTTCTGCTTGTGCATGTGTGTGCATGTGTGCGTGTGTGTCTCTTGGGCGGAGGGGGGGGGGGGGTTGTCTGGTTCCTGCAAGACTTGCAGCATTTACATAGATAAGTCCCCCACCCCCTTTAATGCATAGTAGTTTGGTATAGAAGAAACAGATGCCGCTTACAAGGAAAGAAGTGGTGATAAGATAACATGGCTTTGGAAAGAAGACTCGTCATCAATACTGCAGAAACAGAAGAAGGTTCAAGACTCGACTAATGCACTTATAGAATCATTAAACAAGACTCGTTACTTATTAGTAATTGATCTGCACCAAGGGAGCCCTCAGGTGTTTTCTTATTTTTGATGGACTCCTTGACCCTGGAACTCTTTGGCTATTTTCAACATGTATAAACTGGTGGTTTGTAATGAAGAACTGTGGCTTTAATGTATTTCTTATGTACTGAAGGGCAGTGGTGTCAGAAATGGGACACGTGCACAGACATGACCAGACATGGCTGACATCACAGAAACATGCAGATGGCAGGACGTCAATGTCTTTGTCCTACGACTGCACATTTAAGACCATGTTTGCAATAAGAAAATCTATCTTAAATGATTAGAGAGGTATGAATACAAACTGGGAACACATGACAAGATCCAGTTTCTCCTGTGTGAGTTAGTCTGGAGAAATGAAATGAATGTAAGGAAAGGTGTTAACAGTTCACCATAAGGCGGTGAATATATAAAAAAAAAATTAGTTGTGTTTTTACTGCTAACTAAGAGTGAACCAGATCTTCATCACTGTGCTAGCTTCTTAAAATGCAGAGTTCTTATCATTGTATATGTATATGTATAAGCCAAGAGGTCAAGTTAGTGAGCAGTACGCGCTGCGTGGTAAGTCGGTTTGTTCATACATCTATTCTTGAGAGGTTAATAAAGTTAAAATGTAATTTTCATTCATTTGAAAAACTAAAAAGGTTTGAGGAGCAGTAAACAGTCTTCCGTTTTCTCCCATTGGATGATAATTTCGACGTGTCCTGTGAAGTCATCCTCGTGGATTTGGTCCCTCCTTCCCATGGCGGACTGTGGGGTTTGGGATGACGCCATCCTAGTGGCTCCGCCCTAGTGCAAACTCGACGCTCGCGTTCATTTCATTCCTGCTCTCATTCCGAGCATTCTTCGCATCTCTATCGGTGCGTCGGCGATTCACGTTCACATTCCCGGCTGGCCCAGAAACACAAGAATAACTTTACACAGTTTGCAAAACCCATATTAGAAAATCAAAAAGCGCGAGTCTAAAATTTGCTATCAATTACGGACGTTAAGGTAAGTTTAAAGGTAATAAGCCTACTGATATGCAAAATGTTTTTTGTCAGTAATTTTATCAATTATGTTGTACTTTACGAGAAAATAACACAATGATCACATTGGTGTTACTTATAAGAGGCATAATACAAGAGAAGACGGGATGAAAGTGTCTTTTCACGGGGCTTTAGTTCGCTGCTACAGTGTTTTCGACGCTGTTGCAACAGGGCGCGCTGCTTTCACTTTTGTCCACTGACTCAGTGTTGTAACCATCTGACATAGCACGAAAATCTTTGACATTTTTTACATTTTTGTATAGAAGCCCGACCTTGCACGCTACAGCTGTGCTGTAAACTCCCTAGACTTATACAAGAGACAGTGCTCGTCGTTTCGGAAACATTTGGATGTAAATTATTGCATAAGTGATAATTTTGGACAAGATGACGGATACAAATGTTGCTGTTTTCTCCTCCATAGTTCTTTCTGCCGGGAGTTGCAGATTTCATTGGAACATTGTCGAAGTGGCGCAAAAATATAGTGCAGAGAGACTTGTTGCTCCAGCTTCTTTGGCATTTTCTTCTACTGTTAAAATCCTCACCGTAAGTACATTGTCGTTTTTCTTTCTCAGTCTTCTTGAAGTGTGCATTCTTTTTGCGAGCGTTTTTTTAAATGTAATGGAAATCGCAAAATGAGATAAGATTCATTTTTAAAGTCACGCATTTTTAATATTTTACCCCAGTCAGCCATGTAATCTAACCTTCAGAAGGCGCTTTTACCAACTTCATAGAAGCACTCTAACTTCTATTGACAATCTGTTGCGTTTGAAGGCCAGCTATAGACTATTTATGTGTTTATCGAACCTCGCAGTTATGCTAGTACTTTGATTATTTGAGAGTATTAGTGACTTATTTCACATTTCGCCATGACCACAACAAATCTGGGTTTTTTTCTTTTCTTTTTTTCTCCCAGCAAGGAATAACCGTTCACCGTTTAGTCATTTCCTTTGTTGGAATTGCCCGCCTTGTTCTTATGGAGTAATGTCAAAGATCAGGCTGTTGTTTCGCTATTACTCAGGATACCGTCACTCATAAGAACGAATGCGACGTGGTTAACATTATGTTTTTGATGTTGAAATATATGGACGAATGTGAGAAAGAGTGACATAGCATAACAGGGCTTTGTAGCTCTCTATCAGCAGGCTAATGTTTAGTCCAGCTAACTCAGGGAGAAAAAGTGTCAAAGTGATGAGTTTTTTTTTTTTACCGAGCAGGACATGTGCTTTGAAACCAGTTGGTGTTACTGAGGTAGTGTGGGTTTCGACTCAGCGTAATACACACTTACATTTATTTGAAGAAGCGGCTACTATGAACTCGCTGGCTTGGTACAGCACAATTACGAGGGCCACACATGTCTGTTCTGGATTCTCCGGTCTTGGGATGTGTTGCTAATGCTTTGCTTTGTACTCTCATTTCGTCTGTGGTGTGAACTGTTCCCTGTGGTAATTGTTGAAGCGCTGTAAGCGTTTCCGCAGCGTTTTCATGTTACTTAGACCATCCTTGAGTTTTGGACCTTTCATTAGAAACATATTCAGCTAGTTGAATTTCTACTTTTTTGTGTTCTCCGCGTTCCAAATAGCGTAGAAAATGAAAACTAAGGTACACTGAACACCCATATCGTAATTGTACACTCTTAATAATCATATTTTAACGCAGAAGCTGAGTTAAGATTGCTCCCTAATGCTTTACATTGGCTGAAAACACGTTCGACTGTTGTGCGATTTGGGAATAGACCTCCTTTCTTGCAGTTAATTATTGTCTTATATTTCACTGTGGCCTTTTTTAACGGGGGCCAGCGAGACACAACGTGTTGTTTGTTTCCTCTAACTGGGCCATTATCATTTACTACAGTAAACAGATTGACTTCTGTCAGACTTAACCCCTGACATGTCACGACGCTGAGGAGTAAATCTGCTTGCTGTGAGGGCAAAAGCAGAGGGACGCAGAAAGTGCTTTGTTTTCAGCTTATGCAACGAGAGGACCTGTTCAATTTGAGCGTGTGTGTAGCATTTTCAGCTATGAGAACAGGACATTGGTGTCATGCTGACCCCAATCTTTCCTCCGTGTTTACAGGACAGGGTCAATGAATTTTTTATTTGCAGGTATCTTTCTAGCTCACTGATCGAACAGTATGTGAAAGGGATTCTCTCTTTGCTGAAACATATATACTGTATATACATAAGCTGTTTAAATGCACAAATAAGTAAACAAAATGCTAATTGTGACTTGGAAGAATTCTGTATAAAAATGTTTTCCCTTGTTGGGCAAGGCAACACCTGGTCATTCAGGTCTGCCGTATGCTTGCGTACATTTGGGTGATTCATGTTTTTAAATATATAAGTAATTGTTTTGTAGATTATTATTTACCTGAATGACAGGTGCACCAAAACTCCAGGCACCAAACCCATATAGGTCTAATATATGGGTCATGTATCTTATCTTACTGTATCTTATTTTGCTGGAATCTCTTTGTATGTTATGTACAGTGGTAAGAATCAGTTATATTTATTGGTGGGTTAACAGCTATTTTGTCTGTGATATTGTGCTACATGTGATATTTTTGTTATTGATCAAAAGTACACAATATACATGAATAGTAAACAAAAAAACAAGCAAACAAAACAGCAGGGGTGGAGGATAAATGATTTCTTAATCGTAATAATGCAGACTTAATCACATGCGGACAAAACCTCTGCATATTCAGTAGCCTGGCATTTTTAAAGCTTTAATGATAAATCTAAACTAGTAGGTTAAAACACACATACACACACACACACACACACACACACATTAATTTCCATGTTTTGTATTTGAGTGGTGCTCATCAGCATGGCTGAAGAGGGGGAGAATGCAGCCTTTCAGTTGTGAAATGGGAAGAGAATAGGGGCATTGCTCAGGCATAGTGGATTGGGTTACCTCTGGGAATGAGGGGTTGTGGGGGAATGGGAGAACACTGAGAGACCCTATTGTCTTTCCTGTTGCTGAGCCAGGGAGAAGTGTGTACATGTGTGTTTGTAAATGTGTGTTCGTGTGTGTGTGCGTGTATGTGTGTTTAATTTTGTGTGTGTGTGTGTATGTGTGTGTGATAGACAGAGGCTGTTGAACTGCAGAAAGCAAACAGCACCATGCTGGAGTTGACATCTGGTTTGGTCCTCTTCTGCACCTGTAAGGGGTAAAAAATGCAAATATGAACGTTTGCTCTCGCATTCACCGCTCGGAGGATGCAGGCTAACAGCCGTTTGTCAGCCTGCGTCTGTGTCAGGCTGGCCCATTGTTATGCCAGCAACAGGCGGTAGTGACCATGGCACCATATGGCTCCCGTGTGCTTCAGATAAGATATCTGGTCACTTTACTTATCAATGGCATTTTAATATGCTTCATATTTCAGTTGCCAACTGTTTGCAGCTCCACATGAATTTGTCTTCAGTAAATGGTTGGTAGGGCTGTTTCTGAATAAGCCAAAGATCAGTTCACACGCAGGTTTGAGTTATTCTCTACGCAGTGCAAGCGACAGGCTTCCGATTCCGTGATATAAGTGGTAGTTTTATGGTTTTTTTTTTATATTTTCTGTTACACAACACTTCTTTTGTGCTATGTTGTTCAGATTTTTAATTCTGAAATTCCTGCCAAAATCACTGTGACAGAAAGCATTTGTTCCTGGAATTTGAATAATGCAAACGACCCAGGGTCCGTAATTGCATAACCCCAAGATAATTTTTTACAGGATTAAAGGACCATTGACCTTACTGCTACTACATCTTTAGCTTAATTACTAGCACTGACTTATTTGCTTACTACACTTTAAACAATATGATGCATGATTCCAATTCAATATGGAAGTTTTAGCAGGTGAATAAGGTAAGCTAATTCCTGTGATAAATGAATTTTAAATTAACACCAGCTTTGAATGGAATGAGCATCAACCCACGTGAATAGAATTTTAGCTGCACATGGTTTACTTTGTCTTCTGTGGTGATGCTTTTATTGACTTTAAATGATTTATATCCACTTAGCGAGCAGCATGGAAGAAAATAGGTTGCTAATGGCAATAAGCTATGAGCTAGGGGTTTACCTCAATAAGACATCAACAGATATGCGTAGCCCACACATGAGCACCCTTGCCACCTTTAGCAGCAGCTAACTCACTCTGCTCCCGCCTGTGGTCACAGGACAACGTGAACTGCTAAACTGTGCCGGGACGGAGACCAACACAAACAGCTACGTCCTGTCTCTTTGATTCGCCCTCAACATCATTTCCTATTAGACTCCATCTGTGGCCAAACAGGATTCAGAGAGATCACTGGGTAAAAATAAGTAATAAACGGATGGAAAATATTATCCATTTTGAGGGGAATGTGAAAGACACTGATGTTAAATCAGACTAATTATGGGCGTATTAGACTGAAATTCTCCCACTGTGTTGCATATTATATTTTGCTGGAGTAAAGCTATGCTGGGTATGGAAGAACTGTAATACTTTACTGAGCGCTACTCCTGCTCCTTTACACATTCTTCAGGCAATGAAAGCAGCTGGTATAAATAAAGAGCTGAAGTGATCAAACGCACTTTTACACATCCCGAAGTCGTATTAACCCTTTCCTAAAGCAAACGCACGGACACTGCTCTAAAGGTTGTTTTTACTTCCAAACGACACCAAGACAAATGATTCTGTCTGGAATATAAGTTATATATTGATGATGATTATAGTGAAATGAAGTCGCCCCACTAAGGCCCTATATTTTGACTGTTAGTCTGCTACAGTAAATACTGATGAACACTGAACACCATTGTTTCGTGGAGAGCTGCACGTTGAAACATTATCTGTTCTATGCTATTTACTGTAAGTTTGAGGACTTGGGTGTCTTGTGTAGAATGGAATTTAGAGACGCGGCTGGTGAGACTGGTTTGTCCTCTCATCTGTGCTACAACGTCTTTCAAAACCACAGCTTAGCCGGAGACTGAAGCCACCTTGTTGTGATTCGCTTTCAAACACAGGAGATGAACTAGAACCAAGGACCTTTGTGCCCAATGCTAGAACTGAATTTCATTTTTCAAGCACATTAAAACATGCTTTCACTATTAATTAATTAATGATACTGCCAGGGCTGTTATTTGTGAAGGGAATTTAAATCATATGAATTCAGATTATTAGACATGATTAAAAGCATCGCCTTTTCTTCAATCCTAACCCAGACCGTGGAGCTAATTTTCCTGTGGTGCATGTGGGGAAATCAATCAGCATGGGTTGCTTTTCCATCTTGTTACGCTGTTAAGATCATCTTAAAGCAAATCTAACAATCTTTTGTTGCATTCAAATGCCTTTGTAGGCCGTGTGGGTTAAAGTGTGCTGTTAATGTAGAGGTTGTTCATGTCACGCATACAGGAGCGACATTGCATTCCTGGAGATGCGTTGCCCGTCGGCGTTAGTCTAGAACACGCAGAATGTCCATCCTCAATAGAGTTATTATTTGGACTGGCTGCCAAGGTTAGAAGTTTGTACAGATGTGATTTGCAATAAGTGGCAAGAGCCCTTCCCCATTACGCAAATGAATATTCGTTATTTAGCTTAATAGAGCGTTAATCAGTGCCAAGCACTGATTAAAGATGACTTCATGAGTTATATAGTTAATAGTAAGGATTGAACCTTGGGGATTGGAAATGCAATACTCTATAGTGTTTTGATTGAGTATAGCATAGTGAGAGGCATTTTATAGTTGGATTTCTATGTCTTTACCATGACTTCACATCGTAACTTGTCGTGTAAATGCAAATTGCTTTTGTTGTGTCATATACTATATCGAAGGGCTACATGATGTCTGCTGTTGATTTTGGATTGCACTTTATGTAATTCTCGAAATTAAATGAACACTTGACTAATTACAATTGAGAACCGCTGTGACACAGTCTAGGGTTGATTTAAACCAGTTCTTTTTATAGTTTATTTGTAAGGCGCACACATGAAAAGTGTTTTATCCCATCCATTTTCCTTAAAAATAGCATATGGAACATGGCTTGCTAGTGGCTGTGTGAGCCATGACTGCCTTATTACAAGCCAACTCCTCCATGTTCCCGGAGTGGGTTCCAGGCCTGTGTCTGCCTGTTAACTCCTCCATGTTCCCGGAGTGTGTTCCAGGCCTGTGTCTGCCTGTTAACTCCTCCATGTTCCCGGAGTGTGTTCCAGGCCTGTGTCTGCCTGTTAACTCCTCCATGTTCCCGGAGTGGGTTCCAGGCCTGTGTCTGCCTGTTAACTCCTCCATGTTCCCGGAGTGGGTTCCAGGCCTGTGTCTGCCTGTTAACTCCTCCATGTTCCCGGAGTGGGTTCCAGGCCTGTGTCTGCCTGTTAACTCCTCCATGTTCCCGGAGTGGGTTCCAGGCCTGTGGGTTCCAGGCCTGTGTCTGCCTGTTAACTCCTCCATGTTCCCGGAGTGGGTTCCAGGCCTGTGTCTGCCTGTTAACTCCTCCTCCCTCCATGTTCCTCCGGAGTGGGTTCCAGGCCTGTGTCTGCCTGTTAACTCCTCCATGTTCCCGGAGTGGGTTCCAGGCCTGTGTCTGCCTGTTAACTCCTCCATGTTCCCGGAGTGGGTTCCAGGCCTGTGTCTGCCTGTTAACTCCTCCATGTTCCCGGAGTGGGTTCCAGGCCTGTGTCTGCCTGTTAACTCCTCCATGTTCCCGGAGTGGGTTCCAGGCCTGTGTCTGCCTGTTAACTCCTCCATGTTCCCGGAGTGGGTTCCAGGCCTGTGTCTGCCTGTTAACTGCTTGTGAATGACCCGGCGAGAACTGTGTGTCAGAAGGAATTTGGCAGTGTGATGTGCTGTTCAGTGCTTCTTCCAGACCCCTCAGTGCAGTTGAGCTACACTGCCACCCAGAACGTGGCTTGAGACTACTGATGTCATCGATATGCTTCAGAACAGGAGCTGTAAAAGGACTCCAAATCCCAGAGCACCCCTTTGGCCTTCACTACCACATATTCGCTCTCTTTGATTTCTTTTTGGACATTTTAATTCACTTTTTTTTGCTCTCAAACGCAGTGATCCTTCTACACTCCCAAGTTTTTATTCACTTCTTAATTGTAAGGCATGTTAGTCAGTGACCACTATGAATTATGCCAAATTCTGTAGTAATATGAAAGGTATGCAGGTACGAGAGTGAGGAATGTAAGTCAGGAACCACCCACATTTCTTTGAAGTTTAAGAGGTGAAGGTTAACACCTGCGTTACGCGGCCGCACATATATTTGTCCAACAAATAATTAATAATGCCTACTTGACCTAATTTGCTCAACAGTAAACTTTATGTACTTGCTTATTCGAGGAATTTTTAAATCTCTTGAGAAGGATTTTTTTCTTTAAAGATTAGTAATTTAATGTGAGAATATAAAGGTTTATGGGGCTTTTCTGTATGATTAAAAGTGAACCTGAATAGAGGTCTAGCAATTTTTAAACACATTTGAAATTGTAGAGCTCTACCACTTTAAAACACATTTAACACTGTTCCAGCACTGTCGGCCTTGTAACTGAAGCCAGATGGGAATCTCGGTCTTACATTTTTAAGGAACAAATTAATGTTTTTAATACAAATGGGGTCCTAAACCACTTATAGAAAAAAAAACATTCGTATGAAACTGTGGCCTTGTTATGCTGTGTAGTGTTATTGTTTTTCTGTGGTATTCTCTCCACCCTAAAAGGTTGCATTTCCTAACTTTGTGTTTAAGCAAACTATACTCTGACCAGACACACATGAAAAGCAATATCTAATCCATGAATCATTACATGAGTCAGTTCCTGGAGCTGCCATAAACCTCAGAGTTCTTGGCCACAGCTGAAAGCAGGAAATCCAGGACTCAATAACTTCCTTTCCCAGAGCTGGCCATGGCCGTGCTAGTGGTTAGCGCGCCCTACTCCCAGCTAGCAACGGGAAGATGCACGCACGTGGAACAAAGACACTCAGTCACTTCATTTACTGAAACTGTCCATAATTTGTGGTCGGTATTCAAACGTGGAGCGTCCCGGCTCTGTGGCACCGTAGTCTCCGCTCCTGCGTCGCCATAAATCCCGAGCAGGCCTTTCATTAATGCCTGCTACACTGTTGTCATAGCCGCCCAAGTTCAGACAGACTCTCCACAACAGCCCCCCCCCCCCCCCCCGGAGCTGCCCTGGATTTAGTGCATGGAGAGCGAGTGTGGAGGAAGGCTCAGAGCATTAGTATGCAGAGTGTGCATTCTCAGTGAGTATGAACTCTTGCTAGAGTGCAGTCTCAGCTTTGTAAACACTGCCATGCTGATTCAACACCACATGTAGTTACTAAGAACCCACATGCAAATGATTTGGATGTATTTATTTTTTTGCATACACTACCTCATTGTAAGTTAAAAATGTTGACAAGGAGATGTTTTGGCCACTGGTCAAAGCTAAAAAAGAGAAAGAGAAAGAAAGAATAGAAGATTATGTTAGTGTAAAGGTTTGTTGAACGTATTCTGAAGTAGCATTCTATTTTGTATGTAATGTATCTTGTACGTAATTTTGAATATTTAGATGAAGTGATTGCTCTGTACTCCATAAAAATGCTGAATATAATTTGAAGTATTTATATTCAATGCAAATTATTGTAAAACAGTTTCATATATAATTATAACTTTTATGTTTAATAGATCAAATTAATTTTAGATTAAATGCATTTTTCATTTAAGGTTTTTATGGTGCCTTTCTATCTTTTTTCAAGTGCTAGTTTTTTAGGTGCAACAGGTTTGTATAGATCGTGAGTGGAGTAAAAAAACTATAAAGGCCAGACTTTTCTGAATGGCAATTTTTACATGGCATTACTCCCCAGTGACCTGACACGGATTTCACTATCGCGTTTCCATGGCATCGGACTGAAGCATCTTGGCCAGCCCCAGGGCTCCCAAGCAGCTGGTAAACAGGTCAGCATCCGCGCGCTGGATCACCGGACATTTGTGTCAGACATTCCGTGTGATCTTCATGCCATTGGTGCTCTGGTGGGAAGAGGTGATCTATGGTAAAGAGATCCACTTCACACAGATGCTTGCATTGCCCTGAGGGTGCTGGTGGGATACCGGTGACCTGACAATGCTGCTGTTTCATGGTTCTCCTAGAGATCTAAAGATCCAGAGATCTCTTATCTGCCCCAACGCTTATTTACAGCTTTCATTTCCTCTGCCTTTAAAGCTCCGCCCCCTCTCACTGTGTTGTGCAATAATTTGCGAGGAAACACTGGAATGTTTTTCATTTTCCAGACAGGCTTGCTATTCTAGATGCTCTTCTAGATGCTCTTCTAGATAGTCGTGCCCATAGATATCCGACTGCAGCCGGGCAAGAATTCCTAAGTTCCCCAAACACCTGAGGCCCTCGAGGCTTGTGGGAACCCCCCTTGTCTGTCGCCACTGATCCTTCGTCATGTTTTTCGGCAACGGCAGCGTTTCCAGTGCCAGCTGCTCAGCTGTTTTCTAGGCGACATTACGCCATCTCCAGCGTACCCTCCTCAGACAGAGGGCGGTCGCCATTGCAGAATCCGCGGTGAAATGAGCTGAGGGCTACATCACGCCGTGCCGAGGCCGAGGCAGGTGGCGAAAGCTGTTTTGACAGGCCCCGTAAATCAGTCCAGCGATTCTTGCCCAACAGAAATTGATCCCAGAGCGTCCCACAGTAGCGGCGGCAGGCTCGGGGCCCTCCGATTGAACTGGATGGTATCAGACAGCTTCGCCGTGTCCAGTTCTGTTGGTTTAAAGAGGCATGAAATAAACGCTCGGCGACAGCCAGTGGGAGAGGATCATTGGCTGTCCAGTCCATTGGATCTTTGCTTTCTGATTTGGGTGATCAAGCATTCACTCATCCATCAGCACTCGGAGCCTGGAGACGTGTTCATGAAGCCAGGAGGAAAATCCGATGCAAAACAGATCGATTTCTTTCTGTTTACAGAAAAAGCTCGCGGACACACGGAAAGGCTTTGAAAGGCTTTACTAATGATGCTCATGGCCTTCATTGGGTTTGGTTTGAATTTCAGGTCCTTCGGTCTTTTCAACAATGCTTAACTTGTCGTATGAAAAGTAGAACAAAGAACATAACGGCAGAAGAAATCAATGTGTTGCTTTTGCTTTGAGCAGTGATATGACACGCATCATCACTAGCCCTATGGGCGAGCGGAACGCCACTCTGATTCAGCCCGTTTTCAGACAAGCTTCTTCAGGGAAAAACTGGCTTTTTGAAATCGTATGAAAACATATAATTACGAATTTTTGTTCTGAATGAGATTTCATTTAAAATTTCATTTAAGTTGCTCCCTGTCTGTGTTTTGTGTGCGGATGTATTTTCTTTGCGTCCATTATACATTCCTGTGATTATGAATGTGCTATTATGACACACACACACACACACCGTGTGGAATCTCAGTTATGCCTTGTTGCTGTGAATATACATAATTGGATACGGCTTCTTCCAAACAAGATGACTTTGGAATAGTTTCAGCATTACAGCAAAAATTAACTAGACACCGTGGTACACTTCTAAAGGGATTTGTGAGCATTACCTTTGGTAATTACCTGGTAATTATAGTTCACCTTTTTGAGGCCTTAACTACTGCGGGTCATTACGGAGTTGGTGAAAGCCATTCATTGAATCATTACTGAACCTTCTGAGATAATAGCACAAATAGCACAATAGCACACAGAAAATTACATTTCAGACCTCTCATCTTCTATTTCATTACCCTAGCCCTGTGTGCTGCCTGAAATTGGGTCTCTTAATTTAAGGAGCAGGATTCCAGCTTAGCCCAGACCAGAGTGGTTCATGTAATCTGTTGATAAGTGTCATCTTGCCATAATGCCGTGTCACAGCCCGGGCTCATCTCTCACTGAGGCATTCACTAGTTACCCCCTTCCCCCTTTATCTCACTAATAAGACCATTTCCATGGTGCCTCGGCCGGGCAGATAGGAGTATGCAATTATCTCTTAAGGTTGCAACAGCTTCCACAGGTGACATTCCTGCCTTTTAGAAGCTGTGATCATTAGTGTTCGAACAGGCCCGGCGCACCAGGCTTCGGCTTTTGACAGGCTTGTCACCGGAGCCAGCGACGCGGGGAGCCGAGCCGGGCTCCAGGCAGCGGAGAGCCACTTATCGCGCATGTTTCAATGGTGTTACGCCATCGCCCCAGGCCCCTGGGTCCACATTCAAAGCTGAGGCACGTGGGAGATGCGTCGTGTCGGGCCACGCGACGCTGCGACCTGACTTCTAATTGGAGCGTGTGTGGTGTTTGGTGCCCGCCAGTGCAGGTTGCCGCGTGTGCCGCTCCTCGCCAGATTAAGGGGCTCGACGCTGCGCGATTGTGGTGCCCCGTGTGAGGAGGCCCGTCTCCATTTGCACGTGCGCTCTTCGGCGAGCCTTATGCACAGCCACATTCTGCATCTGCCGATGCTTCGTGTTTAAGCGACGTGATGGGTATAATGATGCTGCGTGGATATAAGGTTCATGTGAGTGGCCATGTAAATAGATCTCCCCCTGTCCCCCCCGTCCCCCCCCTTCGTCCCCCCGTCCCCTCCCCACAGCAGACTTTTGATATGATTCTAATGAATGCACTGCAGTTGCCTGAGGTCCACTCCACTCCAGGTCCACTATAAAGCACCCATGTCCTGCGTAGCTAAGAGCAGTACACACGCCACTACACAAAAGAGATGCACTAACAGAAATATTCCATTCACATGCAAATGATCTCACATAAGAGGGGCCTTTGAAAAGACATGTTTTGTACATCTTAATTGCATTTTCTATCATATATTATGAATTAGTCCATTGAGTTCCATGGGCATCAGTGAAATGTCCTAGTCTTTAACTGCATGCCTTTCTCTATAAAGAAAAGTTTCACACTTCAGGGTCCATGTGAGGCTGTAGTCAGGCAGATGCTTCCTAACTTCATACATATTTGTAGAGTTCAGAGTTGATCGCCTTCATTCCTGTAAAAATGGCTCCTGGGCAGAAGCTGCAGTAGATGCTCCTCTCTGCTCCGTTGGAGTCGTGAACCTTGCGATTCTTCTCTGCTCTTGAGAGTGTTCTGAGGAAGGTTTTGCTGTCCATCTCGTCCTAGTGATCTCTCTGTCTCTCTGTGTGTCTCTCTCTGAATCTCTCTTTGTCTCTCAGTTTAATTCAGATGAATTCAATGGTGCTATACTGGCATGACAAATTAACATGTAAAATAATAATAATGACAAACAATAAATAATAATGACAAGTATAATAGACAACAATACTACAACCGTTACGAACACTAATAACAACAACAATAATATAACTATAATGCTGATGACGATGATGATGATGGTAATAATAAAAATCTTAATTATAAAATTAATAATACCAAAAGCTTCTGTATCTGTGTTATCTGGTCCCCCACTGTCCCTCAGACTGTGGCAGGAGGGACATACACTACCTGTGTGCCCAACTCTCACCTAGAACATACGCCAGCTTCTCCTCATCAGAACTCAGATCTAATCTGAGTAAACTTTCTACATTCTGTCATGAAGTGCAGCTCTTTGTCAGTCTTACTGTGGTGGGACTACAGACACAGTCTGTGCACTTTGTGTAGCCGGGACTGTTTATATCTGTCGGTCTGTGGCCAGGCTGTGGTCACTGAGTCTGTACTTCAGTTTTGGATGAGACGGTTCGCTTAGGTAATCTGCCCCACTGTAGTGGCAGTTATGGGTATAACTCTGCTGTGTTCCGTGATACGTGCTAAAGTTTTGGTTCTGATTAGGTTGGCGGTTATGTTCTGGTCCAGAGCTTGAGTAGTGTTAGTGTGTGTTAGTGTAGTGTTAGTGTCTATCGCCCCTTTCTCTCTCTCTCTCTCTCTCTCTCTCTCTCTCTCTCTCTCTCTCTCTCTCTCTCTCTCTCTCTCTGTCTGTCTCTGTCTGTTTTCGCTGCACTGAACCATCAGTGCCTTATCATCCTGCCACCAAACATGGGATTCAAGCTGTAGCCAGTTAAGCTCCACTGTTTTTTTTTATTTTATTTTATTTTTTTTTTTTTAACAGATTCAAATCCCCAGTCCTGGAACGGTCTGCATGTGTCTGGGTGCGTGTGTGTGTGTGTGTGTGTGTGTGCGCGCGCGCCTGTCAGTGTGTGGGTGTGTTTGTGCGTGTGTCTGTGTGGGCATATGGCATTGAGTTGTGAAAGAGGCGTGTTGGGGCACATCCTGGCCATGGTGTGCAGAGAACATTATCAGAGAGGGAGTTGGCCTCAGGAGGAGCTGAGATCTCAGTGCTCGCAACACACACACACACACACACACAGCGCAGAGTGCTCTGGAGGTGGGCGAGTAGCTCACCTAAGCATGTGGATGGTTAACCAACAGCTGTGAATGAACCAGGAAAGGAGTGATTTAAGAGGCGGTAAACCCAGTGAGCCTGCTAACATGTTCTGCTGGGAAACTGTTCACAAAGCAGCTAGAATTTGAACATTTTTTGTTTCGGTTAGAGTTGTTAGTATATGGAGTAGATTCGTCTGTTCAGTCACTCACAGATCTGCAAGCATCACCCTCCAGGCTCAGGAAGGCCCGTTTTAAAACTGAAGTTCTGGAGCTGAAGTGCCTGGGAGGCAAAGGTGTGTCCGTGTAAACGTGTGTGTGTGTGTGTAGAGGATATTACCAGTAGTTAAGTCTATGTAGACTTCTGCTAGCTGCAGCACAATTTAGTTCCACATCACACATCGCAAAGCTTTTGATAAGGAACCTATAAGGTCTCCTGAACTCTTGGAAAATATTTGCATTGATCTCTTTGGCTTTAAGAAAACCAACCCCTCATGCTGTTTCCCTCCAGTCTGTTCAGTTTGTGCAGTGCGGGTGTTCACGGTGTGGGCCAGGAGAGGATCACTTGTTGCACTCTCCTTCCATTGAAGCAGGACACTTCCTAGCAGTGCTGTTGTTCCTTTCTTGCCAAAGTACTTTCTCACCAGGGCTGTTTGGCTGCTTGTGCACGCAGTCTTGTGAGGAGAGCCAACGTCACCTGTAGTCCGATACCTCAGCGCCCGTCCTCCAGCTTAGCACGGAGAGAAGCCGCATGCCTGACAGAGATCCCTGGCTTGGGCTGGTGTGTGTTGAGATGACGTGTCTGATCAGATTTTTATTACACCGCATTTCTGCTGCATCTGCACGCGCACCAGTTGAATTTGAAAGATGTTTATCATGGGGAAGGACAGGTGTTTCCAGTGAAACCTTTCAGAAGACTCCAAAGCGTACTCAGACCTGGCATACTGGGGGGTTTACGTCCTTGGTTGAAGAATGTAAAAGTGCTCTGGCCCCCTTTTGAGCAGAATACCGCTGCGTCCGCCATGTTCAGCCACGGTGGAGGCCAGTAGGATGACTCAGAGGACAGTCCCTGTGGAACGCTCTCAGTGTCGTCGATTTGTCTGACATGCGTAGCTTGCCCAGCGAGTGGAGAGTAACCACAGTATATTGTTGCATGACTAATCTTTCCCTCCCATCTGTCACGGAGGCATGGAAAAGAAGCATCGGCTCAGCATCATCTGCAGCGCGGACCCCTCGGCTCAGGAGCTCTCCGCTCTCGGGGTTGCCGAGCTGCCCCGACGTAGCCCCGTGTGCCGGCATGGTTAGCTCCAGCGCACGCCCGCGATTCGGAGCGTTCTCCACTCCCTCTGCCCCTTGCGTTAGCGTTTTCTGTGAATTAACACACGTACGCGTGGACGCATCACAAGAGCCCATTTAACGATAAATTGATTCTAATGAATTGGCAGTGTACAGGTATACTGCTGCGGTGTATGAGTGTGTTAGCAAAAGAAACACAGTTTCCCCCCTTCTCACAGCACAGACAAGTGGGCGCAGTAAACATGCGTCTTCTGTCTGTGTCTACTTAGACGGCATGTGTGACACTTCGCAGGTCCGTGACGAATAGTTTTGGGTCTGTTCATAAATTAGATATAGGATCAGTGCTTAGAGAGATTCTTTGAGGGTTTTTTTTTAGTGCAGATGGCACTTTTTGTTGGTTTAAAGTGCATCCACTGTCAGGAAAAACTACGGTCACTAAAAATCGCACAGGACTGTGGGTATGGGGGCCTCAACCTCACGAGCGGCTTCATGGTAAATAGGAAGAGGAAATGCGGGCAGATGAGATCCGGCCATAATCGTGCTCCAGTTTTTATGCAAGTTAACACAATCACGCCGTGCTCTTGAACTCGGTGGAAATGATCATTATCTTTTAGGCAGGATTGATCTAGCCCTCCCATGGGAGGTGCTGCGTATGAAATTGTGGTGGAGGTAAATCACTTAAGTTGATTTATCGAAGTACAAATGGCCACAGAGGACCTGTAGCCATGTACCATGATTAGGCTGTTTTTAGACTATTGATTTCTGCCCTGAATGTTCTTTAGCACTTGTTCTTGTCGATGTATGTTGCCTTCACGCCCCCTCCGGAGGGCCAACTCTCCACAACTCACCTGTCCAGCTTCATTTGTTAATGGAAATCAGATAACGGCACTAATGAATATTAATATCCCGCTTGCATAAGAAATCCTGTTATTGTTTGATTTGTGGGTAAATTGGAGTGCGCCGATATTATGCATGTATGTATTAATTGCAGATTATTAGTTAAGAATCAAATGTGTTTCCAGAGATTTACATGAGAGAGCGGAACAATCTAGGGTTCTTATGCACTGTGTGTTTTGTGTATTTCTGTTTGTGGCTTTGGGTGGAGACATGATAACAATGCATTTCAAATATTCAGATCTGCTGTATGGAGTTAATGTTTATTCTTAGGTCAGCGAGTTTGTCAACAGTTCAAGGGACGTCTTATAGCCAACGCGAATTTGGTTGCACCTTCGGATGTCATGACGTAAGTTGTTTACTGAGGCTGAGTCGTCACGGAGTTTGATGTCTCACCCTACTGTCGCCAACAGAATTTCTAATTAATGTTCATTAACTGCTGTAAAGCACGAGTCACTTGGCTAGTTGGGCTGCTTTGTCATTTGTTTCCGAACACAGTGTTTTTTTTCTAAAACGCAGATGTAACCAGTTTGTTATCGCTAAAAATAATTTTACATAATTGTTTGCTTTTAAACATATTTTAGGCTGAATCTGCCTCTGTCCTGGCTATAATGCTATAACGTGAAGTGGAGGTTTTCAAAAAAATTCAAGAAATCTTTTTTATCAGTGCATTAGCGTGTTGTGTGCGTGTTCAGGCTGGATGTCCAAACCCAGGTGACCCTCATCCTGTACTGCACACACAACACCCTCATCCTTACTGTGAAACTGCGGATGGCTCTGTGCTTATGTTTGTATGCAGAGTTACTGAACAGGGACGCCTGTGTTTAATAATTCATGGGCCACAGCAGAGTAGTGGTGTTCGTTTCCTCGTGTGACGTGTTACGGGCACCCACCTGTGGAAGGCAGCGCAGCCGGTCCCCTGGTGGAACGTATACTCAGGAAAAACTAGGGGTTGAAATGTCACTGTTGTCCTGCAGGGAAATGCTAGCAGGCAAAACAGACATGCCCAGACACTGCGTTAATGCCCCCCCCCCCACGAATGTAGGCCAATCAAAGAAGAAGCACCAAGTGTCGTCTTTTCTCTGTGTGTTTCTGTTTTTGTTTCCAGTGCTGTTCTCTTGTTCCATATGAAAGCTAACAGTGGATGACAGCCTGAGGTAAACATGTTTGTCTGTGCTGGACTGAGCCTCTTCTCCTTCCCCTTCACCTTTAAAACATGTTTATTCATGCTGGACTCACACGCGTGGTCCCTCCTCTCTGAAGGCTCGCGTTACCGAGGAGCTAAAAAAACCGTCAGGGAGGTGAGCGGCCGGGCTGCGAGACCACAGCGTGCTCGGCACAGCGCTGGGAGTGATTACCAGTGCAGGTCATTATACAGTCAGGGTGGGGGAGGTGCTCTGGAGGAGGGGAGGAGCCAAAAAAGAAAGAAGGGGGAAAAAAAAGGGGGGGGGGGGGGGGAAACGGCCTGAACCATTTAGTGGTCAGCCCCCCCCCCGTCCCCTTCATCAGTGTGAGCTGTTTCTGCAGTGTCAGCATTCAGAGCACAAAAACGGAATTCAGGAAAAGCTCCCTCCTCTCCATCTTTTTTTTTCCCCCAACAGCTTGTTCCCTTCCCCCCCTCACGAACTGACATTCTAGAAGAAACATATGCTGCTAGGCCCGCTTCACAACAGCTCAGCCTGCCTGAATGAGAGGAAGCGCTTGCTAGCGGAGCCTGGAAGGGGGGGGTGGGATGGGCTGGGCAGGGCCGCACGGTCTGCCAATCACCCTGGGGGGTGGGACTTCCTTAACATCCACAACTCCTCACAGTTGTGACACGTTTGATTCAATCCGCCCTGTTGTTCGCATGCGCGTGTGAAATACAAAGTGTTTGAATGCAAAATCGCTTTGCTAAGTGTCCTCGCGCTGTACTCTTGGACAGCGCTTTTGTGTCAGCCATTTTTGGCGCTGTTCGCGTACAGTACCGAGAGACGAGGGGAAGGAAGGTCTTTGCACTCAGCCCGTGCTGAATGGGAAAACCATATTCTCCTTGGACAGGATCAGGGCACCTTTATTGCATTTGGAGTTGGAAGTGATGCTGATATATCTGGATGTTTTGGGAGTGAAGGCTCTGTGCTTTACACAGTCGACCGACATGATTTCCATCCTGATTTAAGGGGCTGTATAAGGGTCCAGACAGCTGGTCTGAAATTGGCTCGCCTGATAAAGGCCTTTTTAGAGACAAAAGTCTCCTACTTTACGGGAGATGCCAGGTGGTTCTGGGCGAGTGTTTTAAGGTTATACGCTTGCTGCCTCCTCATCTAACCCATCTCATTTCTCGGGGCAATTGGATCGTTCCCGCTCCTGAGAGAACTGAAGCCCACTAGGTACAGAATGAGTATCCTAATAGCAGTCCGTTGTGCTGTTTTCTTTGCCACATTTAAAGTAATTCAAAATTAAACGTTAACATGCTCGATGCCTTAAAACGTTACATTGTTTCATTGCTCATAGATGAAGTGCAGGCCTACTTAGAGGTTGTTATCAGAACATATAACATCGTTCATTTTCATCTTTTCCAATCCTCAAACTCATGAACCTCCGTGACCTCCAGACCAAGGTGTTTTGGGCGCTTTTGGTTGCCGTACTCGGGCTACGTTTGGTGGGCTCTGGGACTGACTCCCTGTGTGGCGGAGACTGACCGCTGCCTCGTGTTTTGTTTTCGGCCACGTTGCAGGTCTCACCCTAGTTCGCTCCTGGCCTCGGCTCGGAGGTGCCGACCGCCACCATTGATCCCAGCAGCTGGAGCGGCAGCGAGAGTCCTGCCGAGGACATAGAGAGGATGAGCGACTCAGCGGACAAGCCCATCGATAACGACGCCGAGGGCGTGTGGAGTCCCGATATTGAGCAGAGCTTCCAGGAGGCCCTGGCCATCTACCCGCCCTGCGGCCGGCGCAAGATCATCCTGTCTGACGAGGGCAAGATGTACGGTAAGAAGTGTTGTGCCCGTCCATTTAAATAAAGTTCCAAACCACAATTACACTTTCCCCTTGTGTGTCATTCTGTGAGCACCTGTAGCCTGCAGCTAATAAATGGCACTGAGGTAGACATTTTACCACCCGAGTGTTAGCTCCTTAGAAAATCTCTCAATTAAATTAGCTCAAAGGGCTTCAAGTGATGCAGAGTCTTGAGGTGACCTCCATCCTGCTGGGCATCGGGGTCTATCCAGGAGGGGACGGAAGGAGGTGAGAAGTGAAACAGAGGACTCAGAGGAAGCAGGCGGTGCATAGCGGGAGAATGTGAGAGTGTCGATCAGGAATTAATGTGTTAGTCTGGCTGGCCTCAGCAGGCTGCAGTGGCAGTATGCTTTGCTTTTCCAGGCTGTTGTGGAGGAGTCAGAGACTATAAGTAAAACAGTGTCAACTATTAGTCAGGAGCAGATGGTACTGTGGCTGCCACCAGCTGTGACCCCCCCCCCCCACACACACACACACACACACACACACACGTCTCCCCCTCCAAAATCCTGGCACGGTGATGTCATGGAAAGGGAGCATATTTTCTTTCTGCAGTGCTGGAGTGTCTCACAGCCCTGTCACTGTCGAGTGCAAGCAGAAGGCCCTCGGGGTCATGTGACAGCTGTCATGTGACCCCTCTGGCCAAATGAAATGTAAAGTTTAGGAGTCACAGCGATGGCTCTCAGCTGCCACTACAAAGAGGGTTTCAGAGCATACTGACCCCCCCACACACACACACACAACATGTAGCCCCTCCTCCTCATGCACTGGGAGTGCCAGAGAAACTCACTTGCACTCTATCTGTCTGCCCAGGATTAAAGCATGACAAATAGCCTGGCCTAGTGAGTTTTAAATGATTAACGCCTAGCAAAGGACCTGCTAGTGCACATTGATTTGGAGACCCTACAAAGAAAAAACTAAGTATTTTAAATTTATGCCACAAAACATGTTCAGCACATGCAAAACCTGAATATATAGTAGTGTTGTGTACATAATATATTTCAATATTTATATATTTGAGTAGCTATAATATTTTGAGTATACTACACTATTATGGGAAGTATACCATTGACAGATTTTGATTGATATATTGCATATTTTGATTGATTGATATATTGCATAATTTGACATAATAGTCAAATAATAAAAATATTTTTATTAGAAAAAATCATTCCTATTGTCCTATTGTGGGGATCTTGAGTGCTTTGGAATTAGAGTTTTAAAATGGGACTGATAGTCGTATCAGAATCATAATTATTAGTCACGTTGTAGCATTTATTGCTATAGATGTCTAACTTGGATGGCTAATATAGCTGTTCAGTAGCTATTGGATAAAAAAAAGCCCTGTGTTAGTTTGGAGACTCCCAGGCAGTGATATGTTCCTGTGTTCTGCGCGTTTCTGGATGCGCCGTGTTTGAGTGCGTGGGACCGAGCAGAGGTCAGCCCTGCCAGATGTTCGTGGTGTCTGGTTACGTGTTTACTCAGCAGCTATGGTCGTGGCAGGCGTATCCCAGCCGTCCGAACTAGAAGGAAGGTTTGCTGACTCCCGTTATTACGCATGACTGACTAGTGAGAACACTGACCACATAGCGGGGATTTTCCCCTTGCCGCTTTAACACTGTTAGCACCACATTCTAGGCAACTGTGTTTTGTTTGCAGAGCTGCATTTCCAACCCAAGCCGCGTCCGTGACTCTTCTTACCTTGCTGTAAATGGAAAGCTTAGGAAAAAAAAACAAGATTTATTAAATAAATCGTCTCATGTTTTCAGAGTGCATCGTTGTCGTAAAAAGGGAGCGTGTCACACCAAGGGCCAGTCTGGTCGAGGCGCGTTTTTGTTGTGGCGAGGAGAGGTAGGCTGTTAACGGCAGTGTGTGGGCGATGGGGCAGACGGGGTGGGGTGGGGGCTGAAACGGCGCTCTTTCGCTGCTGAAACTAGTTTGGCGGGACTGGGAGAGAGAGAGAGCTGGAGGCAGCAGATTGTGGCTCGGCGCTCTTTGTAGGGGCCGGCATCGTCTTTCAGCGCTGCAGCTGTCGCTGGGTCCTAGCGCCAAAGCCATCGCACCGTGAACTGTGACCCCCCCGCGCTCGCTCAGCCGTTAACGAGGGCCGCCGGAGCTGTCGGAACAAGAGCTTGTCGGTTGGCGTGCCAGGCGAAATGGAAAAGCAGAATTGGTTAATATTTTTTTTTCTATTCCAAAATCGACGAGTGAAGCCGCTTCTCTGTCGTGTGCATATTTGTAAACTCTGGTGTAAGACGGTTTGTAGATCCGTTTGCTGTAAAATAAGGTGTTGGATTAACTGTGTTTTAATTAATGAATGTCTGCCAAGCTACAGATTTTATGTTGGCTAAAATTCTGAACACATCAGAAAATGTATATCTTCACATTATGCTTCCTGTTCTGGCTTTAATATGGTAGATATTACTTTTTATTTATTACAGAAATATATTGGATTTCAATTGTATTGCTGCATTTCATTATATTGTATGCATATAGAAATTCAGATGCCAGTGGATTATAGTAAAACGAATATCACACAGAAGTACTATGTGAAAATAAAGCCATGAATTTACAGCTGGGAAATAACATAAAAGGAAATGCACCACCAGCCACATTTTCCTGTTCAATTTGTGGCCAATTTATTAGTGTTTTTTTTGGAAGCTAGTAAAGAGTGCATTAAGTTAATCTAATATCAGAGACCAAAAGCACGAGTGAGTCCTGCACTATGTTGTGAGGTTTGACTGCAGCAAAAAGGTGAAAATAATGTCTGACAGACATTATCTATGTGTGATTTTATAGCTTAATGTCAAAGACAGCACCGAGATTCTAAAGTTTTAGCTTTGAAATTTAGCAGCATTTGGTGAGATAGCATTATAGAGAATGTAAGTATTCTCTTTATTTAAAATGTAGTTTCTACATTTGGGTAAAGAGTGTGCAAACCAAATTTAGGGAACAGGGAACATATTCCATGCGACCAAATAACTGTTTACCGTAACAGCACGTGTCATCAGCATGTGTACATTTTACCCCTGTGAACTAGAGGACTTAACTGTGGTGCTGAACTCAAGTCTCCCGTCAAAGATTCCCAGTGAATCTGTCGCCATGCTACTCAGGAAAACATCTGACATCGTGCTCCCTCATTGGCTGTTGATTTAATGAAGTCGCTGTCTCTGTCGGACTGTCTCTTCAAAATGCCACCGGAGCTGATGAGACCCTCTTCAAGTGGATCCTCGGTGCTGATGGAGCGTGTTGATTGGCCGAGGACGTCATGGTTATTTTTGTTTTGGGGCCACGGCGGGGTCCCGGATGCTTCGCACAGTGCTCTGTTGCTCACTGGCTCGCTCATCTGATAGGCTGGCCGACTTCTCTTGGTATGTGTATGGTGATGGAGGGAGAGGCGGGGGGAAGGGGGGGGGTTGTTCTGGGAGGGAGGGGCGCAGGTATTTTAGCAAGGAGAGAGCCGGGGGATTTGCACATGTGCGGTACGGCGCAGCTCTCAGGGTGAGATGCCGTCCTGAGTGCCCTTAAGCCCTTTGTTCCCCCGGCTGAACGCAGTTAATTAGCAACAGTCACTATAGCAACTGCCTCTCGCTTCAAAACAATGTCTAATTTTTGCAGCTAAGCTTATTGTACTGTTTACCTGAAGGGCCTGGCGCCCTGAGTCGCGATGGCGCTGGCCTCCTGCCCAGCCTCCGAGGTTAATTGTGACAGTGGTGAAAAACAGCACAACAGCTGCTTTGTGGTGAGGGGAGTCTGAAAAGG
This sequence comes from Brachyhypopomus occidentalis, assembly GCA_020368025.1. Classification (NCBI taxonomy): domain Eukaryota; kingdom Metazoa; phylum Chordata; class Actinopteri; order Gymnotiformes; family Hypopomidae; genus Brachyhypopomus; species Brachyhypopomus occidentalis. The sequence goes on from JAGXOD010000022.1 coordinate 6,857,572, forward strand.
AAGAAAGTGGTGAGTCCCTTCGGCGGCTAGAGCCAAAGATACGCCACTTCCATAATTCACCTGCTTCGCAACCATCCTTTCAGCCTGGCTGCAGACAATTACATACCCTCTGGAGTACATCAGTGAGCACATGACCAGATGTGAAATACGACAGGAACAGCACAATGGGACGTGGAGTTCCAAGAAAATGCATTTAATGGGTGTTATTGTACATGGAGGAGTGCCTTAAGTCAATTTGGCTTGAATAATGCACTTCAATAAGTTGTTCTGTATATGGCTAGAAGTTTTTATCTAGTATCCTTGTAAACTCTTAAATCCTGCTTAGGTGCATGTAACTATTTCTCAAATAAGAATTCATATACTGCCTGATCAAACAAATTTCTTAAATTACATGATTCATCCCTTCGTTCCCAAAATCTCACATGTACTGAAAAGATATTTGCAATACTCTTACAGACCCGAAAAGCAGTCGAAATATCACAATATGCTTTGGATGGCGCTGAGGAGCATATGCAGGCTGTTATGATTATTATGTGTGAAAGGACCATCTGTTTCAGAAACTCTGGGTGCTTTTAGCGGCTGATATCAGGCCCCAGCCACCCGAACAGGCTTTACAGTGCATCTGTTTGCTTTGGAGGTGGCAAACGTTAATCATATCGCACTATTTTTCGACCGGGGCCCAAAGATGGAAGGCATTTGCGTCAGGATCAAGGTCCGTGCATAATTGCCGACCGCGGGTCGGACACGTTGGCTCGGCGTGCGGGCACCGTAGCCACTCTGCGCTGCTTTGATGAGGCATTTGTTTTTTCCCTATTACAGATATGCGGTGTGCTCAGTCATCTCATCAGGGCCGGGCGGCCGACTCGGACGGACGCTAAGTGGCACTTGGCTTGCTAGGCCGCTGCGGATCAGTTAGCCGTAACGAGCGAGGCCGGCCTCCCCCGTGGGGCCGCGGGAGCGCCACAGCCGGCCCAGCCTCCCCGCCGCCCGCCTCACGCTAACACCGCCGCCGCGGCACAGCCGCCCGCTGGGAGGATAATGAGGAATTCTGGGATCCGCTCAGGCTCCCTCTGCTACCTGCATTCGCTCCGAATGGAGTCTGGAGAACTTCAGCCACACACACACACACACACACACACACACACACACACATAGACAGACAGACACCTCCAATATAATCCCTCCCTTTTGTCGGCACGCTATTGTGGCTCGGTGGCAGCGCCGTAGTTTCACTCCCGCGAAGGACACGTTTCCAATTACGCCATGATTACTCTCCACGGCGTGAAGATGAGTTAGGCAGCACCTGAGTCTTTCTCAGCACAGGCAACAGGTTAGGTTAACATGCGGTCTTCCAGACGGGGGTTGAAATCCTGGTGTCTTTGTCATTTTTCCTGGTATCCTTTGTTTGCATAAGGTGAATGTACCCTTAGGACAGTGTTCCTCTTATTTCCCAAAAGCAGAGAGAATTTTCTACCTGTCTCCAATACTCTTGCAAAATGCTTCCATTAACTGAATGTTTACAGTGGCCTGGCATTTGAACGAGCACTTATTCTGCCCCTAAAACCAGCATTCGTCTGAGCTGATCACTGTTTTGTAAGGACATGTCTCTCCCCGTGAACCCATCGGTTTCCTAAGGAAAAGCCCAGCAGAAGCAGCGCCAGTCTGCATGTCTCTCCTGCATTGTTTTTAAAGGCTTTTTTTTGCCTTGGTCTTCTTGGTGTAGCCACGTCTGACAAAGCCCAATATTGACAGTCCTGCTGGAGCGTGTCAGCACCCGTAGTTTCCTGCTGCCAGCAGAACGGGGGAGATGTTTTGTCCATTTGGCCCCAAATCCTGAGGCAGGGGGAGTGGTGTGCTAAAAACATATGTCCCTGCCTGGGATCTGTCCCCCAGGTGCTGGCTACTCTGTACCACTGTCCTGTTTCCTCCTGTTTTTGCCATTAAGACCAATAGATTTAACAATCGTTTATGGTTTACAAGAGAGTAATGTGTGCTTCCCATCTAGTGCTGGTCTCTTCCTCTACTCTGGTGATTGGGTCTATATAGAGTAGTCTACTGCAGTAACCTATCCTTTAGCAGAGCTGAAGTGTGTGATGACCAGAGTATCAAGACACGTCCTGAAAGTGTCCCGTTGCACCTGTGGCAACACTGCTTTGCACCAGTTTTCATGGTGGACAGCTCAAATGCAGAGAATGCGTACATTGGCTTAATCACGTCACGCTTTTTAATTCGTGAGTAGCACTGCAAAGGATCTATGATATCCAGAGTTTTCATTCCTAAATACTATATATATTGTATTTGTAGGTGTGTTTTATGGTTAGGTTCCTTGGACTCCTTATGAGTCATGTGCAGACGCTGTGTGTCCACACTGGCTTGACATTCTCTCACCTGGCAGCTAAACACACACGGGCTTCACATCAGCTAGCGCCGTGCCATGCTTTACCGACCAGCCGAATCTTGAAGCTCAAAGAGTTTGTGTCTCTTGTTTGGTAACACTGTGATATGTGATATTATCGACGACGTTTTGCTGAAATGAATTTTTGCCCCTTCGAATATTGTAGCCTCTTTTACGCCCTGCTTCCTTTGGCAGGGGTATAATGGGAACATTCACTTGAGATTTTTCTCCGTAACGATTTTGCCTTTTTGCTTCGGAGGTCTTGGGGAGCTTCAACACCACACAGCTTCTCATCACCACTGTGCTGAGCAAGTTCAGATTGCTTTAGTGGCACGGTGGAGTTACGTCTCTGTGAGCACAGATATGAAGGTTCATGGAAGCAGGGAGAATTTGCCAAATCTTTAGTCCTTATGAATCTTACCAAGTATAGGGCCAGTTGTACCAGGTTAGCAAGGACACAGTCTTGTGTTGTCTGTGTAAACTAATCACAAGCAAGTAGACATATTATGACTAATTAAACCTTATTACATAAATGTTTGACTAATGTCAAACATTTTGTGTTAATCTATTTTGTCTTCTCTCCAGAGTCTGGAGTCTGTTGGTTATGTCTAACCGTTGATCCAAATAATTTTTCTAAAGTCTAAAGAAGCTCTTAGTGGCTGTCTTTCGGATTAGTGTTAGGGTTAGGTTAGGTTTAGTGTTAGGGTTAGGTTAGTGTTAGGGTTAGGGTTAGTGTTAGAGTTAGGGTTAGGGTTAGGTTTAGTGTTAGGGTTAGTGTTAGGGTTAGTTTTAGGGTTAGGGTTAGGGTTAGGGTTAGGGTTAGGGTTAGGGTTTGGGTTAGGTTAGGGTTAGGGTTAGGGTTAGGGTTAGGGTTAGTGTTAGGGTTAGTGTTAGGGTTAGGTTTAGTGTTAGGGGTAGGGTTAGGGTTAGCAGATTGCTGTGTTTCTCAGGGCACCACGGAGATCTGCTGTGATCAGGAAGTGATCAGAGAGCAGCTCTGGAGGCCGCCGGTCCTCACTGTGGAGGGGGCCCAGCCATGCACACTGTCTGCCCAGCGGCTGGTTTCAGGTTGCACTGCTCCAATTGGCTGTTTCTTGTGTGCCTGAACCAGGACGCTCTGCATCATTTAAAGACATAGCGCATAGAAATAAGCCATTTGCCACGATCGCCGTTTGGGTAGCTGGGAACATTTTTATTTTTTTTTGTGGTCATTTTTGGCCTCTTTTGACCTCTTAACTGTACTGCTGAGATGTTGTCTTACATGGCGGTGTGTATTGTCAGATCAGTTTCTCAGTTATGGTTGCAGATAGTGTGAGAAACATGAATGGGTATAAAACATTCCCATGCAACTTGTCACGGCGAAGCTTGCAGAGGGAGTTTGGCAGTGATACAGGGCCGTAGCACTGTGAACCAGAGAGGGAGTTGCTGAGAGTTGCTGGTGGGGGGGAAGCGATCCATCAGGGTCATGAAGTTTGGCTTTTCATTTACACATATTGGTAGCTGCTAACAGGTTTCTCTTCATGTTCAGATGCGGGATTGATCTTGAGAGATTGAAAATATTGATTGAGCCCTGCGTCTGACTGTGTGGGGAGGTGCCAGCCAGCAGCGTGTTCACACATCGGCCAGGCTGAGTTCCTCTGTTCCTCCGTTCCTCCTGGGACTCCTCATTACTGCTGCCTCCCCCCCATCGCTCCCTCGCTCTCTCTCCCTCTCTTTCCCTCTCTCTCCCTCTCTTGCTCCCTCTCCCTCTCTCTCCCCTCTTCCCCTCTCTCCCTCTCTCTCCCTCTCTCTCTCCATCGCCCCCTCTCTCTCCCCCTCTCTCCCTCTCATGCGCGTGCTTTCTCTCTCTCTCTTTCTCAGACCGAGACACTTCTCACCCCCATGACCAGGCCTGCCTCAGCACTAATGCATGTGATGATGATGAGGGTGTGATGATGATGCACTCTCCGCCTCCTAATTGACAGCGTGAGGCTGTCTTGGAGTGGCCATGATAATTGGCCCTGTGGGAGCCGACGCGTCCCCGGCCGCAGGAGGGAAGGGGTCTCTGCAGCAGCTCTGAACGCTGGAGCGCGGCCACCGACGTCTTCCTCGCGCCGGCCAGCCTCCCTGTCGGGATTTATGGGGGGAGGGGGGGGTCGTCTAATGTAATCCTCTTTGTCTGTGGCCAAGGTCTGGGGGTTGCCACCTGCAGAACTGAGCCGCGGGCTTGTCTGTTTGTGTGATGAATGGCTGTAGTTAATCCTCCCCAACGCCCCTGACTCTCAGAGCCTCCGTAGCGTCTACTCGTAGTCCCGGCACGGGTCACCTGGAGTTAACTATCGATTCCATTTTTGTGTTTGGAAACTTCCAATTGATTTTTAAAGGGGTATTCGTTACACCCGACGACAGCATTACGAGAAATTAATTGATCAACAGTCAAGCCGTCTCACTCGTAATAAGACTTATTATCTATTAGACGGCCTTAAATACGACACCGCCGAATATTGACTTTATTTCACGGTAAGTTATCTCATTGAAGTAGCTTGCTCTCTGACCTTTATCAGACGGGATTGTGGCTATGTCATTGGTCCGAGCATGAGAGCCTCACTGACGGTGGCTGGTCTCTCTGTGCCCTGATTGGCTGTTAGTTGGGAACGCTAGGAGCTGCCGATCCCTTCCAAACGGCGTTGCGTCTCCAGGAGGCCGTGATTGCGTGGGGGCGCTGTCTCTAGGCACACAGGCATTCTGGGAAACAGTAGTGAGTTTGCAGGCCTCCAGAACGTTCTGCTAGACTTGGACCACAGCCTCAGGCTTCTTGTAGATCTTTGCTAAGCATCACGTCTTTGCTGAAAAGTTCACGTTACCGGCTAACTCCAGCCATACAGCCGACATTCACGACATCATGGTCTGCCTTATAATGGCGGATAAATCACAGGGTTTTTTCCAAGTACTGCTTCAAGGTTTTGCAAGATTTGGGATTCAAGAGATTTTTCATCTTATAAGCAATGTGAATCACTTTTGAAACAAAGTCATGAATAAAAGTCCTTGGCTCAAGGGTGGCCAAGATTGGATGAAAGCTTGTGAAATAAGGGTATTGTGGGCTAACTTTAGACTTGGTTGAGAATCCTGAGCATGAGAATTAACAGTGAGCTGAATAGCCGTTCCAAATCATAGTTTAGCTTGTGGAAGGCATGTGTGACACACTGTTTTAGCTGTAGACATCTGTGTGTGTGTGTGTGTGTGTGTGTGTGTGTGTGTGTGTGTGTGTGTGTGTGTGTGTGAGAGAGATGTATGTATATGTATGCACATATGTTATGTGGCCACGTTCAAATGCTCTGAAAATGCACTTATCTCAGAAATCATGGCAAGTATTCCCATTAAGCTAATGCACCCCAAAATTAAAATGATCTGATTTTTACGTGTAAATGACCACCATGCACATTCATGACTCTCATAACCCATCAGAAGAAATGTAGTTGTGTTGATATGTGCCTCTTCAGTACAATGAGCTGTTCTAAGTTCATTGTGACATCATTAAGCCCCTATTAGCTATTGGCTCTGGACATTATTAGTTGATGTTAAGCAGCTAGCATAAAACAGTTTTTAAAAGCTATTTACAAACATGTAAAAGGTTGTTTTTCGTTATTCTGTTCTGTCAGTCATGCCTGAACAGACTACACTCGTGATGGGTTAATAAGGGCAGAATTATGGCAAAGGGACAGAACAAATGTGTGTGTGTGTGTGTGTATGTGTGTGTGCAAGAGACGACGACATTGTACTCTTTGCACAGCGGGTGGCAGATGGCACGGGGGCCAGGTCTGTGTGGGCCAGCTCCAGACAGGCCCACTGTTCACTGAATCACACAACAAAACTTGTAGGCTTGAACTTTCAACTTGTAAAGGCAGGGCCGGCTGGAAGTCCGGCACTGTGACCTCGAGAAGAAAAGCTGAGGCGGGCGTGACGGTTGAGGCCGTGGGCGTGCCGGCTTTGGCCTTGAAGTCTTTCTTAGAGCTTGGTGCTGGAAATCCTCGGGGGCCCCACCATTTGGGGGCTTAAGCCAGCCCTAATCGGCAGCTGGTCAGGTGGAGTCAGATGTTGGGATCAGCAGTTGTGCTTCGTCTTTCTAAATGGATTTCCGTGGCCTGGCACACTGAGCTCTTGTCTCCCCTTCCTTCATTATCACCCAGAAGCTGTGTTGACCGTGCCGTCACACACACACACACACACACAAACACACACACACACACTTTGACCTGCAAAACCTCTTAAGCCACACTTACTCAATGGGTCATATTTCCATACTTCCTCAGAATAAGAGCCCTGATCTTGGATCCAGTTCATATTTTCTGTCACTGGGAAAATGATTAAATTAGATGGCAGAACTGGTCCTGACTGCTGCTATGAGCACTTCTGAGAAGCTTTATAAAAAGGGGTCAAAGAGGTTCGTTTTTAAAAACTGCACAGTTTTAACGCCAGTATTAAAAGAAGTTAATCTCTCAAAAATAAACTGTAGCAAGGCCACATTTCTGAGAGTTTGAAAAGAATTTTTTTTAGAGGAAATTCCTGCATGTGTATCTTTCGGTTTCCAGTATGATGGCAATTTCATTCTTCAGGACTCTCAAAGATGTGCAGCGTAGGACTGTGAGATGCTCGAAAAGTCCCGCTCTGTGTCACCTGTTCAACTCCCAAGGCACAAGTTCTCTTCTTTGTCTCCCCTTTAAATGGCTTCCCCTCTTGGTTAGCAGTGTTTCCTAGAATGGCGTTGTTCTTGGGAGTAATAGGCTTCCTGTCCCCTTTCAAGCACACAAACACACACACACACACACGTTTGGATCCCCAAACCCAGCCAGGGTTCCTCAGAGTGAATGCCTCCATATTGTTGGTTTAGCCCATTGTCATGCTAATAGGAGCCCGAGACCCTTGAGTCATCTATCACGCATGACAGGAAAGCAGGAGCATTGTGTAGGCCTGATGCCCCACACAGGAACAGGGCAGCACACTCCCCCTTTCAATGGGAACAAACCAAACTCAAAGACTTAATGTTCCCGCTCTGGCATGTACAGATTGACTGTACACATCGGCTACACTGCACACAATAATTGCATTGTCCTATATTACAGCCAGCCAAGTAAATATAGCCTTGATTACACTTCTGGTATCGCGAAGAAGGCACCCTTAACTGGAGCTATTCACCAACGAGTTTTGGTTTCTTCCCTGTAATTCACACGTTTTGCGGTGAAGATCACGTGGTTATTAAAAAGACCCCCCCCCTCCCCCTTTGTTGCCATTTAAACAAGTCGAGGTCTCAGCCATCATCTCAGATAATTGCGCGGCGGTCCGTTTACATCCGGCGGGCACGCCGGCCTTTTCACGTGTGCTAATTAAGGTTAGACGGCGGGAGAAGATCGAGATCTCGCGGCTCTTTTCTGCCGTGACAAGTGACACTTACAAATTTACGACCTAATGAGGATTAATGATATATTTTGGAAGCCGTGCGGAGCCGGGCGGGGAGGAGACTGGAGCAGGGCTCTGTGGGACGTCTGGGCGAAGCCTCTGGTGTCCTGGCGTGGAAGGAGTGCCACGTGTAGAGGAGTGGGTGGGGGGGGGGGGGGGTGTCCACACGAGGAGCGAGTGCGGCAGGAGCGGCCGTGGTCCTCCCTGCATTGACGTCAGCGCAGGCCCGCGGGCCAGATGTGAGTGTGGTCGGGACTGCATTAAACAAAGCATGCTGCCATGGGCAATGGGTGCTTAAAAGGGCTTGGCATGTTATTAACGATCGCAGGATGCAACCGCGGCCTGTGGAAGGCATCAACGCGGACTGGGGGTGGCGTTTATCTCACCCGCCCAGGCTGAACTGCAGGCCCTTCCTTTGATTAAATCATCTTTGCTTTGACGTGCCAGCAGGGAGGACGATGCGACTTCATTTGCCGCGCCCCCAGGGTGGGGAATCAATGGCCATTTTCCTTCATCCCCTTGTAGAGGGCCCGACGTGAAAGACAAATGTTAATGTCCATCTGACTGCGATGACGAGGAGCCTGACTGCCCCGACTGAATAAGCTGGGAAAAATGTCTTCAGCTCACGGGAGCGCCACGTCATTCACGAAGGTCATATCTAAGGGCTCCTGGAGGAAAGAGTCGCACCACTTTATCTTTATCTGGTGATGACGGTGATTATGCAATACGTATTTGACACATATCCCCCTTTAATTTGCTGCATGAGCCAATTCACTGAGTGTCATTTTGCTTTAAGACTTGACTCCTTGAACCAGGCCTCAAAAAGTGGGTGAATCTAGAATCTAAATGAACTCTAAATGTTACGTACGTTTGAGATAAGAGTAAAAGTGTAGGCTCCTCTCACCACTGCTGTTTTGCTGTTGGGCTACACTGAAAAAAAGGCAATAAAAACACAAAGGAAATAACTTAGTGAGGAGCGGATTAAAAGCAGGCCGGCTAAGCTAATGAAACACCCCCCCCCCAGCTAAGGGAGGGTGATGGAGCATGTTCACAATGTGGCAGAGGAAGGTGAATGCATTGTAAATCTGGCTGGCGTGGACAGTACGGGGGTGGGGGGGGGGTGTTGTAGGGAGGGAGGGGGGATGGGGGCCACAGAGGTTAGAAGGGACATGGGGGGGGGGGTAGGGGGTATGCAGACGGAGCAGCTGTGTAAACCCCACTGATTCAGGGAGGGAGGGATGAAGAGAAAGAGGGGGGAACTTTTCTCTAAGGGCAGTTAACCATTTCTCTCACTCAGCTGACTTCCACACTGCAGCTCCAGGCCAGGCAGATAATCGGCGCTCCGCCCCGGCTAAAGAAAGATCCCTGGTCTTGTGGCTGGATTTTAAACGCCTCCAGCACGACTGGACAAAGCTGCAGGGATCCCTCTCTGCATATGAAGGCAGGGCAGGACGGGGGGGAGTGTCTGAGCCGCGGAGGGTGTGCTGAAAGCCCCACAGCGGGGAGCGGCCAGGGGAGGCCGTGCTGCAGCTACGGAGGGAGGCGCCTACGCCAGAGCTGTATTTCTAATTGAATGGAGGAGTCAGCTGCTGGAGGCCAGTCCTGGGAAGAGAGGGGTGCCACAAGGCCCCATTGCGAGGCCATTTGAGGTCTATTGATATGGCCCAGAACCTCCACAGTCATTCAGATTCAGGGTCCCCCCCACCCTTACCAGAAAGGTTGGAAAACACACTTTCACTTTTCTGCCAATGGCTCTACTGTTTGGGGTCGGACGGTAAATCTCAAATCCTTTCCCCGCTGTTCTGAGGGACGAGATCTCCTTCTGGGGTTCACAGACCAAGTCCGTTCCTACACCTGAAGAATGTGAATGAGAGTTGCACATGAGTAGCTGACTTGCATTTCGCGGAATGAAACATTGAAATAGCTATTCCCCGTTTTAGAATTTTATTAGTTAATATTATAGTCTCTTACCTTACCAAGTGCCCGGAAAGACTGTAATAACAGAGAGCAAGGCTGTGGATTTTAAAACATACACATGGAGCCTGTGGGAACCTTAATGTCAGGATGTTGGCTTGACTTAAAACAGAGAGAGAAATTGATTGGTCAGACTCAACTGCATTGCTGTTTTACAGATTACAAGTTTTAAAATAACAATGTTTCATCTCTCTGGCTTTTGCTTTAACTGCTTTTTTTCCCTCTTATGAAAATGACAGCACTTATGTCCCCATATCACCCATTTGTCCTAATGAGCTCGGCAGTCATGATTTTAATCTAGAACACAGTGAAGAGATTAATGTTATACACGCCGGGTTAATCGAAAAACCTTCCTGATGTGTTTGTGAAATCTCTGTACCGAGGAGGATCATGCTCTCTCTTCCTGTGGAATAAAACAGTAGTGTCGATTAGTTCAGGAAAGCTTCGGTCCTTAAAAACCTCACGTGGGGTCGGGGGGTGGGTGTGGCTTTGGGGGTTTGTGGCGGAGCTTGTGCGTGCCTTCCTTAACCTTCCCTAGCCTTCTTTTCTTTCTTTCTGCCAATGTTGTTTTGGAGAATGGGGGGGGACAGCACTGGCCTGCTGGGCAAGGTGCTGCTGCTTTCTCTTCTTTTCTTCCTTCTTCTGCGAGTGGATGAAAAGAATGAATTATTCAGCAGCTTACAGCTGGCCATTTGAGAGCTTTGATCTGGGAATCAGGCGTCTTCATGAATGGCTTTATTGTCGTGTTATGTGTACACAGTGTGTGAATTATTAAAAGTGCTGTGGGCCCTGGCTTCATCTGGGAGAGATTACACTGGGGCATGCTGGGACTGACCTGCACGTCCCCTCAATGCAGTTTATTTGGCCTGAGGTCACATGGTCTCCAGCCGATGTGGCAGCCTTAACTAAATGCGGTTGGTGGAATTGGGCGAGGTGTTCGGATCTTCTGACCCAGTGCTGTTGAACGCACGTAGGAGCCCCAGCTGAGGGCCACGCAGAAGCACGTATGTGTTGTGCAAAGTCTTGGAACGCCATGGTTTATTTTTGGCTGTTTTTCCTTTTTAATTGAAAGCTGCTAATTGAAAGCGTCTGATTGACTGTCAATCATGCTATATATAGGAGAAGGTACAGCGCGTACATTTGTAGATGTGCAGAAGCCTTTGTGTCTGCGGTGCTTGAGGCATTGGCTGACAGTGCTGCCATGTTTCTCACTCAGGGAAGCTCACACAGGCACAGGCGGCGTGAGGGAGGGCGTCTTTCACACAACAGGTGTGTGTAATTGCAGAATCTGAGAGGCATTACCCAGCACTGCTGGCTTTCATCTGGCACACCTGAATGTAGCAAACTCCCCCCCAGTGCTCAGCGGGCGGAGGCTACAGCGCGCTCACCTGCTCGTCTGCATGTGTGCATGTTCATGTGTGTGTACACGTGCGTGCGCGCGTGTGTGTTTGCGCGTGGATGTCACAAACACCGCCTCACACACCCTTCCCCACAGACAGCTGCAGCTGAAGCACCTGAATGTGACTAGACGCACGTCTCCGCACACACACACACACACACACACACACACACACCCTGCCACCGCTGGTAAGGACATGACTGTAGCTGCATTATCGGCTCTGAACCACTGTCCTTCATTAGTTATACCTGCCCATTCATGTGACTTTGTCCATTCTTCCTCTAGACTAATTACAACGTGGCTTCCAAAACTGAGTTTCGTATTGGTCCAAAGGAAACCGCATGAAACCGTGTGTCTGTTTAAAAAGCTTGTTATTTAAAAAAATAGCAAGCAACAGTTCTATAGCAACCGTTGGGTACAGCTGGACACATAATTAGAGTCGCTCCTTACCTATAATTTGCGTAATAGTTTTGGGGTGGCGGTATGTCATTAACATATCAAAAGACTAACAGGGGTCATTGTGCCTTTACATTGGCAATTAGGCAAGAGTCGAGGGCAGAAGAATGTTTGGAGCTGCCATTAATTGGAAATCACTACAAAGCCATGCTTTAATTATAATTTAGCGAGAACAGCGCTGTGTTAAATGAACATATTTCCTCCACCATTATGGGCTGTAACAGTATGAATGTCAGATTCTGTTTCCTTTCACGGCATGAGGCTTTGAAGAAATTGGCATTAAATTGGATTAATCTGAAAAGGCAGTAGATTCGGACGTCTTTTTTCATGGTAATATGCGCGGAGCACGTTTGCATTTAAATGAAGCATGTTTGTTTGCGGGACAGGAAGCGGCGTCGTGTCTGCAGGGCACGGGTCACAGTGAAGACTGCCCCATTAATGTAGACCTAGGATGTATACGCAGGTCGTGATGAAGCCCCATTACCGTATACGGAAGCCGTGCAGATGTCCTGTGTTGTTCCCGCGTTGTTCCCGCGTTGTTCCCGCGTTGTTCCTGTGTTGTTCCCGCGTTGTTCCCGCGTTGTTCCCGCGTTGTTCCCGCAGTGCCGTCTCTGATCTTTTCTCTTGCTCTGTTTCTGTTTTTTCTGCTCTCAGGTCGGAACGAGCTGATAGCCAGATACATTAAACTGCGCACCGGGAAGACGAGGACAAGGAAGCAGGTAAGGAGTGGGCCCGGTGCTGAGGGCCCGGTGCCGAGGGCCCGGTGCCGAGGGCCCGGTGCTGAGGGCCCGGTGCCGAGGGCCCGGTGCTGAAGTCCTGGTGAGGGACAGAGGAAGCCCATTACTGCTGAATGTGCCTGTTCTGCATAAAGGAACATATCCAGCACACACACACACACTCACACACACACATACGCGCACACATCCCCCTGTACATTTCCTTACTTATACACATACATAGTATTCAGACATAATGCAGCCTGCACACATTTAATTTGCTTGTGTGCACACACACACACACACACACACACAGTAGCTTGGAACGTCGCAGCATGGCCCAGTTAGGCATAAATTGGCTGATGTGGCCTTGGGAAGGGAGAGTGTTGCAGAGGCTTCTCTAGCGTCTGTCCACACTCACACACCACACACACACACACACACACACACGCACGCACAAGCCGCACGCATGTCACATGGCACTGCGTATACGTCACACCCAAAAAGCAGTAGCATAAGGCTGTGTGGCAGAACCAGCCGCTCACGTGCCCCTTGCAGAGCGGTAGGAGAGGAGACTGGTGGACACCAGTGGACGTGGTGCGTTACCTAGCAGGCCCGCCGGCCGCCACGTCCTCAAGGAGTCACGCGGTGCGACTGCTGTCTGCTGCCGTTCAGCACTCTGCACACAGACAGGCGCTGTGGTGACATCACTTCCCTTTCAGACGCGTGTATCTGACCCTTCCTGTCAGCGTGCTCTGCAGATGGCATTGGTCAAAAGCTGGCTTCATTCCATGTTTCATTTTCATGTTTCAATTGTTGCAAAACAAAAACCAACAAACGCGTGTGCATGTACGATTCAACACCTTTTCCTTTACTATGTTTATTATCTGAATAAAATTATATAAATAATATCTAAGCAAAATGGTATCAGCTGTGATTTAGCTGTAGTGTAAGCAAACAGCACAGAAAGCACACTACCAAGAGGTGGCAACACAGCCACAATTACAAACTAATTTGATTTGCTTAAGCCCCAGCTTAACTGAAGTGATTGCAGTAATTAAATCGGAAAGGTCAAAGGAGCACTTGTGCCGCTGAGATGGGCGCAAATGTGACTTTGCTGTGCTGAAGTGTCTGGGCTGTGGGGTCCCAGGGATGCACGCCGACCTCTCATTAACCGCGCCGTGCTCACAGCGAGGCCTACTCCACAGCCTCTTCTGTATGATTGGCCTGATTAAGACAGGGAACCTTCCGCCCATACTGGGTGCGTGACTCCGCCCCCTAATCCCGCCCCCCTCGGCTTTCCATTGGGTGTCTGACCTTTCCGTTTGAGAGCGGTGCTTAGATTTGCTGGAATGCACCCCCTTGCTGGTAAAAAGGGCCCGAGAGGCAGTTTTCCTGCTGCTCCCTGAAGGCCAGACGGGTCCGTATGTTGTCTAGCGATGTGCTAATGATGCTTTTCCTGTTTCTTCTTGGGCCAGCCCACTCCAGGGGGCGGAGTCTGGGTGGTCCTGGGCGCTGGGGGGCTGTTGGTTTGGGGCGTGCTTCTCTCCTTCTGTGTTAGCCCTGCTAGGAACTGCTAAAGCCTTCCTCAAGTGTTGTCTCAATGCCAATAAAAAGTGTAATTCCTTGTGTTTTGTTTTTTTGCTTTTCCCCCCCTTCTTTGTTTTGTTTTGTTTTTTTTGTTTTTTTTTTCCAAAATGGAGGTGTCTAGTCACATACAGGTCTTAGCAAGAAAGAAAGTTCGCGAAATCCAAGCTGCCATCAAGGTAGGTCTGGCTCTGCCCAGTTGCAGGGGGGGCTTTTCATCGCCATGGTTACAGGCTGTTCCTTTGTCTTCCTCCCTCCCCCTACCCCGCAGGTGTCTAGTCACATTCAGGTTCTTGCCAGAAGGAAATCTCGTGAGTTTCATTCCAAGCTAAAGGTATGCGCTTTTCTGCTTTTGGGCCTGTGGTTGCTATGCCGTCGCACTTCCTGTTTTCGCCCGGCGACAGGGTGAATGCCTTGTTACTCTGATTCCTGTAACCTCCATCCTTTGCATGTGACGGTCTGTATTAAGCATGCATAATTCACACCCTTTCACCCTCCTTGAACCCTGGTCACCTCTCAAACACACACACACACACACACACACACACATACACCCACTCTCACACACACACTCCCATACCCCCCTCCCTACATCTCGGTCTTTAGCGTCTGTGCCTTCACTGACCGCTAAGTGCATCTGCTTTGAGGCTAGCTAATGCTAGTTATCTCCTTGCATTGGGAGAACAGTTTGAGTGCTATTATTATTAGCCTATAAAGCTAACTTGAAAAAAAGAACAGGCTGTTAAAATGAATGTGGATGAGGAATCCTGTACACTCCACATGTGGCGACTCTGTTCTATAATGCTAATGGCTAATTTGACTTGAAAATGATTTTCCTTTCCTCCAAATTTTGGGGCTAAGAATATTTTTGGTTCACCAGCAGAATTAAATCAAAGTTCTTTGGGCTTTGAGCTCAATGGAAATCTAGCTGGTTTAAAAAAAAAAGAAGAAGGAAAAAAAGCAATTTGCGATCAGAGTGAGCAGAACCCAAAGCTGATGCCACTTGCGTCCTTTGTAGAATGCATGGCACTCTGCCCTGTCTGCACGTGTGCGTGCGTGTGTGTGTGTGTGTGTGCGCGCGCATGTCGTGTCCTAACCCGCTAGAGTGCGATGAGGTTTCCTACGGAAGCATGCTGGCAAGGTGCTTGGGCTGGTGGTGAGTGGCTGAGAGCTCGAGGTCAGATGTCAGCCAGTCAGATGTTTCGTGGCCACTGTTTAAAAGCCTTAGAGCAGTGGGTATGACCTTGGTGGCCTCAGGGTCACGCGTGCGGTGCCCTCTGCTGTGTTGCCTGCGCTGTGGCTTTAGTGATGAAGTCTCCTCTCCTGCACCTACTCTCTGTGGAATGACGGGAAGACTAAAGAGCATTAGAGTAGTCATTCACAAGCTTTCTATGGGCTTCTACCTCTGCCTGTCTCCCTCTGTCTGTCTCTGTCTGTCTGTCTTTCCTCTTTTTCCATAACCTCACTGGCTGTCCAATCACGCTGTATTAATAAACACCTGCCCCCCCCCATTCCCCCCCCCATCCCATTCTTGCTTTTTCCGTGATTCACTCAAACATGTCTAAGCTACAGTTCTGTATATAATCACCTTACGCTAAACACATGCGGCCTACACAGGCCACCGTAAAGTCTTTTGTGGGAGATGACCTGATAATAAATTGACCTGTTACGTAAGACATTTCTGTAAGGATCCCCTCCAGCATCTGTGACCTTGAAGATCTTTCTTAGTCTCTCTCCCTTTCTCTCTCTCTCTCCCTCTTTCTCTCTCTCCCTATTTCTCTCCTTTCTCCCTGTCCCTCTTTCTGTTTCTTTTTCTTTCCTCGTCCAATGAAGACATGAGACATGATGCAACCAAACTTTTCCACAGTTCCCAGGTTACTGCAGATTATTGAGTGGAATCGGTGACAGTGGGATTAAATGACCCCTCGCTTGTCTCGTGTGCGCTGGTGTTTGCGCGTGTGCACGCCTGTGTGTGCACGTGTGTGTGTACGTGTGTGTGTGTGTGTTTGCATGCCTAGCCCTGTGTACAGGACTGCTGGGCACCTGTGTACATGTATGTCTGTCTGTTCGCTCACATCTGCAGCAAATCAGAAATCAGGAGCACAATTTGTTTTGTGGGGTAAAACGTCCCAGCATCCTCGTGACTCGTCCGTGTTGAGTGAAATGTCTGTCATTACGGGGGCTTCTCTCCGAGCCTAATCAAACATGGCCACGATGATCTAAACTCCCCATATTATCCTCCCCTAAGATGCTCTCTGCGTCTCTGCCGATAATAAAGCTTTCATACTGATTCCTTCCCACATTTTAAGCATTGTTTGAATGAAGCTTCAGTATTTATATGGGATTAATTACGTAATAGTCAGCCATCAAGAAGGATCACTTGGCAGAAGGAAAGTAAATTGCCAACATGATTTGAGATCAAACCGAGTAAATGGCAGACGTCTGTCTGTGGTATGTCTGTGCTGTGGATGGCGTAGTGATCGGTGTGACCTGTGGGATTACACTGACGCCTTGTTTTTTTGCGTCTAGGTGACGAGCATGGTAAGTACTTTCCCAGAGTGCCTTGCTTGCTTGCCTCCCCCCCCCCCCAAGCCCAAACTTGCTTCCTCTCCGGTGGAGGGCGGTGTGGGCCTCCCCATCCGTCCTGCTGTCTGCCTGCTCTTTGCCTCCTTCCTTCCCAAGACATTTTTATTTCACACTGGTTCCTCATGCTGACCTAGCACTGTGCTGCCTCCCTCCCTCTCTCTCCTTCCCTCTCTTCTCTCTCGCCCTCTCTTCCTCCCTCTCTCCCACTCTCTCACCCTCCCTTTCTCCCTCTCTGTCTTCTTCTCTCTCACTCCCTCCCTTCCTCTCTCTCTCACCCTCCCTCTCTCTCTCTCTCTCTCTCTCTCTCTCTCTCTCCCTCTGTCTCTCTCTCTCTTCTCCTGTCTCTCTCTCTCTCTCTCTAACCCCACGTATGGTGTTGGTGGCGGGAGGAAGGATGTCTTTTGTAGGCTTTGTGCACTCACAGGTCCACGTGGGGTTCTCGCTGCTTATTAATTAACCTCTGCCACGCGAGCGGAAGGCGTAGCGTGCACCTATATGCCCAGTTAGCCTTTAGCCTCTCCAGGGAGATTAAAGCAGGAGTTAATGAGTCGATATCTTAGAAAAAGAACGACTCAACCACAGTGGCCTCCGCTCTTTCATTCCATCGCTAGCGGCGCATTGATGGTGCCGATCGCCACGGCAACCTTGATGGCTGCCCGCGCACTGTGAATGCGGCTGAGGGGGAGGGGGGAAGGGGGAAGGGGGAGGTGGTTTGTGCTGCTTACCGCTCATGTGACACACACACTAACATGCGCGTTGACAAGGTGCCGTGCAGGGTATCATCTACAGCCTGCCGCTAAGAGGAAGCCACTTGCCTGCAGGTTCTGTAACCCTTAGACTCTATATTGCCCCCCCGGTGGACATGGGTGGAAGTGCCCGAGAG